>JARWLC010000006.1:136852840-137452840 GCA_033318265.1 Phyllotis vaccarum | reverse complement strand
TTTCTTAACCTTTAACCCCATTTTGGCAACAATTTATGGAGGAAACAGATTTGTATTTTTGTACACAATATAAAATTTTCTTTTTAAAAAAAATCATGCAGCTATGTGTGATGTTTGGCATGTGTGTTCCTATGTGTGGGCACACATTTGGGGTATGGATTTATGTGTGAGGAGGTAAAAGGAACATGTAAACACTTACAGTTGGCGGAAGGGAAGCATCGTGGAAGACCAATAAAGTTGAGAGTATGAAGTAATACATGCTCGAGTGTGAAATATAGAAAAGCACAAGGTGAATAAACTAGGGTTGTTATATAAGCCACTCTCACAGAATCGGAGTCAGAGCTCAATATGCCACGCTTCTGAGCAGACCCCAAGATTCTCCTCTGCTGACCCAAGAAGAAGCCATCCCGGAAGTGATACCTCCAGACCAGATTTTATCCTCGACCCAGACATGAGGAGACCCTGTTGGAATCCAGAGGAACATACATCACAAGCTACTGGACTTGCACCTCAGGAAAGGTTTGCTTGCACACAGGCCTGAGGCAGCCCTGTATCTGCTCGAGTGTGTTACATTTATTTGATGAAATACTTGAAAAGCCGACTTGCCTGACCAGTGATTTTTTCCTCCTGGGACAAACTCCCAGTAAGTGCTGGTGACAGGAGGCCAGAGACCTTTCTCTATAGTACTCTAGTTTATAGGCTGAGGCAGGCCTCTGTAATCTGAACCCAGGGCTCATTGTCATAAATAAACTGGCCAGCAAATAGCTCCACAGATTTCCTGTCTCCACCTTTGAAGTACTGGAAATACAGCTGGACTACCACTGCCTAGCTGTTAACTTTAAAAAAGTAATATTTTATGAATGTTTTCCCCTGTAGTATGTGTCAGGGAACCACTCACTGGCAGTGCCCTCAGAGGCTAGAACCCTAGGAATTGGAGCTACAGACAATTGTGAGCCACAATGTGGTGCTGGGAATTAAACTCAGGTCCATCTAGAAGAGCACCCAGCTCTTCATTGCTGAGCCATGTGCCCCGCGTTACAATAAGATTTTTGGGCCCCATCCAGCCAGAGGCCCAAGACCCACAGACCTGCCCTTCCAGACTGCATAGCTGCCCACCACTGCTTAGCCCCCCCCCCCCCCCCACAATGACTCAGATGCTTATATTAATTCCATGCTGTTTGGCCTATGGCTTAGGCACATTGCTGGCTAGTTCTCTATCTTAACTCAACCCATTTTCATTAATCTGTCTGCCACGTGGCCTGAGACTCACCTGTGTTCCTTATATGTTGCTCCTTTGGGTATCTGGACCTATCTGTCTCTGACTCCGCCCTTTCTTTCCTACCTATTCTGATTCCCCACCTGCTTCTACAGTGCCGTCATGGGCCAAAACAGCTCTTTTATTTAAAGATTGATATTCACAACATATAGAAATACATTCCCACACCAGCCCAGTCCCCTTTAAACATCTTAAACATACTGGGACTCTCAACTCATCTTCCTGCTTTTGTGCCCGGTGAGTTACCCAGTGAGGCATTTCCCTAGCACCTTACACTTATGTTTTTAAAGCTTTACTAATCTAGATTGTTCCCCGCTGGGTTGTGGGAAGTTGTTTTCTTGGTTATTAGAGTGGGAAAAACAGTGGTAAATGCTTAGTTTCATCAGTCTCTTAATTTGATATTTGGAAGTGGCTAGAGAGCAAGTTCAAATTTATAAAAGGCTGACACAGAGTGATATTTTAGGGTTCACCAGAGGAACAGGACTGACAGACCATATATATAAAAAAGGATTCAAAAACTGTCTTACATGGTGGGGACTGGGTAGTCAGTCCACGGCCATCTGTGTGCTAGAGAATTGAGAACTCAGTAGTTGCTCAGCTCACAAAGCCCCAGGCTGGTGCTGAAAGGGTTGGAAGAACCTGCTTCAGACCGTGTTGGAAAGATAAAGAAACTGTTCTGTAGTGGATTTGTGATGTTACATTGTAATAATTGTCCCACCTATGAGTTTAGTAAAAAGCACTGATTGTCCAAAGGCAGACAGGAAGTGTGGGCGGGGCTACCAGACTAAGACAATTCTGGGAACAGGAAGAAAAGAGCAGAATGCCAGAGAGAAGACAGAAGAAGCATAGAACAACTATGCTGCTTTGAGAAAAGGTACTGAAACCTTATAGCTGAACAGGATAAGAATCATGAGTTAGTTTAAGGGTAAAGAGTTAGCAAATTATATGCCTGGGCCTTAGGTCGATCAGCCTAAAATTAATGTAAGCATCTGTGTGTCTCTGCGGGTCTGTGGGACTGCGGGTCTAAACCTTCTGGGCCCGAAAGTCCGGGCCAGAAACCTCTTAGTACACTGTTCTGATGACAGCCAAGGACAGCAGCAGCAGCCGCAGCAGGGTCAAGACCCTGGACAGTAAAAAGTGAAGGTGCACAGTACTATACATTGAAATATGGAAATTCAGCTATTTTTCTATTGAGCTGGACAATAAAGGGATTTGAAACTATGTGCAATAGTGCTGTTCTTTTTATTACTTTGTCTTGAAAATTTTGACTTATGTTGTTTGTTGCATGTGTGTGCATGTGTACACACACCAGGCATGGGCATGACACACCTGTGGATGTATATGTATGCATGTGTTCACACCCAGTATGACATACTTGTGGAGACAGGGGACAACTTGAGAAGGTTCTGCTCTCCCGCCTTGTGGACCCAGGTGTCTAACTCATCGGGGCAAGCGCCTTTACACACCAAGCCAGACCTCAAAAAGGATGTGCATGTGTCAGGTCCAAAGGAAACTCGATACACATGGATGACTGTGGAGCCTATTATGTCCCAAAGCACATGCTGGTCTCCCATCTCCCTCAGTCCCCGAGGCTCTCACCCCCACCCTCACCTTTTCCAGGTCCTTCTCTCAGCTTCTCATTCCTGTATAACCCTGTCATCTCAGACGTGGGTTCTCCTGGTCCCTCTCTTACCTCTCTCTCGAGGTCTTCCTCTGTCACCCTCCCCCTCCCTCCTCTCCCATGGCCCTGTCAAGTCTGCTGTTCCTATCCAATCTATATACCCCTTCCTCACAGGTTTTAGTCGTATTAGCCACATGAACACTGTGTTAAGTATTCTTACAAATATGTAAATAGAATGTGCTGTTCCTAAGTAATCACACTACTCACTTCTTCCAACAAGGCCACACCTCCTAGTAGTGCCTCTCCCCATGGGCTTTTGTGGGTCAATTACATTAAAGCGCCACAAATCCCTTCTATAAACTTTCTTAAAGAGCAAGACAACAGCAGCAAAACCAAAAATCTTAGATGTCTGTAGTAAGAGGTTTCTGGCCTTGACTTTTGGGCCTTGCCTCAAGGTTTAGTCTCGCAGACCCGCAGACTCACAGTTCCGCAGTCCCACAGTCCCACAGAGACACACAGATGCTTTCAATAGTTTTAGGCTGATCAGCCTCAGGCCCAGGCATATCACTTGCTAGCTCTTTACCCTTCATCTAACCCATGATTCTTCCTGTTCTGCCATGTGGCTCAGTACCTTTTTTTTTAGAGCAGCATAGTTGTCCTCTGCTTCTTCTGGCTTCTCACTGGCGTTCTGCTTTGTTCTTCCTGTTCCCAGAGTTTTTCTAGTCTGGTAGCCCCACCCACACTTCCTGTCTACCTTTGGCCAATCAGCGCTTTTTATTAAACCAGTGGGTGGGATAATTATTTACAATGAAACAACACAATCTCCCACAGATGTCCTTCTGCATATCTATTTTTCCACTTGTATTTAATCTTGCGAACTTGGAGTCTCTTTCTGTCTCTAAATGCTGAGGCAGGCGTGGTGACTGTGGTCCTAACACTCCTGAGACTCTGGTAGGCAGAGAGAGGGCAGGCTTATGTGAATGAAGTATTCTTAAAAAAAAAAAAAGAAGTAATCCACATTCTTTTCAGACTTATGTATCTTAGTAGTATTTGGCTCATAGGATGCTACTTGTCAAATCTGAAAGGCTTGGACATCTGGACGTGATGATTCACAGATTTCCCAGTCTGCCTTCTGTTCCCTTGACATTTTTAGTGACTTACTTCCCACTGTGACTAGAGATTAAAGTAAATAAATGTTAAATTATAAGTAACAAAGGAAGCTAAACTATTATAAATAAGAATAAAAAGAAGAATCCATTATGTAGCTATCCAAGGGTAATGAATGCACTTTTTATAAAGACTGCCTATGTTGATAAAATGTTTCACTTTAGTAAGGAAGATGAAGTCAGTTTTACAATGAGAAGAGGAACTGTACAGGACCAAACTGAACAGATGAGAATGTTACAGACCCGAGCCCAGCTCAGTTGGTACAGTGTCTCCCAGGGTTCAGAGAGCCCAGAAGAAGCTGAGTGTGGTGGTACAAACCTGTGATTTCAATCCTAGGTAGAGGCAGGAAGATAAGATTCAAGGTCATCCTTGCTAGGTATTGAACTCAAAGCAAGCTTGGGGTTTGAGAGACCCTATCTAATGACAACCACAGAAAATACCAACAACAGACCTAAAACACTGCAGGAGGCTAGAAGTCTTATTTCAGATGTACTTTGTGAAATAAACTTTATGTGTGTTCATGCTTACTGAAATGAAAAAGAAATCATTTACAAGTTTTTCTTAAAATTGAGCATTACAACTTAAAATACAATGTAAAGCTATAAGTTGGTTCTTCATGTTTTAAAAAAAACTTAAACAAGAACCTGGAGAGACAGCTCAGTGTGCAAGATGCTTATTACTCTTCAATTGGACAAGGCTTCTGTTCCCAGCACTCACAAACCGTTTGTAACTACAACTCCCAAAGATCTGATACTGCCCTTCTCAAACCTACACACACAGCACACACTCACAGACAGACACCAGCTCCCTCCCCCCAGTTTTCTATTGTACTTGTACAGTATTGTACAGGATACTGATGAGACATTTTCTTGCCATTTGGGGTAATTATTACAGGAAATGAAAATCCTTGGTTTTACCATGATATTTTTCTGTGCTCTGTGATGTCCTTATTAGGTTTTTGCTGACTTCAGATCATGTCTTTAGCTGGATCAGGAGGATGAGAGTGTCCAGACCAGCCTGGGACTACATAGTAAGACCTTGTCCCCAAACTGTGATCCTCCATATTTGTCTTTAAAGTGCTGACATCACTTTGGTAAATTAAAGATTGTGGTTTACCTGAATCAATCCTATTTTGATCAGATGTTGAAAATGTTCACTGCTTTTCTTTTATATGTTTCTATAAATCAAATGAAATAAATATTTTCTAGATATTTGGATAAGTTTAGCAACTTTCTAGATGAGCCCTTGGAATATCTTTTTGTAAACATAGAGATGTTGAACTCATATCTATTAGTTGATATATTATTAAGTATATTAAAAATATAGTGAAATAATAAATGAAGAATGTATATAAGGGATACACTGAAGTATATGAGAACTATGGTGCCATAATACAAAATGCAAAATCAATGAGTTATATCCTTATGGGTGTGTTATAACATGTGCTTCAGAACTTATATAACATCCTTAGAAATATAGTGGCCATAAGTATGACACCAGTAGTCATAATTCTAATCGTTACTTTGTTAGTTGAAGCAGGGGCTCATGTATCCCAGGGCAGCTTTGAACTCCGTATGTAGCTGAGGATAATCTTGAAGTTCTGATTCTACTGTCCTCTTCTTGCTGAGTGCAGATATGCTTACAGACATTTGTGTTGGGGATTGACCTCAGTGCCTCTACTAACCCTGCTACCACCCAGCCCTGACTTGTCACCTTTAAGTGTTATGTGTAAGAATCATACCTAGGAGCCCTCCCCATGGTCCTAGCTAATTAAGAGGCTGGGGCAAGAAAATCAGGTTCGGCCAGGGGTTCGAGTCAGCATGGGCAGCATAGCAAGACCCATCTTATGTTTGCATGCAACAGACACAACCAACTGTTCACAACCTTGCCAAATGTATTACTATCGCACTGAATCCCAAATAATCTTTAACTATGACCATTTCATGTAGTCAAAAGTTTCTGTCTGTCCCACCTGGACCTGAAACCACTTATAAAATAATTCTGAGGTACTTTCTGCCTGGCTACTGGCCAATCAGCATTTTGTTAAAGCAATATGAGTGATAAATTTTTATAGTGTACACCAGCAATATCCCACAGCACTTCCCCAGTTTTCTTTTAAAAACAAGAACCCTAAATCTAATATCCTTTGTTTGTCCTTTTTCCTGACCACTATTCACAACAACTTGTAACCAGCACTCTAAACAAAAACAAACATCCACAATCATTTTGGGGGGGAGAATGTGGGCATAGTTCTCTAGACTCCTTCCTGCTGATTGGGGGCACTGGCACTCTTATGGGAACCCAAAGAAAATTTAGTATTCTGGTCAAGTCTTGACTGGAGTAGTCTGTGAGACTTAGATCATCTCAGCCAGTATCCTTGAAGCTGTTCTGGATGCAGAACTCAGAGGAAACTGCAACAGGAGTTGCCACTTCTATTGTTTTAATAAAATGCTGATTGGTCAACAGCCAGGCAGAAAGTATTGGCAATGTAACCAGACAAGGAGAATAGTGGGTAAAAGAAAGACAGAGACACAGTCACCAACCAGATGAAGAGGAAGCAAGGTGAGAAAAGGTACCAAGCCACATGGCTAAACATAGATAATAATGTATGGGTTAATTTAAGTGTAAGAGCTATTTAGTAATATGCTTGAGCTACTGGCCCAGCATTTAGTATACTATTAAATCTCTGAGTCAGTTATTTGGGAAGCAGATGCCAGGTATTTGAGAGTCTCTGATGGGATAGAAAACTCCCTACTATAATCTTAAGTCTTGGCATTTGCAGTTGGTTGTTTAGTATGAAAGGACAGTCATGGAAATGACTATCAAGGTCTGCTGGCCTCGGTAGGAATTCTCAACTTCCAAAGAAGAAACCAGTGGCTCATAAACATCAAGCTGATGTTTAATCCAGGGCCAAGTACAATAAGAATTAATTAAGTACTCAGAAAATGACTTGGCATATTTTCATGCTAAGTTAGTCAGTGATGGTAAGATTATACACTATGCAATTTGAAGGAAGGCCATGGATTGGCCCTACTCCAGGTACCTGTCAGAATCTATTTAGTATGCAGTACTAAACACATGAATTTGAGAGGCTGCAAATCCATTGCCACTCACTTTCAACTCTCCAAGAGCAGTTACCGTGGGACAAAGGGCCGTCATTACCATAAAAAGCACTTCTTGCTTTGCACTTTGCTCCAAGAAAAATTTTAAGGATCTGAAGGCTCGATGTAAATAAGATTATTGGAGGGAATGAGACATCATCCTGGCTTTACCACCTAACTATGTGACAAATGTCACTTCCACATGGGGCCTAATTTCAGCTGTGAAATTAAGTCAGCACAAGAAATTTAGTACTCTGGTCAGGGCCCATGGAAGAACTCTCAGGAAGGCTCACTTCTATGTAACAATCTAGGATGGGCATTGGTACACACCAGCACAGCACCCCCACCCCTATGTTAAAGAGAAACCAAATTGTCTGCAGCTGGAAAACACTGGGACAATCAATTTCACGTTTGGTTAGAATTGTACCCATTTTCCTGTTGATGAAACCACAGCCCAGACCATACTGGTAAACCAGCGCAGCACACTTCCCGCTTGTAAACTGGACATGGTCTGGAGTCCATTCTTCCCTAGGATCTCAGCCTGGAGGAGGCGCTGCCCGAGACCCACAGGACTCCATTTCCAACTCCAGCGTGGCGGCTCTCGACAAGGGGTTTTGCTGTGGTCCAGCTCTTTGGGAGGTTTCTTGGAGTTCTGAGCCCCTGTTCCTTCTGACCAGAAGGTCCCTCCCAGAGCCTCCTCCCACCAAGAGCAGACCTGAGTCAGGGCCTTGGGAAGTTATACTTTGGACTGTGCACGTGGTTACAGCAGTGGACACTCTTGCCCATATCACAAGGCAGACATAGGCCTTCTTCAGTAATCAGGACCCAGCATCTTGGGGATAGTAAACGTGGTTGCTTGGAGGACCACGTGTCCTCTTGGCTTCATTCAGCATCACTCTCATCTAAGTGCACACAGATGGACGCACCAGCACCCCGGGACTGAGAAAGCTGGAAGCCCAGCCTCAGAGGAGCCTAGTCAAGAGGCTTTAGGGCCTAGACAGTTGGCCCAGGCATTAAGAGAGCTTGCTCATTGTTCCCAGCACCCATATATTGGCAGTTCACAACCTACCTGTAACTCTAGCTCCAAGGGACCCAACACTCTTCTGGACTCTGCAGACACACAATTTAAACAAACAGATTCATTCTTAGCTCTTGTGAGTACTCAGTGGTTCCAACTTCTCTCCAGGCATCAGAGAGCAGTCCCTGATGGTGCTTGGTCTGAGAACCCCAGTGTACTTTAATGAGGCCCCTGAAGCACCCTGGCACCCTGCCATTCAGAATGGCACCAGCATTCTGCTCTGGGAAGCTTGCAGCAAGCCCAGGGGGATAAAAGTGGGTCTACATCCAGTAAAGAACATTGGCTAGATTAAAGAGATTGTGCAGAACAGGAAAATGGTACCAAAGAAGAAGCAGTAGTTATAACACGTTTTTCATTACATTTACTTAAGGGGAAGTTGCTGAGGGGTGTATTGATCCTAGGATGATTTGCGGGAGTTGGTTCTCTTCTTCCAGTCCAGTATGTGAGTCCTGTCCCGCGCCCACTTCTCGCCCGCAAGAAAAGGCACGGCACACGTAGGATCCTTCTGCAGCAATGTTTTAATGCTCCTTGAGGGAGAGCATTAGCTTACATAAAATGGAGACCCTGAGGTAGGGAAAGCCCAGCCCTTATATAGGCCAAAGACCTCTGCCTTGGACGTGTCACCTCTCTATAGGCTGCAGCTCATCATCCCACATGACGTCACGGGAGAGGCGGAGAGACCAGTCTCGGAAAATTAGCAAAGGCATGCGCCCTTGCCTTGATTACTGACTCAGGCCCTTGCCTTGATTACTGACTCAGGCCCTTGCCTTGATTACTGACTCAGGCGGGTTGGCCAGCACCGGATATTGGCACCATCTTGAGGGGCTGGGGCCAGTGGCTCCCAACATCTCCCCCTTTTTTCTTTTCTAAGCAATGAGGGAATCCTGTAAGAGGGTGGAGGCAGTGGTTATCCCCCAGAAAACATTATGGACTTGCGTGGGCGTCATCTCTAATCCCTCGACAGATCGAGATTCCCCCAGCCTGTCCTCTGCCTTTTGCTGGGAAGGGAGTTAAGGCAGGCACCCTTATGCAGGACAACATACCTCCCAGGACATAGCTATGTCCTGTGTGATGCCCTTGGCTCAACACCCCTCTCAGGAAAGGGGCCGAACACTCCACCCAGTGCAATGGACAGGACTGTCCTAGGCATGCAGGAGCTGTTCGAGCCAAAATATCCCTATTGCTTTAGCATAGTTAGCCACACATCTACCGAGGCTCCTGAGTCTAGAGCCATTAAGGCCTGAGCCAAAACTGTTTTGTCTCTTGGACTTTGGATTCTGAGCCTGCAAACCATCTAGAGAAGAATGACCAGTCCTCCGCAAAAGGCTAGGCCAAACATACCCACCCCCACCCATTCCTTGGAGTAGGAGAAGGCTGAGGAAATCCACGTAGAAAACCCTTCGGTCAGCGACAGGTCTAGCCGAGTGGAATTGACCTAGACGATCGCCACCTGCAGGTCACGAAGGGTCTGCTCAAATTCAGACGACCAATTCTGTAACAAAAATTGAGAAAGGCTTCTCGAAAGATTAATACCTGAACATGTATAAATTGCCGGGCTTGCCACATTTAAAGCAAATTCTCTTGGCAGGGTCCGCTAGAGGGTCCCTCTGGGACTGCAAAATGGCTGCAGCTAGACCAGCATTTGTCAGGGGACCGCTAAGCTCTCGGCATACCCTCAACCAGTCTTGTAGTCCTTTATTTTTTCTGGGAGCTATGGCCATACGGCATTCCTTGGTAGCTTGTTCAAATACCAGCTGCTCTATCAGAGGGGCAGCCGCCTCTGGGTCACCAAAGATTCGACCTGCTGCCTCTGTCATGTGAGCCACAAAATCAGAAAAGGGCTCCTATGCACCTTGAATAATCTTAGTCAATTGACCGCTCCCTTCTCCTTTTCTAGATAAAGCTTTCCATGCCCTAATGGCTGTATTAGCAATCAGCTGATAAGCTCCCCAGGGGTAATTAGTCTGATCAGCTGCGTGTGGTCCTTGCCCTGTCAGCATCTCAAATATCCAGAGCTGTTGTTTGGGGGGAAATTCATCAGGATAATATCTCTCTGCCTCATATTTAGCCGCCTCTTCCTCTAGGTCATCTTCCTCATCAGGGCTCAACTCATCATCTCCCGAATGTTCCGATGTATCAGAGCCACTCAAGAAGCCACACTTTAAATTTAAATTTTCAAGTTCCCATACAGGGTACAATGTGGGGGGACCAGGCTTTAGTTTCTGGTTCCCCAACTCCCCCATATTCTTTACTTTACTGGGGGGTCCTTTTTCCTTATTGAGTAGTTTCTGGTTTCCCAACTCCCCCATATTACCGGGGGGTCCTTTTTCCTTATTGAGTATTGTTACTTTACGGCGCGCGCCTAACCTCACATGGCGCTCGATTTCTGATATGCTGTCCTGAACTTCTTCCATCACGTCTTGCCCTTTAGCTATCAGATCTTTACAGGCTTTATCTTCTACAAAGTTCTTTAGGGTACGCTGTGCCATCTTAATATCACGCTGCTTAAGCAGGGAGTCTAGTGCTGTTACAATAGACTGGGAGGATCCCATGCACCGGTGGAAGCAAAAGGCAACCACGAAGAAAATCAACAGCACTGCCAAGACAAGCGTCAAGGCCTCAAAAAAACCAAAGTCCAGTTCAGACATACCTCTCCGAGCAACCTACCTGCAGTTCTGAATCCACCTCGTCTCCGAGGGGTCTCCGACGGTGCTAATGGTGTTCAGTTCCCGGTTTTCGGCACCAGTTGTCCCGCGCCCACTTCTCGCCCGCAAGAAAAGGCACGGCACACGTAGGATCCTTCTGCAGCAATGTTTTAATGCTCCTTGAGGGAGAGCATTAGCTTACATAAAATGGAGACCCTGAGGTAGGGAAAGCCCAGCCCTTATATAGGCCAAAGACCTCTGCCTTGGACGTGTCACCTCTCTATAGGCTGCAGCTCATCATCCCACATGACGTCACGGGAGAGGCGGAGAGACCAGTCTCGGAAAATTAGCAAAGGCATGCGCCCTTGCCTTGATTACTGACTCAGGCCCTTGCCTTGATTACTGACTCAGGCCCTTGCCTTGATTACTGACTCAGGCGGGTTGGCCAGCACCGGATATTGGCACCATCTTGAGGGGCTGGGGCCAGTGGCTCCCAACAGAGTCCCATGATAAAACTTTTGTTTTCTGGCCCAGAGGCAAACGCTTTTACTCACTGAGCATTTGCCAGGCCCCAGTAGTTTAGGAAGATGTTGCTGAGATGGAAGCATGTAGTATGAAATGGGATGCATCGATGCATTACTGAGTGAGGGTCCCAGGGGATTTAAAGCAGGATTGAACCTGCCATGTCAGAAATTATCTAGATTCCCTGGGTACTGGGGTCTAAAGTGAGGGCCCTGCACTCACTAGGTGAGTGCTCTACCTAGGCCCTGAGTGAAGAGACAGCTACTTTATCCTTCCCTAGGTTACCAGACTATTAAACAATGGTCTCTAAGGAACTGAAATTTCCTGTATGCTGGGAGAAGAACCTGAAGCCTAGAGCCAGCCAGGGGAGGGATTTCTCTTTACAGTGTTATGTCAGCTTTCAGATCACCTTGCAAGAGAGACTGTAGTGGGACAAGGATGCTTCAGAGGGACCACCTTGACCTTAACTGCTCAATTAGCCATTCCATTTGCCTTCCATTTAAGCTGAACCTTCCGTCAGGGACCCACAGCTGGACTTGGGGGAAGACACAGAACCTCTGTATTATTTCCTCTTCCTGATGTGGTGACCCTGAATAAATAAATCTCCTTTCTCTGATTTTCATTACTACTCTTCTTAACTGAGTTTTGAGGACCAGTGGCTGAGCCTAGGCTGTGTTGAGAATAAGACCACTGTTGCACAAATAATGGAAACTCAGAGCCAGATCTCAGGGAAAGGCTGAGATATCAGAGAGGAAACACCACAGTCAAATCTCACCCAGCTGTCTTCCAGCTTCCTCAGCCTCACTCCTCGTGGCTTCTACAGCCTCATCTGTCTTCCTATGCCTGCCTTAAATACCCTTTTTGCCCAGTTGTTTCACATACATGTTTAGATTAAAGGCATTGGCATTTGGTAGTTAGCTTTGAACTCACAGAAACACAGAAAGATCTCCTCTGTCTCTGGATTTATAGGATTAAAGGCCTGGCACCACCACTGCCTGCCTGGGAGCCTGGAACTCCCTCTGTAAACCAAGCTGGCCTCAAACCCAGATCTGCTGGGATTAAGGGCATAGGTCACCACCACTCCTGGATATTCCCTGTACTGGGATTAAAGGTTACCACTCTCTGATCCTCCTGGATTGACTGTGGGTAGATCTCTCTGATATTTCAGACTGGCTTTTATTAGATATTAAACATATCACCACATATTCTCTTTTGTGTCAAAAAAGAAGTTTATAGCTAACATAAAAAACCATATACAATAGGTACAATAATGATATATAACATATACAAACAATAATTACATAAGAATGTCCAGTCCATTAACAATTGACAGTTCAAAGCAAATATTCCATTAATTATCCTATTTTGGTGAGTCCAAAGTATTATCCCCAATTCACTTTCTATTTAATTTGTATTACTAACTAAAAACTATATTTTGATGTCTCTCAAATTTATGCACTTTAACTTTGAAGTTTCTTTTCTAAAACTGTCACTAGAAAACTATAACTATCTCATCTTCAACTACCTCAGAGACCCAAGAAGGAAATAACATTCACTAACTAAACAGCACGGGCAACAAGCAACTTCTAAAAAAAATGTAAAAAATGAAGCAATTGGCTCCCTGGACAGTCACCCAAGGTTCTTATGTATCACTGAAGTATCTATCTTCAGCCTATAGGCCTAACATGTCTGACAGACTTCTCTATGAAGCAGGACCTTGCTACCTTGTCTTAGCAAGGTTTGGCAATTTTCTTGTGGGCGTGTCTCCTGCTTGTCCATTTTGAACATCATACTGTTAGCAGTCAAGGCAAGAGTACTTTCTTGCCCAATGGCTAACTTTTGTTATAAAGAAGGTCAACTGTGTAAGGAGTTTCTCTGATGTCCATAATCTTCTCTGAAGTAGATTGGTGCTGCCAAGAGCAGTTGTCCCATTGTTATAAAAATAATAAGGACCCATGTTATTAAAATATCTTAAGTGCCATAGTCTATGAATCTCTGAAGTGTTTGAAGACCTGTTCATCTAAGATATATCTGTTTCATCTTGAAAACATATCCAATATGACTATGTTTGAATATGTCTAACTACTAACTTGCATTACTTTATATTCTAATTAGTTGGTAATAAAAACTTTCATGGATTAGCAATTTGTTTTACATTGTTAGATGAACTGTATAATACCTTGAACAAGCATAGAGATACATGTACAGTAACAAAATTAATCTCAATATAAACAATTTGTGTACAATATACAAAAATCCAATCCAATGTAAAATATTTAAAGCTAGTAAATCCTTTTAAAAGAAGATTCAATAATCTACCCTTATATCCTATTATATCTGTATCGCCTTTTTTTCTTTCTTTCTTTTAAACAAGAATCTTGAATCCGATCTCTATTGTTTAGCTTTTTTCTAACCATAACCAATAACAATTTTTAACCAATTACCCTAAACAATGAAAATCATTCATAACCCATTGAAAGGCCAAAAAAACACCCACTCTACCTCTTGGGAATGTGGGCACCATGGTCTTATATTTACTTCAAGCTGTCTGGGGGTGACAGCATCTTTAAGGGATTCTGGAAAGAAAAGTTGTGTTAATTTTCAAGTCCTGAAATAAGTAGCTGTATCATTTGTTGTGCAATCTCTGCATAACAGGACAGTGCACAGCTTGTCTCAAGTCCTGGCTATAGTATTCTGTGAAGCTGGTTCATCTCAGCGAGCCACCTTGAAATTGTCTTGAGCAATTTGTAGTCCAAATCTAATCTTTGGTTGGTGTTTGTCAGCCTAGTGGCTTTGTCATAGTCCATGTGAAATCATTGTTGTGGGGCCCCATCTTCCTTTTGGATACTTAAAGTTTGCAATTAGGCATTGTCATGTGTCACTGCAGAAAACTGATAAGAGACTAAAACCCAACACAATGTACAGGAAGCTAAATAAAGCCCTTTTCTATAATTAATTAGTATTCTATATGAGCATTAATATCACAACAAAAGTTTAAATTTATATATACATAATCTTATATATTTTAATATAAACATTTATTCAGCATAGGATTAGTAACAATAGAATATTCCCTTAATTTTAGTTATTCGTCTGTTCTATATCATGTGGCTCTTCTGATATGATACAGAGATTTTGCATTTTCCTTTAACAAGTATACTTGAGTTTAGAGAAGGAAAAAGCCACACTCCAACTCTAAAGTCAGCTTTAAATTATAATTAAACTGGGACTTCAACTAACAAATAAAGATATTTAGAGGTTAAGTAATGAGATATTACCCTGTAGAGTATACTGGTACCAATAGGTTCGACATTCTTTTGCTTTAAATTTTCCTGGACAGCCTCCCTTCTGCTTTAGATGTCTAGATGTCCAAGGTCTTTTTACTTCCTGAAGATGGGTATTTCTAGTTTTCTCAAAGGACAAAAACAAAAAGTTGCCCAACCCTTTGTTTTTTCTTACAACTGAAAGAATTGTAATATGGGTTGTTGAGCCATCAATTCTTATTTTCATGAAGTTTCTCTGGTTCAAATTGAGTCTCTATTAATTTTGATGGTATCCATAACTTTTCTTTACCTGTGGAAACAAAAGGAAAACCCTTCCCCAATGTAACACATATCTTGGCTTCTTTTCAGAGGTTAGTACATCTTTGAAGTAAACAGGCTGATTTAGTTCAGCTGTTTTTTCTATAGTCCAATGCCTTTCAGCAGCTGTTGTTCCTTTCTCATTAGCATTGAGAAAATTCAAAGTTAATAAAGCACTATGTAGTCTTTCTCTAGGGGTCTTTGTTATTCTTTTCTGTTTATTTAGCATATCCTTTAGAGTTCGATTTGATCTCTCTATGACTGCTTGCCCTGTAGGATTGTGTGGTATTCCTGTAATATGCTTTATATTATGATAAGCAAAAAATTGTTTCATTTGACTAGAGACATATGCTGAAGCATTGTCGGTCTTTATTTGTGCAGGTATTCCCATGATGGCCATAACTTCTAGCAAATGTGTGATCACAGAATCAGCCTTTTCTGAACTCAAAGCAATTGCCCACTGAAAACCCGATAATGTATCTATTGTATGATGCTCATATCTTAATTTTCCAAGTTCTGTAAAATGAAATACATCCATCTTCCAGATTTTATTTTTATGTATACCTTTAAGATTACTTCCTGCTGGCAATGGAGTTTGGTTATAGAAGGAACAGGTGGGACACCTTTTTACAATTTCTTTGGCTTGTTTCCAAGTGATAGAGAACTCTTTTTTAAATCCTTTGCAATTTTCATGATGCTTTTTATGAAACTCTGAGGCCTTTAGCACATTTCCTATTAATAATTTATCAATTTCATCATTACCTTGTCTAAATGATCTGGCAGACCCATATGGGATTGAATGTGTGTTATATACAAGGGATGATTCTATCCTGATTATTTCTTGTAACAGAATAAATAATGAAGTTAATTCTGACTCATCATTAATAAAATCAACAGTTTCAGTGTGTAGAACAACTCTTTCTGCATACTGAGAGTCAGTGACTATGTTAAGAGGTTCATTAAAGTCCATTAATACCATCACAATAGCATATAATTCTGACTTTTGAACAGAATTATAAGGGCTTTGAGCCACTTTACTTATATGTTCTGATTTGAAACCTGCCTTTCCTGATTTGTTAATATCTTCAAAATGTCTGCAAAAGTTTCTTTTGGGATTTGATTTACTTTTGTGAAGGATTCAATTTTCTTTCATCTATTCCCATGCATTTCTTCAATCCATTCCCATGCATTTAATGTCACCATGTGGCATAAATCTAGGATATGCTCATTTTATAAGGTTTGTCTTTCAATATCAGCATAATCTCCTTCCCCAAGAAGTTGGTCTTGGGAGACTTCTATGCCTCTGGCTCTGATTCTTTGTTTTATTATTTTAGCCTCCTCCTGAAGGTGTAAATTCTCTTAAAATACACCAATCCAAGAATAATATTTATTAAAATATAAACCTGTAGGGGTATTGTATTGTTTCATGGTAAATAATTGTCCCACCTACTGGTTTAATAAAAAGCACTGATTGGCCACAGGCAGGCAGGAAGTATAGGCGGGGCTACCAGACTAAGAAAATCTCTGAGAACAGAATGCCAGAAGAGCACCAGAGAGAAGCCAGAGGAAGCCGAGGACAACTATGCTGCTCTAAAGAAAGGTACCGAGCCTCATGGCTGAACAAGAGTCATGGGTTAGATGAAGGGTAGAGAGCTAGTAAGCTTTATGCCTGGGCCTGAGGCTGATCAGCCAAAAACTAATGAAAGCGTCTGTGTGTCTCTGTGGGACTGAGGGTCAGTGGGTCTATGGGTCTGCGGACCTAAACTTTGAGGTTAGGCCCGAAAGTCTGGGCCAGAAACCTCGTACTACATAAACCAACATTCACAATACAGGTAACAGCTTATATAGGTGCCTAATAGACTGGATTATCAACACGATGAATGATGGATGCCAAACCGGTCTCTCCAGCAGTCAGGAACTAGGAAAAAGGGCTTTCCAAGATCCCAGCAGCCCCTTATGAGTAGGGTTGACCACTCCCCCTTCAGGAGCCCGGGACCCTGGATCGGCGTCTTCAGACCTTATCAGCTGACACCTGAATCCCACCACATCCTCCTACCGTGTTTTCCTCTGTAAAAGTGGTCCTGCCTCTAAAACAGCAATAACCATATCTAACCTGTTTTTTTTTTTTTAAGGATTATCCAGTTACATGACGACCAGCTATTTAGCATTTGTCTTACAAATGGTGAGTACATACTATATGTGATGATTGCATCCTTGACTCTTCTTAATTCTAACATTTGTACTGGAGCCCAACTAACTTCTGTCCAATTTTTATCATTTTGTGATTTCCTTAAGGTTACTGGATTTATTAATGTTGGCTCTTTGATAACCTTAGGCTGTTTTGTGTAATCTTAGAAGACATTGCTGAGATTGGTTCCTCATATTCCTATGTTTGGATTTCAATATTTTTGTGTTCTCTCTAAACAGGCTTTTCTAAGTCTTTCTTCTTGGCATTCACATTAATTGACTTTTAAAATGATAAAACAGAAATAATCAAACAAATAATATTCATAATAAACAAATGATAAACATTATGAGGATAATCCTATCTACTTTATCTTTTAAAAAACTGATTCCAATATCAAATCATCTAGAGTAAGATCACAGAAATACCAAATACTTCCATTGCCTTAAACCAATTTCCCATTTTTTAAAAAAATATCCAATTTACCAAACTTGTTGTCAGTGACAATTCAGAAGACTGTAAAGTATGACAGCTACAGTGTCATAGCAGCCCAAGGAGGGATCCAAATAAAAAAACAAAAGACTACAGCCCACCAGGAGAAGGAGGGCACTGTCTGAAAAACATAACCAGTTGAAAGTGAAGAAAGAACATGTGTGGTGGGCTCTGCCTAAGCCTGAGGCTAACTCAGAACAGATTACCTATCCAGCTGGTAATTACTTCAGGTCATGTATTGCTCTGTCAGGCAAGCAGCTTTTTTGGGAATTCATGCCCCAAATTTGGACACCAAGTGAGACAAGAATTCTAGTTTGTATTTAATGAAAACTCAGAGCTGGATATCAAGGAAAAGCTGGAATATCAGAGAAAAGCCAACTTCTCAGGGTAAAAGCTATCTTCAGCTTCCTCTGCCTGGCTCCTCTTCATTTCTACAGAATAAATCTCTGTCTTCTTATGGCTGTCTTAAATACCTTCTCCCAGTTGTTTCACTTTTGAGTTCAACTCTGCATCACATTCTAGAGTTAAGATTAAAGGTGTGAGCTACTACTAATTGGTAGTTAGCCTTGAACTCACAAAAACACAGAAAGATCTCTGTCACTGGAGTTATGGCATTAAAGTCATAGGTCACCACTACTGGCCTTTCCTGTGCTGGGTGCTGGAATTAAAGGCCTGAGTTACCACTCTCTGACCCTCCTGGCTTGACTGGGGGTGAATCTGTTCTCTGATATTACAGACTGGTTTTATTAAATGCACAATATATCACCATGTGAGTGTGCACGAGAAAGTCAGATCATCCTTTGGTGTGGTTCTTCCAAAGCTGTCTGTTTTTGGAGAGTTACTAGGCTAGCAGGCCTGCATGCTCCATGGACTTTCTGTTTTTTAGGAGTCACCAAGGTAGCAAACTTGCATGCTTTAGGGACTATTTTTAGGAGTCACTAATCGAGCAGGGACTTTCTGTATTTACACTTAGCCTAGGGATTCCATGCTTGGGCAACCACTCCCAACATTTTTGATGGACACTGGAGATCAGATTCAAGGCTCACATCTACATAGTAAACACTCCACTCACCAAGCTCACTGTCCATACACCCAGTTTAAAACTCTTAATAGTAAAACAAATGGAATCAGGATCAGATATCACACTAAAATCTTGAAAATATGTAGTCTGAAGATTGTTGCTGGGTCCTAACAGTTCTCTTGTGGGAGGGGAGAGATGGTATGGAGTCAGCAACATGGACCCCAAGAGTCAGTTGAAAAGCAAAAGAGTAACTTGTTTATTCAACAATGGGGAGAGCCTTATATGCCCTCCTCCCAGCACCCAGGCTGTGTTATTATTTGGCGATATTGCATGGCTGTCCCTCATTGACTGGGCACAATTGGGAGATCTGACAGCATCTGTTACTGGGCAGATTCTCAGTTCTCAGTGGTCAGGTACTCTAGATAGTGCCTGTTGCTAGGCAGATTTCAGGCAATCCTGAACATTGGACAGTGGCTGTTACTAGGCCCTCAGGCAGACTCCAGGTTGGCTCAAAAGGAAGTACGTTATATGCATGACTTGGCAACTCATTTGAGGCAATTTCCTTGGCCTTATGGGATAAACTACAGATAAACCTCACAAATTCCCTATCATTCTCTATTATTCCTGAGGTGTTGATGGGCCATCCCCCAACTTTCTTACCAGCAAGACTCTACCTTACTGCACTAAAAGGCAATCTAATGCTAGCTGATATCTGATGAAACACTGGCTGGCACTTCAAGAAAAAAAGTTTAAGATTTTAGGGAAGAGGCCAAGATGGCTGTTTTGTTCTGTCTTATTTTCTTGAGACAGTTCCATATAGCACAGGCAGGTCTTGAACTCACTATGTAGTTTTAAAAAATGACCTTAAACTCCTGATCCTCCTGTTTCTACCTCCCAAGTACTGGGATTATATGTGCAATGCTGCCATGTTCAGTGGTGGCCATACTTTTAGTGAGTTGTAGAGATATTTTTGCTTTTGGAGGGAAGGGTAGGGGATATGTTCACAATAGTTAACTCCATCTTAGAGTGTAGATTCAATCCCTCACTTATTATAGATATGAGTGATGTTATGAATAGAAACTCTTGGTTGAATCATATATTCCAAAATAGAAGATCTTTAGTTAGTTTCTAGGATGGTTTGAATAGGAATGACCCCTGTAGACTCATGTGTTTGAATGTTTGGCCCATAGAGACTGGCACTATTAGGAGTTGTGGCCTTTTTAGAGTAGTTATGGCCTTGCAGGAAGCATATCACTGCAGAGGTGGGCTTTGAGGTCTCCTATGCTCAAGCTACACCCAGCGTGGCACACAGTATTTCCTGCTTCCTGCAGATCAAGACATAAAATTTCTCTCCTTCTTCAGTACCATGTCTGCCTACATGTCACCATTTTTTCCACCACCACAATAATAATAAACTAAACCTCTGAAACTATAAGCCATTCATAATTTAACATTTATTTTATAAGAGTTGATGTGGTCATAGTGTCTCTTCACAGTAATAGAAACCCCAACTTAGATCATCTCTAGGCCCTGGCTATTGGGAGCCAGAATGGAATGTGTGAAAACAGGAAGTGTAGTAGAGTCAGACTGTGCCCACAGACAAGACAGTATCCTTAAGGAGAGTTTAGTACTAATGGTTCCCTAGAAATGCCCAGAGAGTAACCATTGAGTTCAGGGAAGATAGAGGGAATAGAGCCTCCCTCAATTTCAGGGAACTTTTATGCCTGACCAGGTATAGACAGGCTAGACTATGTGGTAGACAATGTCCTCAGGGACTCTGAACCAACACAATTTCTTCCTTAAGTTGTTTTTGTTGGGTATTTTGTTGCAACAATGAGAAATTACCAATGCACTAGGAGTCATGGAAGAGTGAAAGGGTACTCAGAGTGACGGCCTTGGTCATGCCATTCATTATTAGTAGGTGGCAGTCAACTGTTTTCTGATGGTAAGATGGCTTCTAGGTTTTTCCGTTCTTCATAATTGGCAGCTGGAAGGTTAGTCTGTGGGGGAGGGGAAGGGCGAGGCGAAGTACCTCAGGGCTTTTTGTTTTCAGTAACCATCTGGGCTTTGGCTCTGAGAAGCAGGCTGGCACAGAAAACTTAGATGGGAAATTTTAGGGATCTATGTCTAGCGACACAAGGATACTGGCGTCTGATGAGGCCGGATTTGTTTATCTTCCACGCCGATAATGGAAAGACTGGAGAAGAACTCTGCAGGATCGATTGTCCACAGGAAGGAGAAGGACCACCCTGATACTGTTATGACTAGCCAAGGCTCCCTTTTTGTGATGGTGGTAGTCGGATTAGAGCAGCCGTGGCAGCATCAACCGTCCACGGCCAGGCCTAGGAGATCAGCCAGGGAGTGGTCTGTGTGTTAAGTCTGCCTGCCATGTGGGGCTTGGGAACAGTCACTTAGACCAGTGTTTCCCTTGATGGCACCCAGGACAAAGCTTGAACAGCCTCTGTGGGGCCAGGCAAGACCAGAGACCAGTGGCTGAGCTGGTCACACTTAAAGCACCCACCAGGAGGTCTAAGTCTGCTTTGCCATGGAAGGAGGCGAAGGAGCTGGTCAGATAGCTTTTGCCTCTGATACACCTTAAAAGCCAGCACTAAGACTTCTGCCTGTGGAGTCAGTGGTCCCCTCTCAAGAGATGTAAGTTTAGCTCTGATGTTGGGGTAGCTCTGGGTGAAAAATGGGTCAGGATTTAAGCTAGTATACTATGCGAGAGCATTTGTGAGGCATTTAAAAAACTGGAGGGACTCTCCTGTTTTTCCTGTACTATCTTGAATTATTTTCAAAATTGATAGGCTTCAGAGCAGCTCTACGCAGACTTTCTAGTAAGCAGGTCACAAAATTGCCTTGGGTTAAGACCCTCCTTGGTATGTTATAATTCCAGTGGGGGTCTGTTACAATGTAGTAGTTTCTTTGGTCCCGAGCAGCCAGAGCTCCAGACCCACAGACCTGCAGCTCCAGACCCACAGACCTGCAGCCCCAGACCCCTTAGCCACCAGGCCCTGCTCAGGCCCCCAGAAATGACTCAGATGCTTATATTAACTTTATGCTGTTTGGCCTATGGCTCAGGCACATTGCTATCTAGCTCTTACATCTTAACCCATTTCTATTAATCTTTCTTGCCACATGGCCCGTGGTTCACCTGTGTTCCTTACATGTTACTCCTTTGGGCTTCTGACTCAGTCTGTTTCTGACTCCGCCCTGCTCCTACTTTTCCTGTGGTGCCTGTCATGGGCCAAAACAGCTCCTTTATTTAAAGATTGCTATTCACAGCATACAGAAAGGCATTTCCACATCAGGGGTCAACATATGAGACAGTCTCAGCTCCCAGGGATATGCTACATTTGTCTGATGAACCTCATCTCCATGAGTTCCGGTGTAGTAGGAGGTTTCTGGCCAGGACTTTCAGGTCTAGCTTCAAGGTTTAGACCCGCAAACCCACAGACCTACAGAGACACGCAGATGCATACAATAGTTTTAGGCTGATTGGCCTAAGGCCCAGGCATATAACTTGCTAACCCTTAATCTAACCCATGACTCTTTACCTGTTCAGCTATGGGGCTCGGCACCTTTTCTCACAGCAGAATGGTTGTCCTCTGCTTCTTCTGGCTTCTCTCTGGTATTCTGCTCTGTTCTTCCAGTTCCCAGAGTTCTCTTAGTCTGGTAGTCCCGCCCACACTTCCTGCCTGCCTTTGGCCAATCAGTGCTTTTTATTAAACCGGTGGGTGGGATAATTATTTACAATGAAACAACACAATCTCCCACATTCTGGCCTCTTCCCAAACTCACCTTCATTCTAGAGCCCATTTTTTTCTGTCTGAGAAAGTTCTGACAGAAGAAACATGGTGTAAACTTTTGCTCTTTCATCTACACCAGTCACTTTCCTCAGAGGGAGAACTGGATCAGGATCCTTAGAAGCTTGAGAGCAAATGACCAGTGGGGTAAATGTAGGCATCCGATTTGGAGTTCCCGGAAAGGAAGAAGTTGGAAGAGTTTCAGGGGAGTGTTGAGATTTGAAAGGTGGAGGTTCTGATTGTGTGGCTAGAAACAGATGGTGGAAGAACAGAAAGCCAGAAGAGAAAGTTTAAAGCTGAGATATGGAATGACAGAGGAACTCTTTCCATTCACCCACTTGCAAAAGTTAGCTACCGTAAAATACGGGGTCCAGCAAGCCGTTAGGTGGCTATTTTGAGTTATGATCTAAGGGGTACTTAGACCATTTCTTCGTGCAAGTATGGATAAGCTTGGGGATGTCTAGGTAAGGCAACAAGGCTAAGAGGCTTGAGAGTCTCATGAATACATACTAGAGGTAAGAAGAGACATTTTCTGCTGACTCATTCTGTAAGGGTTGAGAAACGCCAGAGGACTCCAAGAGACACATTCTCATGCAAAAGCAAAGGGCAAGTTTAATCAATTACCATGCTCATCCGGCTCAATGTCATCAAGGAACAGAGAGCCCGGAACTAAAATTAAGTAGGCTTTTTATAGGGTAAGGAACAAAGAAGCTTTACACATGTGTCATAGGGGTAGGGGTAGCCTTGAGAAGCAGGTGGCCATAGCAACTTTGTGATTCTTACAAGAACAGAGAGGCAATGTAGCGATGTAGCCTTGAGAAACAGGTGAGCATAGTAGCCACAGGAAGCAGATAAGGTTTTACTGACACATTTTTAACAGCAGGGTGGTTTTGAAACCTTGGGCACATTCTTTTTGCTTATCAGAAAAAGGGGGGTGGACAGTTTGCACAAATTCTTTCTTAACAATTCTCCCTTATTAAGGCCCAGAGGGAGGGATTCCACCACTAAATCTGGGTCATCATCCATCCAGTTTTGTGCGTGAGATCAGACACATACTCCCAGATGCCCCACTAGAGTTTATTTAGGGGAGTTGCTGAGTGGGTATGAGGGAGAGAAGCAGAAGAGGAAGAAAGACAGACTCTCACGTGGTGTCTCCTTTTAAGAGAGCAGGTGAACACAGATTTATGTAGTCACGCCTAGGGGCATGCCCGCTGAACCGTGTGTTCTGATGGTGTCATGTTGGGTTTACCATGTGGAGGCTACATGCCAGAATTTTTATTTCACCTGGCACCATGTTGGGTTTACCATATGTCTCCTATGTCATATTAGTCATATTTTTCTGCTGAGTGTTTCGGGTCATGCAGGCAGTCCCAAACCCATCATTTCCCCCTTTACTACTTAGTCAGCAGAGGGTCCTTGGTGGTGACTCTTAGGGACCTCAAAGGGCCCCTTTGCTTACTTTAGTCTTTTCTTTTTCTTCAGTTTGTCACCTTTGGGAAGTGCTGGGTCAGCACTTGGAAGCCTGTGACTCTGAGGTCTCCACAGCATCCCTGGTCAAGAGGATATGAAGTTTTGGAAGCCTTTTAGAGTGTGCCACTTCACCTTGGGGATGGGCTTTCCTGAGAGAGGGAGGGGACAACCTGGACTACTTTCTTAGTGCCTTAGCCTCTTGTCTTTGCCTCGACTTTGGCTGTTGAATGCCTAGGTCAGCATCAGCATCCCTGGAGAGAAACTGATGACTTTGAATTTTATCTTGAATAATTTCTCGGTAAAGCTTGGACATACCTTTACCTTTTAGACCCATGTACAGTTTTAGGCACATATATAGGACTGTGACCACCTAAAGTGAGTTATTTTTTCTAGAGTTTTAAAGTGATCATTTAAAAGACCTTATGGGCTGGGAGATGGCTCAGTATCAGTAGTTAAGAGCACTTATTGCTCTTGCATAGGACCTGACTTCACTACCCAGGACCCATAAAGCAATTCACAACTGTGAGTAAATGCAGCTCTAGGGGATAAATGTGCCTCCTGAATACTGGGATGAGCGGTGTGCACCACCACTGGCCAGCTTACATTCTTTTTAAATAGAAATAGATCTTAGATTTACATTAAGACACGAAGTTTTGATCTTATTCGGCCCTGTGGTCTGGTAATCCAAGGAGTGAACTCTCAGAGTGACCAGCAAACTGAGGTTCTCATAAAAACAATAAAAACCATACCCAGGTATGGTGTAAGGCTGATGGGTTGGAAATATTGTGGACACTGGAATGTTGCAACCTCAGAGACCCTCCAGCCATTCATTACCCTCCCCTGTGTTGGCATAGCCACTTCAACTGTTAGATGAAAAATTTGGGATGTCTTAACGTAACAGATGGGTCAATTGACAATCCCTGAAGCATCTCTTGAAGATATTTTCTCAATGTGTTGAGCTTGCTGACCTGGTATCCAAAGCAATGTATTTAGAAGATATGTAGATTATGGTCTTGCTTTGTTCTGTAAAGTCTTCTTAAAATCATTTGGTTTTGAATCAGGCTGTTTAAGGCAATGTGAATAGATATTCTGGGCCATAGTCACTCACATTTTGAAGAGATTATCTGAGGGCCAGGTGTTGGGGAACATACTTGTAATTGCAGCATAGAGAGGCTTAGACAGGAAGACCAACTGCCTCAAACTCCATACTTCAGTCATGGCAGATTGAACCACAAACGGTGAACTGGAATAAATGCTCACTCTGAAGTTGCTTTTGTCAGGACATTTTATGACAGCAACATTAAAGTAACAACAACAACAACAAAAAAATCCCCATGTTCAGGCACAGAGGCACTGAGTAAGTGCCACAAGGGGACTCAGGCTTAGTTCCAGATGACAGAAGACTCAGCAGCAGGCATGTGATGCTGATTTTGTAAGCATACAGAATGAAAAAGTAATGGGGTACCTGGGCTTCCACCAACATTTCAAAGGAAAGCCCAGGAGGCCAGGGCTCTTGCAAAGGGATCAGAATGCTTGTAGGCAGTCTCTTCAGGAGACATGCAGCTGTGGGAAGGAAGGCAAAGCTATCAAAGAATCCACAGGAACATACATAGCAAGCTATAATATATATATATACAGGGGCCCATGGCTCACCTATTAGACCTTGGATGCTGTGCATGGGTCTAAAGGATTGAGGGTCTTCCCTTGTGGTCTGATTATTTTTATTCTCCTTTTGGGGGAGGTGTGAATGTGACTGCCCTGACATTGTAGCTTAGAAGTGTGTAACTTTCTTTTGACTTTCTTAAAGACAGGGTCTCACCGTACATTTCAGGCTGGCCCCAAACTCAGGCCACCATGAGCTACCATGCCTGTCTCCTTCAGTTTTTAGAAAGGCTCATGGCTACAAGTTTGCCTTGAGTCTCAAGCCTGGGTGTGGGCTTTCAAGGAAACACATGTAAAGTATGGCAGAGAATTATGCACCAGATTCTATTTTCTTGAACGGGATAGTGGATGGATAATTCATGTATGTATATGAACAAATGTGGATGAGTTACTTTATCCCAGTATTAAATGATCATTTATCATAAGTAGTGCTAAAAGTATGGAGGCTGTACTTTATGATGGATTCAACTCTGTGCCAAAAACTGTATTTTCCATAAGAGTACTGAGCACTGAGTACATTAAATGGCAAACGTAACCAGTACCACATTCTTAATTAAGCTTCTGATCATCTTTGTCTCACTCAGTATTTGCAATGATGAGTGAGCTAGAGCTTACATTAACTTCCAAGAGGCATCTTACAAAAACTTCATGATGTATAAATTTTCTATTGGGGAACCATCTCATCTTCATTTTTAGAAATTCAGGGTGTGGAGATGACACAGAGGCTTATACTGAGGCCTCAGGGCACCTGTGACACAGCCCTACAGCAGTTATGGAAACATCTGACTCTTAAGAACGTTTTCACAAAAACACTCCCAGAACACTTGGCAGAATGTGGGTGGGTGATCATTGCAGGCAAATCCATATGATCTGTTGGAATGTCCCACAGCTTCCCAACCCCAACTGCCTTCTTTACATGATCTGAAAGGTGGTGACCATAAGCATTACCTACATAGTCATCTTCGAAAACAAATATCTAGCAAGATCTTAATATATGAGACCACTTGGTAGCTTGTGGATGACTGAGGACCACAGAAGATTTCTTATAATAAGTTTCTGGACAGACTAGCCCCAAGAACTGGACCAACAGTCCCAGATTTCAAAGAAACACACAGAAGCTTATATTAATTTCAAGCTGATTGACCTATGGCTCAGACATATTGTTAGCGAGCTCTTTCATCTTAATTCAATCTGTTTTCATTAATCAGTTTAGCCATGTGCCTTGGTACCTTTTCTCACAGCAACATGGTTGTCTTCTCTCCTCTGCTGGTATCTCTCCTGATGTCTCTCTCTGCTAGAGTATCTCTGGCTTCTCCCTCTGTTCCTTCTGTTCCCAGAGTTCTCTTAGTCTGGTGGCTCCGCTCACACTTCCTGTCTGCCTTTGGCCAATCAGCATTTTTATTAAACCAGCAGGCAGGACAATTATTTACAATAACTACATAATCCCACTACAATTTTTAAATTTTCTAGTATTCTCTGTAAGGAGACCCTGAATCTTGAATGCCAGAAGGTATTAAAAATCCTCACTCTCCAGTTGATTGAACTCTTTATTCAGTGACATCATTAAACAATTCCTCCTCTTCAAGCTTATGTTCCTTTTGTCAAGAAGTGTCTCAGGGAAATTGCATTTATTAACCAGGGAGAATTCTGTGGCAGGGCATGTCTGTGGGTTCCAGCAGAACAGATCTAGATGACCCCCTTACAGATGGCATCCTTGGCCACTCATTTCAACCACTTCAAAATAAATTTCACTTCAATTTTATTTTTTGGCATCTTCCCATTTGGTCTCTTGCTCATAGCCTAGAACTAATGGACAAAGTTCTATGGTCTTTGCCTTCCCTTGTTTCTTTGAGCTGGCGATCCAGGGGTAAAGTGGCTAATTTACACAACACAGGAAATAAAACAGCAGTGAATATGGCTGACCCAAGACATGTGTACGGAACTGCTGGCAGATCTGGGTAGTGTCCCTGAAGAATTCCAATAATTGCGGGACTTACTATATCTCCCAGAGCAACGCCAATTCCAAAGAAAGCTGTAGACCTCGCATTGATGCTGGTATACTGTTTAATCCAGGAAACGCTACTGGGAAATACGGTTGCCAATGAGGCCCCGTACACAGATGTTGCGATCCAGAGACAAAGAGGGCTCTTGTCAAAAAGTACCAGAAAGAAAGATGAGACAAAGCTGCCAACAATGCTCAACACAATCATGGTTCCAGGCTTTAAGAGTGTTGCAAAGAAGATGGCCAGGCCCCTGCAGGCTGCAAAGGACCCCCAGAAGGCAGAGTTCACGCCGGCTGCTTCAGCCTCTTCCATGCCAACATGGGTGGTGGCAAAGGAGAATACATAAGAGCCAAATGTTATCTCGGTTCCAACATAAAAGAGGAAGAGGAAGAGGAGACAGAGCAGGGTCCTGTGATATTTAGCTCTTCGAGCTTCCTGAGCAAATGCCGTGGACTTTTTCTGCCTTGAGTGTTTCTTACAAAACAGACAGAACAGAAAGACAGAAACTACTAAGACATAGGTCCCGATGGAAGCATACGCCCAGAGCAGAGTTATATCCTCAGGTACTGCAAACAGAGAGTCTGAGGTGGCTCCAGAGGATCGGTTCAGCATCAGAGGGTCAAACTCTGTGTGGTTCTGAGCAGATGCTGTGGTACCCCAGGCCAATTTAGCGAGCAGGGGTGCCAGGAAGGCACCCAAGGCGAAACTGAAGTATAAGGCCTGCATGTGTGGGGCTCCTTTGTCGCCCCAAAGAGCCAAGATCAGGACATTCCCACCTGTCAATGAAACATGGGGAATGGTGAAATTGTCAGTGCAGGGAAAACCCAACAGGTCATTACTATGGTAAAGAGGCTAAGTCTGTGTCATGCCACAGAAATGCCCTGACAGGCTAAGTAACCCGACATGGCCCCAGGTGATTCTCAGAAAGGAACTGACCTGTGAACAACAGAAAACTATGTGTTGTAATAGGTCAGACTCATACCGGAAATGCTACAAACTGGGGAAGCACTACCCCCTGGAGGCAGGTTCACTAGCAAAGGCCTGTTCCAAACAGCACAGATTCCACACTGAGGAATAATACTAGAGTCTATTCACTGCAAGTGGTTGAGATATATGTAATTACTAGGCAAAATTTTATCATCAGATAGATGCCAAATGACAAATCTTTCTGCCAACTGCTTTAGAGAATGAACATCAGATCAGGGGAAACATCCTCTAAGGCATCTATCTCTACCTGAATATGACATTCGAAACAGTAGTCACTCATTCAATGAGGATCCATTAGACAAAAAAGAAATCCTACTTTTTAAAAAGCCCCTATTCATAAATGCGCTTGAACATTGTGCATGAAATAAAGGTAAAACATTCCATCAGAAACTTGAATGCTCCAGTTACAGGAAATGGGCAAACCTTTCAGAATCCACACAACACTGCCTGAACACTGGCATGGAGAAAACCTAAGTATCATGACTTTTGGCTATTTTATTTTAACCAGTTACTTTGAAATAAACATATACTTCTACTTAGTAACTTTGCAAGCAAATGAATCCTGAATTATCAAATATTACATGATATATCAGATATCATTAGACTATCAAGGGGTGTTCCTGCCAGAGAAGCAGATTAGTGCCTTGCTAGGCTGTCAGAAGAGAAGCTTCCTACAGGATGTGGAGAGAGAGAGAGAGAGAGAGAGAGAGAGAGAGAGAGAGAGAGAGAGAGAGAGAGAGAGAGAGAGAGAAGCCGACAGAAAGACCAGCAGACAGACTGACTGACAGACAAACCAGCCTTGGAACACTCAGCCCTAGAGGATGTCTCCATCAAATCTCTCCCCCAGAGTTCAGAAACCAGAGAACAGGAGACAGAAGGGGCAGAGGGGAAGGAGGAAGCCAGGGAGACAAAGGCCTCTAAACCGACATGAGCAGTCCTCACATGGACTCAGAGCGAGGCAGCATGCACAGGACCCGCACACATCTGCACCAGGTCCTTCTCCTGCATATTATGGTTCTGTGTTGTTATGGGATTCTTGAGAGTGTTAGTGAGCGAGTCTCTGAATTTTGTGCATTCTCTCGGGCTCTTTTTCTTCCATTCATTTCTTTTGTCAAATTTCAATGTGTAGGGTTTTTTTTTTTAACTATTTTATTCTATTCTTTCTATTCTACCCTACCCTGCACACCCCTCCCCTCCCCTCCCCTCCCCTCCCCTGCCCTCCCCTCCCCTCCTCTCCCTCCTTGTTATCCCTTAGGAGACTGTTCTTTTCTAATGGGAGACAGGAAGAGGGTGGATCTGGATGAGAAGTGGTGAGGAGGGACTGGACAGAGTAGAGGGAGGGGAAATGTACCAGGATGTATTATGTGAGAAACACAAATATTTCAGTGAAAGGGAAAAAAACCACATCAAGAGAGAGCTAGAGAGCAGGAACTGAGGAACAGTTCACATCATGTGTGGCTTTAGTACATTTGCAGATGGATACTGACAAGTGAATACGCTATGCCTTTGGAGATTTAGAATTTCTAAGAGATTAACAGGAAAGACAGAAAGCAGCAGGGCCTTTTCCTTGGCTCAGAACACAGGGTATTTAACTGTAGTCCCCTCCATGATTTCTTAGCTAAATGATAGTCCTGTACTTGTTTAAACCATCAACTCCTTTTCTTTACAATGATAAAAGTTAACCCCCAAACACAAGCCCATTTTACCACAGAAGAGACTTTTCCACGGTAGTTCCTGCAAATCACTCTCTCTTAGAACAAGCCATTAAGTCCAAGTGTATAGCTGGCTATTCAAAATCAGTTCAGAATCAGGACCAAGTGCAGCTGCTACAGGGGTGTTCTGTGTGAGTGACCCCAGGACCAAGTCCATAATCTGTGTCATTTCAAAAGTATGCAAGGGACAGTTGATACAATGTGATGTACTTTTTTTTTTTTTTTTTTTAGCAGAGATCCCACCCAGAGATTATGCTGCAGAACTCACACACCTGTAGTCACAGCGCCAGCTGATGCGCCAAAGGCACACATGGTGATGATCAATACAACCACTGTCTTGCAGAAAGGTATGAGATAAAGGCCCACTGTCATTGCCACCATTGACATGCCTGGGAAGAAAGGTAAGAAATTCAGCTGTAGGAGCTGGGTCCGTAGCTCAGTAGTAGAACATGTGCTTGTCTGGCATGCACGAGACCCTGTGTTTGATCCTTACTGCAGAAATAAATTTTCATATTAAAAAATGAAATGAGCTTAAACATATATATCCCTCAGGATCATCAAATCTATTAGAATACAAAAATAATACTAAATTAACACTGAGAGCAGCATCTTCCACAGGGGGTATGTAAAATCATGTGAATTCAATAAGGCTTTTGTAGCTCATGACCTAAACAGGTTTATAGTACTATTAATAATCATAAAATCATACAGCAAACAAAGTTTTGTAGCATAGGAGACAAGCCAGAAATTATTTACTTACTTTCACACATTTAAGAAAGTAGGAGAATTTGTAGATCAATGCTTTCCGTGAAGAAGGGCCAGCTATTCATTCACCAGCAATAACGTATTTTCCTTCTTTTGTGTCTTACAAGTCATCTAAATTTCTCTTAATTGTGTCTGTTTGTTGGAAAATTTATGTTAAGACTTTGACACCTTTTCAGGGTGTGGAATGGACAGTCTGGGTTCATCAGTGACACTCACAGTCTTCTGCCCCTTTATGTTCAATCCAGAATCCACAGAGCCTGGCAAGGTTCCCAGAGTCTTTCTGAGCCCCCCTCCCCTGTGGCTACTAAGCCCTGTCCTATCCCCAAGTATGCAGAGCTTCATGGTCAACCAGTGTGTGAGTCTAGAGCACAGCCTACATTATAGCAAAGGTCAGCAGTGCTTGGGGTTGCCATCTCACTCCTAAGGGCCAATCAAGATTCCAGCGGGATCAGTACAGATTCCTCCCATGTTGGAGGCCACTGGCCCCAGCCCCTCTAGGTGGCGCTATTACCTGGTGCTGGCCAACCCGCCTGAGTCGTTAGAGAGCGCATGCGCTTGGTAATCTCGCGAGACTGGTCTGGTTTCTCCGCCTTTCCCGTGGCGTCATGGGATTCTGAACTACGACCAATAGGAAGGTGTTTCGTCTAAAGCAAGAGCCGTTTGGTCGTCTTAAAACCGGGTCTTCCTACCTCGTGCTCTCTCTCTCTCCGCCCCGCCGTGCGCACAGACGCCGGCCCGGCTCAAGGGACGCGGGCTCAAGGCCACGTGGCAGATGGCCCGGCCCAGACCACGCCGGGGCCTAGCTCTCTCTCTCTAGCCTTATTTCTCCTCACTGGGGCCTGTCGCTGCGGGTTCCCGCGCCGCGGCGGCGGCCTCTTTGCCCCCTCCTCTCTCTGCCCTCCTCTCTAAATGCTCTCCCTTAAGATACATTAAAGTTATACTGCAGAAGGATCCTAAGTGTGTACCGTGCCTTTTCTTGCGGGCGAGAAATAGGCGCGGAACAAGTGGTGCCGAAATCCCGGGAATTTACATCGTCTGCACCGCCAGACAGGATTCAGAACTGTGGACAGGTTACTCGGAGAGGTATGTCTGAACTGAACTTTGGTTTGGGACTTTTGAAAGGATTTTTTGAGGCCTTAGTGCTTGCTTTGGCAGTGTTTCTGGTTTTCTTCGTGGTTGTTTTCTGCTTCCGCTGGTCAGTGGGATCCCCCCAGTCTATCATAACAGCACCAGACTCCCTGCTTAGGCAGCGTGGTATTGAGATGGCACAGGGTACTCTAAAGAACTCTGTAGAAGAGAAGGCCTGTAGAGATCTGATAGCTAGAGGGCGAGATATCATAAAGAAAGTTCGGGGCAACATGTCAGAAACCGGGAGCCGTGTGAGGTTAGGCGCGCGCCAGAAAAGTGAAAAAGGACCCCCGGTAAAATAAAAGATATGGGGAGTTAGGAATACTCGATAAGTAAAAAAGGACCCCCCAGAAAAATAAAAGATTTGGGGGAGATAGGGAACCAGAAACTAAAGGTACGGAAACTTAAAAATAGGAATACTCGATAAGTTAAAAAGGACCCCCCAGAAAAATAAAAGATTTGGGGGAGATAGGGAACCAGAAACTAAAGGTACGGAAACTTGAAAATTTAAATTTAAAGTTTGGCTCCTCGCGGTATGAGGAAAGACAGGGCCTGGGGCGGTTGAGACAAAGACAAACCATGCCCAAGATTCATAGGCAAAGACAGGGCCTAGGTTTTTCTTAGGTGCCACTGAGGCAGCACGACTCATACCTTGAAAAACAGAGGTGCCGGTATGGGTTCCTCAGTGGCCACTGACCTCTGACAAGCTTAAGGCAGTGATTGAGCTTGTTGCAGAACAGCTTGCTAGAAAACATATTTTTAAGCCCTCCACTTCTCCATAGAATATATTAATTGGCTTAGACCTTTTTTGAAAATTCCCACTGCAGATTTAAAGCCTTTGTTTGATGTTTCCTGGAAAAATTGATAATCATCCTAAATATCCTTTGTTACAGTTTGGCTTATCACCCTGTGGTATATCCACGTGTTACTTCCTCAGTGCCTTTAAAAGATGGCTTAACTGTATATACAGATGGCTCAAGAAATGGAAGGGGTGCTTATATTCAAAGATTTTGGTCAAAAATCACCCCAGATAGTTAAATGTCTAATTGTGTTAGAAGTTTTACAAAAGTTTGATTGTCTGCTTAATATTGTGTCTGGTCAAAAATCACCCTAGATTGTTAAATGTCTAATTGTGTTAGAAGTTTTACAAAAGTTTGATTGTCTGCTTAATATTGTGTCTGATTCCCATTATGTGGTAAATGCCTTTCAGTTACTTAAACCCAAGAGGCATTTCACCATTACAAATATGGCAGATAGATGTGACACATGTTCCATCCTTTAAAAAGCTTCAATTTGTACATGTTTCTATTGATACATGCTCAGATATTATTCATGCCACACCGCTTACAAGAAAAAAGACCATACATGTTATTCAACATTGCTTAGAGGCATAAAGCGCCTGGGGCAAACCAGCTTGCCTCAAGACTGATAATGGGCCAGCCTACAGCTCCCAAAAATTCGCCCAATTTTGTGCACAAATGCAAGTGACACACCTTACCAGGTTACCATACAACCCTCAAAGACAAGGCATTATTAAACGTGCACATCAGACCTTAAAATCCTATTTTTTAAAACAGAAAGGGGGAATATAAATGAAAAGGCCCGGATCCTATTTTAATAAGATCCCGGGGAGCTGTCTGTGTTTTTCCACAGGATAAAAAAAAATCCAGTTTGGATCCCAGAGCTCCTCGCCTTCTCCAGTTGATGTGTTTGGTGACAGCAGTAGAAGATAATGCCCACCTTTTCTCTCTGCCAATGCCGGTGATGTATAAAGATTTAGACATAGCTTTAAAGAAAATAGAAGTTTGGGGTTAGAGAGAAGTTTATGTTTTAGTTAAAAATAGTTCAGATATATTACTAAAAGATTTCTCGGCAGCCTGACAAAGGAAACAGAGTTTAATAAAACCAAAATTGGCTTCCTTTTGCTCAGGCAGGCCAGATAAAAATTCAATTTTACCATGTAACAGTTGCCAATTCAAAAATATAGGTTGGGCCACGCCTAAAATATTTTCATTTTCTCCCAATTTAACCACCAGTTATTTAGATTGTTAGCAATGCTTCAGAAATTATAGATAAATTGAGATACAAATTTGATAATTGCCTTTATGCCTTATGCTGAGATACTCAGCTTTATTTCTTTGCAGTAGTGACCCACATGCCACGAGTCATGCCCATATCACCATGGCCTCCCCAGTAGCTCACAACTATCTGATGCACTTTCAAAAATAGTGCAGACTGCACAGGCGGTTAACAAACTGTCCACCTCAGTAATTGGCACAATTGAGGTGTGAGCAATAACTTGCTGGCTTATACATAACCTCTATTCAATATAAAAACTTTACAAAGACAACTAATCTTTCGAAAAGCCTCTCTCAATTTTCTTACAGAATTGGTCGTCTAAGTTTGAACAGACCCTTCGTGACCTGCAAGTGGCGATCGTCCAGGCCAATTCCACTCGGCTAGACCTGTCGCTGACCAGAGAGCTCACTCCATAAATCCCCTCTTCCCCTACTCCAAAAGATGGGTGGGGGTGGATATATCTGACCTAGCTTTTTGCGGAGGACTAGTCATTCTTCTCTAGACGGTTTGTAGGTTCAGAATCCAAAGTCCGAGAAACAAGACAGTTTCGGCTCAAGCCTTAATGGCTCTAGACTCAGAAACCTCGATAGAGGTATGACTAATTATGATAAAGCAATAGAGATATTGTGGCTTAGACAGCTCCTACACACCTAGACTGCCTTGTCTATTGCACTAGATGGAGCGTTCAGCCCGTGTCCTAAGAGGTATGCTGAGCCAAGGGCATCGCACGGGACATACCTATGTCCCGAGAGACACATCATCCTGCATAAGGGTATCTGTCTTAATTCCCTTCCCAGCAAAAGGCAGAGGACAGGCTGGGGGCATCTCGATCTGTCGAGGGATTAGGGGTGACCCCCACGCAAGTCCACGATGTATTCTGGGGGATGATCACTGTCTCCACCCTCTTATAGGACTTCCTCGTTGCTTAATATTTGAGAAGGGTGAGATGTTGGAGGCCACTGGCCCCAGCCCCTCTAGGTGGCGCTATTATCTGGTGCTGGCCAACCCGCCTGAGTCGTTAGAGAGCGCATGCGCTTGGTAATCTCGCGAGACTGGTCTGGTTTCTCCGCCTTTCCCGTGGCGTCATGGGATTCTGAACTACGACCAATAGGAAGGTGTTTCGTCTAAAGCAAGAGCCGTTTGGTCGTCTTAAAACCGGGTCTTCCTACCTCGTGCTCTCTCTCTCTCCGCCCCGCCGTGCGCACAGACGCCGGCCCGGCTCAAGGGACGCGGGCTCAAGGCCACGTGGCAGATGGCCCGGCCCAGACCACGCCGGGGCCTAGCTCTCTCTCTCTAGCCTTATTTCTCCTCACTGGGGCCTGTCGCTGCGGGTTCCCGCGCCGCGGCGGCGGCCTCTTTGCCCCCTCCTCTCTCTGCCCTCCTCTCTAAATGCTCTCCCTTAAGATACATTAAAGTTATACTGCAGAAGGATCCTAAGTGTGTACCGTGCCTTTTCTTGCGGGCGAGAAATAGGCGCGGAACACTCCCAGGTGGCAAGGGAAGGGCAGGGAGTCTAGAAGCCCACCTGCCAAGGAAGACAGCAGAACACTGCCTGCTTCTGTTGTCAAGCATTCTGCAGGCTATGACTTCTCCACAGAGAGCCAAGGTGTAAAGTCAGGACAGGCAGAGAACAGCAAAGGTTGGTGTTTACTCACCCAAAAGAAGGAACTGATTCATGTGGTCATAGAGAACCCCTGCAGTCATGGTGCCACAAAGGAACCCAGAGGAACGGCCCACAAATAGTACAGACAGGCTGCTGATATTTCTGTTCACATTTGCTGCCAGATCTTGTAATGTGGGTCCCAGTAGGGCAACACTCATTCCCTATAATTTAAAAAGACAAATGATCTTTATCTACAATAATTAAAATAATCTAAAGAGAGTGATAAAAGATTGTTCTACCATAAAAAGAGGGGGCAACGTTAAGACGTTTAAATACTTTCAATACATTTAGTTCAGGAAAATATACAATGGTAATACAATCATTGCTAGAGCAATGTGGTCCTCTGGGTTTTTGACTATGTACAGCCTCCAAAATTTAAAATATTGTACTGTGATTTAAGATAGGTTTTGAGTAGCTCAGATGGGCCTCAAACTCAGTTTGTAGCCAAGGATGGCCTTGAAGTCCTGATATTACTGACCCCCAACCCCAACAAGTGTGAATCTCCATTCCCGATATAAAAATTACAGATTTTCATTTTGTTTTTTTCTCAATTCTTTACATTAAGTTGTACTCCATTTGACTTAATTGAGACATGGTTTTGCATATGTTTTTCCAAAACCACGATCTCATATTTATTTTAATGGTTCAGAAGATACAAACACACACTTGTTCATACATGTCATATTTACATACATGGAGGTTAAGACACAAGGTAAACATACTAAAACACTAAAATTTTCCATCTAGGTAAAGATTGTGGGAAATGCCATGGTTCTGCCAGGCTGCTTTCCTGCTTTCTTGGGATTTTAAACACAAGGACACAGACATCGATAGTCACACACAGCTGGCCTACACTGTCTATAAATGGAGAGACTAGACACAAGGTGTGGATTCAGGACCATGAAATTCTGGGAAGGATAAGTTCATGAGAGACAAAGCTCCCAGGAGCTTTTGATACAGGCAGTATCTGCACCTGAGTATGACTGCTGGATTTTCCTGTCTAGTTATTAGTTATATAGTCCACACATTTTATCTGAGTCTATTTTCAAGCTAGGAAAAGATTTTTTTAAAAAGGGATGGAAAACATAAAAATAATTTGCCAGGTGGTGGTGCACACCTTTAATCCCAGCACTCAGGAGGCAGAGGCAGGTAGACCTCTGAGATTAGTCCAGCCTGGGCTACAGAGCAAGTTCCAAGACATCCAGGGCTACACTGAGAACTCCTCTCTCTATATATACAGAGAGACCTGTGTGTGTATGCGTTGTGTGTGTGTGTGTGTGTGTGTGTGTGTGTGTGTGTGTGTGTGCATTTTTTAAAAAAACAAATTGTTTTGCTTAGTAAGATGTAAGGGGGCTCTTGCTAAGGAAGTCGTACATCTGAGGTCTGTCGAGAGAGATGTGCTAGCTGTGAACTAATCATCTATTTTCAGGAGATAACTTCCAGGATGCTGTGACGTTAATCATGGTTTTCTGAGCAACTTCCATAGATTATACAATAGGCCATAGTGTTTATGCATATATTCTGTATATGCATCTTGTTTGTTATTCAAATGTTATCATTTATATTGCTCATGTGTAGTTCTGCCTTTTGTGAAGAGCCCTTCTGACCCCTCATTTGGATGTCAGTGTTTGCTGAGGCCTCTGCAGTCAACTCCATGCTCTCAGGCCACCTGCCTGTCTCCATCTACATCACCCAAGTCAGTGTCAGCATCTAATTCCTCATCAGTCCTGATTCCCTTTGCAGAGTCTTCTATAGCTAGAGCCTTGACTTTTAGAGTGTGGAGTTTCTAGTTCTTTAATATACAGAATGACAACAGCTTCTCTCCACATTTTACACACATTAACACACTTCTTAGGCTTTGACATGGTTTGTATTTGCCATATTTTACAAGCATTCAGGAACTTTGCAGCACTGACATTCTCCACCATGAGGTTTTCGCTTGGTTTTCACGGCCTGAAAACATTTATCAAAAGTGTCATTTTGTGAAGGTGAACTTATTCTGGTGATTCTGGGAAATCACCACCACATCACAAGGTTCCCCCAGTCTGTGCAGCCTCTATGTTACAGCCAAGAGGAAGGTTCCTGCCACTATTTGAGACTATTGACAGTCAGTTTGGCATAATTACAACTGTACTGCATGCAGATGTTAAGAATTAAATTTAACAAGGTAATTCCTCAGCCTGGCCTAGTGATTTAAAATCCTTGCACCTAAGGAGACTGAAACAAGAGGGTAGACAATTCAGAATCTGCCTGTCTTGCCTGGGCTCAGGGTTAGCCTGAGTAATTCAGAGAAACACTGCCTCAAATTTTAAAACAGGGCTCAGTGAGTAGATTGCTCAGCACAAGGGCCTGATTAGATCTCCAGGATTCACATCTTAAGAAGCTGAGTGTGATGACATGAGCTTGAAGTCTCAGAGCTGGGGAAGTTAGAGATAGACAGCTCCCTGGCCTTGCTGGCCAGCCAAGCTCATTGATTTCTACGTCAGGTGAGAGACCTTGACTCAAAATATGAGATGGCAGCACCTAAAAAAAAAAAAAAAAAAAAAAAAAAAAAAAAAAAAAAAAAAAAAAAAAAGAAAAGATTAAAAGTTCTAACTAATTCACGAGGAGGTGGAGAGATGGCTCAGAAGTTCAGATCATTTAGTGCCCTTGCAAGGATCCAAGTGTGGTTCCCAGAACCCAGAGTGGGCAGCTCAGGATGGTATAAAACTCCAGCTCGGGAGGAATCTCACACCTCCAGCCTCCCAGGCACCTGTACTCGTGGGCACACACCCACATGTACATAAATTTAGACACAATTAAAAAGAACTTAAAGTTAAATTTTAATAATGCAGAAATGAAAAATACTAAAAGCAAGACACGTACAAGAGAGACAAGATGGGTCGCAGTAAGGCTACCTCAGATATGAGGATATTTTTTAAAAGGGAGACATGAGGTAAATTTTGTACTAAAGTATCTGATGAGCTAAAATAAGAGGAGGAAAAGGGGAAAGTGGACGGAGAAGGACTCTGTAGAAGGCTGTGGACACGTGGCCATATTTGCTGAGATTAGAGAGGACAGGCTTACATAATTGAGCATTTGGATCTAGAGTATCTGCATAACCAGAATTTCTTTCTTGCTCTTAAAACAATAAATAAGGTTTTCTTAGCATGCTGTCTGGCCCTTCTTTTTCTTTCTAATATTAGTACATTACTTCTATGCATCACGGCTTCCTCCTTCGTCAGCATGGCAGGGTCTTCATAAGATATTGTGGAGGATTTTACTGTAAACGTGAGGTAGTTGGCCTAGAAAACAAGGATTCCCATTTTTCCTGGGCTCTGCTTTACCTACTAGGTTTTGTTCACGTGAAGAAGCCCAGCCCTCTGTGAATGAGCAAAGTTAGGGCAACAATGTGAGTTTTTGCATTTGCGTTTGAAATTCTAACATCGCTGCAGATAAAGAGGAACTGTCTTTACCTGTGAAATGATCTTGAAAGTGCTTTAACCTTTGAAATTTAGCCAAAGTTTTCCAGATGAAACCGTACACATTTTTTTTCTACTGAATTTTAAGTGCATGGGTCTTTTTCCTGCATGAATGGCTGTGTACCACATACAAGTCTGATGCTCTCAGTCAAGAAGATGGTGTTCAATCCCCAAGAACTGGGGGCGTAACAGACATGTAACTCTGACAGGTAACATGTTTCACACATGAACTGCTATGTGGATACAGAAAATCAAATCCAGGTCTCCTGGGAAAGCAAGCAGTGTTCTTAAGTACTGAGCCATTTCTCCAGTCCCCAAATAATTTTCTTAACCTGGAATTAATTAATTTTCAGGTTTTCCTGATGGCTCCTTGGAATATCTCAAAAAGATAATTCTCTTTACCAAAGTAGCGAAAGTAAATTTGTTAGGCTTATTTGTTATACTAAATTACATGGAAAAAATGTTAATAAGTAGGCAATGCTGTAATTTTCAGTTATTTTATAGGGATGTGTTATTGTTAATGTGTCTCAGATAATTTATAAAAATACCAGTTCAGTAGAACATCATCAGTCATAATACTAATTGTTACCTGTAAGTGGTATGTGAGAGAGTCAGGCACAGTGGCCTTGCCAATAGGCCTCCTAATCCAGAAGCTGGCGGAACGTTCTAGCCAGAGCAGAAGTTTTGATCAACAGGAGCAAAACAACCAGATCCACCTCATAAAAGGTGTAGGTCATAAACATAAATAACTTTTCTCACCTAATAAATCACTTTTCTAACCATCATCAGGCCTTTGGCCATGGCCACTTTAAGTCTCGTGACTTACTTAACTGTTTAGAGGAGGGGTCTTTAAAAGGCCACTATCAATTTGGCATTCAAGGACATCCATGGCAGAGACTCTGTCAAGTACATCATTCTGTAATTTTAAGATCATTCCGCTAGACTGGGCAGGAATTCTCAGACTTCTGCTGAAGAAACCAGTGGCTCATAAACATCAAGCTGATGTTTAACACGGCAGCAGGAACAGTGAGAATGAGTTGCCAAGAAATGACTTGGCAGATTTTCATGCTAAGGAGCCAGTGGGGAAATTATTAGATTTATCCAAGTCTAATTACTGCCCATAATCTCTTTATGAACAGTTTTAGGCACCTAAAGTGGGAAAGCAAACCTGGTGTTTAAAGGGATGGAAATCCATTGCCAAGTGAGGACCCAGGGGCAGCTTGAATGTCTGCCTGGCGCTCACTGCCTTTAAAGCTTCCAACAGAAAAACTCTGCACTCTGAGACTCACTGTGATGAGCTGAAACAACCCAGAAAATAGCCAAGCATCTGTGGATGGATAGGAAAGAAGTCTCCGGAACAATGTTTGGTTCGTCAGTCCCTTAAATAAAAGCCTTAGGTGATATGTTCCCAGAAGATTCATACTTTAATTCTGTGAGTGGATTCTTTCACTTGACACCATCAGAGGTTATTTTCAGTGTAAGCTTTGCTCATAGTGAAATACTGGAGCTATAGAGCTGTGATAATTAGAAATTTTAAATTCTATCAATGGTATGTGATGATACAGGCCTAGATTCGAAGCATTTGGGAGGTGGAGGCAGGAAGATGAAAAATCAAGTGTCCTTGTTGGCTACATAGTGGTTGTGGAGCTAACCTGAAATACCCCTGTTTCAAAGGAAAAAGATGCTTTTGTAATGGAGCATGCACAGAGAACTCTCCAGCAACAGCAGTGCCTGTTTTACTGCAAATGGCATCAGGGCCATTTGAGCCAGCTGGATGGCCTTAGTCCTGGGCATCACCAATTGATGGCAACTGGATCCAGTCCCACTGGGGAGCACAGACCAGCCCTCGTGAGTAGTCACTTCAAGGGTGTATCCCAGGGACTGGAAAGACTTAGGGTTAGGTGACTGCTGTCCTTAAGAGGACCTAGGTTCAGTTCCCAGCCCCCACACAAGATGACTCACTATCTCCTGTAACTCCAGTTACAGAAGAGCTGATACCCTCTTCCTGATTCCATGGACACATGCACACACATGATATACACAAACACATACAGGATACCCATACAACATGAGTGATACCTTTTTAAAAGGGGATGCATGCATCCTTACTGATACAAACTCACATATCTTGCATTCTCATAAATTGTAATGCTACTCACTAGTCACCACTTTAAGGGATTCCAGCAAAGTGTATTTTGTCTAGGTGGAAAAAAGCCCTTAAACCCACCAACTGATGCTAGCCAGAATTTCCATGCACTAGAGTCTGGAGAATGGAACTTTTAGAAATACCACCATTAAGTTACTATATTTCCCTTTATTGCAAGGGGCCATCTAAGGTTTTTTCTCTAGAGCAAAACTTCTCGACCCAGTCTTGTATCTGAATCTCTCAATTGGAATGGAATGATCCTGTCTGCTCACATTGTGCCTGTGCTAGAGACCTTAGGGAAAAGCTGGTCAGGGGCATTTCTCACCAGAAATCAGAAACCAATGTAATTATGGGCCACTTTGCTAAGAACATGGTGAGATCTTCTCTGTCATTGCAAAAGCCTTATCATTTTTATTTCCCTCTAATATCTGGCATCCCAATCTGTCTCCTTCCCTTTGAGTGGCATATCTGGGTCTATAATGTATGGATACAGCAAAAGCTAATGTTGTAACAAAAACGCAGAGCAATTGTTGTGAGCTGAGTGCTCCCAAATCAGGAAACATCACTGTTACCAGTGCGGTTCCATGTTTCCAGTGCATCATCATCACACTCCAAAGGAATGGAAAGCTCTCCTTCACATGCTAGCCAGCTCTGCTCCTTGCCTCCTACATTCCATGGAAATGACAATATGGCCTTTTCAACTAACAACCTAGTCACCAGCAAAAAATAGAAACATGTAGCTGAAGGGAGGGCACAGCAGGTAAGAACACTTGATGCCCTTAAAGTGGACCTGCCTTGGTTCCTAGAACCACATGGTGATTCACAATGGTCTGTAACTCCAGGCCTACTAGTCTCTGTGGGCATCTAGCATGAATGTGGTACACATATACACTACCAGGCAATAGTCACACACAAACTAAAAGTTAAATGAAAACTGGAGTGATGTCAGCACATGATATCTGTATGTGTACTCCTACAAGCTGAGAATTACCTCTCTATGTAAAGGAATAGGTCTTTATGTCAATTAAACCCACTAAGGCCCATTTCCACTAAAAGTCTGTATCCCTATAGGGTGCCAAAAAGAATCACAAAATGTTTCCCAGCAGACCTGGTTTAGATCTATAAACTTCCTGATGGGTGAGAAAATCTAACTTCTGCTCAGACTCTACCATCAAGGGCACATCCTGAGTCTGTGGAGAGTTCTTGGCAACCTTCAGCCTCTAGCCTGGTTGATCTCACAGTTTGGCCTGTTTTATCCTGACTTTTTTTTAGTAGGTTTCCTTGAGATTTCCCAAACCTTCTGACAATGAGAGGCCAGAGCAGTCAGTCAGTAGTGTTAGCACCTGCCCAGAAATAGGAAGAGACAAGTTAGTTCCAAGTGGAGAAGCCTCTAACAGGGATACTGGTTCTTGGTTTCTGTAGTGTTGGGGTGCTGGTTATATGGCATTTGCAATGAACACTTGAATTTAGGGGAAAGATGCATCTTACAGACAATCAGGGGTGCAGAGGAGAAAAAAGGTGTGCTCAAAGATGACCGAGAACATTAATATTTCACATAAATTAGTGGAACTGGTTTAGTGGTATAGACTTGCTTCCTCCGTGTTGGGTTTTTCTCTGTGTAGCCCCACGTGTCTGGAACTCTATAGACAAGGCTGGTCTGGAACTCAGAGTATGCCATCACCACCTGGGTACATCAGGCACTCTTATAGCCACCTATGGCCTTAATCACCATGGTACTCCTCTCAAGCAATGGGAGGCTAATATCACTGAGCACCTAGGGCATGCTGTGCTCTTGATCTGTTTCAGTTTTGTGGCTCTATGCTTCCAGTGGCCACTGTACTGACTCCCTGGTACATGGAACCAGCTCCATAACCATGAATATTTTCATATACCCGCAGCTACTTGTGAAACCTAACATGACAAAACCTTAAAGTACTAGAAAACTAACCTGTCACTGACATTTTGAATTCTCCAAATGGACCAAACAGCCATTAATGTGGTTGTATAAAGTGCCTAAAGATACCTCTTTGGGTTGGACACAGTAACCTACCTTAACATGTCAACAAAATGCAAGCTGAGAGAATATTGTGGAACAAGTGCCTGAGCAGACAGGCATTCAGTTCATCAGACTGCCAATGCCCAGGAACAGGCAAAGGTGGTAAATGAGCTACCGAAAGATGTTCCTCCTAATTTTTCTTGTTCTACCTATAGATACTGACACAGATGTTCCTTCAACCTTACTTTGTATAATAATGTTTAAAAATGGACTTTGCCAAGTATTTCTTTAAAATCGGCATAACAAGACCTGAAGGTCAACAAGCTGTTTCTTAGAAGAAATCCCTTGGAATCTTAAATAAAGTTTCTAATTTATTTACAGTTTAAACTGTTTATGTAAATGCTTCAATTCTAATGAAAACTTGGGAGTCAGATACTGGTGTTAAAAGCCTGATAGATCAGGAAGGTAGTGGATGAATGAACAGCTGACCCTCTCTCTCCACACTTCCCAGACAAGAGTCTCTTCTAATCCCCCCCCCCACTCTTTCCCGTGCCTCTCTTTCATACTGTATTTTCAGTCCTCCAAAATCTCTATGGCAAATTCCAGTGGGCTGGTCATCGACTCCCCCCCCCCCCATTCAAGATTAACTATATTAGGAGTCTCACAGTACTATCAAATTACATAGGCGGGGTTGGTCCATGACTAAGGACCAGCTTGAGACCAGGTCCAAGGCAAGGAGCTCCTACATAAAGAGAGAAAGCATTTCTCTTCTCTGAGGGCTCACAACCTGCCCAAACCTGCCCAGGGCATGCTCAGGAACCACATGCAGGGATTTCTCTCTCAGGCCCCATCAGTACATTCTAGGAAAAGATTGTGGCTCACAGTCTAGGAGAGAGTGAATAACTCCTCAGAGGACTCACCCTCCCAACTCCCAGGATCACAATCAGGAATCCATGGGGAGAGGGGTGGTTTCCCACAAATACTGAATTGATGGGTTGCTCAAGGGCTTGCAGAAAGCAGTCTAGCTTTGCACGTGGCTCCATGAAAATCACTTAGGCAATGGAGGAGATGATTTCAAGAGGGCCGTGATCAGAATGAGAAGAGTTCTCAGCTCTGCCACTTAACCAGCTCTCTGACCCAGAAAATGGTTCCTTTGTTTTCTGTTGCCGTGATTTCCCATCTGCAAAATCAAGCGGCTGACATAATTTAGTCAAGCCACCAGAAGGAGAAGCTTCCTTTCAAAGTGTATTTTCCTGTATAACTAATTTAGGTGCGGAGGGCAGTGGTTACAGACCTTGGCAACCTCCTTTCTGTCTCCCCTGTCCTCAGAGGAACCCTACAGATAGGCTGCACAGAGGAAACATGTTAGGCAAAATCAACCACAGGTCCCACAGTGACCCTCCATGATTAGCATTGTGTTAGCTTATGAATCCAAAGCCCCAGCAGACCAAAGCGCACAGGTCACACAAAGGGCGGGCAGCAAAGGTGAGAGTCCAACTGGAAAGGTTTGTCCCCTGCAGGAGGCTCGCAGGCCACTCAGTTCTCACCAGCCCCATGTAGGCGGCATACAGGAGGGCGGTGGAGAACCAGCGCAGCGTGCTCCTGCCCTGGCTACTCTGCCCGGAGTCCGCCGCGTCCGGCGCGCTCTCCACCGGCATCCCTGCCTGCTGGAGCCGCTGTGGGGCAGTCGCCGGCTCGGCGCCCCCGGTCTTCATGTCCAGCTCCATCTCGGTTGTTACAGAAAAGTGGACCCTCCCGGCTCTGAGCTCAGGTTCCTCCAGCTCTGAGGTCCCCTCTGGTGCCACCTTCCACCAGGGACCGTCCCGATTCAGGACCTGGGCTGCTGGACTTCGACCCTGGCCCCAGCTGGCCTGGCCTCTGAGGACCTCCCTTCTCCATCCTGCAGAATCACCTGAGTTCGCTGATGGAATCAGGCCTCTGGCCAACCAAGAGCCAGTGTCAGACTGGAAGGCATGGTGGATGTCTAGGAAGACGAACTCCGTGAGAGTTGAGATGCAACTGCAGCTTGGCAACAGCCCCTGTAAAGCCAGTGCCCTAAGGTTGAGGGAAAGGTCGGGTACAGGAGGGGAGGTCGTCCTTACATTCTGGCATCCCTGCCTTCTGTCCATGCTCGAGCTCTCCTGGTCAGTATTCAGCTTTCAGGCTACAGACACTTGCTGCAGCTCTGGAAAGGCTCCTGGAGCCACATCAGTCCTCACCATATATTCTGCTTGTCACCTTAGCCAGGTGTCCAGAGAGCTCTCCCAAGATCAGTCAGCAATCGCTGGTTGACAGCCAAATGGCTCAAGGCACATGTGTGGGTTCAAACCTGCGTCAAATGTACATAGACCCAAACTCCTGCAAATTACTGCATTATTGCTGAGGAAAGTCATGTCAGCTTAGAGACGTGTACCATGGTCGGCAGCTGCTCTGTTCCATTTGCTTTACTCCAGCCAACATGTGGTGTGTTTATCATCTATCTAAAGTATGTTCTATGTTTCTGAAAACCTCCTCGCTGTCTACATCACTGATTTCTAGTACTGAGAACATTTGTTCTTGAGATCATTGGTCAAAAGAAACTTGTCGTCAAAACTCCAAGTAACCCTATTTAAAAATGAAGTATAGATCTAAACAGAGACTTTTCAATAGGAGAATCTCAAATGTCGGAAAACATTTAAGGAAGTGTTCAACATCCTTACCCATCAGGGAAATGCAAATCAAAATGTATTCTGAGATACCACACCTGTCAGAATGCCTAAGATCAAAAACCCAGATGACAACCTATGTCCGAGAGGATGTTTGGAAAGGGAAACAGTCCCCCACTGTTGGTGGGAATGTAAACTTGTACAGGTCCAATCAGGTGCAAGCAAATATCCTGAGGTGCTTCTGCCTATGAACCTCCCAACTAGGTGTGATCCAGTACATCTGGTGCAATTGGGTTAAACAAATTTGCTTAGGGAAGCAAAAGTGTGTGTGGTTTTTTTTTTTTTTTTTTATCTTCCATAAACATTAGCCTCAGGATTTCTGGCATATCTGTCCTTGTGCACTTGTGCAAAGGGCTTATTTTAGGTTAGAGATTTTGCATCTCTTAGGCAGAGGAGTTTAAACTTAAAAATATAACTTTGGCTCTCACATTCTCCACTTGAGTTGCATCCTAAGTCAAATCATGGACTCTGTGTTGGGTACCTGTTTATATTGGTATCTAATAACCATCATCTAAATGGTACCCACACAGGATTACCATCTATTTAGGGCATTAATGGTACAAGCATGAACAGTAATTAGAAGAAATGGAAGGGTCAAAGGCCCCATGATGGCTGACGTCAGAGTTACCATCTAGGAGGAGCCTGGAAATAAGAATGGGGACGAGTCACTTATTTCATCTAAGGTCCCCCTTTTTGGCCATGATTCTTTGAATACATGTAGATTATCTCTAATGATTTCCAAGTAGTTTATATAGAAACAATTTTTTCTTAAAGCCATATACTATCTTCTTGATCTACATAGAGCAGATCAAGTGTCCTATCATATTATAGAACTACTTCAGCTAATGAATCTCCCTGTTTATAAATCTTGGTCTATTTGTTCCTAACAGGCACCTTTTCTGGTATGCTAATGGGCACATAGTTAGTAATTTTGATCCCTAATGCCAGGGAGTTTCCTTTGACTAAGTTATTCAGCTTGTTGGGGACAAGAGGTAAATTTCTTTCTTCTGTAATTGCTGTAAATTTTAGTAAATGACTTAGTCCTTTTTCTTGGTTCTTCCATCCTGTTCCATGCATACAAATCTGCCGTACGGCATAGAGTCAAGGTGTGATCATCCAATGTAATCTGACTTTACAATCAGCAAACTGGACCTCACCTCACAGAGAAGTTGTTTTGGGGAAATTTTCATTCTTCAGACCCTACTTCATTGTTCTATGACTTTTCTCCATAATGCTTTCCGTTATAACTGAGGGCCAGCTTCTAATAATGATATAACTAATTCTTTTCAGTCCTGTGGAATAATTCTATTCTGAATGGCCCTTGAATTTAGTATATGCTTCACAAAAGGTAAGTTCATATTATATGAAATTATTGCTTCCTTAAATCTCTTCAAATCTAGCATTTCTCTAGGATCCCAGTTAACTTCTAAAGAGCCCTGGGGTGTCTATCATCTGGTGGTTGCTCTTGTATGGTAACTGGATAAATTAAGGTTGGGTTTCTAATGACCTTGTGCTGCTTTTCTTTGGTTTCCTAATACAACAGTGTGGGATATTCTGCTCTGAACTCCTCTGTCTGTGTGTGAATATTTTTCTTAGTTTCATTCGTAGATCTTTTGTAGGATTGTATTTTATCAGTCGATTTTTCTCATTTGTCACCAGCATTGATATCAAACAATTTTAAGAAGTACAAAACAAGAATTACCAGTGTGAAACTGATTATGATTGACATTAGGTCAATCCCAGATAAGTTGATTATCCTTTCATTTAATTTTTATATTTCAATCTAACTCATTATATCATAATATTGCTCCCCATTCTTAAAAAACAAACAAACAAAAACAAAAAACAAAAAACCCCCAAAAAACCCAGCCCCTAATTCTTCACCTTAAGAATGTGAGGGTATGTCAGCATGCAGTTAGAAACCGAGACCAGGAAAGTTTTGGAGGGATTCAAAACAGAGGTGTTTGGCTGGGCTTGGTGGCACATGCTTGTAATCCCAGTACTTGGGAGGCTGAGGCAGGAGATTGAGAGCTGGAACCCATGAACATCACAGGAAGAACCTGTCTCAAAATAGGACCCTACCTCAAAGGGATCTGTGTGTCAAAAGTTAGGTTCTGATTTAATTCCAATCCTCAGAAGATGAGCAGGATACAGGAAAAGAGTGGTGTGGTCTGAAGCCAGGAGAACCAGGCAGGTTTAGTATTCTGGAAGTCTGGTTCACTGGTGAAGAACTGATCCACAGGGCCACAAGCTACTCACTGAAATAACTGTTGGGGCTGAGTGCAGCCAGGGACAGAGCATTGATTAATATGGGCAAATCCTGGGCATAAAGTCTCAGCACTTACAGCTTTAAACTTCTAGAACATGTCAAGGTCTACCCTGCTCTGAAAAGATGAAATATCCACACATATTAGGGAAACACACAGATTGTTCATTTTATTAATGGAATTCCATAAATACAATTACAAGGTCTCACAGGAATTTGTTAAAAATTTTATTACACTTTACTGAAAGTATTACATTAGCACTATTCCTTAAAATGGTTTCGGTTATCTCTATATTAAATACATAAGTCTCATTTGAAAAAACTTAATTATAAAGTATATTATTTTAAAAGAAACATAATTTGTCAAAACTAAGAAAATACCTATGCTGGTCAATCCCAGCATGACACTTCCATACAGTTAGCTATATTTATACATCGAGGGCCAAGTTGGCATCCTATGTAAAAGTGGGAGGGGTTGAAAGGGACAGAAAGCTGGGAGGGGGAGGGGGAGGGGGAGAGAGAGACAAAGACAGAGAGGGGGAGGCATGCTCACATGGACCACTAGGTATATTTGGAATATTTTATTTTGCTAAGAGAGTTTGAACCTTCAAACTATATACAGTTGGTGGCCCTACATCAATACCTCGGGAATGATAGAGACTGGTATTCATGAGGTTTATCCTCAGACTACCTTTTCCATGATTTTAGTGTGGGATCTAATCTTGATTCCGTTTGGTTTACTATCAAGAGTTTTAAACTGGGTGTCTGGACAGTTAGCTAGGTGAGTGGAGTGTTTGCTATGTAGATGTGAGCATTAAATCTGATCTCCAGTGGCCATGGAAAAAGTTGGGAGTGGTTGCCCAAGCATGTAATGGCCAGGCTAAGTGTAAATACAGAAAGTCCTGGAGCATGCAGGCCTGCTCGATTAGTGACTTGCAAAAAACAGACGAACAGCTTCTGAGGAACGACACCAAAGGAAGTTCTGACTTCCTCATGCACATTCACACACATGTACTTGCACATGTACCCCCTACCCCAACTCAAAAGAATATTTGGCGTTGTTGATGTGGCAAAATGGTACGAGGCCCTGAGTTTATCACCAACACCAAAAGGAAAAGCAAAGGAAAAAGAAATAGAGTTTCCTTCCCCCTTGCTCAGCTCCCAGCTCTTCTCGGTCTCTTGCCACAATAGTCACAATAGTTTTGCTACTTTGTGTGTGTGTGTGTTATTAACATAATTGTTTTCTCTACAATGCAGCAGAAATATCAGCCGATATTATCAGACCACCAGCATCAGCGGCTGAGACCTGTGGATCCGGCAATCCTCACTGTTTATCCCTCATGACAGTGACCTACTCTTAATTATGTCCTTTGTGAGTATTTTATTTACTCCCAAAGTCACCGGCCTTCACTGCTGAGCATGATGAGGCACAGAGGAAGTTAGAAAATTACAAATAAGGCAGTTTTTAAAAAGGATTTAAAAAATCTTGTCTTGCACACGTGTGGGTATATGCATGAGCATGCTAGGGTCCATGGAGACCAGAAGTTTTGGATCCCCTGAAGCTGGAGTTACTGGCCACCCAATGTGGGGTTCTGGAACCAAACTCTGAGCCTCTACAAGAGCTGCTGATCCTCCCCCACAGGAGGCAGATTTCAAGCCTCTAAGCTGCTGGCTGATCTTCCATTGTGGGTTAAAAATGAGCTAGTGCTGGCCTGTGAGTGATACCCTTGCACAAGCTGGGAGTTAAAGATCAACATAAGACTTCATGCTGGTGTGGACCAACCCAATGATAACAGTAAAACAGTTAGCAATTCCTTCCTAGTCCAGAGCTAATGACTAACGGGTAACTCAAGGGAAATTAATACAGTTAGTGTATTCCTTCTTAGCTGTAAAACTGAAAGGCAAACTCTAAATGCACCCAGATTTTACTACTTAGAGAAAATCTTCAACACAGCCTGAGTTCTCAGCCACAGAGAGCAACTTTTAAATGATTACAAGGTTAGACCAAAACCACTAAAGTGAAAGAGATCCTCTCTGGATGTGTAAGAGCCAATGTTAACCTTTAAGCCATATCTCCTGAAGGACAAGGTAACAGTGTGGAATGCTGGGAGTTGTAGTTCCTGGGAAATGAAAGGCCACATGTTCACGCCCCTAAACAAGTTTGTTTGAACCATCTACACTGGATGTGCTTGATCACATGATGGCAGGAAATATGTCAGGATGCCTGCTTGCCTCTGAGTGGACCTTCTTTATAACTGGTTAATGCCAGTCTCGCCTGCTAGTGTAAAAGATATGATACTAGAAGTTGTGGGGAGGGGAGGTTTGCATTGTTTCGCCAACATTCAGCATTGTCTGACTTACAACTACTTCATAGTCCAAGACTTCTCTGGGGTCAGATGGCACAGTGGGCATAGTTAATTTTTACCAAGCTTGATGACCTGGATTTGATTCCCATGTAGAAGGATAGAACAGAAGAGAAGAGGCCAGACAGCTCGTCTACATGGCATGATGACACTAGGTCTGTGGTCTGGTTGCTAAGTAGTTTGTACAAGGGGACTTTCCAGATGGTGCACAACAGCTCCCACCACATGATAAATATCAACAGAACATTGTAAAATCCCCAGGATGTTGACAGAGTTTCTGCTCCTTGTAATAAGATCTAACTAAGTATCTGTTTGTTGGGGGTGGGGGGTGGGGGGGAAGCTTTGCTTACGGGATATGTGGTTACCGTGGTTACCTACCCAGCTGCATGTAGCCAAATTCCTGACCCCCCTACCCCCATGAATAACTTCCCCATGATTTACTTCCTGCCCTATAAAAGCTTCCCTCATTTGTAATTTGGGGCTCATTGTTTCTTCCGATACAGTGGGTTTCACGCGTGGAATAAAGTTTTTTTTTTTCTTTCTAAGACTAAGACCTAAGACTGCCTCGGTTTGTCTCTATCCCTCGCTCCAACCCTAACATAGTTAAGTGCATGTGATGAGACTGGAGAGGCCCAGAGACAGAGATGGAGGCGGCAAGTCAGGAACGAAGAGGCACTTCACACAATTAAAGAGAATGTTTACCATTTTGAGACAGGGTTTATATTGAAGAAAAAGGGGAACAGAGTTAAAAGCAGCTTTTGGTAGCAGGATTTTCTTGGGTCTGCTGTTTGCTGGCAGTGAAAAGAGACACTGTCCCTTTAAGAGAAACTTCCTGACTCAGCTTTACCAGAAAAAAACTGTGTGGCTCTTATCTTTAAATGGAGTGAGCAGTGGCAGTGGTGCCCTACTTGATGATAATGTGGACTCTAAGACCCCTCCCAGAATGTTTCACAATATTTAATACTGCTTCCCAGAATTGGGAAGGTAAGCTTGGCTCTGGCACCTCCACCATGTTGAAAGGCTGACAAGTGGGGCGGAGTCAGCAGGCAAAGCAACGCTGCACAGTCTAGAATTCTAAAAGCTCTTCTGGTTAGAAAATGATTAAGGATTCACAACAAAACAGATTCAGATAAAAAACAAACCCTGTAAACAGGTTACAATATGTGTAAAGTGTACACAGGCTTCAGAGAGAAAAGAGGGTAGAGGAAGTCCCTAAAAAAGAGAAATACAGTATAAAAATATTATAAGCTATGTAAAAATGGAAAATAGTCACAAAGCCTGGATTATGGTTATTATTGTGTTTTCTTTTATTTTTTAACTGTTAATGAGCTAACTGCAGAAAGACAATTGATTACAAAGGCTGCTAAATTAGACAAAAATATATATTTTAAAGGTATCTTGACTTTGAAATTTGTGTCTAAAGATGTATTGCTTTGGAAGAGTTCTGCTTTTGTTTCAAAAGAAGATGAGAACCTGTGGATTGCTTCCAGGAAAATATGGTTTCATCAACCAAGACCACCTGAAAATTCTCTGATGGGAGGAGATGGTCACATCAACTTCAAGACTGCAGCTAAAATGATCCAGCCTCATGACCCTCAAAAAATTATCAGTGCCCCGTAATCAGCCAGAAGTAGTAATGGAAAACTGTGCTCAAATTCCCAAAATATTGTTATAAATGTTTGTTTTCATTATAAATGGTTAACAGTCATAGTTAATCTCTTTCCAAGAAGAAAAAGGGGATATGGTATATGAGTAATTTTTTAAAAAATTAGAGTATAAATTTACTTTAATCCAAAAATTGGCTGTTAATATTTTACCTTGGTATGGACTTTGGTTTATTAATACAAACTTAAGATCAATTTTGTTATGCTGCAATATCTTTCTACTCTTGTTTAAGATATGATGTTTATGTAACTCATTTAAAATTGTAATGAATAATTAAGAAATTCAGATTAATAGTTATCTATGATAACCAAACTTGTAGTCATATTAGTTAGATTTTTAGGTATACAAAGATATATACTAAGATATATTTAAATTAGATATGTAATCAAAAACACTTCTAAGACCTACAGAATATGACATTTAAAATATTTTAAGAACTTAAACTTTTCTGGACAATGAGACAGGTCTGCTCCTGGCAACATCAATTGACTTCTGACTTCAAGAGTAAAATGCATATCAAAGAAACTCCATATGGAGTTTACTTTCTTTGTGGCAACAGTTAGCCACTGGACAAGAACTTGTTCTTGTATTGACTGCTTGACAGTATGCTGTTTAAACTGGACATGCAGGTTCCATAGGAAAGTGGCATCCGAACTTAGGCAGAACAAGCTGGAATGATCCTTCAGGTTCCTGGTTTTCAGAGAAAATTATCAGACATTCTTCAGGACTCGAGGAGAAGTGACTGATGAACAATACCAGAATAGGCTGACTAGATTTCCTGCTTCACTGAAATAAAAAGAAACTCTGGGCCTGTAGGCTGAAGATGGATGCCCCAACTTTATAGAAGAACTTTGGGTGACTGTCCAGGCAGATAGGTGTCATCTCTGTCATTTCTAGATTTTGGAAGCTGCTTGCACTTCTGGTTTACTTGGGTAAATATATCCTTCTATGGTCTTTGATGTAGTTGAAGATTAGATAGCTATAGGTATAGTTTTTCTTGGTTATTTTAAAAGGTATATTGGATATGAAACTTTAGATTCAGAAGAATAAGGTAGATGATAGAGTATTTTCTTTAATTTTTCTAACTATAGATAGGCTAGATATTGTAAATGTAATTTTTGCTTGATAGCTGTTTTGTTTATGTGTAAATTTGCTATGTTAAAATTGAAACCTTCCTTTTTGATTAGACAGAAATGGGGAGATGATGTGGGAATGTCTTTCTATATGCTGTGAATAAAGGACTGTTTTGGCCCATGACAGGCACCATAGAAAAAGTAGGAGGAGAAATAAGAATAGGTAGGAGGAGGGCAGAGTCACAGACAGATCAAGTCAAACACCCAAAGAAGAAACATGTAAGGAACACAGGTGAGCCATGGGCCACGTGGCAGATTAATGAGAATGGGTTGAGTTAAGATGAAGGAGCTAGCTAGCAATGTGCCTAAGCCATAGGCCAAACAGCATGAAATTAATATAAGCATCTGTGTGTTTCATTGAAACTTTGGGATTGCTGGGCCAGAGAAGCGTTGGCAGGTGGGACTGAACTGTGTAGCTAGCCTGTCCTGAAAACCTTATTGTAACAACAGGGGTATTGGTTGGTTATTTGGTCTCTGTGACTGGTGTAGCATGGACCACATTTCTTATGATCTATGGATGGTGAATGTTGTACACACAAAGCTGATGCTCTCTGATTTGTACTCGGGGATAGAACATGTAGTGAATCCACATGAGCTCTGATTGTTATGGGTCCTTTCAAAACTTTGCCTTCACATCTAACTGTAGATATTTTGATACATTCCACTGACATAATTTCTAAAGGTGTTCAAACAAACAGCTTTCTGACACTGACCTGGGACCAATCTGCCCAACATCGCTTTCTCTCACAGGCCTCGATGTTTAGGGATATGAGTGATGACATGGGACCTAAGGATGAGATGTCCTTAGATATATTTTCCCTCTGTAGACCTCAAATGCAGAGTCCCATGTGAGAGTGCTTAACATGTTTCCAGGATAGTGGAATGTTGCACTAATAAAGGAAACTCAGAGCCAAATCTCTGGGAAAGGCAGAGATATCAGAGAAGAAACACCACAGTCAGATCTCACCCATCTGTCTTCCAGCTTCCTCAGCCTCACTCCTTCTGGCTTCTTCTATATGTTGAACATTTAATTGCTCCTGTACCAGCTGCTCTAAGGACTGCAATTTCTCTTTTGTTAAGAGGCCATTGATGAACCCATATAGGCTTCTCTGTTAACCATTTTAGAGGTAGTGCTGTGGGTGTTTTTGAAAGATTAGCAGCTGTTTTGCCTTGTTTCTCTATAACCTGAATGGTCTCTGACTGTTTCTCATAATATCTTCTAATGTTTTTTCCAGAACTATATGCTAGTTTATGGCTTATTTCTGTGTTTGGAGGAATATTAATCTGTGTGTTCCATTGTTGTAGTAAATCTCATCCCCATAAATATATAGCAATGTCAGCCACATATGGCTTCAATATTCCTCTCTGTCCTTCTGGTCCTATACACTCAAGCCATCTTTCACTCTGTTTTACCTGGGATATCGACCCAATACCCAAAAACTGAACATTTACCTCTTGAAGGGGCCAGCTTGGATGCCATGACTCTGGTGAAATTATTGATACAGTAGAGCAATAAAGAGAGCAAAGCATCTCAGGCACACATGTGACCTCTCCAGCAGCAGCAGCCATAAAAGCAGGTGTGTATACATGGGTATCCATTTGATAAACTGATCTGTATCCACAGTCCACACTATTGCCTTAGAGATTTGGAGGCAGGACCTGATGCTCACTTTGAGATTCTTCTGGCTCCTGAACACCCCTCCTCACATCCGGTTTTACTCACCCCAAGTGCTTTTGGAGAATGGAGCAGAATGAAGAAAAGCATGGAAATGTGATAATAAGTCATGTAGTGCAGAGCCCAGTGGAGAAAGAGCATTTCAGCCTTATTCCAGATGTGCTGGAAGTACATTTGCATTTTTCTTTTTAAGATGTTGTTTAAATAATATTTTTTCATTTATTTTACATACGAATTGAAGTTTCCTCTCCCTCCTCTCCTCCCCCACCCCATCCCATCCCTGCTTCCCACCTACCCCCTTCCCCACCCACTTCTCCACCCATCTCCATTCAGAAAGGAGCAGGACCCCCCCCCCCCCCCCCATGGGCTTGAGCAAAGAATGGCAGATCAAGTTGCAACAGGACCCAGCTCCTCCCCTTGCATCATGGCTGGGGATACATGGGGAACAGGTTCCCAAAAGCCAGCTAAGAATCAGGGACAGGTCCTGATCTCTCTGATAGGAACCTTACAAAGAGGCCGAGCCACACATGCAGAGGCTTAGATGGGTCCCGTGCAGGCTCCCTAACTCTTGGTCCAGAGTCTACGAGCTCCAACGAGCTCCGGTCAGCTGTCTCTGTGGATCCCCACACCATGACCCCCTCTGGCTAGCGCAATCCCTCCTGCTTTTTTTCAACAAGACTCTGGAGCTCAGCTCAGTGCTTGGCAATGGATCTGTGGGGATAATGAAAACTCTGTTTGGGGGAGGAAAAAAAAAAAGACAGGAGGAGGTGGATCTGTCCTCTGATATCTCTGACTATTTTATTATATTTGAAAATGAAAATCCCCACATGGATCTCTGCATCTGCTTCCATCAGTTACTGGATAGAGTATCTCTGATGATAATTAAGATAGTCACCAATCTGATTACAGGAGAAGGCCAGTTCAGGCACCGTCTCCACCATTGCTAGTAGTCTTAGCTGGAGTCATCCTTGTGGATTCCTGGGGGTTTCCCTCATGTCTGGTTTCTCCCTAACCCCAAGTGGCCCCCATCAAGACATCTCTTTCCTCACTCTCTCCCTCTATGCTGCCTCCAACCTGTCTTCCACACCCAGCCTGTCCAATCAGATCCCTCGTGATCCCATCCTTCCATCCCTCCTCACCAGTCCCCAGGTTACCCAGGAGACCTCTTCTCTTTCCCCTTTGCATCCCTCTTTGGTCCCTCTGTGTTATCTAGCTTCTGGGGCTGTGGATTGTAGGTTGGTTATCTGATACTTCGCTCCTCATATCCACTTATGAGTGAGTATATTCCATGTTCGTCTTTCTGGGTCTGGGTGACTTCACTCAGAATGATTTTTTTTTCTACTTTTATTCATTTGCCTGAAAATTTTATGAGTTTTTTTTTATGGTTTAGTAATAATCCACTGTGTAAATGTACCACATTTTCTTTATCCACTCTTCAGTTGAGGAGCATCTAGGTCATTTCCATGCTCTGGGTAATATGAATAATTGTGCTATGAACATAGATGAGCAAGTGTCCTTATAGTAATAATTGAACATCCTTTAGTTATATATTCAAGACTGGTATAGCTGGGTCTTGAGATAGAATGATTCCCAATTGTCTGAGAAACCACCATATTGACTTCCTTCCCTAACTAACTGTTCCTCCCCTTTATTGCATCCTTTTGACAATAGATAACCAACACCCCCCCCCCCTTTGTGAGTACCGTATCTCTCCTACAAAAGGGACTTGGAGAGGGCAGTGGGAGTTGCTCTCAAAAATCTCAAGTTAGAGGAGACAGAGAAGAACTTGGTTGTTCTTTTCTCCAGAATTCGGGGATTTGTTCCTTCCTCTCTCTAGAATTTTGAGATCAACACTTCTTCCAGCATACAGGAAATTCAAATCCCTTAGAGACCACTGCTTAATAGCTTGATAGCTTCACTGTGGGCCTAGGTAGAGCGCTTGCCTAGCAAGTGGCTGGGCCCTCACTTCAGCCGCTGGTACCCATAGAATCTAGATCATCCTTGATTCCTGGGTTTAAATTCCCTGGGACCCTCACTCAGTAATGCACTGATGCATCCCATTTCATACTACATGCTTCCGTCTCGGCAACATCTTCCTAAGCCACAAAACACCTAAAGGGGCCTGGCAAATACTCAGTGAGTAAAAGTGTTTGCCTCTGGGCCAGGCAACCTGAGTTTTATCATGAGACTCACACCCTGGAAGGAGAGAACCAACTCCCTCAAGTTGTTCTGAGACCTATTTGGTAGTGTTCCACGCCATCTCTTTAAGCTAATGTGCCCTACTGGATTTAGCATCACTTACATCCCCTGGGCTTGCTTCAGGGTTCCCAGAGAACAATGCTGTCATTTCGCTCCCAGGGTGCTTCAGGGGCCTTGTTAAAGTAATCTGGTGGAGTACACTGAGGTTCCCAGACCAAGCACCATCAGGGACTGCTCTCTGATGCCTGGAGAGAAGTTGGAACCACTGATTACTCACAAGAGCTAAGAATGAATCCGTTTGTTTAAATTGTGTGTCTGCAGAGTCCAGAAGAGTGTTGGGTCCCCTGGAGCTAGAGTTATAGGTAGGTTGTGAACTGCCAATATATGGGTGCTGGGAACAATGAGCAAGCTCTCTTAATGCCTGAGCCAACGTCTAGGCCTTTGACTGGGCTCCTCTGAGGCTGGGCTTCCAGCTTTCTCAGTCCTGGGGTGCTGGTGCATCCATCTGTGTGCACTTAGATGAGAGTGATGCTGAATGAAGCCAAGAGGACACGTGGTCCTCCAATCAACCACGTTTACTATCCCCAAGATGCTGGGTCCTGATTACTGAAGAAGGCCTATGTCTGCCTTGTGATATGGGCAAGAGTGTCCACTGCTGTAACCACGTGCACAGTCCAAAGTATAACTTCCCAAGGCCCTGACTCAGGTCTGCTCTTGGTGGGAGGAGGCTCTGGGAGGGACCTTCTGGTCAGAAGGAACAGGGGCTCAGAACTCCAAGGAACCTCCCAAAGAGCTGGACCACAGCAAAACCCCTTGTCGAGAGCCGCCACGCTGGAGTTGGAAATGGAGTCCTGTGGGTCTCAAGCCAAGGCTGTTGGGCAGCGCCTCCTCCAGGCTGAGATCCCAGGGAAGAACGGACTCCAGGCCATGTCCAGTTTACAAGCGGGAAAAGTGCTGCGCTGGTTCACCACTGTGGTCCTGAATGCCGCCTTCCTGGGGATGGTGAGAGCTGAGCCTGCACCCCTCCCTGGCTGGGGTGCCAGCCTCCCGTAGGGAACCTGCTCTTTTAGTGAGACCTGCTTTTGACCACGTGCACTGTGTGACCTTTGTGCAGCAATGGCTGTGGTCTCAACAACAGGAAAATGGGTACAATTCTAATCAAATGTGAAATTGATTGTCCCAGTGTTTTCCAGCTGCAAACAACTTGGTTTCTCTTCAACCTGGGGGTGGGGGTTTTGTGCTGGTGTGTACACAGAAGTGAGCCTTCCTGAGAGTTCTTCCCTGGGCCCTGACCAGAGTACTAAATTTCTTGTGCTGACTTAATTTCACAGCTGAAATTAGGCCCCATGTGGAAGTGACATTTGTCACATAGTTAGGTGGTAAAGCCAGGATGATGTCTCATTCCCTCCAATAATCTTATTTACATCGAGCCTTCAGATCCTTAAAATTTTTTGTGGAGCAAAGTGCAAAGCAAGAAGTGCTTTTTATGGTAATGACGGCCCTTTGTCCTTCGGTAACTGCTCTTGGAGAGTTGATAGATGAGAGGTGGAAGATCTGAGAGAAATCATTGCAGATTCAGGTCAGTCCCTCTGTGGACAGGATTTGCTGTAAGTCCTTCTGGGAAGAGCCCACTGCTCTGACTGACCCTTGTACTCAGGGCTTGCTATGACTTGCACTCACCTTGGTCCTGAGTCTTGGTAGGCTTCTACCTGCTCCTTGCCTTGGAGCAGAGGATGGCACCATTAGAATCAACAATTCTCAAAATGTAGATGAATTAGAAACCTTTTCTTAAAGGGCCCAAGGAATTGCCTCTGAAAGCCAGCTGACCTTTTGGGCTTACTGGACCTATTGAAAAGCAAAGGTTACCTTTGTTGATTTTAACAGTTTCTTTGCACAAACAAATAATTCAGGAACTGGCCAGGGCCTGAGCCAGTGAAAGCTGAGTAAAGTCTCCTCTGAAATAGGCTGTGTCTATAGTTGGAGAAATTATATAGAAATAACATGATTGCTTACAATTCACTCACCTTCTTTGGACATATCCGGCAGTATGTACTTGTAATGAACAACACTTGACTATTCAGCAACTTGTCTAAGAATATTTAGGCTTCAGTTGTTGGCGTACTAAGGTTACAGAATCCTGCACACACAGGCAGGTACACGCTGATTTCACAATCCCACTTTCCTTTTGGGTCAGCTGCTCATTTTGAAATGGGCTGAGGACTTGGGTATCAGCAATGCTTTCTGTGACCATAGTCATGGTCAGTTTGGCCCAGTTACAGAATTCATAATGGACAATAACAGATTAGTCAGGTAATTCTATGCATTCTTCATGCTTTTAACTGAAGTTCAAAGGCTGAGTGCACACAAACATCTACAACTCACAGGAACCCAACAGGTAATGGAGGCTGTTAACGGGCGGACAGGGCTCTGAAACCAGGCCACACTCCTTAACAGGCTTCTGCCTGGATCAACCGTGTCAAATCAAACAATCCAAACTCACATAATAAAAGCAACAGGGTTAGATTGCAATTCCCCAAAGCCTTTGTCTAGACTCTAGGGGAGGATGTAGGTTAAGACCCTATGTTGACGTGCAATTGTCTGACTTAATGAGTTACCTACTTTGGGGGTTAGCCCATCAACATAAGCCAAAGGAACCTGGAGAGTTACAGATGACAAGTCGTGGCCAGGTTTGTTCCCCATCATCCTGATGCTTACAAGCTAACTGAGCACACGGTGTGTTTCTCTCCCCTGAGAAATGTATTTATTCAGTGCCACTACCATGGGAAATCACAGAATCAGCAATCACCTGTACAGAAACATGCACATGAAGACAAGTGTCCCAGAAACCAGTTACAGGCAGATGAGAGATCTGGGAATAGAACTGGAGTCCTGTGGAAAATAAGTGCATGTTTTAATTCATGGAGCAAACTCTCCAACCCCCAAAGAGGAGATCTAACATGAAAATTTGTTCCCGTAAACATTTGTAGAATGTGAAGATTCTCACCTTTCAGAGAGTGGCTCCACATTTCAGAACCTATAGGAGGTCTGACCAGTTACAAGATTCAGTTTTCCCCAAGTTACATGTAGTTCCATACAACTAGCACCTATTGCTACAAAACGAATTCACAGACACACTATTTGAAGCTTTCTTTGGTGGAGATTAACACTTTTATCTACGTCAGAGGTGGACACTCCTTTTGAGCATTGACAACTTTGGTTGTGAAAGATGTAGAAATTTCCAGAAAAGCAACTCAGAAGGCAGAAGTGTGCCCTGCCAAGCAGTAAGATTTATGCCAGCAAGGAGTATAAGATTTTAATAAAGGCTCTTGAGGTGGAGAAGACTGCGCCCTAGTGGCGACTGAGCAGACTCAGTTAAATTCATTCATCGCTAAGGGAACATACTACCCTCCAACACCAGCCCAACCCCAGCAAGGTCTGGTGTGAAGCTTCCTATGAAGCATGTTGTGTGAATACAGCATCTCACTTAATGACTTTTACTTAATGGGATACCACTCAAGTATTTGTGCATACAATGCTGAGACACAGTCTACACTTTTTACTGGCACGTATTTGGTCATATTCGTAATTGGCCATGTCATTTCCAGTGAGTGTATCACAAGAAGCAGTGATGTCCAGAATACCAAGGAGCACTTTTTACTCTCCAGCTTTAGTAAGCTCGCTAAAAATATGCAGGGGCTTTGGTAATAGTGCTGCTAACAATTTATCCAAAGATGACAGCATTTCCCTATGCGTTCCTGCACAGAAAGGGAGAGCGATGTCAGCAGTAGGTGTGTGTGTGTGTGTGTGTGTGTGTGTGTGTGTGTGTGTGCATGTGTGTGTGCGTGTGTGTATAGAAAGCTAAGACTTTTGTCTGCTTGTAGGATGGTTCTAGTGAAGATATACTTTGGATTAATACACAAAAGCTTTGCCTTATGGATCGCGTCACATTATAAGTGAATAGGAGATACTCGGGCTTCATTGGGGTGAGGCCTTGCAGTGACTATTCACAAGAGCTCAGCCCATGCTCCCTAGTAGGAGTGGATCTGGTCGCCATCTCTTGGGAGCACTTGTCACTGAGGCCACTCAGGCGATCCAGGAATTGGGTTTACTTGTGCCTTTGTGTCTGTGCTTCCTTGCTTAGCTCGTCTACTACTTGCATAGTGAAACCAGTACCACTGTGGCCAGGGATTTCTCCAGGCTTCCTGTTAGGGAAACACAGCTTCTTAATTAAACTGTGGCTACTGTTACAGTGCCAGGCTAGCTGCATGGGACAGCATCTGAGCACCCAGAAAATGAGCACTTCTGGTGGTAAGTGACAAAAATCTGTCTGTGAGTGTCTGATTCAGTAGGCTGCTACAGTATGGGACTTATAAGCACTTTACAATGAAAATACCTTTCCGCCAATGTTTTTGTTACAGTTTGGATCCTTTTTAATGTACTATGGTGTATCTTAGAGTGCAGAGCTTTTAATCCTAGAAGCTTTGAGGATTCAGCAAGCATCAGGCAACCATCCAAGCTCTCCACAGGTCTACTCTTAGAAATGGATTTGCAACCTCTCAAGTTCACGTGCTTAGTACTACATACTAAATAGATTCTGACAGGTACTTGGACTTGGGCCAATCCACGGCATTCCTTCAAATTGCATGGCATGTAATTCCACCACTGACTAACTTAGCATGAAAATTTACCAAGTCATTTCCTGAGTACTTAATTAATTCTTATTGTACTTGGCCCTGGGTTAAACATCAGCTTGATGTTTATGAGCCACTGGTTTCTTCTTTGGAAGTTGAGAATTCCTACCGAGGCCAGCAGACCTTGATAGTCATTTCAATGACTGCCCTTTCATACTAAACAACCAACTGCAAATGATAAATCTTTAGACAGTCAAGGTTAAAGATTATTTGAGAGTCAGTGCAATAGTAATGCATTTGGTAAGGTTGTGTCTGTTGCATGCAAACATGAGATGGGTCTTACTATGTTGCCCATGCTGATCCGGACCCCTGGCCTCAATTGATTTTCTTGTTCCAGCCTCTTGATTAGCTAGGACTGTGGTGAGGGCTCCTAGGCATGATTCTTACATATAACACTTAAAGGTGACAAGTCAGGGCTGGGTGGTAGCAGGGTTAGTAGAGGCTCTGAGGTCAATCCCCAGCACAAATGTCTGTAAGCATATCTGCACTCAGCAAGAAGAGGACAGTAGAATCAGAACTTCAAGATTATCCTCAGCTACATACGGAGTTCAAAGCTGCCCTGGGATACATGAGCCCCTGTTTCAACTAACAAAGTAACAATTAGAATTATGACTACTAGTGTCGTACTTATGGCCACTATATTTCTAAGGATGTTATATAAGTTCTGAAGCACATGTTATAACACACCCATAAGGATATAACTCATTGATTTTGCGTTTTGTATTATGGCACCATAGTTCTCATATACTTCAGTGTATCCCTTGTATACATTTTTCATTTATTATTTCAGCATACTTTTAATATACTTAATGCATCAAACTAATAGATATGGGTTCAACATCTCTATGTTTACAAAAAAATATTCCAAAGATTCATCTCTATGCCTATAAAATATTCCAAGGATCTATCTAGAAAGTTGTTAAATTAATCCAATATCTAGAAAAAGATTTATTTAATTTGATTTAAAGAAATCTGTAAAAAAAAAAAAAAAAAAACAGTGAAGATTTTCAACGTCTGATCAAAATAAGATAAGATTAATTCAGACAAACCACGATCTTTAATTTACCAAAGTGATGTCAGCACTTCAAAGAGATGCAATCTGTTCAGTTTGGTCCTGTACAGTTCCTCTTCTCGTTATACATCTGTCTTCATCTTCCTTACTAAAGTGAAACATCTTATCAACATAGGCAGTCTTTACGAAAAGTGCACTCATCACCCCTGGATAGCTACTCACTGGGATTCTTTATTATTGTTATTATTATTATCTCTAGTTGTCCTAGCTTTCTTTGCTACTTATAATGTAACACTTACTGGTCTTAATCTCTCATGCACAGTAGGAAGCAAGTTATTGGAATAGCCAAGGGAAGAAAAAACAGACTGGGAAATCTAAGAATCACCTCCAAATGTCCAGGCCTTTCAAAATTTAACCAGCAGCATCCTATGAACCAAAAGTTATATAAATTTGAAAAGACCGTGGATTATGTCTTTTTACTTTTTAAGGAATACTTCATTCACAGAAGCCTGCCCTCTCTCTGCCTACCAGAGTCTCAGGAGTGTTAGGACAACAGTCATCACACCTGCCTCAGCATTTAGAGACAGAAAGAGTCTCTTACAAGCGCGTGCGTGTGTGTTTCAAGGCCTAGGTACTGTGCCCCTAGCCTCATTCAGCTTGGCTTCTTTGCCTAGCGAGCCTCTCTGAGAGTTAAAGGCCAAACTGAGGTGACACACTGTCTCTGTGTCACCCATGATCTCTTCAGGACACTCCCAAGCCACCCAGGCCACACCTTCTAAGAGGAGAAGCAAACACTGATGATCACTCCCTAGGCTGCCCCCTCCTATGTACCTCAGTGAGCCCTTGCACTGATTTTAAGGCATTGGACTCTTTTCCAATGACTCTCTCAAGTGACCAATTTCATCTAAGCGAAGACGTCCCTGTTCAAGCAGTCACTCTAGGACACTCAAAGGTGTCCTAATAAAGTGAACTTCTGTCCCCACCTCCTTACACAGGCTCTGTGCCCTTAATTTTGTGACAATAATAAACCAGTGTCTAAGAAATCAGGCTCCTGGACATGTTAGCCTGGAGGAACCCATTGCAAATGAGGCCTCCTGTCAGTGGTCCTGTGAGTTCTAATAGCACCACAGAGGACCATCTACAAATCTGTAGAGCTCAAATCAAGGAGATAAGCTGTGGTGACTCAGCTGCTGAGCAAGGTCATTGGGCACAAGAGACTCTGGCTGAGGCATCGGTATGATCATTTGATGCTATCACTGGGGTCTCTTTCCACTACACATCTGATGTCCTTTAATTTGACAAAATTTTATTTGAGAGTCTGGAGAGATGGCTCAGCAGCTGTGAGCACCTGCTGCTCTTGCAGAGGACTGGGTTTGCTTCTCAGCACCCACACCGGCTGACTCACAACCATCTGTAACTCTAGTTACAGAATATCCCACATCCTCTTCTGGCACCTGTGTACATGCAGTGTACATACACATACTTGTGCGCCCACACATACGCATAAAATAAATATTTTTTAAATTTCTTATCTGAGCAGAGGAGGATTCATAAGTTGGGCATCTCCTGGAGCCAATGGAAACAGACAATGTTAACCAACAGTGTATAAAGGAAAATTTGCAGGCAGAAAGAGGAAGTGATATATGGAAGTAGCTGTGATTCGGTCCCATCTACATGTTATTTTATTTGGATATATCTACACATTGTGCAGCCCATGAGGCTGGCTATTTGTTATGAAAAATACACTCAGTGTGCTGACAAGTTGCGCTAGGATTCCTTACATGCTGAGGTAGTTATAGACCAAGTTATTTTCAGTAATAGGTTGCCGTTCCTTAACATTTGTTAAAGCCATGCATACCTGTGCATGTAACATTTTGCAAGGAAGACAGACATTCTGCAGTTCTGATGGTTGAGAATGTCCTGAATGAAAGGGCAGATTTGAGCAAGCTCAGACAGCTTATCTCCTATGTCCTGTATATGTGTAGATCCTATATGCACCAGAAGTAGTTGTTTTAATATAAAATTTAGAACCTTATGGTAATTAAAATTTTGATACCTAAATTCTCTAAAACATATTTACAAATCCTAAAATTTTAATATACTGAAAGACTTATTTCAAAAATAAGATTAACAGTACATCTGATAAATTATTATAACTGTTGACATGGCTCAGCAGTTTAAGATCTGGGTTACCAATCTGATGGCCTGAGTTTGATACCCAGAAGCCACATGGTGGAAAGAGAGAACTAACCTACATTAGTTGTCTGATGTGGGAATGCCCTTCTTTATGCTGTGAATCTCAATCTTTAAATAAAGGAGCTGTATTGGGTCATGGCGGGCACCATAGAAGAAGTGGGAGGAGAAATCAGTTTAGGTAGGAGAAGCAGGGCAGAGTTAGAGGCAGATCGAGCCAGCTGCCCAAGGAGCAACATGTAAGGAGCACGGGTGAGCCACACGGGCCACGTGGCCAACAGATTAATAGAAATGGGTTGATTTAAGATATAAGAGCTAGCTAGCAATGTGCCTGAGCCATAGGCCAAACAGCATGAAGTTAATGTAAGCGTCTGAGTCGTTTCTGGGGACCCGGGCGGCGGCGGGCAGCTAAGCGGTCGGTCCTAAGCGGTCGGTCCCGGGCGGCAGGTCTGGGACCCGAGAACCCACTACTACAGTTGTCCCCTGATCTAGACATGCACACCAGGGCATACACTTGTGTGCATCTCACACACAACAAATAAATGACAAAATTTAAAAATAATCACAATTTGTTATGCTAAATATTAAACTTGGACTTGTGGATGCTAGGCAAGCAGTCTACTACTGAATTACATCCCCAGCTCCATATAAGCTTTTAATACACAGTAACCTTTTAAGGTATTGTCAAATAGGAAATAATGCAAAGAAAGGAAGGAAGAAGGAGGGAGGAAGGAAAAAGAAAGAAAAATCTAAAAGCCACAGAGTTAAAGGATTTTTGAAAATGTAGACATTTGAAACAGAGAAAGGCAACAGGAGTCCGTAGCCATGGTAACTTTAGCGTTACTGAATTTTCCTTCCTTACTGAGGACCTTCAAGTCAATCTCTGCCTTGTTAATCGTTCCTCGATACTTTTTTTTTTACAGTGGATATATTTAGATAAATATTACTTCGTTTATAAGTAAAACCTTTCGCCTTTGTAAATTGCAGGGGGTGAGTGCTGCTGTGCTAGGACCCACATTTCCAGACCTGGCGAGAAATGTGAACCGGAACATCAGCAGCCTTTCGGAAATATTCGTGGGCCGTGCCCTGGGCTACCTGTGTGGCTCTGTTGTTGGAGGCGTGCTCTTTGACTGTATGAATCATTTTTTACTTTTGGGTAAGCTAACAGTGATTTTCCTTTCATTGTTTCTGTCTGCAATTCAGTGTGCAATTTGTCTCTAAATACGAAGGCAGTAGCCTGGAGTCGTTGACTGTCAAATTACGCTGTTTTGGTGTTCCCACGACTGGGTTGTCTGAATCTATTGTCATAGTGGCAGTGACCGGGAATCATTACTGGGCTCTCTGGAAACTTGACTAACCCTGTGAGTGGGATTATCGGCAATCCCAAATCTTGCCAGCCTTGCCCCAAGCTCAGGCTCCATTCCAGACACACACAGCTTTGCACTCCGTGCTGTGCTTATCAGAGGCACAGCAGGGTACCCAGACTCACGGAGGTTAAAAAAAAACCTGCTCTTGGAACCTGGATTAGACACGAAGGGGCAGGGAAAGCTGATGGCTAACACAGGCTGCATTTTTCTCTCAGTTATCCGGTGTCGGAGACGAGCCCAGGCTACACCACCACATCTGGAAGCAGATAGGAAAGCCTTACCATTCATGCTTTGAGTAAATAGACATCTAAAGAAAATGAAGCAAAATTATTTTGCTGAGGGACAGTCTATCATTCCTGAAGAAATAAGAGACCCCTCTTACTTTAAAGTGGACAGAAAAATACATATAATGAACTATGTAGATGTAAGTTTTTGTTTGTGGAGATTCCTGTTACACAGGTTTCTACCACTGATCTAAATCCCAGCCCAGGACTATGTGCCTTGAGTTTTCCTCCCAAATCCACAACCCAAGTTTACCTAAAGTTTACTACTAATTCATCTCCCTTGGCATCTTTGCTCTTCCATATGTAAGCTTCCTTTTGGCTCTTGGATCTTCGTTTTGTTTGTTCTCTCTCTCTCTCTCTCTCTCTCTCTCTCTCTCTCTCTCTCTCTCTCTCGTGTATTCATGTTCACGTGTGTGTGTGGGGGGGGCTCATATATGCTCAGGTATGTGTGAATGTGTATGGAGCCTAAGTGCCTTTCTTGATGACTCCACTTTATTGGTGGAAGCAGGGTCTCTCACTGAACCCACAGCTCACTGATGTGCCTAGTCTAGCTAGCCTGGGTGGACTCTCCTAAACCCTCAAACCCCCTTGTCCCCCGACAGGGTATCTCTACGTATCCCTGGATGTCCTGGAACTCAAAGGTCATCCTCTGGAGTGCTGGGATTAAAGGCATACACCACCATCGCTGGGCTTCCATCCAGCTAGGCATCAGAACTTGGGTCCTCTCATACACATGGTGCATGCTCATTCTCTGAGCCAGCTCTCTAACTACCCCCCCCCCACTTGGGTTATTTCTTTAATTGTTAAAGTACATTTAATTACTGTGCATGTTCCAGAGCACTCCCGTGGAGTCAGAGGACACTTTGATCAGTCAGTTTTTCTCCTTCCACATATCAGTTTCCAGGCTCTAATTCAGGTCCTTAGGACGGACAGGCAGCACAGCAGCACCTTACAAGCCTTCTTTAAATTCTTAAATGTAAAACATTATGTAAATAGCCTTTACCTCTTTTGCTATAAAACTTGGCTTAATTGTATAATTTGTAGCTTGATTCTATGGTAGAATTATATTCATATTTTTTAATCCATAAAGATTATCCAAGATTTAAAGGGCTTGACTACTTGTAGAAGGTCCAACACTCACCCACAAGGTTTTCTCTTTTATTTGATTCCATTAGCATTTGGAGAGTTATGTTGACTTGACTCCTGGAGCACAAACCCTGGGTTTTTACAGCTGCTTCTCTTTCAAACCTGTCTTCTCAGGGCTGTCAAACCTGCTTACGGCGGCCGGTCTCTACCTGACTCCGTTTTGTAAGACAGCAGTCTTATTGACTGCCATGATGTCTGTGACTGGCATCTCATTTGGTGTTCTGGATACAGGTTAGTGAACCACTCAGTGTAAGACCGAGGCCTGGGACACTGCTGCTGGGAAAAGTGGAGTGGGGTGGGGTGGGGGATTAAATGGGTCCTTGTGATGGGCTTGAACTGATAAGGAGCTCTTGAGCTGGAATCACCTACACAGAATCACCTGGCTAGCGACTGTTCTTGTAAGTTAGGGCAGCAATTTGCTAAATTTCTGACTCTAAATCTGAGTGATCTTAAAGATTTTCTTCCTATGAGAGATTATGGATCGTTGCTATCAGTCTCAGAAGAGGGACATCCAAAAGCCTGTGCCTTGTATGACTTACTTTGCATTTGTTTTTTGTTTTGTGGGTTTTCTGTTGTTGGTCTTTGTTTTTTTCTCAAAACTTCCCTTTCCAGTAAAGTTTCTTCATATGTCACAATGTCTACACTCCTACAGAGGTGGGGCAGGGGACTCAGTAGGCAGATCCAAGACCTCACCGGCCATCTAACCTAGTTGAAATGGCAGGCTCCTGGATCAGTGAGAGGCATTATCTCATGACAATAAGGCTGGGCCTGTTATAAGACACTGGGCATCTTCCTCCAGGAGCTACGTGCACACACAAGTGTGTGCATGCTTACATACTCACATGTGACACACATACGTGAAAACCTACTAAATCACGTGTGATATTTTTTTCTTCCAAATTCCAGCCTTCTATCCCTCCCTTCTCTGTCTAATGCTATCTTATACATGTGGAAATATTTTATTTTTTAGGTTTTGTTTGGTTGTAAATTCAGAGTGGAATGATATACTTCAATCATTTTTTAAAAGTCATGGACTTCATGCTTTGAATGTCTCATCTTATAGGTCCTCTGATAGCATTAAAGGCAGATTCTGAAATATGTATTATTTTCTGTAATAGGCATACCAGGACCTTTGTTGTATTTAGGTTTCTGAATGGGTATTTTACATCTCTTTAAAACATAATAGTATGTTTACTATTGCAAGTTCAAAAGGAGCTGGTAATATGTCTGGTCTATATGTACATATATGCACAAATATATTATACAGTATATATAAACAAATAGGTATATCAAATAAAATTCCCCAGTGAAGTTCAGTTTTATAAATCTTTTGCTTAACGTGCATGGCTCTAGGAGATGGTAGTTGATCAGATAGTTAAATTCCATGTGTAAGTAGGAAAAAATATGTTCAAAGAGCCACAGAAATGAATCAGATGCAATCTTCAATAATTTAAAATGGGTCATGTTTGTGCTGTATAATACAGACATGTACCTTTAGTGGAGTTTGTTAACTAATACACATGTTAACTAAGTGACCATGTTTTACTTAAGTCATTTCTTTCCTTGGCAGGTGGAAACGTCCTCATCTTAGATCTGTGGGGTGACAAAGGAGCCCCACACATACAGGCCTTACACTTCAGTTTCGCCTTGGGTGCCTTCCTGGCGCCCCTGCTGGCTAAATTGGCCTGGGGTACCACAGCATCCGCTCAGAACCACACAGAGCCCAGCTTTGACCGCTCAGCCTTGAACAGATCATCTGGAGCCACCTCAGAATCTCTTCTTGCGGTTCCAGATGACATGAATCTGCTGTGGGCGTATGCTTCCATCGGGACCTATGTCTTAGTACTTTCTGTCTTTCTGTTTGCTCCATTCTTTAAACAAACCTCAAAGCAGAAAAGATCCATGACATCTGGTCAAAGAGCTCGAAGAGCTAAATATCACAGAGCCCTGCTCTGTCTCCTCTTCATCTTCTTCTTCTTTTACGTTGGAGCCGAGGTGACCTATGGCTCTTACTTATTCTCCTTTGCCACCACCCATGTTGGCATGGAAGAGGCCGAAGCCGCCGGCTTGAACTCTGCCTTCTGGGGGACCTTTGCAGCCTGCAGGGGCCTGGCCATCTTCTTTGCAACACTCTTAAAGCCTGGAACCATGATTGTGTTGAGCAACATTGGGAGCCTTGTCTCGTCTTTCTTTCTGGTGCTTTTTGACAAGAGCCCTCTTTGTCTCTGGATCGCAACTTCTGTGTACGGGGCCTCAATGGCCGCCACATTTCCCAGTGGCATTTCCTGGATTGAGCAGTACACCAGCATCAGTGGGAAGTCTGCAGCATTTATTCTGATTGGTGCTGCTCTAGGACTAATGGCTACTCCTGCACTATCTGGAATTCTTCAAGGACACTATCCAGATCTGCCGATAATTCTGTACACTTGTCTGGGGTCAGCAGTATTCACAAGTGCCTTATTTCTGATGATGTATAAATTAGCCACCTTACCTCTGGCTTGCAAGCAGAAAAGAAGCAGCATCAATGAGGGCCAGAAATTTTTACCTTCTCGCTCTGGGATGCAAGAAAGAAAATGAAAGGCTGAAGAAAAATGCAACTAAATGGGAAAAGCAAGAGTGGGGACCAGAAGACTTTGCTTTCTAGCTCTGAGCTAAACAAGGAAGCTAAATGAAGATGGAAAGAAGGTTGGTACGCAATGGACTTTAAAGTGGTTAAAATGAAGAATGATTTATTTTCTAATAGAAATATAATAGAAATGTTTCCATATCACCAATAGCTGAAGTCTCCATGCAACTGTCCTGAAATGTTCTGCAGTCTGCAACCTCTCCAGTTACTATTGCATGAATTCTGTTTGGAATTATAATAAAACTCGGAGCCAGATATTGGGGAAAAGCTGAAATATCAGAGAGACAAACCACAGCCACTTCTTACCCAGTCAACTCCTCAGGCCTGTCTTTATGAATCCTCACACCACAAGTCTCTCTTTCCTCAGCCAAAAAGGGAAGTGCCAGGTGAAGCTTAGTTCTGCCATTCTCTTTCTGTCCAGTTATTTCACTTCCTGGTTGAACATTTGTAGTGCTAGGATTAAAGGTGTGTGCCACCACCACCTGGTCTGTTAGACCTTGAACTCAGAGAGATCCAGTCAGATCTCTGCCTCTCCAGTGATGGGATAAAAGGCCTGGGTCACCACTCCCTGACCCTCATGGCTTGACTCTGTGGGTGGCTCTGTCCTCTAATAGTCCATATACAACCACAAGTTATCAGTGAGTATTCAGTTGAGAATCTCCAGGACAGATGGACTTAGAGAGAAAATAAGTGGGCTGCTGATTGAATGGTCTTTCTGAATAACTCCTAAAGAGCCCGTGAGAGCCGAGCCTAGATGTTCCGCATGTTTCAGGGAACCCAGGTCCATTTATATTCAGTGGTAAAGTTGGGAAACATTTGATCCTGAGTATCTCCCATAAACCACCTAGTGTTCTTGTCCCAGGTCTCATGTTTGGCAGTAAGCTGATTGAGTAATATTTTATAACCTCCACCTTTCAAAGAGTTTGTAGAAGACATCCATTGGTGTTTTGTTTGAGACAGGATGTTGATAAGTAGCCCAGGCTAGCTCAAATTTGTAATCCTCCCATCTCAGTTTCCTGACTGCTGAGGCATTTGAGAATTTAAAGATCTCTCGGATGTGGAGAAGCCACAGAGTGGGTTATATTTGCTGAAGATAAGTTTTCTCGTTCTGTCTGAGAAGTTGGGGGCATGATTTTATGACACAGTGTCCTAGACAATGGGGAGGAGCTTGGTTTTTCTTTTCATTGCTTACTTAATCTGTAAGTTAGAGCAAAGGATGTTAATGACTCACTTGACTGACTTCTTTTCATTGTTCAGGAGACCTGAACATTGTCCTCCTTGAAGTCATCTCCCCAACTCATGATTCTCGGAAACAAAATGCAAAAATTTCCAAATTAAAATTCATGACGTCTGCAGTTCCTATAGGACATCTCTGAGAACTTAATATAATTGTCAGCCCATCTGTCATCTCAATGAAGAAGTGAAACACAAACCATTAACAGCTTTAAGAATGTGCTACCCACCTAATACATTTGGCGCTATACTCTTCTCAGGTTCTAATTTTCTGAAAATTGTGATTGTTTTAAAGTTGTATTTCATCAGTTCTAACTACTTTAACATTATGGTCCTCCTTATAATAAATGATTATCCAACATTGTGGCAAGATTAATCAATTCTTTCCATAGGTGTGTATATAATGACATTGACTCTCATAATTAGATTCGATAAGACATCACGATTTTTTGTAGTAAGAATTCTAAAGACACATACTTAAGAATTATGTTTTCTGGTTTTTTGGCATATATTCATTGTACATAACACTGGGTTTCATAATGGCTGAAGAACTGGGGACTGGAAGAGGTCTTCTCTGGCCCTTGGTTTACTTCAGGGATTGTGTCTGTGTTTTACTATTTCTGGATTTGATTTTTACTAGTTTTAAGTAATACATAAGCAATGTAAACAAAAGGTAAGTTGACAAACTTACCTTTATTTTTTCTCATGTATTTGTGTGTGTGTGGTTCTTGCACATGTGTCCGTATGCAGGTGCCTGAAGAAGACAGAGGTTGACCTTCAGAGTTGATTGCTTTTAACCCTTTTTCACTAAGGCAAGGTATTTAAATTTAACCAAAACTCTCAGACTCCTATCTGGCTAGCCACTATATCTAGGGATCCTTGTCTCCATTCTTTGAGACTGCTGGCATTGCAGATGGACCACTGTACCTACCTGACGTTTATGTGGGTTAAATGCAAACTCTGATCTTCACACTTGAACTATAAGCTTTTAAACCACTGGGCAGTCTCCCTAACCCCCACAGTGTCAATAACAGTCATTGCCATCTGAAGTCCCTAGTTCCTGAGTTTAAATATCTAGGAGAGGAGGTGGCTTGATGGCTTACAAGTCAAGGGTGAGGAAGTCTATTTTACATGTGTTTGGCAAAACTGTTGTGGTCCATCCTTGGGTAAATAACTGGAATTGATGAGTGATTGTGTCTGTATATTGTTATTTCCAAATTGGATTTTCATTAGTTTGGAATAGTAATTACATCACAAGCGCAGTTAACATTGACAAATGTTCCAAGGTTTATGTTGACCAATATTGTATTTCTACACAACATGCTTGTTTACTTGCATCTCATATCTATAAATCTGAAGTTTGGAGAAAACATGGCTTTGTTTATTGTAAGTGACATACAGCTCTTTTCAGTGATTGGGATAAAAACCCAGGGCCTTGCACACACAAGGTAAATGCTCTAATCTCTGTCTACAGTCCAGCCCCAGGAGAACTTCTTTCACAACAACTGTCGTTAATCTTAGAAACCTCCATACGTCGGCTCATGTTATTCACGTTAGAATTCCAGAGAAAACATGTGGGCAAAGGACAGGACAAGCTGGCTATTCTTCCACTGTCCCCTCGGTCAGAGCAGGCAAAGGACTTTGGCATCACTTGCTGCTTTTGCTCAAGCTGTTCAGTTGAGAAAAATTGTCTCTGTTACTCTTCTACTGCTGTGACGAAGCACCAGGACCAAGGCAACATATAACAGAAAGCCCTTGATTTGGGGCTCATCGTTGCAGAGGATTAGACTCCATAACTATCATGCTGCAAAGTGTGACATCAGGCAGGCGGTGTGGCGCTGAACCACTATATGAATTAAATGCTGTGACAACAATCATAAGGCAGAGAGAAAATGGAAGAGATAACTGGGAACGGCATGGGCTTTTAAAACGCCAAAACCTACCCCCAATGACATACCTCCTCCAGCATGCTCACAACTCCAGGCTTAGTTAAAGACATGTTGCTGTGAAGAGACACCATGACCACAGCAACTCTTTGTTAAAACACAAACGAAACAAAAACATTTAATTGGGGCTGGCTTACAGTTCAGAGGCTTAGTCCCTTATCCCTATGACAGAAAGCATGGGGGTGTGAAGGCAGACATGGTACTGAGGGTTCTACATCTGGATCAGCAGGCAGCAGGAAGAGAGAGCAACACGGGGCCTGACTTGAGATTTTGAAACCTCAAAGCTCATCCACAGTGACACTCCATCAAGGCCACGCCTCCTAAAAGGACCACACCCTCTGGGCCTATGGAGGCTATTTTCATTTAAACCAACATCCCTATTAGTTATACCTGAAAAGTTCCATCATATGGGGAACAGCATTCAAATATCTGAGCCTATGGGGGTCATTCTCATTCAAATTACCACTCTCCTAAATAGTGCCAATTTTTAGCTGCTTTGAAGCTTATTAAATGTGGATTCTTTATTCAGCATCTGTTTGAAGAGCTTTAAAGAGCCAAGAGAGAAACATGGGGAAAAGAACATATAATAAGTTAGAAATCTACACTGAAAAAGTCACTTGAATTCCACAAAGCAAAACACTAACAGATTCCTGTTACTATAGCAAATACTTGGGATGATCAGCTTATAAATAGCTTATAAACTTATAAAGTTTTGGGCTCATAGTTCTGGTGATTCTGGTTTATGATTTGCTTCAACCTGCTGCTTTGGGGCCTGCGGCAAGAGCACAGAACAGAATAAAATCCAATGCCTAAGTGATGCAAAAATCATCATATGCATGGGATGCAGAAGAGGGCTCAGAAAGACATAGTGGCCTCCCACAGGGCACCACCCCTTAAAGTTCTGCCACCTCTGAATGCAGAGATTCAGACTATGCTATTCTGCCCTGTTTCCCAAAGAGCATATCCATTTTGCAGCACAAAAATGCCAGTCACACTAAAGAGTTCCTAATACCCTCAACATTCTAGTGTTCTTCAAAAGTCCAAGTCCAACAGACTCCACCTCTGGGAAACAAGCCCTTAATACATAGGGCCTCTTGAGGACAATCAGGGGTCAAACTCACAGTCCTCAGCTCCTAAAGGTCATGTCCCTCTCACTGTCTTGAACTTACTCAAAATGCAGCTGGTCCATCTCCAGGACTGTGGTAATCACTAGTTCGGTTCTCAGTGCTGCGCTACTCAAAAGTCCAAGTCCCAAATCCTCTCGGAGGCTCAAGGCAAACTCTTCACTTTGAACATCTGTAGAGGGCTGGTGAAATTGCTTAGAGATAAAGCACTTGCCTAATGCGTATGAAGCCCTGGGATCAATCCTTCACCACATTCACACAATTCAAAAAGGAAGTTTCTTGATACAATTCTGGCACATTTAAAGAGTAAATACTCCATTCATTAGGGAGGAGAAAAAATGGGCCAAAGTAAGACCTAGACAGACAGGGAATATCCTGTAGCGTCATGTCCAACACATAGTGAACAGAGGGTCAGGAACTGACTTGCATGACCTGGGCAGCCATGCTGCTTATTAACTTTGCGTGTTGTAGCACTGGTGGCCACACTTTGAGGTTGACGTTCCTCACCGTCCACATTCACTGCCCACACTCAGTGCCCATGGTGAGTGATGTAACTCATTGCCCACACTGCCCACGGTGAGTGACATCACTCACTGCCATGGGTATTTCATGTTCTTGGCATGTCTATAGTCCACTGCAGCTTTGCCTTTATTCTCACAGTTCTGTGAAAGGCGCTGGCAGGGACTCCCATCCTGTCACACACTTCCTGAACTCCCAGGCTTTTCTTCACATGCTTGTAGAAGGCGATTCAATGTATAAAAACACTTCCTGTACAAGTGTGAAGACCCAAGTTAAAATATACAAAAGGCAGACATGTAGCACCAGAGTCTGTAATTGCTTTTGCAGAAAGATGGGGCAGAGCCAGGGGAATCCCGGGGGCTTTCAGGCCAGCGAGTCCGGTGTATGTAGAGAAAGCCAATATCTCAAAAAAGGCAAAAGGCAAGTATCAATAATGGATGTTGCCCTCTGATAACATGTACAGACTGTGGCACTCGCACAAATTTGGAAGCACACATATATGCACACATCAAAAAATAAGAAAATTAAAATGTTGGCAAAATAAAACTAATTCTAAATACGTGTGAAACAATATCACATGAATGGTGCTGAGGTCTGCTCTTGTATACTGTACCAGCTCCATGTTGACTTTGCTCTGAGTATCTTCCTGGCTGATTATGGGAAAGCAATATGTAGGCATCTTTGAGGGAAATATGGTACCCCAGTGTAGGCAGAGTTTCTCTTAAAATGCACCAATCCAAGATTAATTTTTATTAAAATATAAACCAACACTCACGATACAGGTAACAGCTTATAGTGGCACCTGAACAGGGACTGGAGTATCTGAGCGATGGACGATGGATGCCAAACTGGTCTCTCCAGCAGTTAGGAACCAGGCAAAACGGCCGCCCAGGGTCCCAGCTGCCCCTTATCAGTGGGGTTGGCCACTCCCCCTTCAGGAGCCCTGGACCCTGGGTAAGCATCCTCGGATCTTATTAGCTGACACTTGAATCCCACCACACCCCAGGGCTCCTAAAAGAAACATTTTAGAGGCTTTGATGTTGGTGTGACCTTGAGGGTTGCAGATAAGACCTCATTGTCACCCTCTTGTACCTTTTCAAAACTTCTATTTGCCAGTGTGAATACATTTCTTTCTGAATGTTGACAATTACTCTTTAATCTGCCCAGAATTTCCTCTGCTCCCTTCTTTTGGCTCCTCTTGTCACCATTAATTTAGTGAAAAGCACCCAGTAAGATTCTAAACATTTTGCTGACTTGAAATCTCCTCTGTGGGCCGGACCATGCTGTCTCTTTCTGACACCGTGTATGTAATCAGTGGCCTAACTTAATTCCCAATTGACTCTCCATTTTCATCAGAAATCTCATGGCTTTGCTGTTCACGTTTCTATCAGCATTCTGGTATTTGTCTTTTGTTTTTCAGGGTGTAAAAATTTCCAAAGACTCACTGAATAACCACACATAGTAACAAACTTCATAGTGCATAATTTGTTCTAAGCAAGTTTCATCATTGTAACCATTATAACAACTATAAATTTATAAAGAGAGGCTTGTTTTGACTCACAATTTTGGAGGTTCCAGGTATTGTGTGTGTGTTGAGAGCATAGCAGTGTGAACCTAGGGGCTATATCCAAAGTTCCAGTTTTTAAAATATTCTTGTGGGCACAGCTTTGTGCCATTAGCATTCACAGCTTCGGGCTGATTCACTAGCCTATAAAGCCACCTCAAGTGGGTTCATTAGCATATCAAAGCCAGCCTTGAGCTTGGCTCATATCTGGACCACCTTGCATCTCATTGCTATCTTACAAGGACGACAATATTCCAAGTCACACAAAATGGTTATTAAATGACACAAAAAATGGTTCACTTATGTTCCTAACAACTACGCTGTTCTCGGCCTGTGTCAAGAGAGGATACTACAGTGGTACCCCGTGAAGTTAGTGAAGAGGCAAGAGTAAGGAGGGGACTCCAGTCACAGTCACATTCTAGGGGACATCCTGATGGCCTAACACCCATGTAGGGTTACTTGTAGATAGGTTCTGCCCCTATCTACTGCTGGAGCTAAGCTTTTAACAGTAAGGTCTCTGGAAGACATAAAGATCCAAACTGTGGTGACCATATGAGATCACAGGCATTGTGAACAGTTGAAAATGTATGTCCATATTGGGGAGAGGGGGGGGGGAGAGGGAGAGGGAGAGGGAGAGGGAGGGAGAGAGAGAGAGAGAGAGAGAGAGAGAGAGAATAGTGCCTGTAAGAATGCTTGGCAAAAGCACTTGCTGCCTGCCTGTAAATGTATTGTTACATGGTTGAGGGTCACGTTTGATTTACGTATTTGTGAGAATACTTAACACAGTGCTCATGTGGCTAATACAGCTAAAACCTGTGAGGAAGGTTCCAGAAAGAGATTATGACACTAAAGCTGGGATTTGTTCATAGGGCAGGTGCAGGGCTATGGCTTCCCACAGCTGGGTAACTGAGTAGGTTCTCAGCTCCCAGCATGTCTAGTCACTTGCAGAAAAGTCTGCCCTGAGGATATATTCTCCTGAATCTAAATGTCCTTTGGGATTTTACTTGTTGAAATGTTACTTAGAGGAAGAAGGATTTCAGAAAGAAAAGGTAACCTTCAGAGTAAGCCAGAAAAGGCCTTGCTTTCCACATAAAAACATCATTGAAGGGAAAAAAACACAGGCAGTTTTCCAGCTGCATTTCATGCACTAATCAACCATTGTGGCAAGCTTTCTTATAGGACTGCCTTTGGTTCTCCAGCTCCCAAATCACAACATGGAGACTTACTACTACTTACGTAAGCTACACCTTTAGCTTAGGCTTGTTTTTAACTACCTCCTATAATTTAATTAACCCATATTTTAAATCTACATTCTACTACGTGGCATGGTTACTTCTCCTCAGTACAGCATGTCTGACTTGCTCTCAATGTGCTGGTGAAATCCACACATGTGCGTTGATTCCCCCTCCCCCTCCACTTTCTCCTCCCTCCCTCCCTCCCTCCCTCCCTCCCTCCCTCCCTCCCTCCCTTTCTCTCTCTCTCTCTCTCTCTCTCTCTCTCTCTCTCTCTCTCTCTCTCTCTCTCTCTCTCTCTCTCTCTCCAAATCCTACCTCTCCTGCCTAGCTATAGGTCATTCAGCCCTTTATCACACAATCACAGCAACACAGCTTCACATTGTACAAATATCCCACAACAAACCATAAAAGGCTTTGCATTGTTGCCATGCACACAAAGGTCGTGACAAATCTTCAGATTTGGACAGCAAAAGCAGGACAAAATCACTCTGTGAGGTCCCATGGATGGGAACAGTGCAATGTTTTATTTTTAGGTCAGAATCAGTTATATAAAAGCACTTTTAATCTTGGTATGCAGACTTTTCCCAGGCTATGATCTGAAAGTGTTTGTTGGCAAGAAAAGGATAAAGTGACATTTTGCTTCTATCGTATCCAGAATCCATAAGCTCCAGAAGGAAGGACAGAGGGAAAGCAGGTATGTATGCAAGTGTATGTGTATGTAGAGGCCTGAAGTTGATGTCAATAAAGTATGGTATGATTGAGGCAGAAATCTGTATCAGCTTCAGGCCTCTGCACACACATGCACTTGTATACTGTATAAGGTAAGGACAGGATGACTCCAAGGTAGGTTAAGAAGGTTTTCATTGGTATGAAGGAGACGACAGCCAGAAGCATCTGTAAGAGGTCAGAGCAGGGAGAGAAAGTAGTACATTGGACATAGCCAGCAGACTTGACAGGGCCATGGGAGAGGAGGGAGGGGGAGGGTAACAGAGGAAGACCTCGAGAGAGAGGTAAGAGAGGGACCAGCCTCACAGACTATTTTAGCCAGGACTTCAGATAAGCCTTGTACTTTCACATTACAAAGAGAATGGACAACAAACTACTTTTCTTAGGACTTAACCATTATCTCAATTTTTTCAGGGTCCCCTGAGAATGCCACCATCTCCGGACAACAGGAATTAGTCTAGAGAACACAACACCCACATTTCCAAGAGGTTGGGTGGGTGGGTGGCTTTTGGTCATTTGGTGGGTTATAGATGTTTGTCATCATTTAGTGTGCATACTGTGGCAAGGTACACTCACATGTGCGCACACACAACACCACCACCACCATATAAGAATAAATATAATTTTTTAAAATATAAGGCCTTATTTTTTCCTTTGCTAATATAAAAACTAAGCAATGGGGCAGGCATTGTGGGCACCCTCTTTAATTCCAGCACTCAGGAGACAGAGGAAGTGGATCTCTATGAGTTTCAGGTTGTCCCAGTCTACACAGTGAGTCTCAGGACAGCCAGGGCTACATATTAAAACTCTGATAAATAAAATAACTGTAGGCAAACAAACAAAGCTAGCAACTGAGCAATGGTGAGAACTGAAATTCTTTACAACATCTGAGTTATCTCCAGGAAGAGTGCATAGCTGAGAATTCCCAGCTTTAAATAATTGTGTGTGTGTGTGTGTGTGTGTGTGTGTGTGTGTGTGTGTGTGTGTGTGTGTGTGTGTGTGTGAGCCTAGGGTCTCACTCATATATTCTATCACTGGGCTACATCCCCATTCCCAGGCTGAGAGAGCTATATTAAACTGTTAATGTATAGCCAGTAATGTGCTATTTGGCACTGGACAAGTTGTTGTATATTATTTGTGCCTTAATTTTTCTATCTGTAAATAGAACTGGAGAGGTGTGAGGTCTACCTGAGACAGTACATGGAAACCTTACACATCACATGCAACAAGCATTTGTGGAATGAACAGAATGGGAGAAATGCCAGATGTGGACAATGCATCTGGACACACAGGAATTTTGGAACACCGTGTAAAGGGCAAAATCGCTGGGCTCCTTCTGTTCCCCAGATGACCTGGACAGTATGGGCTTGAGTTTCTACCCTGAAGTTTGTGGTTACCTTCTGTCAACTTGACACAAACTACAGCCACCTGGGAAGAGGGGCCTTCACTGATGAATTGCCTCCATTAGGTTGGCTTGTGCATGTGTCTGTGGGGGGATCTTGATAAAGACTGAAGTGGGCAGTGTCACCCCGCCAGGTGGTCATGGCTGATAAGGAAGCAGGCACTAGAGATTAAGACAGTGAGCAGCATTCCATGGTCTCTGCTTCAGTTTCTGCTCCAGGCTCCTGCCTTGGCTTCCCTCAGTGATGAACTGTAAAGTGTAGGAATAAATACCCCCTCCCCCAACTGCTTTTGGTCATGGTGTTTTCCATGGCAACAGAAAAGCACACTAGGCCACAGTTGTAGGCCCATATTTCTCTATCAGTTTCTTCATATTTCATCTCTACCTTAAGTTGCAATATTTGCAATTGAGACACACCGAGAGCTGAGTTTTGTCTAGTAGCACGCAGGATACAACTATTAAGCAGAAAGAATGCTAAGCAATTGGAACATGATCATCCCACCTCCCCCACATCCATTGTTCCCCTTCTCTAGAGGCGCATTCCTATTGATCTGTTAATGAAGTTACACCTACAATAGGAATGTGCTCTGATGTCCCGTCAGTGGTTGGATCTATATTAGAGATGCCACAGCTGTCCCTGTGTGGATGAGAAGCAGCAGCAGATGATCAACATTGAACACAGGTCTTGGCAGTACAATTAATTTCATCTTCTCACGGTGAGCTCACTATGAACAGCTGTCTGTTTCAGAGATCCGCATTTCACTCTTTCCAGACTGCCAGCTGCAAGGATTACTTCATTTTGAGATCTTTCTAAATCCGGAAATTCAAGTGCTCTTTCATTTGGCGCAGACACAAGGAGCTGATATTAGAAGCAGAGGTTTTAAAAGGAAGTGACTAAGGTCAAGATTTGCTGGTCTTGAAAGTAAAATGTCTTGGGCTGAGGAGCCGAGTGAGGGCGCATCTCAGGTTGTTCTGTTTCTTGCTGCACAGTCCTCTTCAGATCTACACGTCCTCCCGGAATCCTGTGCCAACATTAGCATTTGGGACATTTGTGGAGTCTTTGTTCCCCAGAATTTTCCCCAGAATTTTCCGGGGCTCCAATTTGCCAATATATCAGGTGCATTCCATTTCTTACTGGATTGTACTGGTCTCTGCCGTCTTAGCGGCAGTGAGAGAAGGGAGGGCTACCTTGCTCTCTGATCACAACTACTGGTTACTGTCTGCAGTAATCACTGACTTGTTTCACTGTGCATATGCTGGGCTTTGGGTCATTTTTCTCCCCTTGGAGCTGCTGGAGAGTTCCGGGCCGTGACAGAGATGGGGATGAGGAGTGGTGGGTGCTAGATGGCTCCCAGGATCGCTCAGACAGCTCATCAACAGAACGGGTCTGTGGGCTTGGGGAGGCGCCTCCCATATTCATACCTTTTCTCTTTATTGTTGAGACTGGGTCTTCCTATGTAACCCATGCTGTCTTCCAACTAGTCATCCAAATGCTGCAATGAAAGGCCTGCCTGTCCTGAACCTGCACTTCCGAATTTCTCCAGCACGCGGCACCCGTCAGTCAGCCGTGTCTGTGGTTCTGGCAGGTCGAGATGGGACAGGACAGGGACCAGCAGCCTCCACAGCAACCACGTTTGCTTGGACTAGAGAAGCCGCCCTCGCTGGCTTGAGACTTTTTCATCACGTGATCCCGCAGGCTTGTGCAAGACGAGGCCTGACAGTCTTCCTCTTGCAACAGAGTCCTGTACGAAGTCCAAGTGACCCGATTATGAAAGGTCCCTGGGGGAAGGTGACACTGGGTGGAACCTCAGGAAGGACGGGAGCCCAGAGCTCCGGAAGGATCTGCCGAAAAGCTTGGCAGCAGAGGCAAGACCAATAGCCTGGAGTGGCCAAGCTGGAGTTGGAAGTGGAGTTCCGTGGGTTTGGGGCCGCGGCTGCTGGGCAGCGCCTCCTCCAGACCGAGACCCCGGTGCAGCATGAAAAGAAGGCGGCGCGGAGTGGCCGGGCCAGGAGCAGGTTGCGCTGGTTCTCCACCACGGTCCTGTATGCCGCCTTCCTGGGGCTGGTGAGAGCTGAGGCTGCACCCCTCCCAGGTTGGGCAGGAGCCTCCTGCAGGCCACCAGCCCTTCACAGCTGGATTCTCACCTTCGCTCCCTGCATGTTCTGTGACTTGGGCACTTTAGATCCATCAGCTATCTATCTCGGGGGCGCTAATTTAATCACTGAGGGTTACTGTCCAGTTGATTGTGCCGTTTTCTAACTGCAGCAAACTTTCCTGGCATTGCCTGGGTCGGTAGCCACTGCACTCCGACCTGTAACTACATGATACACTAGTGCTTTCATTCTGGGTGGTCCCGCACTTGGTTTCTCAAATAGGAAACTGCCCAAGAGGAAACTGGCTTTTTCTTGGTCACAGGAATGTTAAGTGGTGGAGCCAGAACGTGTCCTTCTCTGCCCACGATTCTATTAAAATCAGCTCTGCAGCGTTTTAAATGTTTTCTTAGAGCAAAATGCCACATTGGAAGTGGTTTAGCTAATCCCTGTGTAAACTGGAAAATTCCCTGTAACTTGGTAATTGGGATCTGGGGGGAGCTGCGGAGTTGGGTTCTCCAGAGAGAGAATTCTCTCCTTTTTGTCAGTCTCTTAAGTTTTGAAATTGAACCCTGAACACTGAAAAGCTTTTCTGTCACCGCCATCCTTGGTTGATCTAAACAGAATCTCCAGTCACTTGCATGTTCTGCCTTCTTTGACCTTGTTTACTGTTTAAACTACAAAGGATGCTGAACAGGAGCACACCAGCATCACTACTGCCCTAAACTGAACCCAGACCCTTGACCATTTAGCGGGCATGCTCATCCAGCTGAGCTATAACCAGTTCCTTGGCCACCTTTCTCATCATGTTTTTTTTTTTTTTTTAATTTTTCCTACAGGGTCTCACTAGATAGCCTTGAATGATATGGCACTTGCTGTGTAGACCAGGCTTCCCTCAAAGTCATGGACAGCCACCCACCTCTGCCCTGAGTGCTGGGATTGCAGTGTGTGCGGCCACACCCAGCTCCACTACTGTTTGTACAGTAGTAAATATCAAGGGAAGGTTAGGGTCACCATTCTGTTTTACTTGGCACCACACACAAACCCAAAACACGGGCAGGGAGACCCAAAGCTAAATTTTGTTCCACTGATTGAAGGGCATAAATGTTCTTCATGCTTCCCGCCCTTCAGGACAGGTCTGAGCCACTAACTTGTCAGCGCTTCAGGTCCTGTACAACAGCGCCACCTGTTGCCCATAGTGAACCCAGTCCAGGAATCCTGTAAGGATTGTCCTTGAGTGTGAGCGCAGTTTACTGCAGGGTTGGAACTAACTTTGGACATTGGCTGCTTTGGTGTGGTTATAGAGAACTGCTCAGAAGGCAGGACAGAGCCAGTCAATAGCAAGTTCTGAATGAGCAGACAAGTTGGATAGAGAAGAAATTCTCCATAGACCAATCTTGGGCATTGGAGAGTAGAAAACCTAGGGGCATTTGAGCAAACACAGATAAATTTGCTCACTCCTAAGTTTATGTTGCTCTTGAATACGGTCCAGTGGAAAACATATTTTGTGACCCCTTAACAGGAAGTAACGGTGCATACGATCATTTAGTGAAAAGACCTTCTGGATCTAGTTGTCACATTCTTGGTCCTGTGTTCTGTATTTGCTGGTGACTGTTAGTAACTAGAAAGTCAGGGCCATATTCCCAGTGAGTGTAGGAGGTGCAGACAGTATTGTCTTGGCATAACAAAGAGAGCTTCCCCCTCCCTGTGGGATTCACAATGACACTAGAAACGTGGGACAACATGAGCCATAGTGGTACTGCTTCCTGACTTGGAGACACTGATTAGCCGTAACTCCAACAGCTGCTGCTTTTTGTATTGTTGCATGGCATTGGCCTTGGTATAGCCTCCGTGGTGCTGTGTATCTTCCTGTAAGGAAAGGATGGCATCGACGAGCCAGTGATGGGGAAGAAAAAACTCTTTTGCAGCTCTGTCTTAATCCATGAGTAAGGCTGTCCTTGCCTAGGATGCTTATAGGGAGGTTTGCTATAAGGTCTGCAGCAGGTATACAGTGTTGTGAGCCTTGACAGTGATCAGTCTAGGACTCTGGGCTCTGATGCTTTGGCGTGTAATACTGGTGTGGTCTCTTCCAGCAGAGTCTAAGAGAATCACTTATGGTGTCGTTTCTAAAAGACTGTTGCTCCGGATCCAGGTCATGAAAGTCCACAGACTTCTTTTCCTGGTGGATATACTTTGGTCTTAACTAGTGAGTGATCGCATGCTTTCATTTGAATGGAGTGGGGATAGCTGGGTGCCATCACAAGGGGCACAATCTGGAAATGGCTTCGTCAAAGAGCTAATAATCCTGTGGGAGTGGACCCAATTGCTGCCACTGAGAGTAACATGGCCAATCCAGGCTTGATGCTACTGTGCTTGTGACACTTGTGCAGTGATGCAAATATTTCTCTTTCTGGAGATCTTTGCAGGAATGCCCCATGAGGAAAGCACATTGTCATTAACTGTAGGTACATATAACATTAGCCATTCCGTACAGGAAAGCTTCCATCACCTAGGAGATAACCACTGAGGGCAAATAGTGAGTGGATCCACCCAGAAGTGTTCAAGTCAATCAGGAGTTGCTACAGTATTTATTACCTAAGGTTTTTATTATCTTCCTAAACTATGGTCTGAGTTTCCTAATGTAAACTCTTCGTGCGGTCTTCATAGAGCGGCCACCCACTGATGCTGCCTCATTATTTGGGTCATTGCAGCTCATCCATGAGGAGTCCTGGAGGGAAGAACTTTTGCTCTTGGAAGCTGTGAGGACCCAGAAGTGCCAGACAGCCACCAAAGCTGTCCCTGAGCCAGACCTCTCAGGCTGATCCTCCTGCCTCAGCCTCCTGATTATTTAAGACTACACATGGGCCATTGTTCCTACTCTTTAAAGATAACAAGCAGAATTGTGACTGTTATACTAAGACTGCTACATTTCTATGAATCTCATAAATTTGGGAATATTAACATGTCACAAATGAAACTGAAGGACATTTTAAAATTTCTAATTTTATCACGAGTCCTATGTTATTTATCAAACACACCCAACTAATTTGCTATTTCTCTACTTCTAGGAATACAGCTTATGTTTCTGAGAGAGTCCAAAGGACTTTCTGAAAGACCCCAAAATACTTCAAGGTAGAAAAAATGTAATTTAATTTTGAGGTCATAAAATATGAAAGTTTTAACACATTTTATCAAGATAGAATTGCAGATCATAGTAAAAAATAGTCTTTTATTTAACCAAAGTTGTATGAGTACTTCAACTAAATTTTTTAAATCTCATAAATATGTAATGATTTTAGGTATCCTAGAGAGGGCTCATAAATAGAGAATGATCTTAGATATACTAGAGAGGACTCAGTTTCCTTAAGTGATTTTAAAAACATCGTGATACAGCATGACACCCTGGAAATTAATTTGGCCATTTCCCATGACTCCTTGTTTCTTGACCAACCACCTCAAATGCAACAATAGCAAACAGATACTTCCTCTTCCCTCGAGCATCATCCAACACACCAGGAAAATGAGAAGACCAATCCTAATTCTGCAGTGAGTCTTGGTGTTAATGCTCAATTTCTAGAAAAACTTCCAAGTAGTTCTCATCCACTCGCAGCCAGCTTGTCCACACACAAAGTTCTTTTCACAAATTCTTCTTCTACATACTTCCTACAGTACTCTTATCCATTGTTTTGGACACGCTGTTCTTAGTTTAGAGCAACAGTCCTGCTCTAAGACAAAGGAGAATTCATTTTTCCTTTGATAATGCACCTTCATACTTTACAGTGTCCTTGCTGTTGTGGTGAATTTCTAATGCCATGACCAGGACCAAAGTAATTTCATGTGAGGCTCACAGTTTCGAAGGGCTAGAGTCTCTGACCATCATGGAAGGCATCATGGCAGCAGGTAGATAAGCACAATACTGGAGCAGTTGCTAAGAGCTTGCATGTTAAAACAACAACAGTATCGGGGGAGAAGTGGGGGAGAGAGAGAAAATGGCTTTGGCTTTTAAAACCTCTCAAACCACTATCAGTGACAGACCTCCTCCAAAAATACCACACCACCTAATCCTTCCTAAACAGTTCCACTAACTGGAGACCAAGTGTCGCTAAACATAAGTCTCTGGGAATCATTCAAAAATCATTCAAACCACTACATTTCACTCCCTGACTCCCATAGATTTATTATCTTATCATAATACAAAATGCATTTATTCCAACTTCAAAACTTTCCACGGTATTTCATAGTCTCAACATAGTTTGAAAGTCCAAAGTCTCTTCTGAGACTCAAGGCAAATTCTTAACTGTAAAATCAAAGAGCACATCACATACTTCCAACATACAATGGCATAGAATATATGTTACCATTCCAAAAGGAAGAATTAGGGTGTGGTGAGGAAACCCTGGACCAAAGCAAGACCAAAAACTAGCAAAACAAACTCAAAATCATGTAGCTCTATGTCCAGTGTCAACACACACTTCTCTCCCTTGGGCTGGATCCACTCTCTGCCTTCAGCTCTCCTTGGAAGATATTCCATAGCTCACACATCTCCAAAACCCTGAGTTCTCCAGTACAATCCAGCTGTCTGTTTCAGAGATCCGCATTTCACTCTTTCCAGACTGCCAGCTGCAAGGATTACTTCATTTTGAGATCTTTCTAAATCCAGAAATTCAAGAGCTCTTTCATTTGGCGTAGACACAAGAAGCTGATATTACAACCAGAGGTTTTAAAAGGAATTGACTAAGGTCAAGATTTGCTGGTCTTGAAAGTAAAATGTCTTGGACTGAGGAGCCGAGTGAGGGTGCATCTCAGGTTGTTCTGTTTCTTGCTGCACAGTCCTCTCTGAATCTACACAGTCCTCTCATGCAATGGCCAATCCGGTCCTCCGGAGGGATCCCCTACCACATGCCTGGCCTCAGCACCTTCACTTAATGTGGAAGAGGCTTCCCAGCCCTTTATCCCTCTATCCTTCATGACTCTAAAGCCTGAATCATGTGATGGAGGCTGCCAAGTTCTGCTGCCTGTCTGAGGGAACCTGGCCCCTCTTTGAATGGCATCTACATACGCTCTTCTTATAAACCGGAAATTTAGCTGGGAGGGGTCCTGCCCTGGGGAAACCACTTCTCCCAGTACAAGCTTTGGCTCCAGCATCAAATTTCCTGTTGCTCTTCTTGTCTGCAAACTGTACACTTTGTATTTCTTTTCTCCTTCTTGCTCTTAGTAATTGTAGATCTGCATTTTAAAAAAATGTTGCTACTATGCAAGCCACCGAGTCAATAGTAAAGCTGTCTTGAAATCTCCTCTGCCAACAAAATTAACTTATAACTTCTTAATTTGGGCTCAGGCAGGTTCTTAGGACAAGGACAAAGGGCAGCCACATCCTTTGCCAAAATATCCCAAGAATGGTCTTTAGCTATTGCTAATATTGCCCCCCCCCAGGCCTCTAGAGCTCTGTCTCAATAGTCCATGTTGCCCTCACTGCTACAGTCTTCCAAACCTTGCTCACAACATCCAACTGTTTTCCTAGTCCAAAGTCCTCAAAAAACCAGCATGTGATAGGTCTTAACCTATCACAGCAATAGTCCACTTCCTGGTACCAACTCTCACCATAGTTACCTTCTATTGCTGTGATAAAACACTATGACTGAGCATCTTAATAAAAGAAAAAATAATAATTTGGGGCTTCCAGTTCCAGAGGGTCAGACCATTATGGTGGGAACATGGTAGCAGCTAGGCAGGTATAGCACTGTATCAGTATCCGAGAACTTACTGAGACAATAAATACAATGCAGAGTGGCAAATAGCTAACTGGGATGCTGTGGGCTTTTGAACCCTCAAAGACCATCCCCAGTGACAAGCCTCCTCCAATAAGGTCATACCTTGTAATCCTTCCTAAACAGTTCCATCAACTGGGGACCACGCAGTGAGAAATATGAGCATTTCTGAGCCATTCTCATCCAAATCACTACACTTACAGAAGTCTCCATGGATAATTGCATAGGGCTTCCTGTCTGTAGTTATTTTATTTTCATGTATTTAAATTTTAACCTGTATTGACCTCATTTTCCATGAATGATAGTAAAGATATCATTGTCAGTTTTATGCTAGTCAAGTGGAAATTGCTAAGTCTATTGATTATAGCTCCCCAAAGAAGCATGTACTCTTAGGATAACCTAAGAGTCAATGTGGTACAGATTTGTTCACTAATAGTCCTAACTATTTTTAGTCTCTGTGATAAGAAACTATGGAGAAGGCAAACTAGTTTTCACCAGTTTTTTGTGTATGCAACCCCCTATTTCTTTTCGCTAACTCTAGATTTAAAGCATTTTTACAAATTTCCCTAATTTATAAATATACATTTCTTTAGAAAAAAAGAATTTTTTAAAATGTGTATCAGTGTTTTGCCTGCATGTATGTCTGTACATCACATGCATGCCTGGTACCCATAGAGGCCAGATTAGAACATCAGGTCCTCTAGAACTAGAGTTACATACAGTTGTGAGCTGCCATGTGGGTGCTCGGAATTGAACCCAGGTAACTCTGGAAGAGCAGCCCCTGCTCGTAACTGTTAAACTGTCTCTCCAGCCCCTATTTATTATATTTTGTAGAACTTCATTTGTAAAATCCTAGTTTTAGATTTATTGCTCTATTCTTTGTGTCTTAGTACTTTGCACAAATGTGCATATACTGCACGAATGCCTGGCATTTGTGGAAACAGATGAAGTACATTAGATCTCCTATAGTGAGTTGGTTGTGAACCCAAATGTAGGTGTTATGAACCAAACCCAAATCCTTTACAATGGCAATTAACTACTGAGCCATCTCTCCAGACCCAGGTACTATGTTCTTAAATAAATAAAATGGCGTTTAATTTAATTTGCAATAGTGTCATCTATAATACTCCAACACATAAGCAATAGATATTAAACTTTTCATTTAAGACGTCTGGGCATGTGCCAGGTAAAATATCAAAGGCTTGCTAATGTATTACTGTGTATGTGGATTCAGGGTCTCAGCCAAGCTCAGTGGTAGACTGGCATGTTTAAGGTCTTAGGTTCAACTCCTGCAAAAACCAAAGACTAGGTACTATTTGCTCCAAATTGTCTTTCTAGCCAATAGAACAAAATTTCCTGTCTAAACATTACAACCTTGACTGTGAAAAATACACATTTTTTTCCTTTGAGACCTGTGCAAGGACTCTTACAAAGTTATTGGATTCATTTAATCTTTTAGATATCTCTGTGTACCAATTCAATAATAAATTTCATTAAAACAAACACCTTTAATCCTAGTTCCTGGGAAGCGGAGGCCCTGAGGCCCCTGATTGGACACAGTCCAGGGGAGTATCAGAAGTCATCTGGACTCAATCCAATCTAAAATGTCCAAATGCAATAAAGAGCTCAATACACCGATCTATATCATTCCAATCAAATGCGAAACCTGCTCCTGACTCTGGCTATTGTGAGAGATCTTGAGGTTCAGGAGACTCTGGTCAGTATGGTTGATTATTTGATGCCGTCAGTAAAGATCTAGTCCCAATCACACATCTGATGCCAAGATGTCTAGTTTATTAAGAGTTTATTTGTACAAAGACATGATTTATGAGTTTAGCAGCTTCTAGAGCCTATGGAAATAGATAACCAAACAGTGTAGGTAAGGAAGATTTACAGACAGAAAAAGGAAGTGATGTATGGGAGTAACTGTGGTTGATTCAGCTTAAGCTTACCTTATTTGGACACACCTATATATTGTGTAGCCCATTAGGTTGTCCCTTTGTTATGAGAGCTAGGCTAACACAGTTACAGTGTTGGTGTACTAGGTTAGGATAGACTTTGTTACATACCAAGGTATCTACAGGTCAGAGATACTCTTAAAAGTCTTGCTGTATCTATGCTTGTAACATTTGGAAGGAAGACTGGCATTCTGAGCCTCTGTTGAAGAAACGTGTAAATCTGAGCAAGCTCAGATGACTTATTTCTTATGTATTGAATATGTGTTGTGGGATTCAGGTGTCAGCTGATAAGGTCCAAAGAAGCTTATCCAGGGTCCCGGGCTCCTGGAAGGGGTGTGGCCGACCCCTTTGATAAGGGGCTGCTGGGACGCTGGGGGGCTCTCTTCCTGGTTCCTGGCTGCTGGAGGAAGGACCCCTTCGTCCGTCCGTCTGCAGGCTTCGGTCCCTACTGTACTTGGTTACCTGTACCGTGAGTTCTAAATTGTGTTCTAATAAATATTTTTCTAGTATTGGTGTTCTTGTGGGTAGACTCCGCCTACAAATATGTGTAGAACCAACCCCATAAGCACCAGAAATACTGCAGCTCTGATAATAAGAACTGAGGCCAGGACTGGAAGATGGCTCAGAGGTTAACATTCCTGGCAGTTTTCCCAGAGGATTGGGGTTTCATTCTCAGGACCTGTGTCAGGTGACTCACAGATGTCTTTAACTCTCATTCCAGGAAATCTGAAACCTTCATATACATCGTACATACTCACATACACACTCACACACATACACACACATGCACACACATGCACACACACATACACACACATGCACACACACTCACACATCCACACACATACACACATACACACTCATGTGCACACACACACAAATTTAGAAATAAAAATTTTCAATGAAAACAACTTGATAATTTAAAATGTTGACATACAAATGATTTTCATGTTAATGATTGCCGTGCCTCCTGCACACCATGGTGCACATGCATGTGAAATATCCACAAACATAAAATAAAAGTAAATAAATCTTTAATAGTTTAAAAATAATTAAATAATTTTGGAGGGAGAAAAGTTTTGAAATGAAGAAAATCAACCAAGGTCTATGGCTCTGGTAATATTAGTATCATTATTGTATTTTTTTTTCTCATTGTGAATGGGCCTTAAAATATTTTTCTGCTTTGTAACTCTCACCTTGCTTTTTTGTAGTAGACAAAAATGAAATACATATTATCTTGTTTGCAAGTAAATCTTCCATCTTTTTCAATTTCAGGGAATGACTGTTGCCATATTGGGACCCACATTTCCAGACCTGGCTAGAAATGTGAACCGGAACATCAGCAGCCTTTCGGAAATATTCGTGGGTCGTGCCCTGGGCTACCTGTGTGGCTCTGTGGTTGGTGGGGTGCTTTTCGACTATATGAATAATTTTTTGCTTTTGGGTAAGTAAACATTAATTTTTGTTTGCAACTTGGCTCTAAGTATGAAAAGTACCGTCTTAATTCATACTTCACACAAAAATGAGTATCCTCCCTGGCAACTGGCTGCCACGGTTCCTGTCCCTACATTGTCAGGTGAAAGGGATCTGTGAACCCTCGAAACTCATTAGTCCTCAGGTCTGTGTATTGGCACTGTCAGGCCACACACTGGATCACCACAGAGCTCTGCATATTTGGGGGTAAGGCAGGTTCCCAGGGTCACAGAGATCAGAATGAGCTCGCTGCACCTGCCAGGCTCTGGAAGACTGAGCATAAAGAGCCAGAAGGTGGTGGTGAGGTGATTATGGGCTGCATTTTTGGTTTTCCATGTTCTGGAAATGATGGTGAATCTCTTAATATACTCACAACCGAATAAAGTGATGTTGTTTGTAGAATATTTAGATTCTAATTAATACCTGTGGAAGAAAGGAAAATAGCTGATTGCTTGACAGGGTCCCTGCAAATGCCCCAGTGAGTAGAATAATGATCCTCATAAGGCAAGAAGGAAATCCATTTCAACATGACTTAGAGGATGTTGGTTCAAACTCACAGAGTCTGACACAGGGCATTTTATTTCTTAGATATTTAAATACAGTACAATTTTCAAAGAAAAGTTTCCTTGTAACAATGATCTCATTCTATGGGACTTGGAGAGATGGCTCAGAAGTTAAAAGCACTGACTGCTCTTTTCAGAGTTCGTGAGTTCAATTCCCAGCAGCCACAAGGCAGCTCACACTTACGTTAATGAGATCTTGTGCCCTCTTCTGGTCTGCAGGGACGCATGCAGGCAGAACACAATCCATGTGGGCAATAAAGCTTAAGGTGTGAGTACATCAAAAACTCTTTTGCAAAGTACATGTGACCTCTTCCATAGTAACGAAAGCCTCTGGGTTCCAGCCTAGAGAGACGTCTCCTGGGCTGAAGATGGCTCCACTAACCAGTGAATGGAGATCTACTTATCTGCGGCTATAGGAATGAATTTGCTCACACGTGATTCCTCTGCCCATGTCTCTTTTTCTCTTCCTTCTGCTCTCTCTGTTGCTCTTTCCTCTGTTCCCCTTTATTCTTTCTCTAAGCCGAAGGTTTTCAGTTTTTATACACACACAAAACAAAGGCAAACTCTCTGGTAATCACAACATTACAGAGCTTGAAGATTCCTTTCCATGAGGGTCCCAAACGTGACCATTTAAAGACGCCTTTCCTGACTATGTGTCCTACAAAGTGGGAGATAGCTGTAGGGAGCTTGTCTGTCTCAGAACTGAGCAGAGATTAGGCTGTGGGAACCAAGGTTATTAAGTGTGTGGCGGTCTCATGGAGTGGGAAGAGAAGTTACCCAGCACGTGGGAGAAATTGTGCCGAGCAAATAATCAAAACACGCTATGCCGTGGGAATTGATCCCAAAGTTGTAATCAATGGGAAAATTTTATTTTGGTTATTAGTCTGTTTTTTGTGGGTTTTTGCTTTGTTGTCTTTAGTTTTCTAAATTTTGTTTTGTTTTGCGTGGGGGAGGTTGCAAGGGAGATAGAGGGAGAGGAGTGAGGGAGGGAGAGGGAGGGAGGGGGAGGGGGAGGGGGAGGGGAGGGGAGGGGAGGAGAGAGAGAGAGAGAGAGAGAGAGAGAGAGAGAGAGAGAGAGAGAGAGAGAGAGAGAGAGAGAGAGAGAGAGAGAGAGAGGTACGAGGGTACAGATAGTAACCCGGGACCTCATAAGAAGAGAAGGGAGGAGGGGAGGGGCTTGCCTCTAATGATGGGATTTAGCACACGCATATAGACTGCATACCACAGACTATGTAACCCTGGGCTGTCTAGGTGTTTGCCCGAGAACTGGCAAAGCATGCATGGCCATAGAACCCTGGGCTGACTAGTACAGGTGCCTGAGTGTTGATAGCACAGGCATGGTAGGACTCCGGATGCTTCTAGAAATTGTGGAAATGCTAATAGCCACCTGTAGCCAAGGGCCATGCTGCTCTGGGGGCTGTGCCAATCTGAGTGGCCTCAGCTCAAGAGTATTAAAGGGTAAACTATATGGACTAAAGGTAAACTATTTGACTAAATCGGGCCACACTATAGCTTCTGTGATGAGATTCCTCCTTTAAAAAAAAAAAAAAAAAAAGTTGTTTTGTCTGGTTGTCTGTTTTTTGTGGGTTTTTGTTCTGTTTTTGTTTGGTTGTTTTTGGCTTCTAAATTTTGTTTTGTTTTGTGGGGTGGGGGGTGTTCCTCACTGAACCTGCGATCTACCAACTGGGCTAGACTGGCTGGCTAGCAAGCCCCAAGGATCCTTCTGCTGCTTCCTCAGCCCTCGGGTCATAAGTGTGCACAATCTTCTGTTTAAAACACAGATTCTGTAAGATCACAGTCGGTAAGCGCTGTGCTGAACCATCGCCTCCATCCGTATTCAAAGTTTTACTACAAACTTCTACAACCGCATTTTCTTTTGTCTCTTTGTTACTTCAAACCCCTTTCAGTTTATAAATGTCAAACCTTTAATTTTTTTCAGCCTGTCTTATGTGTCAGAAAGATTGTTGTGTTATGTTTATTATTTATTTATAGCATTACAATGGTACCCATGCCATATATATATATATATATATATCTGAGGCAGGGTTTTTCTATGTAGCCCCAGCTATCCTATAACTTAATACATATACCAAACTGGCTTCAAATTCACATAGATTTACCTGCCTCTGTTCCCCAAATGCTGGGATTAAAGATGTACATGAGCACACCCAATAATTAATTTAATTACTTTTAACCCATAAAGACAATATAATATTTATAAGACATAAGTCTTTTTAGAAATTATCAAATTATCCAGTTTTTATATGTCCTTACTTCCATTTTAGTTTTTTAGGACATTGGCTTGACTCTACATAAATACTCTTTCTATAACTGACATTCTCACCCTTTTTTAGGGATTTCGATGTTGGCTACCACCATTGGTCTTTATCTTACGCCTTTCTGCAAGACAGCAACACTACTGATTGCCATGATGTCTGTATTTGGTGTTTCATTTGGTGCTCTGGATACAGGTTAGTGACCCTGAGTGTTATCTCTGGAGAAAGAGGATATAATTACACTACTACCCACAAGGCTCCTGAAGTGTCTCGGACTCCTGAGGTGGCTGTAGTCAGTCATCTGGGCTCACCCTTCTATCCCCTATGCTTCTTGCCAACCAGGGCATCAATTTTGAACAATTACTGTGGGTAAGTGAACTAGAAGGTCTTTCCCAGTGGAAAACAGACTTCCAACTTAAAACATAGCCTCTTCTGAGCTCAGAGAGGCATACGTTGCACACGGCTTTTCTCAGTTTGCATCAAGGTTGCTGTGTCCTCACGTTCTTGGAAACCTCTTACAAAACGTGCATGAAGTTCGTTTGCCTCGGTTCCAGCTTTCTACCCATACCCCCTTTCTCTGGCAGTATTAAGTAGAAGGTGGAAATATCTTATGCTTTAGATTCCATTTAGTTGAAAAATTACAGGGTGGAATTGTGTGTTTGTCTGATTTTAAAAGAGTCGCAGACTTAATGCTTTTCCACCTTGAAGCTGCTCAGACAGGGCGAGCTCAGTCTCTAGAAGACACTCTTGATTTCTGTAACAGGAGCATCCAGGTCCTAACTGGCTGCTTTGCTCATAAATAAATAATCTTTGATGGATGCCAGTTCCAAGTACATAAAGCTAAAAATGTGTGGTGTATTTATTAAAATTTAAAATATATTTATTAACTATATTATAAATTTTGCAATGTACTTATTAAATATATTTATCATATACATAGTAACAAGTACATGAATAAATATTATATGACCAGTATGGTATTTACACTATTTTATGAAAAACCTTTGCAATTGTGTCTGTCTCTAGAAGGAAGTAATCACCAGCCTTTGGGTCATGACTATGAGACATTACAATGCATGGTTCTTGGTGGTGTATTAGAGATCATTAACCATTTAATCAACTCACAGCTGACATTTGATAACTTAGAACATCTGTCATGTTCACACTGTACAATGCATATTCATCTGCCTTCTAATAGCACTGAATGTAGAAGGTCTTTCTTTGCATGGCCACTTCCCAAATAATAACATGGAGATGTGTTATTAATTATGAATGCTTGGCCTTGGCTTAGGCTTGTTCCCAGCTAGCTCTTATAATCTAAATTAACCTACTTATATTAATCTGAATTCTGCCATGTGGCTCTTTACCTCTCCCCTATACCATATGTCCGACTTGTTTCATGTCTTGATGGCTAAAGCTGCTTTTCTTCTTCCCAGAGTCCATTTCTCTCCCTGAAAGTCCCGCCTATTCTCTCCTGCACAGCTATTGGACATTCAGCTCTTTATTAATCCAATCAAAAGGTGCCTTAGACACAGACACATCTTCACAGTGTACAAAAAGATCATCCCACAAGAAATGAAGCATCTTTTTGTTTTTATAATGTTTTTAGATTATTATTTTAATTATGTGTATGGATTTGTCTGTACATGGCTATGTACACATAAGTGCAGGTAGTCAAGGAGATGAGAGGTTGGTGATCCCATTGGGAATTGGAGCTATAGGGCTTGTGAGCCACCAGACTTGGGAGCTGGAGACCCAATTCTGGTTCTCTGCAAGAGCAATAAGTACTCTTAACTGCTGAGCTGTCTCTCCACGCCCAGTTCTTTATAATTTTACTAAGTTACCATGTCTAGCAGATGATTTTCTTCATGTTTCATTGACAGGTGCAAACGTCCTCATCTTGGCTCTTTGGGGTGACGAAGGAGCCCCACATATGCAGGCCTTACACTTCAGTTTCGCCTTGGGTGCCTTCCTGGCGCCCCTGCTGGCTAAATTGGCCTGGGGTGCCACAGCATCTGCTCAGAACCACACAGAGTTTGACCCTCTGATGCTGAACCGATCCTCTGGAGCCACCTCAGACTCTCTGTTTGCAGTACCTGAGGACTTGACTCTGCTCTGGGCGTATGCTTCCATCGGGACCTATGTCTTAGTAGTTTCTGTCTTTCTGTTCGGTCTGTTTTGTAAGAAACGCTCAAGGCAGAAAAAGTCCACGGCATCTGCTCAGGGAGTTCGAAGAGCTAAATATCACAGGGCCCTGCTCTGTCTCCTCTTCATCTTCTTCTTCTTTTACGTTGGAGCCGAGGTGACCTATGGCTCTTACATATTCTCCTTTGCCACCACCCATGTTGGCATGGAAGAGGCTGAAGCCGCCGGCTTGAACTCTGCCTTCTGGGGGACCTTTGCAGCCTGCAGGGGCCTGGCCATCTTCTTTGCAACACTCTTAAAGCCTGGAACCATGATTGTGTTGAGCAACATTGGGAGCCTTGTCTCATCTTTCTTTCTGGTGCTTTTTGACAAGAGCCCTCTTTGTCTCTGGATCGCAACTTCTGTGTATGGGGCCTCAATGGCCGCCACATTTCCCAGTGGCATTTCCTGGATTGAGCAGTACACCAGCATCAGTGGGAAATCTGCAGCGTTCTTTGTAGTTGGCGGTACCTTGGGAGAAATGGCGATTCCTGCAGTAATTGGAATTCTTCAAGGACACTACCCAGATCTGCCAGTAGTTCTATATACCTGTTTTGCATCAGCCATATCCACTGCTGTTTTATTTCCTGTGATGCATAAATTAGCCACCTTACCCCTGTAATGTGAACCAAAAGAAAACATCTCAATGGGGCCAGAACCCTTTGCCCTCCAAGTCTGGCCCAAAAAGAAAAGGACAATGGGAAGATGGAGAAAATAAATAAATGAAATGGATTTTGTAGTTGATGAACAATGCCGTGAGGCAACCTGTAGTTGTCTGGAAACATTTGCTGAAACCCACAGTTGGTATCCTCACCAATTCCTCTCAAGTACATTGATTTGGATAAACAGTTTGGTAATCCTCCATGGGGGAAATGGGCTCCTCTGGAGGAAGTGGGGCTCCGCTGGAGGAAGTGGGGCTCCGCTGGAGGAAGTGGGGCTCCGCTGGAGGAAGTGGGGCTCCTCTGGAGGAAGTGGGGCTCCGCTGGAGGAAGTCTATTATAGCAAGTTTTCAACCCAGCCTAATTTTGCCTTCTGGACTTGCTTGTAGTCTCACTGTCACTTAGCTCTAAATAATTACACAAAGGCTTATGTTAATTATATGTTCTTTGACCTATGTTTCAGGCTCTTTGTTAGCTAGTTTTCATATCTTATTTTTGTTACTATGTCTTGCCATGTGGCCCTTAGCTTACCTGTACTCTAGTATACTTACTTCTTGGATTGTGTCTCTCTTGACTCCGCCCTCCTTTCCTTTTGTCTATACTCAGATTTCCCGCCTCTTTCTAAGACGCCTTGCTATAGGCCAAAACAATCCCTTTATTAGCCAATTATATTCACAGCATACAGAAAGACATCCTACATCTTTTTTTTTTTTTTTTTTTTTTGGTCTAATTAAAAAGGAAGGTTTTTCTCCAGAGAAGCCCCACTTCCTCCAGAGGAGCCCCATTTCCTAAAGGTTCCACAATCCTCTGAAACTGCATACCCCAGCAGGTACCAAATGCTGAAACAAACCCAGCATGGGTTTGAGTTACAGCACATTTGAGTTACAGCAAGCATCTTGTCAGAAACAAGGACAACAGTTCCTATTGACCTCCCTATGTCTTGGGGAAGGAGGACATTGCAGGGTCAAACTCAGGACTCTCCATGGGCCAAGCAAGCATTCTACCACTGAGCAGATCTTCAGCCTGTACTTTCCTTGAATCCACACATCTAAATAGGCCAATCAAAGAACAGCAATGTTTCAGTGGTGTCTAGGGATTTAGGTTTCAAGGTTAATGTGTAGGACATGCTAAGACATTTTGTAATGTTCTATAATTCCCAGTGTGTTACACAATGCCTCATGGTCTTGTATTGCCAGCCTCCTGTTATGAGGCTTGTTTTGGCAGGAGCCATTAGGGTTAGAGTTAGAGTCTCTAACTTTCAGAGCGTACAAAGAATTCATGCATACTTGAAAATCCGGGTAGTGCTAAAGTACATCAATACCACCAAGAAAGACAGTGGATCTGTCAAGCAAGTAAATGATCAGGCCATCCACATTCACCAGGGAAGCTGTAGAGAGCAGTTTCATGAAAGATCGTGTTTGGATGTAGACACATAATTTCATTTTGCTTGACTTAACTGATAGTCTAGATTAAAGCATGCTAGTGGTGCATTTTTCAATGCGTATACAACATCACACAATGGATCTGAAGAGAGCTATCTGCAATATGTGACTGCCTTCTGTTCATTTGTCTCATCCCTAAATTCTGATTCTATGATTCTAGAAGTGAAAATGAGATGCTTTTCCAGAAGAGTTTGTCCAGGATGTCTGCTGGAACAGCCAATGGTTCCTTTCAAATGAGAAGTCAGGCAGAATTATAAAAAAGGCTCTGAGAAGGTGCTACTGATTATTGAAATATGCCAATTTTATATGTTTATTGTTTGTGTGTCCATTCACATTCTGGTGTGTTCTTCCTGCTACATTTCACTGATCTGAAGGTGTCTCTGTCCTTGACACTTTATGCATACCTGAAATAGAGTATGCTTTATAGTCAATGGTCATTTAATATCATGATGAATTATAACTGACAGCAGGTTTCCGTATACAGATTAAAGATGGCATATTTACATTCAGTGTTTTATATTAATAAAAAAACAGTAACTACTTCAGTTGTGGGCTTTTTACTTTTAAAGACAATTTTAGGGGAAAAGCTACTTATTTGCCTGTTTTTTTCAAGATGGGTCTTAAATGTCATTTTAGCTTTGTCTCAAGCTGTAGGACTAAAGAAATCCTCCTTCCACGGCCCTCTGAGTTCCTGGAAGCTACAGAAATGTACTGCAATATTGAACATCTTTTAATATGTAAATTTTTGTGTTCAGACAGAATTTGTAGACAGTGTATTCCAATACCTTGACCATAGAATGGGTCTATGTTTATTCGTCTTTAGATAGGATTAGTGGCGCTTCATTTTACTACCTTAGTGAGAGGGTGAATTTACATATGCTCATATTCAGAGATCTGTAGATACCTTGTTCTCCTGCATTAAATATGAGTGCTGTAGATGACTCTTTTCGAGTCCTTAACTACCTCAGTAAGTCATAATAGGTCTGAGACTTGTTTTTATATTTGATTTTTACTAATTTTGGGTAATAATTACACTATAAACACTGTAAACATTTGACAGTTTTCATTTACAGGTAGGCAGGTCTGTCTAAGGGTTGGGACACTGTGTAACTCATCACACAATGCTCCACCTGCCCATGTAGTCGAATGTTTCTCTCCTGTCTGCTAGTTCCCAAATACCGGGCAGCTGCTTCCCAAATTACCACACAGAGGCTTACACTAATTATAAATACTCAGTCAGCTGGTAGTTCAGGCTTATTACTAACTAGCTCTTATCACTTAAATCAACCCAAAATTCTTAGCTATGTTTAGCCACATGAATTGGCACCCTTTCTCAGTAGGGCACTCTCATCTTGCTTCTCTGCCTTCATCTGACTCCACCCTTCCTCTTCCCAGAATTCTCCTAGTCTGGCTCTTGCGATCAATCTCTTCCTGCCCAGCTATTGGCCAATCAGCTTTTTATTAGCAAATGAGAATAATACATATTCATAGTGTAGAAAAGGATGGTTTCACAGCATGCCTGGGTTTAAAATACCTGGGTCGGGGGAGAGCTGGAGAGTTGGCTCAGTGGTTAAGAGCACTGACTGCTCTTCCAGAGGTTCAGTTCCCAGAAATCATATTACATCTGTAATGAGATCTGGCACCTTCTTCTGGCCTGCAGGCACAGCACTGTATACATAATAATAAAAAAAAAATCTTAAAAAACAAAACAAAACAAACAAACAAACAAACAAAACAAGTAAAGTACCCGGGGAACCAAAGTAACAATGAGAAGTTGAAATGATAGCCCCAAAGCAGAGAGGAGAGAGGCTACTTCATATTAAAAATGGCAAACCCTCGTGCATGCTATCTTTTATCAATGAGTAGAGTTGAGTGTTGTAGAGAGATCAGACAGGGCAAGGGAAGCAGAAACCCTGTCCCTGGGAGGGAGAGGGTCAGGGTAGGGGACAGAATGAGAAGAGCTGGGAGGAGCCACAGGTACTGAGTGAGACTTGTCCTGGGTTTGAACCCTGACACTCTTAAAGAGTAGTAGTCTTGTCAGTTCATTACATCTACATATAATCGTATTTGCTGTTTATATGGTTTTGCATAACAGCTTGAGTAGAATATTGTGACATATGATATAAACATATTTATAATTATAAACTCATAACTAATGCTTGCTTTAAGCTTAGACTTAGGTCTCAGTTGTTTCTTTTATTTTTAAAAATGAGCTTGACACCTCTCTTTCAGAAATTAGTCAAGAATATCTTCATGTTTTACATTTTGAGTGTTTCACACTTGCATGGGGTTCCTACAATGTGAATAGTATTTCGCTTTACACTATACCTGTAAAATGACATGCACAATGCTTGGATTTTTTTTCCCCAATTTCTCTCAAGAAATTTATGGCAATTTCTAAAGCAGTTCAGCAATGAAACTTACTGGTGTAACATGACTTGCTGTGTACATTGTTGGTAATGGAGATGATTATGGCTACTCCTCTGTGGTACAGGAGAAAGAACATTTTCTGAATGGCATGGCAGGCATTTGAAAGCCTGCTGTCAGGATCCATACCCTGTTTTGCACTTACTAAGGATGCTGGGAAAACTTTGACCTTTTGTCTCCTCTTAGGACACCTGGTAGTAAGGAGCAAAGGCCGCATTTCTATGTCCTAAGCATATGAGTGTTGGATAAAGGTCCCAGTACTTTCTATAAGGAAAGCTTCTTAATTATTTCTGCATTGCTATTTTATCTTCATAGACTGAATTTCTCTGTGTGGTGCTCCCTGGGACCAGAAAGATAGCACATTAGACTAGTTTACAGGACACACTTGAAGCCTACCTGGTGCTTTATGATGCTTCACTCTGGAAAGGTTAATGGTATAGGGATGGTATTTTCAAATTATTTACTAAAAGAGGCATTCTTCAAGAAAACAATTAAGCTTGAATTCAGATGTAATTCTTAAACTATTATCCCCAAGCTTTCCTTTGACCTCTTTCTGTGACTGAGCCAAAAGGCTGATATATCATACTGTATATATCAAGTTACAGTTATGGTGTGACCAGGAGCTGTGCGGTTCTGGATATGAGGAGGGGACCATAAAACACAGATTAGTTTTAATGGTAACTTCTTACACATGTTGACAACACTGTATTTTGATCATCACCCCGGACCCTGAAGCCTTTATAAGGCAAATGCTAGGTGCTGTTTTCGTGGAGGAAGTACAACCAGGGGCTGTTTTCTCCTGAGTGCTGAAGTTGGTGCAAAAGAAGCCAGAATTCATAGCCACACTTTGCTAACAGTGTGGGCTCTATTGTGCTGCCTGGCAAGGTGCAGGGACCACTCTCCTGAGTGTTGCAGCTGAAATTTGCATGATTCTAAAACCTCTGCTCTATTCACTAAGCCACACTACATTTTTTTTATTATTATTATTATTCTATGTGTCTTTCATGTCGTGTATCTTGATCCCATTCATTCTCCATCCCCATTACATCTTCCCCCTGGCCCGGCAATCCCCCAAATAAGACAAAATTCAAGAGGAAAAAAAATGAAGAAAATAGATGATAAGACTAAGGTGTGTGGTCTAGAAGCCTCAAAATATTTCCAAAGAGGGAGAGAGTGGGCGCACACGTGCAGGGGTGGGGCGGGGTTGTTGGAGAAAAACCAAACTAGGTGGCATTGTCTTCTGTGAAGAAGTGAAGACCTCAGCTAGCAAAACTTTATTAGGTCATCTAATACATCATGGTGCTGAGCTGGAAGAAAAGCATATACGAAACCACAGATTTGGACCTAGATTTGTTTCTGAAGTTTGCTCAGTGTTGGTGGCAGCGTTGTGAGGATTATTTAGCAAAAACGAAGGGCATGCGCGAGTTTCGTCTAGTGTTTGTGGTGTGAAAGATGGACACGAGGGTGAGAAATGTCAGGCATCAGGAGTAGGGCTCTGGAAAGTTTATGAGGGCCAGGCGGTCCCCCCTGGGGCTGACAGTGCTTTTCCTTGGGATGCAGCGGTGTCTTCTGTCTGGAGCCCAGCAGAGGCGGGCACTGCAGCGCAGGCACGGAATGGACCGGTAGCCTGAGAGGTGGAGTGGGGAGAGGCCGCTGGCGGCAGGGCGGGGCGGGCTGAGCCCAGATCTTACTCTCCGGGAGGAGACTGAGGGTGTTCAGAACCGCCAAGCTGGAGCTGGAGACGGAGCTGGAGTTCCGCGGGGCCCCGGCCCAGGCCACTGGGCAGCGGCTCCTGCAGGAGTCCTGGGCACCTGGGATGCGCAAGGAGCGGGAGGCAGAGACGGCCGGGAGCAGTGGCGGGACCGGGTGCGGGCTGCGCTGGCTCACTACGTTGGTCCTGTATGCCGCCTTCGTGGGGCTGGTGAGAGCCCAGGGTGCCCCCTCCCAGGCTGGGACTGCAGACCCACTTCTCTAGCCTGCACAGTGGGAGCTTGAGTGCATCCCTCTCTCCAGGGTCTCCATCTAGAAAATGAGCACAGTTCTAGTCTTGGAGGGTTATTATCAGCTCAAACGGATTGCCTTCGTGTGTTTCAAACATCGATATACTTTCATGGTCATCTGGGTGAGATGGGAGGTGATATAGGAAGGGGGAATGGGACCTTCACCTGCTCTCCTCTCACGCAAAGTCCAAATTACTTAGGCGTTCAGTGTGTGTGTGTGTGTGTGTGTGTGTGTGTGTGTGTGTGTGTGTGTGTGTGTGTAACAAACGGCCCATATTACAGCAGAATAATGAAGCGTGTGGGATAGTGTGCTGGCTTTGGGAGACTATATAGTGATTCCCCTTTTGGGTGGCCTGAACAAGTTTGCAGAGAGAAAGTGACTTTCTTCATCATCCAGGCGGTTCGGTGGTAGGGAGTCAAGAGCCTGCGAATGCCTGTAGCCACAGTCATGTCTAAGATTTTAGTATTTTTAGACGCTTTGTCGCTAAGTAGCCCAGACTGTGTGAGAGTGTGTCGTGCTTCTGTCTCAGTCTCCCGAGTTCTGGGATTACAGATCATCTACACCCGGCTTCTTCTTTGATGTGGGGAGGAAAACACGGGTGCCTAGAGACCTCTTCTGTGTGCTAAAGTCTCACTCAGCCTTCTTCCCTTGAACTTGGTGCTTGCTGCTGGCCTGTCCGCGCTGTAGTCCTTTGTCCCTCGTTCCTTCTGCTAAAATGTGGGCACACTGGTTTGAAGCAGACCATTGCAATTACCATCAATTACCTCGAAATTTGATAAATGACTTAGAAATATTTTCCTTAAAAGCACCAGTGACTCCTCTTCAACCCTTGGTTCTTGCTAACACAGGCAACATTTTAGTGATAAAACCGTTGTGTACGTGCGTATGTAATATTTCCTTAAAAGCCTTAGCGTCTCAACTCTCTCGCTGGCTTTAGGAGTTTTCTTTAAGAAGACTATAGATGTAGAAACATTCAGACAATTGATTCCCAGCATATTGTATTTGTGTAGTTCAGAGAAACCTATGCCAGAAGTGTTGTGTTTTTAACATTATTAACATGAGTTGATGTTTAAGAATTAAAATTTTGACATCTAAATTCCTATAGTAGTCATAGATGGAGTATATTTAAAACATTTTGAGAATGATTTTTAAATATTTTATTAGTTATTAATGCAGAAAGATCTTCAAAATCTAAAAAGAACTGCAGCCAAAGCAGAGAATATTTAAAAACGGAGTAGAAGAAACTGACAGGAGTGTATTCTCTGACTAAAGGGCTGTGCGTTCTGTCCTGTTTGAGGAACAGGTCCTCTACATATCACTGCAGTTCCCCTTCCATTCGTTATCCTGGAAAACACTACCATTTAAATAAATGTAATTGAATGGTTTACATTTTAGGGAATAAGCGCTGGTCTTCTTGGGCCCACATTTCAAGATCTGGCAGCGAATGTGAACCAGAACATCAGCAGCCTCTCTCTCATTTTTGTGGGCCGTGCCTCTGGATTCCTATGTGGCACCATGATCGGTGGGGTTCTCCTTGACTATATGAATTATTTTTTATTTTTGGGTAAGTAAGCACTGAATTTTGCTTTTTTTAAATGAATTTTTAACTTGACTCTAAACATTAAAAGTGTAAACAGCAGGATGGTTGACAGTGCAAATGGGTGTGGGATGGGTGTGGGTGTCCTCCTCCACAGCTGGGCTTCCATAGGATGGAACCTGTATCGAATCCTCTAGAAACTTGTATAACTCTTTCTTGGGATTGAGTGTTGGCAGCTCTGAGCCAGGCTGGCCTTTCCTGTAATGTAAATTCCCCTCCAGGCTCATCTACCGATCAGCTGTATAGCTCTGCTTATCTGGAGGCAGGGCAGGGCTTCTGGGGCCATGAGGGCCAGAATGACTCCTGGCACCTGACCAGGCTCAGTGGATCTGGGGTTGAAGGTGAAGGGACGGGGGACAGTATAGAAGTGATATAGACTGCACTTCAGTCCAACTGCCCCGGTCAGAGTTTAGCACAGGCTCATCCTCTTGGGTCCTGGCCCTGGAAAAGAGGGTGGAGCTGTTAGTATGCCTTTTTCAGTAAATTGACACGATTAAAAAATTTTAGTTTGCTATGATAAAATCCCTTTGGTGGCAAGGTGAATAATTTATTGCTGACAAGTAAGTAATCATTACTTCCAAAGTTCGTTAAAGCCTGTTTTATTTTTTTCTGTATTTAGTTTCCTTTTATCCCTCAAAGGAACTTATTTGGTAGAGTTTTCCTACAATCTATTATGACTGAGAGTTACTTTTGCATTGTCACCTCATATAAAAATGCTCTTTGAACAACCACTTTTGAGATTAACTCAATATAAAATTATCTTTGGTTATATTTCCTAATTTGATTATCAGCAATGAATGATAGGCTTGTATTCAAGTCATCATAATTTGCATTTTATAGTCCGCAAATAATATAAAAGATTTAGATAAAACCACCATATGTAGCAACTGTATTGCTCATCTACTCATGATCAAACATTTTGTTGTGGTAGTGGTGGTGGTTTGGACTTTTTTGTCTTGTTTGTCTTTGAGACAAGATCTCACTATTTAGCCTTTGCTGGAATGAAAGCATCTGTGCAGTCCATGCTGGCCTTAAATTCTTGGAGATCCACCTGCTTCCGTCTCCCAGCTGGTGTGATTGAAGTTAGTGTGTACCACCATGCCCAGCCTGACACCACCCAGTTTTAAGTCAGTGTTATTTAACATTTAAAACATTTTATATGATGGTCCTTTGACTTAGAACCCTGATGAATACTTGCTTTTACGCCTGGCTTTATTATCTTTTTTCTCAGGTGCGTCAATGCTGGCTACCACAGTTGGGTTTTACCTCATCCCTTTCTGCAAGAAGGCCGTCCTACTGATTGTCATGATGTCTGTCTTTGGTGCTTCAGCTGGTGCTGTGAATACAGGTTAGTGAAGCCTTCAGCATCATCTCCAGATTTGGGGATAGTACCGCAAGGAAAGGTAGACTATATGAAACTGTAGCGTCATTTGTCTTGCTATTAAAATGGCGTGGACTCACATGATCAGCATTACACTGCCAGCACTATTACTCACTGCCAATCAGGACTAGGCATGGTGGCACACACTAACTTTAGCCACAACCAACCAATTGTTATACACCTAACTATAAAGCAAACTTTGAGGATTTTGCTTTATGAGAGATTGTTGGGTTATCCAAACAAGGAATTTCCCTTTCTGTGGGAAATTATAATGCAAACAGGCAGGCTTTCATTTGGCGATGGAGTCTGATCACTTCAGTATGAGAAGATGATGATCTTAAAGGACAAAGTATATTAATTACTTGGTAATTGTTGCGATAAAACACTATGAGAAAAGCAGTGTATAGAAGAAAGACTATGTGTACTTAGGGTTCCAGAGGGCTGGAGTCCGTGATGGGGGAGCAAAGGCATGGTGGTGAGAACAGGAAGCTGGGGCTCTCGTCTTGACCCACAGGCAGGAAGCAGAAAGAGCAATTAGAAAAGGCTGGAGGCCTTTAAATTCTCAAAGCCTGCCCCAATGGCATACTTTCTCTAGCAAGACCACCTCCTAACCCTGCCTTAAAGGTGCCACCAGCTGGGGACCAAGTATTCAAATGCCAGGGGCTATGGGGACATTCTCTGTTAAACCATTATTCAAGAGTAGAATTCGCATATGGCTGCAGAAGTACAGAGCAGCCATTCTGCTTCAAATGCGCCCCAGACTCTGGACTTAGAGAAGTCTGCATAGGAAAGATATTCTCGTCTTTGTTCCGGTCGTTTTCTCTTTCTCCACAGTAGAAAATCTCCACATTTCACTCTCTTGTTGAAGCCCTCTTAAATTACATGCAGATCTCTGTTTGTCCCTAATCCTAACTTTCTATCCCCACCTTCCTTGTTCTAAGGGAAGAGAAGATATTTGATAGATCATAGAAATATTTTATACTTAAAGCTTAATATGAGTGTAAAAATTACAATGTGGAATTACACGATTGTCTCAAAATACCTGATTTTTTAAAAGATATCCAAACACTAGATGCTTATGACTTTTTACCTTGTAGGTATTAAAACTATGTAGTATACAATTCTGAAAATTGTTTTTGTTTCCTATAACAAGCATTCCAGAATTCTGGGGCAATCTGGGTCCCAGCTGAGGGTTTAGCATCTGGTTTAGACTTAAGCAAACAATATTTTTCAGTTGGAATTGACACCTAATTGGAAGTACTGAAGCTTTAGTAGATTGCCCACTACTAGTTAAAATTTTGCCTAGTATGCACATATATTTACATATGGAGCTGGGGATATAGCACATGTGAGCAGAGTGTTTCCCTAGCATGCATGAAGTACTGGGTTCAATGCCCAGCAATGCTTAAACTGAGTGGCACATTTTTGTAACCCTAGGACTTAAGTGGTACAGGTGGGGGAATCAAAAATTCAAGATCATCTTCAGCTACATAGCAAGTTCAAGGTCAGAATGGCATATAGAAGAGCTGTCTCAAAAACACAAATAAATGTATCAGTGTCCTGCTGTTCTATTGAAGAGATACCATGACCAAGGCAACTTATAAAGGAAAGCATTTAATTGGGAGTTTGCTTACACTTTCAGCCTTTAGTCTATTATTACTAAGGCAGGGAGCATGGTGGTTTCCAGGCATTCGTGGCACTGGAATAGAAGCTGAGAACTTTAGATCCTTATTCGGAGAGGCAGTAGAGAGGGGGAGGGGGGAAAGAAGCAGCGGAGGGGGGAGGGGCAGTGGAGAAGGAGGGAAACAGACTGACTGGGCCTGGGGTTTTGAAACCTCAAAGTCCTCTCCCAGTGATACACTTCATTTAGGCTCTACCTCCTAATCCTTCCTAAGCAGTTTACCACCTGGGGAAGAAACATACAAATATATGAGCCTATGGGGGCTATTCTCCTTCGAAGTACACTTAGTATTGCTGCCCAGTGAGATTAGCATTGTTTATAACTTGTTTCAAATGTACCTAGCTCCCTTGGTGATTTACTAATCTGTAAACTCCATGTAACATAGTCCTCTGGTGACAGTGAGTTGGAGCAGCTTAATTTTAGAGTGACTCTGGCCAAGACTCAGAACATTACAAATTCCTACCTTTTCTTCTACCAAGTGCCTGTCAAATTATTTCTTCCCTTGGCAGGTGGAAACGTCCTCATCTTAGATCTGTGGGGTGACAAAGGAGCCCCACACATGCAGGCCTTGCACTTCAGTTTCGCCTTGGGTGCCTTCCTGGCGCCCCTGCTGGCTAAATTGGCCTGGGGTACCACAGCATCCGCTCAGAACCACACAGAGCCCAGCTTTGACCGCTCAGCCTTGAACCGATCATCTGGAGCCACCTCAGACTCTCTGTTTGCAGTACCTGAGGACATGAATCTGCTCTGGGCGTATGCTTCTACCGGGGCCTATGTCTTAGTAGTTTCTGTCTTTCTGTTCGGTCTGTTTTGTAAGAAACGCTCAAGGCAGAAAAAGTCCACGGCATCTGCTCAGGGAGCTCGAAGAGCTAAATATCACAGGGCCCTGCTCTGTCTCCTCTTCATCTTCTTCTTCTTTTATGTTGGAGCCGAGGTGACCTACGGCTCTTACTTATTCTCCTTTGCCACCACCCATGTTGGCATGGAAGAGGCCGAAGCCGCCGGCTTGAACTCTGCCTTCTGGGGGACCTTTGCAGTCTGCAGGGGCCTGGCCATCTTCTTTGCAACACTCTTAAAGCCTGGAACCATGATTGTGTTGAGCAACATTGGGAGCCTTGTCTCGTCTTTCTTTCTGGTGCTTTTTGACAAGAGCCCTCTTTGTCTCTGGATCGCAACTTCTGTGTACGGGGCCTCAATGGCAACTACATTTCCCAGTGGCATTTCCTGGATTGAGCAGTACACCAGCATCAGTGCGAGATCTGCAGCGTTCTTTGTAATTGGTGCTGCTCTGGGGGACATGGCATTTCCTGCAGTAATTGGAATTCTTCAAGGATTCTATCCAGATCTGCCAGTAGTTCTATATACCTGTTTTGCATCAGCAATATGTACTGCTGTTTTATTTCCTGTAATGTATAAATTAGCCACCTTACCCCTGAGTCACCAGCGCAAATGAAGAAGGAAGGGTGAGGACCAGAGCGCTTTACTTCCAGACTGAGCCAAGTGACTGGAAGAAAGAAAATAAATGGAAAGATGCCGAAAAATGAAATAGAACAGATTTTGAAGTAATTGAAATGAAGTATTTGAGGATTACTGTAATAAAAGATTCTAGAAATATTTTGTTTTGCTATCACCCACAGGTGACACTCCTAAGCAATTCAGAAATGCCTCCATATTTAGGTCCTGTCAGTTAATGGGTGCAACTCCCCTGTGATGTACAAGGAGAAAATGGGCAAACATTTGGAAAAGATGAATTATTTAATTACTTCAAAGTTGCTACTTTTATAGTCAGGTGGAGCCATAAGTAGATTATCAGTATTTTCCAGGGATCAAAGTTTCTAAAGTTACAGTATGACAATTCTTTAACTACTAAAATGTATTTTAAAGTTCTGGAGTTTCCAGAGCATTCCATAAGGTACCAAGTGTTCTCATATATAGTGAGATCTTGTATTGAAACTCCTGTTTGGGAGACTCATTGGGAAATATGGTTTTTTTTTTTTTTTTGTGCAAAAAGGCATCTGTGTTTCAGAAATTGGGTAGTGATCCAGGAGGCAGGCTCTATAGAGATGGGAAATGGATTGGGCTTCGCTGATGACCAAGCATCCATTTTCTCTTAGAAGAGTTGGTGGGAGGAGTTTTGAAGTATAGAAACTAGAAGTGGTAAAACTGATGCTGTAAAAGATTTACTAATAAACTTGCTTAAGAAGTATTGTTATACTGCTCAGGATTTAGTTAAAGGGTGTTACCCCCAGGATGACTGGAAGAGAAGTAGAGAACTGACCAGGCTCATTAGAAACCGAAGGGAGAAAATATTGTACCATAATTGAAGTTTAAGGTTGCTGGACAAGTTTCTGCTAAATGTTTATTGGGCAAGACCAATCTCTAGTTATGCTCCACCCCCATAACAAAGAGGTCTTTTAAGCAGCCATTAGGTCCATCCACATATCAAAAAACTGCTCAACGGGGCAGAGCAGGGTCATGAGCATTATTATGCCCTGGCAAGATGAACCTGAGTAATAACAATGTAAAAACAACGACACCAGTGTACTCAACAAATAATTCTGACAGTATCTTGTGTGTAAATCTCCCGTCTGCCCAAGTGTCCAGACTTGCAGCCTCTTATCTCTGCTCAAATTATTCAAAGTATAACCTGGGTCAGGACCTTAGAGATTTAAGGATGACATTTGTGGGACAAATAAGCTTAAGATGTGTACATGAGCTAGGAAATCTTCAACTTGAGGCAGCTCTTCTTTAGGCATTAGCCACAGTCAGCTTCATGGTTTTTTGTTTTTTGCAAAGAGATTCTACTTTGTTAATCTCTTAAGTGTATAAAGTGATTTCTCACTGGGTGTGCATACTATTTCTGTAACAGTTTCGTGGATGAGTATTTGGAAATGAGAGTGCATTATCGAATGTTTTACTTCATCCCTGGTGTTGGGTTAAAGAACACCAAAGACTTGGTTAGCCCTTTTATGAGAGCACACAGGAATTACGTTTCTTTAAGATGTGGCTGCACTCTAGACTCATAATGAGCACTGACCATGGCTTCTCTCACGTCATTTCCTTGTCCTTCACCCTACAAATGAAAATGAGATGAATTCCAAATTAAGAAACCAGGATTTGGAGTTTGTATAAGATTTCTGCTGAACAGCTCCTTCACCTAAGATGAGAATTTAAAAAGTTTTAAGAATGTGTTTATGTGGATATATGCTAACACTTTCATATCTTATATAAAAAAACCCACTTTCATTGCTAATTTTTCTGTTACTGTTATTGTTCTGTCTGGTTTTGATACAACTTTTTATTGTGTATGACTGACCTGGAACTGGTGAGGCTCCTACCTGAGCCTTTTGAATTAAACCTTGCACCCCCAGGTCAGGATAGTGCTATATTTGGTCCTAAAATATATCTTCTCCTAAATCTTTAACATCTCTGAAGCAAATCTCATATGTAATAATCATGTAACTTTTAAAACAGATTGTATGTTTTCCATACAAATACAGAAATAATGTACTTTATAATTAATATCTTAGTATCTTAATTACTGAAATGTGATTCTCATGACTATGGCAAGCACACTATTTGACAGATAAATTTTAAAGTTATGGGTAGTCTCACTGTGACATCCAGGCTGGTTCCAATTACCTGGGCTCAAAGTGATTCTACTTCAGTATCCTAAGATGACAGAGAGACAGGTGCCTCCACACCAGACAGAAGGCTCTATTTGCATATGCTGTTTCTAATTACACTCACTTGGCACTTAGATCTAAGAGCATGGCCCAACACTAGAAGCTGTGACAGAGGCGCTACTTCTCTGCTCAGCTGCAGGCTGGGCCTGCTCTGCTCTCACCGGTTTGGACACAAGTCACATTAAAGACACTATTAAAAACGGGTAAATTTCTTTAGCTTATGACGAGGCAGTCTTTCCAAGGGTTGGACTCCTTGTGCAGCCTTCTGGGCTTCTCCATGAATTTGAAATGCACCTGACTCCAATATACTGAGAAGAGAGTGTTTTGTAACCAAGAATGGAGATAAAGCTGTTTCCTGAGTGTGACAAAGCTGGCTGTGCCGCCCTTAGACAAAGACTAAAACTGATGTAAGACTGCACTTCTACATTTCAGCTGAACGATGTTGAATCTCTACCATATTACAGCACGTTCTCTCCTCATTTCTATGAAAGTGCTCTGGTTAGTTTAAGTGAAACAGTGCTGTTCGCACGTTCTTTACTATAAGCTATAAGTTCATCTTGGTGACTCTGCCCTGGCCCGGAAGATAAACACACATTGATTGCTGATGTTTATTTATGCTGTGCAACAGCCTTTGCCTCATTTTAATTCATTTCTGAAGCTTGTTGTAGAATATTATTTTAAGGTGTGTTACTTTTGTTTATGTTGCATTTGTTTAACTTTGTGAAGCTGTGTTACTGTGCCTGTCTACAACACCTGATGGTCTAATAACGAATGGAATGGCCAATAGCAAGGCAGGAGGAAGAATAGGCGGGGCTGGCAGGCAGAGAGAATGTTTAGAAGAAATCTAGGAGGAAAGACAAAGCAGCCAGAGGAGGAAGAGGACTCCAGGGGCCAGCCACCCAGCTACACAGCCAGCCTGGGAATAAAAAACAAAGAAAGGTGTTGGAGAATGAGGACTTGGTCCTTTTCATAAGCCTTGTGAAACCCAAGACCATAAGTTTCCTGACGATAAGGTGTTTTCTCTGATTGCTAGAATAGCTCTTAGTAACTGATTGCCAGAATAGCCTTTAGTAAAACCACAGAATATTCCTTTGTCTGCTTTCCCGCCTTTCCAGAGTGGGTGGGGCGGTGCTGAGCCCACGGACATACCATTTACCCTTCCCCCACAGCTGCTATTTGCCATCCACTATCCCCCCCTCACTCCCCTTCCCTGAAGAGTATATATGTTACAGCTTGCAGCTCAATAAACGGAGACCTTGACAAAATCCAGACTGACTCTGTCATTCTTTGCTTGCTTGGTCTTCGTCTCTCTCTCGCCCCCCCCCCATTGATATTTCAGGTGGAACTCCCTCGAGACCCACAAAATTACGAGTCCCGCAGGTTGGGGCAGGAAGGTATACAGGAAAGAAAAAAGAAAGAAAGGAAGGAAGAAAGAAAGAAAGAGAAGAGCCAAGGCGCAAAAGATGGATGTATTAATTTAAGAAAAACTGGCTAGCAACAAGCCAAGCTAAAGCTTGGCATTTATAATTAGGAATAAGCCTCCGTGTGTGTGATTTATTTGGGAGCTGGGTGGCGATCTCCCCCAAAATTGCAAAGGAAACAAACAACAGAAGCTCTCAGGCCTTAGGAAACTTCTGTGAAGCTTGTTAAACAGGGTCTTCCTTTAGCCTCTACTTATGAAGGGCAGAAGATGGGAGATAAGCATGTAATAACAACATGGCACACATTTCAAAATCCATAATGGATTCCCAAAACCAAAATGAGAATGGCTGTTGTATAGGGTTACAACAAAGCTCTAGATGATGGAGTTGCTGGCTCATAGACCCCACTTTGGGTAAAGATGGTCCACCTTTTGGGAGTCCCTGAATATTTTTGCTCCCTTTATCCTATAGGCACACACCATGTATAAAATGCTCTGTATACAAATCTACAGCTGTAAACCAGTAATGTTTAGGCTTCTCTATGTACTTCATTGACAGTTGGACTTTTTGTTCATATTTGTAGAGTACTAGCTTCTGTTTTTCCAGTACTGCAGATCAAGCCCAGGGCATCGTGCATGCTAGACAAATGCCCTGCCATGGAGCTGTATCTTTAGCCCAAGTACCACTAATTTTGCATTTTCTGTTGGTGTGCATCTTGGACAGTGCTCTGTCAACACACACAATGTCCCTGTTCATTTTGTTTGTTTGTTTTTTGCGACAAAGTTTCTCTGTGAAACAGTCCTGGCTTTTCTGAAACTTACTTTGTACACCAGGCTGGCCTTGAACTCACAGAGCTCCACCTGCCTCTGCCTCCAGAGTTCCAGGACTAAAGACATACACCACCACCACCCAGCTGGGTCCCTGTTCTTCTGGAGCTTCACCCTTAATGCAGCCCTGTCAATAGAAATTTCTGTGATGATGGACATTTTCCTTATCGTTGCTGGCCTGTAATACTACAAGCTGCTTTTGATTTGATCTCAAGATATGGCTTATATTCATCTATCTAATAAGACAGTTTGGAGGTTATATCAAAGGAAGGATTAACATGGTCCTCAATTCATACCAGTGATTCAATAATTTTTTATTTAAATTTTCAAAAATATTTACTTATTATGGCAAATACATTTCAAATTTAAATATAAAGATTCATTGACTGCTGGCTGCTGTATTGGAAGGCTAATAAGTCATGTCATTAAGTTATTATTCATAGAAGGTGTTGCCAGGAAGCATTTATTTCTTGTTCCTCTGGAAATTAACAGTAATTAGAGGCAGGAATATTGTGTAAAGACCTTATTAAATTGCACAACTTAAGTTGCCATTGCCTTTGCAAATAGCCTAGACTTGAGAACTCATGATGCAGACATTGGAGCTAAGTGATATTAAAGATATAAAGAGTATAAAATCACAGTTGGTTATGAAGAGGCTTTAAACCATTTTTCTTTATGTACTTTGGTCAGTTGGCATTTGAGCTTAAATCAAATGTTCCTCTTTCTTGACAACCTCAAGCGTGTATAAAGTGCATTCTGATCACTCTCTTCCCCTCCCTGCCATTTCTATCACCCTCGCCCATTGGTCCATTTCTATCACCCTCACCCATTGGTCCATTTCTATCACCTTTGCCCATTGGTCCATTTCTATCACCCTCACCCACTGGTCCATTTCTATCACCCTCGCCCATTGGTCCATTTCTATCACACTCACCCATTGGTCCATTTCTATCACCCTCGCCCATTGGTCCATTTCTATCACCCTCGCCCATTGGTCCATTTCTATCACCCTCGCCCATTGATCCATTTCTATCACCCTCGCCCATTGGTCCATTTCTATCACCCTCGCCCATTGGTCCATTTCTATCACCCTCGCCCATTGGTCCATTTCTATCACTGTCACCCATCAGTCCATTTCGCAGATTTGCAACTCTTGGTCACAAGAAGACTGGGCTTCTGCTACAGCCATCAATTCTTATGAGTTTTAATTTTTATGTTGGCTTGCACTTATAATCTCAGACCTCATTTAGTATCTGGTCTCTTAAATATATTGTGGGATGTTTCTGGCATTTGATTGTTAGTTAATCCACAGTCTGGAGAAAGATTCTTGAGCTGTCTGTCACATGAGGCAAGGAGCTTGAGTCATAGCCTTTTCAAGCTTCTGAACAGAATATTAGGTGAATAGATCACCTTTTTTCTGGTTTTAACTGTGATGGTTTTCTTCCTCTCTTTTGTGGTGAGCAGGTATATACAGATCTGATTGATAGTGAAAAGGTAAAACCCTAAGCAGTGGTGCTCAGAATGGCCATTCCAGCGGGACACTAAAATGTATAGTTTGGAACAGGGCAAACATTGAGTTGCTTCTTTAGTCTAGCCTTGTGATGCTTTTATTTGTGAGTTCATCACAATAAAGTGATTTTATTTAATAAAAATGTAAATGATATAACGTGCTTTACTTTTAATGATGAGAAAACATATAAGATAAATTTACCTTTCTTCACATGTGGGATTAAGTGGCATTATGAACACTCAGATTGCTGTATAACCAACCACTACTGACATGTACCAAAGAATTCTCTTCATCTTGCAAAACTAAAACTCTCTTTTTCCATTTTTTTTGGTTACTGTGAATAATAATGTTGAGAATCACTTCAAATACTGTTTCAAATCTTTGAGAATAAGCAAACATTTATCAGAGTAAGACCTGAATATAACAAGTCTATTTTTAAATATTAGGATACTTTTTAGTTTTACTATTTGGGCTTAGTTCTAATCCTATTTATCTAGGAGAGACCAGAAATAGGAAGAGAATACAGAAACACGCTTTCACGAGTGCTGTTTCCAGCCTGCAGAGCATGCTGGTCAATAGTGGCACAAATGTGGGAGTGACCAACCACTGTCCAGTTGGATGGATGTAAGGCCCACTCAGTGAGATGAAACCCATGGCTGACACTGCTTAAGTGGCCAAGAACCTGAGACGAGGTAGGCCAGGGACCCACGGGAAACCCAAATATTACTGCTCTGCTAAAGGGATGAAGCAATAAACTGATTCCTAACGACTTTCTGCTGTACCCATAGGTCAGTGTCTCACTCAGCCATCACCAGGCAAGCTTCTTCCTGCAGTAGGTGGGAACTAATACACACAGACCCACAATTGGACAATGTGTTGAGAGTGAGAGACCTTGGAACATTCAGTCCTAAATGGATGTCTTCATCAAACGTCTCCCAGACCTCAGAATGCTATGTGGAAGAGGAGGCAGAAAGACTTTAGGATCTATGTGTGATGGCTACTCCTGGTTTCCAACTTGACTGTATCTGGAATGAACTACAATTCAGAAACAGAGGGAACATTTATGTTCCAGATCTTGAGGCTAGAAGACACAGGCCTTTGATTTGGATCTTGAAGCAGGGTGATCCAAGGCTTTAATCCAGATCTTGAGGTGGGAAGGCACACCTTTAGTCTGGGTGGCACCTGTTATCTATATTCTCTCTATATATTGTTTATATAAGGATAATGGAAGGAAGAGATTGTGTTTTTCTTCACCTGCTTACCTCTACTTGGCAGTGCATCCATTCCTCACTGGCATCGGAGTCTACTTCTTCTGGACTCCAGTAAATACAGAAGACCAGCTGAGACATGCAGTCTTGTGGGACTGAGCAACTACTAGATTGTTGGACTTTCCATTCACAACTAGCCATTGTTGGACTGCAGCCTGTAAGTCATTTCAACAATCCCCCGCCCCACATACACACACATACCCATACACACACACCCCATACACACACACACACACACACACACACACACACACACACACACACACACACACACACACACACACATTCATTCTAAAGTTCTGTGACTCTAGAGAACCCTGACTAATAACCATGGGATAGAATATATCAAGGAAACTGACTTCTAGACACAACCAAACTGCTGTACATATGAACTCACAGAGACAATGGTAGCACAGGGCCTGCACAGGATCACAAGAGATGGGGTCCAACTGAGAGAAATAGACACATGCCACCACCCTAACCCAGAAGTATCTCCAAATGTCAACCACTGGCAAAGGAAAAATCGCTTTTCTCCAATGGAATCTCCCTTGGTACAGCTACCCCATGCCCAGTAACAGATGTCAACACAAAATTAATTTAATGGTATTTTTGGAGATCTTTTGTCTCCTAAGGGCTTGGGATTTTTTTAACTTTACTTATATTTTGCTTGTATATTATGGTTTCAGATTTTGTGTTTTTAAGATGTTTTGTTTGTGTGTGTGCATATGTATGTGCTTCTTGTACTTTTGTTTTGTTTTATTCTTTTTTGCCTGTTTTTCTAAAGAGAGAGAGAGGGAAATAAAGGTGTGGAGTTGGATAGGGGCAGGAAGGATAGGGAAGAGAAGTCATGATCAGAATGTACTGTTTAAAATTTTATTTTCAAATGAAAAAGTATTGTTTCAAATTCTAGATAGGTGTTTGACCATGTAGTGATACCATCCATGCAGTGAGAGGGTGAACCTGGAAAGTGTGCAAAACTCAGAGCTTTGTTTCTAGTTTGTGTTATTCTAAACAACTGTTTTCTGATCTTTCTCTATGCTAGGCACTGCATACTTAAGGAGCTTCCACTTGTGTCTTGGGGTACTGTTTATCACAGTGTTGTTAGGAGGTGAGGTCTACGTGTAAGGCTAGGGAACTGCAGGTAAGCCTCGGAAGGATGGCTCTGTACCTGTCTAGTTGAGTGTCAACTGAGTCCCCGACTCCATCCCTCACATTTTAAGCGATCTCTCATGTATTTTTGACATAGTGATGCAAGCATTGACTACTGCAGGGTTTGATCCCAATCTTCTGCTAAGTGAATAGTGCTGCATCGTATGCAGTGTTTCTACTTGGGCTGCCTTGGATGGAGAAGTGTGTGCTAGATAGATTTAGTATGAGGTTTCTGGCCCAGACTTTTGGGCCTAGCCTCAAGGTTTAGACCCGCTGACCCACAGACCCGCAGAGACATACAGATGTTTACTATAATTTTAGGCTGATCAGCCTAAGGCCCAGGCATATAACTTGCTAACTCTTTACCCTTAATCTAACCCATGACTCTTATCCTGTTCAGCCATGCGGCTTATCCTGAAGCCATACCTTTTCTCAGAGCAGCATAGTTGTCCTCTGCATCTTCTGGCTTCTCTCTGGCATTCTGCTCTGTTCTTCCTGTTCCCAGAATTTTCTTAGTCTGGTAGTCCCACCCACACTTCCTGTCTGCCTTTGGCCAATCAGCACTTTTTATTAAACCAGTGGGTGGGACAATTATTTACAATGGAACAACATAATCCCCCTACAGACAGCCAAGGACTGGGCTAGTCTGTGCCTCTCACAGCATCTCTGCCCTTCTTTAGAATTGCTGCCTCCTCCTCTCCCTAGGCTCCCATCCTCTGTGTATTTCTGCCTAGATGACCAAAGGAGATGTATAACCTCACACACAATGAGTAAATACTACTGTTCTGTTTATTTATTTTGGACTTTCAAGACATAGTTTGTGTAGCCTGGGCTACCCAAGAACTAGCTCTGTAGACCAGGCTAGCCTTGAACTCACAAAGATCTGCCTGTGTGCACAGCCTCTGCCCAGCTTAATGCCACTGTTCTATTGAGACTACCTCTGGAGTTTCTGATCAGTCTGTAAATAGAGTAAATGGGTTGCTTTTATGTCTGTTCCACTGTTCTCTTCGAGAGAGCTGGCTACCTCACTCCTACACACACTACCCTGAAAGCAGGGGCACTTACCACTCAGTGGGAAATTTCACTTTTAGTCTCTCCAGGGTAGACTGGGCTCAGAGTACTGGCAGACCCTGTGAATGAAGTTCTTCTTTTCAAATGGAATTGGAAAAAAAAAGCCAGATAACTTCAAATTTCTTTTTGAAAAGGTCTATTAGTCAAAGTTAATAGATTTTATTTTTAAAATTTATTTACTTAGTGTGTGTGTAGTTCATGTGTGTGCAGGTACCCTTGGAAGCCAGAAGAGGGCACTGTACCAGGGTTTTTCTTTTAGGCCACCAACCTATGTGTGTGTTTGTGTGTGTGTGTGTGTGTGTGTATGTGTGTGTGTGTGTGTGTACACATGACACTGCATGCATATGGAAGTCAAAGGACAACTCTGTAGTCGGTTCTTCCCAATCATTTTTATAGGTTCCAGGGATTAAATTTAGACAGCCAGGCTTGCACAGAAAACACTCCCCACTGAGCCGCCTCTTCAGCCACGACACTTTCTCTGTTGAAGTGACTCAGGGACAGAAAGGACAGCTTACCCACTACAAGAGCACACCATGGAGGCCTAACTGGAAAATAAAATTACATAACTGTGAAAGTTTCTAAGTGTGCAGCACTGTGTTTCAAGTTGAGTAACAACACCTAAGATCATTGTGTTCCTGAAAATCACAAGTCCCCCTTACAGCAAATGCAGGAACAGAAAACCCACAGAGCTGCCCTTGGTAATATTCAGGTTTATGAGAAATGATCAAGGTTTTATTGTTTTAAACACACAAGCAGTAGACTGATACTGCCACTCTTATCTTGGAGAGCAAAGTGCATTTCCCTGAACTGTGATCAGAGAAGTACTCAGTGATACTGAAGGGGAAAAGGTCATCCACTTCTGCCCTCTGGAACCCATAAGGCCCAGGAGGAGAAAGGACCCAGGACAAACATGACTGCAGTGTCTTCTTGTTCCCAAAACCAGCGATGAGTCTTTGGCCCCATGGATTTTAACCCCCAACTTATGTAAGGATTACCTTGCAGTGTTCTGCAATCACCAATGCTCACTTCTTTGCAGTGGGGCCTGAGCACTGATCTTAAGTTCCTCTGTAATGGCAATCTCAGGTAAAGCCGGGAACCGGTGCTTTGGGAATGCAGAAAACCAAAGCATTTGCTGGGCTGATATACAGGCTGCTGAAGTTATGCTCTTTGTGGGTAATTTCACTGTGCATTCTCCCTGGAGGGATGAAGAGATGTCCTGTTTGCTGTCACCATCGCTGCTGCTTGATCCAGTCGAAGGGAAGGTGGATTCTGTTGCTAGAAGCAATTCCAGACTCTTGGAAGCTTGCCCACCTTCTGTATGCCACAGTGTAAGTGTGGCAATCACAGGAAAAATAGCGAGTGTCAGCTTACTCCTTCCACCATGTAGACTCCAGGGACCAAACTCCGGTCTTTAGGCTTGAGGACAAGCATCTTTACCTGAGGAGCCATCTGGCCAGTCCTTTAAGCTTTGTGTGTTTGTATGACGTGCCTGTGTAGGTACATGACAGTGTGTGGGGGACAGAGGTTCTCACTGTGGGTTCTGGGGTGCCATCAATTGTGTAGCAAATGATTTTACCCACAGCCATCTTGCCGGCCCCGACATTGTGATTTGTATATTCTTCTCATTGGGCTGTTCTTTATGTCTTCTCACAGTTGCCATATATAATTTGACCCCTACTAGCTCATCCACTGTAGGGTGGCCTCAGTTCTCCACACATCTGCAGATCTGCTCTAGCTCTAGTGACAGCTCCAGTCTAGTCTTCGGGAATACCTTTAACCCTTTATCTGGTCATTTGCGTATCAATAACTGGAGTGACATGCATTTGCCAGCCATTGAATGCATGTTGGGATATGCTAGGAAGCAAATCAGTCACAGTTTCTGTCATCAGACGTTCTATCCTCAATCTGTGGGTCATCACTCCTTTGGGGGTCAAATGACCCTCTCACAGGGGTTGCTTAAGACCACTGGACATATCATATATTTATATTACAATTCATAACGGTGACAAAATAGTTATGAAATAGCAACAAAAATAATCTTATGGTCGGGGATCACCACAACATGAGGAAGTGTATTAAAGGGCTGAGCATCAGGGAGGCTGAGAACCAATCAGAACCCAACTAGTCAGAACAGGGCAGGCTACCCGAACAGGCCTGATACATGACTGGGACTAGAAATTAGGTTCTCAACATACGAGAGAAGCACTCTTCCAGAGGATGTACCCTCTTTTGGCTTATGTCAACATCCCGGAACACGGAAGGCCAAGGCAGGAGGATGAATTCTAGTTCACGCTCAGCTTCATTGTGAGTCCAAGTCCAGTCTAGGATTTGAGATTTCTTCTCAGAGAGTCCCTTGTTGCCCAGACTGGCCTCAAACTCAATGCAGTAGCTAAGGCTGGCCTTCTACCTCCCAGGGCTCTGATGACAGGCAGAAGCCACTCAACCAGACAAGAAAAATCACTTTTGATGGATTCATCCGCTTCTCATTCCACTTCTGACTTGTCAGTTCTGCATCAAGGCTGGTACCTCTGTTCAGCTAAGTGACAATTCCATCTTACAGGATGAGATGCTGCCTAATCCTAGATTCCTAATCTAAGTCAGCTGTATCTTTAAAGTACACACGTTGTAATTAAACTTTGACAGAGAGGAAACCTGATTTTAGAAACAATCATAGAAGACTGATGGTGTGGTGTGCACACTGTAACCCTAGCCGTGGATGGTACAAGCAGGAGCTTTAGGAGTTCAGGTCACCCTTGGCTCTGACTCAAAAACTGAACCAAAACAAAAAGATAACTTGTTAAGCTGACACACCTAGGGAACATTTTATATTTTGTTAGTCTTGTTTTGCTAGAAGATGTGCACTGGCCAAATCCAAACCTGGCATGGCACAAAGCCCTCTACAGTGCAGACCTAGCCTACCCTTTCCATACACATTCCAGTCTCTGTCATATCTTTTATCTTTACCACATCAAATATGCCTCAAACTCTCCAGTATCGGCCAAATATCCAAGTTAAAAAGATTTATAGAAAGAAAGGTTTATTTTGGTCATAAGCTCAGAAGTTTTGATCCACAGCAGAACGGCATGGCAGGACGCTCACGTGATTAATAGCTGCTCACCAGGAGGCAGAGGGATTGGCCCTTAGTTATCAGGAAAGACAGGGAGGGAAGAGGGGGAGGAAGGGAGGAGGAGGAGGGAAGGAGAGGAGGAGGAGGGAAGGAGAGGAGGAGGAGGGAAGGAGAGGAGGAGGAGGAGGGAAGGAGAGGAGGAGGAGGAGGGAAGGAGAGGAGGAGGAGGGAAGGAGAGGAGGAGGAGGGAAGGAGGAGGAGGAGGGAAGGAGAGGAGGAGGAGGGAAGGAGAGGAGGAGGAGGAGGGAAGGAGAGGAGGAGGAGGAGGGAAGGAGAGGAGGAGGGAAGGAGAGGAGGAGGAGGGAAGGAGGAGGAGGCAGGCCTTTTTGCTTTCTTCAGTCCAAGGGTCCCTTTCCATCTCTTGGTTTTGCTTGAAGAATGGAGAAATCCCCTTGAGGACTTTGATAAAAAAAAAAGATTGATGGTGCTAACATTCCTGTCATGAATTAGGAAACCACCTCTGCTGTGGTACTAAAATTATTCTCTCAAATTACTAACTGGGCCAAAATACAGCACTGTAAGGTAAAGCCAGAAGAACTGGGGCTGACTTTTATGTCACATTTGCAAACTGCTCAGGAACTCCTAGAGCTTTGATGTCACGGAAATGATGGCGTATTCAATTCTGTATTACTGTAGGGCAGGATCTGGCCAGTTTAGTCAAAAGCAGTAATACAGTGTGGGTCTCCTTTCCCACAGATGACCTTGGTACTTTAGCAATTTCTAGAACTATTATAATAAAGGAAAAGTATCCAAATTATGAGGTTACAAGAGCAGCTAAAGAAACCTGATTCATTCCATCTTGAGAAGGGTAAGAGAAACTACAAATGAAATAGGTGGTCTCTCTCAGGGGCAGCAACGCTCTGAAGGAGACCTTGAGAGAAAAGGCGGACAATAACTGGGCTTCTCTGGGGAATAAAGGAGGCTTTCATTAATAACAGGTAGGAGAAATAGAGATAATTATTAACCAACAGGAAATAAAGGCCCTGGCAGATACTTGGGCTACTCTGTTTTATGTCCCTGCCATGTGTGGTGATACATTTTATATTTAATAAAATTAGCCTGGAATACTAGAGAGCAGAATTACCCACAGACAAGCATTGAGGATCAGAGAGTGATGAACCACGCCTTTAATCCCACAACTCAGGAGACAGAGATCTTTCTGTGAGTTCAGGGCCTAACAGTGGTAGCTCACACCTTTAATCTTAACTCCAGAATATGATGCAGAGTTGAACTAGGAAGTGAAACAACTGGGCAAAGAAGATATAACGCAGGTATAAGTAGACACTGAGGCATTCTGCAGGAGCAACGAGCCAGGCTGAGGACTCTTGAAGATAGCTTTTACCCTGAGAAGCTGGCTGGGTCAGAAATGACTGTGGTCTGCTTCATCTCATATTCCAGGCTGATTTTATTAAATGTAAATATATCACCACATTCGTGTTTAAAATCTCCCTCAGAAGAAAAATAAATTCAAATGGTTGGAGAGTCTAATTTGTCCATACTGCCTTTGAAACAAACCTATTGTCTTAGTGTTTTATCGCTGTGAAGAGACACCATCGCCACTGGATCTTTTATAAAAAGAAAGCATTTAATTAGGGTTGGCCTACAATTTCAGAGGTTTAGTCCATCATCCTCACAATGGGAAGCACACACAGGCAGACATGGGTCAGCAGCCAGCAGAAGAGACACTGGGCCTTGAGCACCTGAAACCTCCTAGCCCACAGTCAGTGACACACCTCCTCGTGTCCTAATCCTTCCAAATAGTGCCTCTCTCTGAAAGACTCACTCAGACACCACCTATGTAAAACTTACATTGGGAGGAACCAAGCCATCATATCTTTCTCTTGGTAAATTGTGTCCCTGTCCATTTGTTAGAATGTGGCTCTTTGGAAACAAATGTTCACATATCCATCTCCCAAAACGGGACAGTATTTTTAACTTAGAGACACTGAGAAGCTCCAGTCCCCAAATTTTCTCCATGACACCTGTGAAGGGGTCAAACAAGACACCACAGGAGAAAACTGACAACCTCCTTTCACAAGTTCCAGGAGGATTCGTGAAAACAAAACAAACAAAAAAACAAAAAAACCAGATGAGCTGGGTGGGGTGCACGCCTTTAATCTCAGCACTGGGAGAAGGCAGAGGCAGGTGGATCTCTGTGAGAGTCAGGCCAATCTGGTCTACAGTGTGAGTTCCAGGGCAGGCAGAGGTACAGAGAAACCCTGTCTTGAAAAAACAGACAAGTACAAAACGAATGTAGGATGAATAAGATCAGATACCTCAATTAAGACACCTGTAGTAGGAGGTTTCTGGCCCAGACTTTTGGGCCTAACCTCAAAGTTTAGGTCTGCAGACCCGCAGTCCCACAGTCCTACAGAGACACACAGACGCTTTCATTAGTTTTTGGCTGATCAGCCTCAGGCCCAGGCATATCACTTGCTAGCTCTCTACCCTTCATCTAACCCATGACTCTTGTTCAGCCATGCGGCTCGGTACCTTTCTTTAGAGCAGCATAGTTGTCCTCTGCATCCTGCAGCTTCTCTCTGGTGCTCTCTCTGGCACTCCGCTCTCAGAGATTTTCTTAGTCTGGTAGCCCCGCCTACACTTCCTGCCTGTCTTTGGCCAATCAGCTCTTTTTATTAAACCAGTGGGTGGGACAATTATTTACTATGAAACAACACAATACCCCTACAGACACCAATAGATAAAAGCAAACCCTTGTCTAATATAAAAACATAAAAACACTTTGATGCGGGAAGTCCTAATGGGAATGAAACCACCATAGAAGACTATCAAGAAAATGGGTTTATAATCACCTGTAGCAGCCCTCACAACGCCCTATAGTATCCATAAATAAGAAAAATGGAAAAGAGTATTTGTGCAAAATCTCTAGGCCATAAACAGCAATCCTCACAATCCAGTGGTCCCAAACCCCCACACTTTGTTCCCCAGAGTTCCCCTAGCTACAGCCTTTTCCACTGGTAGATTTTACAGTACCCTCAGTATCCTTTTCCACCAAACAGCTATTTCTGTTCCCTTCATTCAGGAGAAATGGTACTGTGCTTAGTTAAATTTACTGAAAGATTTTATTTATAAGATGAACAAGGCATTTTCAGACAAGATATACAGTTAAACTACCTACTCTTCACATAACTGAAAGAGCTCATTGGCCTGACACTCCATCTGCTCAGAAGGCTGAATCAGAGATTTGACCGGGGTGTGCCATCCCGTGGAAAGCAAGAGAGCTAACATCCACACCGACAGTTGCTATACATTTGGAGTGTGCAGACAGACGATTTATGACTCCCTCTGGCCAGCCCATTTGAAATGGTTAACAGATTTCAGACAATTAACTATCACTAAAAACAGGACACTCTAAAACAAACACCAAGGAAGCAAAGGGTAACGACGACAAAGCAGGGCCAACAGCAGACTACATGGAACTGGAAGTGCTGAGAGCCAGCCTTGTCCATGATGCCCTCTCTGTCTCTGACCTCCTCCTTCAGGCTGTCCTGAGAGAGCCAGCCTTGTCCATGATGCCCTCTCTGTCTCTGACCTCCTCCTTCAGGCTGTCCTGAGAGAGCCAGCCTTGTCCATGATGCCCTCTCTGTCTCTGACCTCTCTTTCAGGATTAACAGACAGTGCCACAAACAAAGGGACATCTAGCAACAGAAGGGTGTTGATCCCAACCCTCAGAGTAATTTCTGGGTGGGTCCAAATAGGAAGCCTATAATACCCCTAAGTGCCTAATTGCCTCTCCTGGATACATACACAATTTATGTCACTGGACATAAGAAAAATTATCTCTTGGAATAAACAGTATTTTTGAAAGCCCTCTGATGTTTTTTTGTCAGCTTAGTGGATACAATATCTACTGATATTTTAATTATCATCTGCCTGCCCTATAATGCCGAGGTCAGTGCCCACCAGCCATTCAGGCCACAGCCTGGCAGAGCTTTCAGTCCTGCCACCCTGGCTCCGTTTTAAATTAAGTCTCTTTCTATTTATTAATAAGACTTGGGAGTCAAAGGCTGGGGTGAAAACCTGCTAGCTCAGAGAGGCTGAGTAGCAACTTGTTGACCTTGCCTTTCAGCTGGAGACACCCCAAGAGATGTCTTCCAAGAGTAAGCTTAAACTCCAGTCCCTGCTCTTTCTCTGTCTACATGTCTTCTCTATCCAAATTGCTGGCTTCTCTATGGCCAATTCCAGCCAGTTAGTGACTGGCTCTACCCCCATTCAAGGTATAACTTTATTGGGCAGTCTGGCAGAATGTCAGAGTATGATCAAAATATCCCACAACATCCCTCCCAAACAGCAGCCTACAAGGCATACTCAAGATGTCCTATTTGCCACAAACACAAATAGGTAAGCCACTTCATGGGACACAGAGGTGTTTCCCTATACTGAGAGGGCCATTTGAAACCCTATTTCCTGGATGTTCCCTGAGCCGCGGAGGGAGGGTATTGCTATGTCCTGACTAAGACCTGCTGCAAAAACAAAGGTCTCTGACCAAGGCCAAGAGTAACATTTATGTATGGGTATAAATATGTCTTTAGAAAGAATTTCAAAAACATGTATATTTAGCAATACAGAAGTTCTTCCCTAGTCCTAGGATCTTCCCAGGCATGAGCTTTTGAACAAATTTCCAATACCAGGCAAGAATTCCATCCTGTGGAGTAGGTCTCAAAACCAAGCAGAAAATGAGTTACCTCCATAATAGTTACCTGAGGGCACATTTTGCCTAGTAGGTTGGTACTACTGTAACATGCAAGTAATTCCCATTTTAAAATTCCCTAATCTAATCATTTCTGTGTTCTAAAGGTAACACTGAAAATTTCAAGACACACACTTTTGGAGACCCATCTGAAAACTTTTGAAATTGTCTAAATAAGAAATGAAGACAAGCACTAAGATAGTAAGAATGGAGAGGAGTTGGACGCCAATTTAAGAGATATTTCTGAAACAAACAGAGAAGACGTTAATGACCATATAAATGAAGCTGTAAAGTTGGTTTACAGGTAATGGCAAGACCAAGTTTTGCAGTAGCCCGAGAGCCTACGTGGCAGGGGGTATCAGAGGCAGAAATATTAGTGGAAAAAAAATTCAGATACAGAATAATATCTGGAAATATTTGAGGCCATAGTCCCAGAATCAAATCTGTACACACGGATACGGTCTTTCTTTTTCAGCCGGCATAGCCACTCGGGAAACACAAACTGACGTACGGCTCTACTAAAAACAATGTAATTGTTTGCAGGAATGCAGGTGGGCAATTCTTGCAACTCATTTTAACCCACATTTCTTTCTTGAGCTATTGTTTCGCTTTTCCGGAAAGGCCTGTGGTTTGTTGTCTGGCCTTTGGAAAGTTGTTAATCTAACTTAAGATTCGTATTCCTAGATGGGAAATTTACTTCATGTGTGAGTTTACATGTAAGAGTCAATAACTGTGAAGTAAGAAACTGACTTTGAACACTAGTGCTTTCAAGGAGCAATGGCAAAGGTTTTGGAAAGCACGGAAAAAAGGCAAGCATGTAATAAGGGTTTTCAGGTGACAGTGGAGCCTGAGGACGTTACCATCTTGTATTTCTAGACCGGTTTGCTTCCTTTTTGTGACTTCTTACCCTCTGGTTCGTCTTGTGCCTGGCTGCAACTCCTACTCTCGCCTAGACTCCCCCAGCCGCAAAACCCCTCACCAGGCTGGAAGTCCGATCTCCTAGGCAACCACATCAACTTCCGGTTTGAAGACCGCGCCTGGTTGACAAGAAGCTTCATTTCCGAAAGGCGATCTGCGCAGGCGCCCTGCAATCCGGAGGGCGGGGCCCAAGAGCCGCACCTGCGCCTGGGGAAGGTTCGCTCCCGGGTCAGGCTCGCGCGGGCTGGTCCCGGCGGGTGACGCCCCGGGGAGACTCGGGGCGGGACAGCACCTTGCACACCTGAGGCTCGGGTGCGCAGAGCACGGCAGGTAGAGAGCCTTGTGGAGCTGCCACCCTGGAGTTGGAGCTGGACTTCCGCGGGGCCGGAGGGCAGCAGCTCCTCCCGGCCGGTTCGGGGGCCCAGAATGAGTCCGAAGCTGTGGCTTCGGGGCGGAAAGGCCGTGCCCAGAACGTGCTGCGCTGGTTCACCACCGTGGTGCTGTGTGCTGCCTTCCTGGGGCTGGTGAGAGCTGGGCTTGAAACCCTCTCTGGTCAGGTGGAGCAGGTGTCCTGCAGGGAACGTGGTCTCCGCAGTTCCCTGGGCCTTGTGTGACCCCTGGGTGCATCGGTTAATCTTTTGGGTCTCAGTTTTGTCCTCTGGAAAAAGTGGGCATAACTCTAATCGTGGAGGGTTATTGTCAGATTGATTTTAAATACGTTTCCCAACACGAACTACCAAGTTTCCTGGTGCAACAGGGAGATATAGGAGGGGGAGCCTGGGCCTTTACCTGCTCCATTTCACATCCACCCACCGAAGTTCCAAATTCATTACAGAAAGCTTTCAGAGATTGCTTCTTCCTGAAAGCCAGACCAAATCCTGCCAACTGCTTTATTTTGCAGACGGATAATAGGTCCCGAGAAGAAAGTGGCTTTTCTGGTTAAATGATAGCATCAAGGACACGTTTCTTACCATGTCCACAACCCTGTTTTCAGTCAAGCCTTCAGATCCTTGAATGATTTTCTTCACTCAAGTGCAAGAACAAAAACACCTTTTACAGACAGCATCTCCCACTGTAGCTCCAGCTTGCCTGGCCTGGAACTATGTAGACCCCATTGGCCTGTAACCAACATTGGCCTGCCTCTGGCTCCCTACACAGGATAAAGATTTGAGATAGTGTTACTATGTAGCTGTGGCTACCCTGGAACTCACTGTGTAGATCAAGATGGCCTCGAATTTGTAGACACCCACTCACTTCTGCCTCCTGAATGCTGGACTTGAAGCTCTGGACCACTGGCCTAAACTTTTAGGTCATTTTTGACTTGAGTGTTATAAGGGCTACACCTTTGATGCGAGACATTACCTGTCACGTGGCATCTCAAACTCCGAGTCTCAGTCGTTTCTTAAGACTATTTTGATGGCAAAATAGGGAAGGAAGAAAGTCCTGCAGATAATAGGGACCCTCACTGTGTGACAGGTCTTGCAAATGGTTTGCAGAAATTTGATGAGACCCTGTGCATCCTGTCTGCCTTATGTACCTGGTCTTTAGTCTTTGGTTGCTGCTGCTTGGGCAGAGAAAAACCTCTTGGTTTATAGCAGAATGGTGCAATACAACCATTTATTTATTTATTACTTATTAATTAATTAATTAATTAATTAATTAATTAATTATTTGTTAGGATTGACCCAAGGATTTCAAGTATGCTAAGCTTTCACTGAGCTGTATCCTCTGCTTGGGCAGAAAAAATCCTCTTGGTTTATAGCAGAATGGTGCAATACAACCATTTATTTATTTATTACTTATTAATTAATTAATTAATTAATTAATTAATTAATTAATTAATTATTTGTTAGGATTGACCCAAGGATTTCAAGTATGCTAAGCTTTCACTGAGCTGTATCCTCTGCTTGGGCAGAAAAAATCCTCTTGGTTTATAGCAGAATGGTGCAATACAAGTATTTATTTATTTATTTACACACACACACACACACACACACACACACACACACACACACACACATTAGGATTGACCCAAGGATTTCAAGTATGCTAAGCTTTCACTGAGCTGTATCCCCTGCCCATAATCAGTAGCTATCAAAATTCACGTTGTCTTAGAAACATTTTGCTTAAAGGTTCTTAGGAATTTCATCTGAGATGGAGTTATAACCCTTAGTACTTACCAATACATTATATAACATCTTATTGTTAAAATCATTCTGTCCATGTTATATTTGTTTTGCTAAGAAGCCTTATAGTTTGTGTGTTTCTCCATGACTTTGGAATTTGAGGAAAACTATAGACATAGGAACATTCAGATTGTTTATTGGCAGCATTAGATACAGATATATGCATTTGAAAGGAAGGACTCCATGTGTGCCAGAAATATTGGCATCTTACATAAAAACAGGATAACTTGCTGCATCATAATCTAAGATTTTAGCAATTAAATTTCTATATTTATGTATTTGGTGTATTTGGAAATGTTAAGTATATGTTTTGAAAGTAGTTGGTTACATTTTTTATTTTTGTGCATTTGGCCAGAGGTGTTGTCCTCAACGGCCACCTTATTCTTTGACAGGGTCTCTCACTAAGCCTGGAGTTTACCAGTTTAGCCAGACTAGCTGGCCAGTGAGCCCCAGCAGTTGCTGGGATTCCAGGCATGCTGCTGTGCCTGTGTATGTTGGCTAGTTTTATGTCAAGTTGACCCAAGTTAGAGTCATCAGAAAGGAAGGAGCCCCAGTTGAGAAAACACCTCCGTAAGATCCAACTATAGGACATTTTCTTAATCAGTGATTGATGGGGGAGGGCCTAGCCCATTGTGAGTGGTGCCATCCCTGATTGGTGGTCCTGGGTTCTATAAGAAAGCAGGCTGAGCAAGCCATGAGGAGTAAGCCAGTAAGCACCCTCCATGGCCTCTGCATCAGCTCCTGCCTTCAGGATCCTGTCTTATGCTGGCTTCTTCCAGTGATCTACAGTGTGGAGTTATAAGCCTATATTTACTCCCCAGCTTTCTTTCGAGTCACAGTGTTTCATTGCAACAATAGAAACCCTAACTAAGACACTCTCCTTCTTATGTGAATGGTGAAGATCCAAACTCCGATCCTCATGTTCATGTGGCAGGGACTTCGCTGACCCAGCCATCTCTTCAGCCCCTAATTTATTACATATTAACTATTAATATGTAATGGTCTTTTAGGGTATTGTTCAATACTAAAAAACTGACACAAATTGTAAGTTATGTGTTGGAATAGACTGGAGTTCCAATATTTGGGAGACTGAGACAGGATGATATGAATTAGTCTCCAAAACAAAGCAAAACAAAAAATATCAAGGGTTGTGAATAAAAAGTCATTGGGGATTGTGTAGCTCTACTGCTAATAATGTCAGTATTTCCTTAGGTTTGACTTAATGTAATTCAAAGTCCCTTGTGGTAGATTATCATGGAAAAGCAGTGTTCAGTGTTGAGCAAAGCCTTCTTCTTTTTTAACTGTAGGGACTGAGTGTTGCTATACTGGGACCCACCTTTCCTGATTTGGCAAGGAATGTGAACCGAAACATCAGCAGTCTGTCTTACATTTTTGTGGGACGTGCCTCAGGATATTTATGTGGCTCTATGATCGGAGGTATTCTATTTGGGTGTATAAATCATTTTTTACTTTTGGGTGAGTAAACACTGCTTTTTATTACAAATTTACAACTCAGCTTTAAATATGGAAATTGTTGATAGCTGAGATGGACAGTGTGCCGGGGTCCACCCTTGCAGCTGGATCAGTGTTTCTGTCTGTATTGATCCCCCTTGAAACTTGATGGGTTGTAGCTAGAAGTTTTCTGTCCCATCTGGGCCCCACAGTCCTGACAGATCTCTCCCACCTGAGGTCCTGAAGCTGCTAAGTCTCAAATAATCATACAAAGGCTTATATTAATTATAAACTATTTGGCCTATGGCTCAGGCTCGTTACCAACTAGCTCTTACAACGTAACCCATTTCTATTAATGCATGTATTGCCACGTGGTTCTGTCTTTACCTGTGTCCCATTACATCATGCTTTCTGGGCAGCAGCCCACAGCTTCTCCTGACTCTACCCTTTCTCACCTTTATCATTGCTTGGCTTTCCTACCTGCCTCTAAGCTTCCTTGCTATGGGCCAAAACAGTTTCTTTATTAACCAATGGCAATAAAGCACATTCACAGCATAGAGACATCCCTTCCTCTTTTCTGCCTAATCAAAAAAGGAAAGTTTCAATTTCAACATAGTAAAATTGTATATAACAAAATAGTTATTAAGAAGAATTACAGTTATAATATCTAGTCTATTTGTATTTAGCAAAATGATAGAAAATATTCTATCATTCATTCTATCCTTGTGAAGTTAAGGTTTTATATCTAACTTACCTCTTATCATGACTAAGAAAAATTACAACTAGTCTTTAACTTTATCAAAGACCACAGAAGGATATAATACTACCTGAGCAAACAGGAAGTGCATTGTAAGCAACTTCCAAAGTTCTAGAAATGACAGAGACATCTGGCTGCCTGGACAATAACCCAAAGTGTCTCTATAACACCAGGGCATCCATCTTCAGCCTATAGGCCTCGAGTCTCTAGAAGACATTCAGTGAAGAAGGAAATTTGAAGGACTGTTCCTCCCATTTTGGCAAAGTTTGTCAGTTGCTTCTCCTTGTGTCCTGTAGAATGTCTGGCAGTTTTCTCTGCAAAGCAGGAACCTGAAGGACCATCTCGGCTTGTTCTGGCAAAGTTTAGTGGTCATTTTCTTATGTGTCCTGCATGTCCAGTTTATACAGCATACGCTCAGGCAGTGAGGCAAGAAGAGTCTCTCACCCAGTAGCTAACTTTTGACACAAAGAAAGTAAACTTCATATGGAGTTTCTTCAGTGCCCATCATCTTGAAGTAGATTGGTGCTTCCAGGAACAGACATTTGTCATTGTGCAGCAAATATTTTAAATGCCATATTCTGTAGGTCTTTGAAGTGTTTGAAGATTACCTGTCTAATTGTTATATATCTTTTATATCTTCAAAAACCTAACTAACATGATTATAAGTTTAATTATCATAGATGACTATTAATTTTTAAATATATACTAGAATTTTTTAAAAAATTGCATAATATTTGAACAAGAGGAGAAATATATACACAGTGTAACAAAATTAACCTTAAATTTTTATCAATAAATTAAAGTTGATAACAATGGAAAGTATTTAAAACACATTAGATTCAGTAATCTACCCTTTATCCTATCATATCCCCTTTTCTTCTTTAGAAAGAGATTGACTATGAGCAGTAACCAAATCTTCTAAACAAAGATGGACACTCTTAATCTATTTTTTGGCAATGAGGGAATAGTTGCTGCTGATTGGGGGCCCTGGTAATCTTTTAGAGACCCGGAGGCTGAATCATCTTAGTCAGCAGCCTTGAAGCTGATGTGGCCATCTCTTTTAATCAGAGATATTTTTTCAGGGGGGTCTTCCTCGATTAAACCATATTATCCCAGAAGCAATCCACAGGCTCTCATCTTCTGTTAAAACAAAAGCTCTTTTCCAAAGCAACATATCCTTAGACCCAAATTTCAAAGTCAAGCTACCTTTAAAATATATATGTTGGTTTAATTTAGTAGCCTTTTCAATCAAATGACTTTCTGCAGTTAACTCATTAACAGTTAAACAAAAGAAAACACAATAATATACTTAATTCAGACTCTTTGTGTAGTTTCCATCTTTATGTGGTTTTTTCATTTTTATTGTCTCTATTTTAAAAACTATTTATAAACTGCTTATACTCCTTTTCTCTTCCAAGCATATGCACATTTATATACATTTTAATCTGTTGATTTTTTTCTATATATTTTATTGCATATCTTTAATTTTTTTTGACCAGGAGCGTATAGCTAGGACTGAAGTGCTGCTTTGGCTGCTGACTCCCCTGAGCTCTGCTTTTCATCATGGTACAGGTACTTAATACTGTATGGAGTAGCATGGTGCTATGTTTTTAAGCCCATAGATGTGTTCCCAAACCCGCAAGCAGTGGCTGGAAGAAGCCTCTTAGTACCACAGCCCATAAGAGAGACTGCAGAAATTGGCCATGCAGCTTAGCTTATGGCGGCCAGCAGCTGGCTACATCTGCCAGGTAGCTGCCTAGAGTTTCTGTGCTGCTCCTGGCATGAGACTATGAGACTAGGAAGCCCAGTGTAGTGTGGCTCCGTTTTTTGTGTGTTCATAATTTTTTAAAGCTTTTTTTTTACTGCCCTCTAGTGGGTACCGTTTGTATTCACAAGTTTTTCTGTCCCATCTGTGCCCTGCATTCCTGACGGATCTTTCCCACCCAAGGTCCTGAAGCTGCTTAGTCCCAAATAATCACACAAAGGCTTATATTAATTATAAACTGTTTGGCCTATGTCTCAGGCTCATTACCAACTAGCTCTTACAACTTAACCCATTTCTATTCTTCATGTATTGCCACGTGGCTCCTTCTTTACCTGTGTCCCATTGCATCTTGCTTTCTGGGCAACAGCCCACAGCTTCTCCTGACTCAACCTTCCTCGTCTTTATCTCTGCTTGGCTTTCCTACCTGCCTCTACGCTGCCTTGCTATTGGCCCTTGGGAGTGAATCTTGGCAACCTTGAGCCAGGCTGGCCTTTCCTGTAATGTAAGTTCCCTTCCAGGCTCATCTACTGATTGACCGTGTAGCTCTGCTTATTTGGGGGTAGGGCAGGGTTTCTGGGGCCATGAGAGCCAGAATGACTCCTGGCACCTGGTCAGGCTCAGTGGATCTGGGGTTGAAGGTGAAGGGACAGGGGACAGTATAGAAGTGATATAGACTGCACTTCAGTCCAGCTGCCCAGGTCAGAGTTTAGCACAGGCTCATCCTCTTGGGCAGAGCTGTTAGCATGCCTTTTTCAGTAAATTGACATGATTAAAGACAATTGGATTGATGCATTAAAACTCCTCTGGAAGCAAAAGTACTTTATTACTGATGAATAAGCTAATATTTTGTTACCAAAGTAGAGCTATTTGAACTGACGTTAATGTTTCTTTTCAGGGGTGTCACTGTCTGCGACTGCAGTGGGTCTTTTTCTTACACCATTCTGCAGGACAGCAGTCTTACTGGTGATCATGATGTCTGTCTTTGGTCTTTCAATGGGCATTTTGGATACAGGTTAGTGAATCCCATAATGTCACTACGGGGGACATTACTTCTGCAAAAAGGAAAGCAGATAAGCTTATACTGTCATTTGGAATATCAGATTGGAGCCAGGGTCACTTTCTTAGCTACATCAGTTGGCACAAAGTTTTTTTTTTTTTTTTTTTTTTCTCTGTGAGCAGGAGAGTGATTTAGAATATCCAAAAATGGAGGGAAGCCATGGGTAGGTGTAGCACAGCTGAGCATCTGGTCATTTTGCTGTAAGAAGCTGTGATGATGTGTGAGGTCTGGACAAGTATGAAGCTGTGGTGTGGCTGTAAAGGAACAGACACAGCTTCCAGCTGAATTCTGAGCTCAAGCCTGTGCTGCTTCCTTCCTATTTCCCCCCTTTGTCCTTTTCTGGAAAGTTCCTGTTCCCCACCAGCCAACCCTCTTCGTAGAGAGTCCCATTGGCTTACCTCCAACTTTAGTACTCCTTATCCTTCTTTCCTGCTCGCATGTGGTTGATAGATTTTGGAAATATTTTATACATTAGGCTCTGTTTGGTTGTAAAACCACAGAGTGGGAATGTGTGCCTATCTGAAAGTTAAACATAGAGCCAAAGATGTGATGCTTCTGGCCATCACCTCATAGGCTCTCCAGCAGATTAGTGCAGACGCTGACAGCTATGCTTGGTGCTGTTGTGTACATCAGGGCCGTGAGTACGGACTTCTGTGGCCATGGCTTCCAGGGGCAACAACAAGAAATCTGATGATCTGGCTCTTATCTGATGCTAACATCAGTCTCTCTCTCCTCTCTCTCTCCTCTCTCTCCTCTCTCCCTCCCTGCCTCCCCCCCCCCCCCCCCAATAGATGAGTGTGTAATATCAGTATACCTGGAGTGGTGAGTGGTGATAGCACATTCTATGGAAAGCCTTTGCTAATGGGCCTGGCACTAGTAGGTGATGGTTTACCAGCTCATAAATTCTCTGTTAAGAAGAGATGCTGTGATACAGTCTACTGGTGATAGGGTCAGAGCTCCTCAAACGTAGCTTTTCCCTATGATAGTAGTATCAGTGTGAACCCCCCCATGCCTTTTTAAAAATAGTGACGTACTGTTCTTACTAGTCATTAATTCAAATAATTTTTTTCATTGGCAGGTGGGAATGTCCTGATCTTGGATCTTTGGGGTGACGAAGGAGCCCCACATATGCAGGCCTTACACTTCAGTTTCGCCTTGGGTGCCTTTCTGGCGCCCCTGCTGGCTAAATTGGCCTGGGGTACCACAGCATCTGCTCAGAACCACACAGAGTTTGACCCTCTGATGCTGAACCGATCCTCTGGAGCCACCTCAGACTCTCTGTTTGCAGTACCTGAGGACATGACTCTGCTGTGGGCGTATGCTTCCATCGGGACCTATGTCTTAGTAGTTTCTGTCTTTCTGTTCGGTCTGTTTTGTAAGAAACGCTCAAGGCAGAAAAAGTCCACGGCATCTGCTCAGGGAGCTCGAAGAGCTAAATATCACAGGGCCCTGCTCTGTCTCCTCTTCATCTTCTTCTTCTTTTACGTTGGAGCCGAGGTGACCTACGGCTCTTACGTATTCTCCTTTGCCACCACTCATGTTGGCATGGAAGAGGCTGAAGCCGCCGGCTTGAACTCTGCCTTCTGGGGGACCTTTGCAGCCTGCAGGGGCCTGGCCATCTTCTTTGCAACACTCTTAAAGCCTGGAACCATGATTGTGTTGAGCAACATTGGGAGCCTTGTCTCGTCTTTCTTTCTGGTGCTTTTTGACAAGAGCCCTCTTTGTCTCTGGATTGCAACATCTGTGTACGGGGCCTCAATGGCCGCCACATTTCCCAGTGGCATTTCCTGGATTGAGCAGTACACCAGCATCAGTGGGAAGTCTGCAGCGTTCTTTGTGGTTGGTGCTGCTCTGGGAGAAATGGCAATTCCTGCAGTGATTGGAGTTCTTCAGGGACACTACCCAGATCTGCCAGTAGTTCTGTACACTGGTCTAGGGTCATCCATATTCACTGCTGTTTTATTTCCTGTGATGTATAAATTAGCCACTTTACCCCTGGGTCCCCAGCCAAAAGGAAGAAAGAGTGAGGACCAGAAAGCTTTGCTTTCCAGCTCTGAGCTCAATGACTGTGAAGAAGAGAATGAGGAGGAAGATGCAGAAAAATGGAACGAGATGGATTTTGAAGTGGTTGAAATGAGTGATCCACTGCAGGATTCTGTAGCAGACACGTCTAGAGATGTCCTGATGGAGCCTACAGCTGAGGTTCCCAGTCATTTTCTCTCAAATACGTACTTCTCAGTCAGTAGCAGCAATTCTCTTGTGAATCGCCAGGACAAAAGGGACTGACAGAGGATGTGAATGAATGAATGACTTTACTGAGAAATAGCCACTCCTGACGGTACCACTCAGGAGCAGAGCTTTGGTGGACTTTCAGCATGCTTTGGCAGTTGAAATTTGTGGGCGTTCACAGCGAGTGTTGAAACTATTTGAAGTGTTCTAGAAGTTTCAGTCCTCTGTAAACTACCACTTGTTCTTGTTAGGCTCTTATTAGGAGACGTTTTACAGTCTCTACCTTTCAGAAGATGCTTTGGTTAAAGGGCTGGCTAGTGTGCCAGTATTCCACACTGTAGAACGCTACTGAGCAGTGCACGCACATCTGTGTTCTGCTGGAGTTGTGGACAGTAGTCACATGAAAGAGGCAGCTTTGGAAATGGATAGATGCTTTTCTTAGTTTTACCCTCTATGAAGGGTCGAACTGAACAATACTGTTGATTGTTTTTTATTTCTTTGAGGACACAGATCAGCATCTACCTTCTTCCCTGACTTCATGCTGAGCTTTGATACAAGTCTGGTTTATTTGGTCTCCTGTGATCCTATAAATGCAAATTAGATTATTTCCAAATTTTGGGGTTTGGGTTTGTTTCTTGAGTCATACTTTATAGTCCAGGCTGGCCTGGAATTTTATTAAGTAGCCCAGGTTGGCCTGACTCAACATCCTGTCTGCCTCCTGAATCTTGTGCTAGAGGTGTGTGCCACCATACATGGTGAAATGTATACATTTTAAAGTTGTGTAATATTTTTGCTAAAATAGCCCGTTCATTAAAATATAATATAAAACAGAAATGATGAGTCCCCTAAGTGCTCCAGCTTGTAAAATCCTGCAGTTCAGTAGCACTGCTGTATTCACTGACCTCCAACATGCCCTTCCCCTTATACCCAAGGGTCATCCTCTAAGTAGCCTAGATACTTTAAAAGAAAGAGGTTATTTTTATATAAGAGTCTATATCATGTTCAGAGAGGATCTGGAGACATTCTGTTGATTTTATGTAATTATTACTTTACTTTTCTAGTGCTGGTGACTGAACACAGGACCTCACATTTGCTAAGCAAGTGCTGTGTCACTCAACTAAGTTCCCAGTGTCCTCATGTTTCCATTTTAGAAGCTGATTTAGAGTCGGTACTTTAGCAGTGGGTGTGTGTGTGTGTGGGGGGGGGGTCCTTTGGTGCACATAGCCTGCCTCAGTAACAGAGGCTGGGTCTGGTCCTCACTGTTTTAGGATTTGACCGTCGCTAAGTTGGGATATTAATCTCATTGTACTGTAAACCAGGTTAAAAGTTCAGTTTACAAATAAGGCACCATCATCTTTGGTGATTGGAGACTCCCCTCCCCGCTTCCAGGACTACTTCTTGAGTTTGAAGTACCTGGAAACCAAGAGAAGGATGAGAAGAGAGTATGATGGCCTATGAAGTCAGGGATGAGGGATGCTGCTTCACAAGTGTGACACAGCTAGTCTGGGCCATCCTTTGGCAAATGACTTATAACTCTTCTCAAGTTTTATGCCGAGTGACAATGAAAAGGTACCTGGCTGCAGTGTGTTTGCTATTTAGTACCAGATTTTAAGAATTTTCTTTTCTTTTGGATGCTTTGTTTTTTCTTAAGTGTAATGTAACACTTTCTTTAAAAATTAAATTTTTTTTCTGTGTATGACTTTTGTGACATCTATGTAAACGTACCAACATGGATTCCTGGTGCTGCGAGAATCCTAAAGAGAGGAATAGATTTCTTGGAACTGGAGTTATAGATATTGTGAGCCACCAGGTGGCTGCTGGGAATAGAACTCTTCAGGTCCTTTGAGAACTGCTGAGCCCTTTCCACTCCCATAACAACCGTCCTTGACCACTGCCCATTGACTCCTGCCTCCTCCCACCACATGGCTCCGGCTAAGGACACTGGAGGGAAGGAGACAAATGGCAGTAGAGACAGGAGCTTCTGTACTGTGCTGTTCTCAGGGAGACTGGGAATGAGCTCTTCCCGGCTTACCAGCTTTGCCTCTGCTTGTCTCTCCTTCACGTCTACCTTCTAACCGTAACGCAGAGCAGTCATGTCACTAGCTCGTACATCTGGTGCCAAAATCTCCAGCTGGGCTACAAATGGACCCTATTCCATGGTCTGGCCATGCTTTTATTGCTCTCTGCTCTAAATAAATACATACATCTCTTAAAACCATTGTTTAAACTCTATCTCAGGATTTGTAAGTTTATGAGATATGGTTAAAATCTGTCACGAAAGGTAATAGTAGTAATATCTACATATAGTAGCTTTAATTTGTTACCCCATGCTTATGTGTAACTTGGATTCAACTCTCTTTTATTGTCAACTAATGTTTATTTTTCATGGTTAGTGCACAAATGGTATATTCCAAGGTCACTGAATTCATTTTAGTTACTTGCCTCTGAAGGTGTTTATGTACCATTTCAGAAGTTCACTCAAAACCACTTGTCCATGCAATAGCAAAGTATCAAGTTTACAAGTTGTTTATCTGAGAATGAATTGCCCTGATGATATACACCTGCCTTCTTCGGCTTTTCTGGTTATCCAGAAGTATAAATTCCATGTCATAGCATCTTGAAGCTGAACCTTATTTGCAAAGGATGTAGATGTCTTCTAAAGGCTGGAAATAAGTTGCTGTCAACTCCCTCAAGGAATCAGAAGCCCAAGAGAGGTCTATGAGGAAAACATTAACGTTTTTTTCCCCATTTCATTTAGAAAAATAGATCTGCTACTATCGTATATGTAAACTGTATTCAACTCTTGTTTAGGAAAATTGTTGGGTTCTTTTTCTTTTTTAGAAAGGTTTGTGAGCCTGATGGGCTCACTTGGGAATAAATAGCAGTCATGTGGCTGGCAGCCATCTTTACAAAGATTAAAAAGAGTATATGTATGTAACTTTACCACTATTCTAAGATGAGCAGGTGGTCTACACCAACTAAGCATTCACAAACTTCCTAGTCTTTTTGAGCCCTCTGCATATCATTTTATCTCCTTTTAGAATAAAGAGGCAACAGCAAGTCTCCAAGATATTTTGGATCAGGATGGATTTTTGTATGATTTCTTTGCCATGAGAGCAAAAATTTCAGAAACCTCCCCAGCATGTTTGATAGTTATGTGTAATGAAGGTTTACAAATTCCTAAGGTTATAAACATCTGTGCACAAGGACAGAAACTGACTTAGAGATGTATTTGTTGTCTTTGCTAATTGTTAAGCTTTAGCTATTTGAATAAACTGAGTTATATAGGAAATTATGATATTCTATAAAGGTACACAAAAGTGTCAGGAAAGCAAGATTCCCAGTCTCTCTGTGAACTGTATTATTGGTTTTGTAAGTTCTCAGTCTCTCTATGAACTCTATTAGTGTTTAAAGCTTTATTTTGATGCTAAAAGATCTTTAATCTCAAACTCAAAATTTTAAGGCTTAAACTTAGGGATACAACAGTAAAATCTTAATTTTATAAAAGCTACTAACTTATAAACTGGTAAGGATAATTAAAAAATCTAAGTTAATGGTCAGTCACCTTATAAATGATCAAATTCTTTCATGTGCTCAAAACTGTCCTGTAGTAGTCATGCTACAATGGAATTAATTTACAAGGGCAGTCTTTGGCCTTCTGTAGATGCCAGTGGCTCCCAGCCTTTCAGATGTTGTGACCCTTTAATATAGTCCCTCGTGTTGTGGTGACCTCCAACCATAAAGTTATTTTTGTTGCTACTTCATAACTTAATTTTGCTACTGTTATGAATTGTAAATATCTGATATGCAGGATACCTGATATGTGACCCCAAAAGTGGTGGTGATCCACAGGTATAAAAACCACTGGTATGAGCTATGAAGGTTAAGCTCAAGTATGAAAAGCAATTTCCTTAAAAATATGGTATAAAATAATTAGATGATGGCCCTTAAACTCCTCAGAGATCTGCTGCTGAATATACAGCATTTAAAGTGTTTAAATGAAAAAAAGCTTTCCTTAATAGACAAAAATACAAGCTCCCAAGGTCACGTCCAAAGCAGATATTGGGGTCACAAATCAACTCCACTGGGAGCTTGCTTTAAATGGGGTAAAACTGACCACTGCCTGATGCCAGGGCCCCTGTGCAAAATGCGAACACTTTAGTGTTGACTGCTCTTTCTGCCTCATCAAAGTAGATTAGTATTCCTACATTCCTCATCTACAGGAAAACCTCTCAGACCTTGTGGGTCTGGCAGCTAAAGATTGACAACCTGCCTGCAACAAAACTATCGAGATACCTGTTGTATGAGGTTTCTGGCCTGGAATTTCTGTCTTGCAGTCACATAGTCCAACTGAAACACACAGACACTTGTATTAATTGTAGGTTGATTGACCTGGGGCCCAGGCATATAACTTGCTAACTCTTTACCCTTAAACTAACCCATGATTCTTATCCTGTTCAACCATGTGTCTCAGTACCTTTTTTCAGAGCAGCATAGGTGTCCTCTGCATCTGCTTCTCTGGTGTCTCTGTGGTATCTCTGCTCTCTTCTTCCTGTTCCCAGAGTTTTCTTAGTCTGGTAGCCCCACCCACACTTCTTGTCTGCCTTCAATCAGCATTTTTATTAAACTAGTAAGCAGGACAATTATTTACAATGTAACTGCACATAATTCCACTAAAATTACCACAGAGGCTCATTTGGTAGCCATGCATGTGGTGATATATTTTATATTTAATAAAAAAATCAGCCTGGAATATCAGAGAACAGAATCACCTACAGTCAAACCATGAAGGTCAGAGAGTAGTGACTCAAGCCTTTAATCGCATCACAGGAAATGACTAAGTGGTGACCCATGTATTTAATCCCATCACCCAGGAGACAGAGACCTGTGTTTCTGTGAGTTCAAGGCCTAACAATCAAACAGTAGTAGCTCACACCTTTAACCCTAACTCTAGGATTATGATGCAGAGTTGAACCTGGAAGTGAAAAACTGGGTGAAGAAATTTAAGGTAGGTATAGTAGGCAGGCATTCTGCAGGAGCGACCAGCCAGGTGGAGGACTCTTGAAGATAGCATTTACCTTGCTCAGCCTGAGAAGTTGGCTGGGTGAGAATTGACTGTGGCCTGTTTCCTCTCTCTGATATTCCAGCTTTCCAATATCTGGCTCCAGGTTTTCATCAAATAAACTAGAATTTGTGCAATACATGCAGATAAGAGGCTAAGTCTCTGCCACTTACAGAGGCCATTTGTATCCTCAGATGTATCCTTTTCAGGTTTCTGACGGTGTTGATGGATAGATAACCCTTGCTTTATCAATTTAGCAACAAGCTCCTCCCCACAAGGCTGCAGGTGCCAGGTCACTTTATTTTATATGTAAAAACCAGCCCCTGCTTTGCTAGAGCTACTAGGCCTCCTTCTGAAGAAAGGCATACTCACAGGCTCCATACTAAAAGAAACTCACAAAACAGGTTTGAATGTAAATACTCAAGGTACCATGCTACTATTACTAACTAAAAATTTACCTTTTACTACAAGTGTTACCTTTATTTAAAAGAACTTGCTATCAATGACTGCTCTCGCTAATCATCTGTTTAATGGTAAATGCTTGGATGGAAGAAGGAAAATTTAAAGTTTATCTAAACGAGGGTCTAAGAAAGTAAGGTAAAGTAAGGTAAAGATCTGAGCAAGTGATGTGAGGTATGTGAAAAATGAGAAATGTTTCAGATGCTTTTCCCTCTCACTATGCTATTGTTATATTAAACTTGACTTAAAAGTGCTTCTTACTGTGCTGAAAACATCTCTGTCCAATCCAGCCCTCTGAACAGAAGAATGTTCATGCTTTTAATCCAAAATCATCCATTTGTGTCTCAGAGCTTTTGCTATGGTTCAAAGGCATGAGTCTACAAATTTACCTCCTTGAAATTATTCAGGAAACTCTAGGCTACCATGTAGCTTCTAGAACAGATGAAGAGAATTCTCCTTATAGCAAGATTAAAGTCACAGCATTATATCTCATATTTTATTCAATTTTTAATTTGGTTTCCATTATTAACTTTTAAAACAAATGATTTCCAGTTTAAAAAACAATGCACTGACCACATAATTCCTTTTTCATTTTATACAGTTATACAAATATCCTAAATACACATTTGTGTTCAAGGGATGGCAAATAAGATTAACTGTACAGTACATAAGGAAAGAAAATATTTTAAGCATATTTAGAAGCAATAGAAATGTCTATACAAAACAAGCAAAATGGAATAAATTTTTTAAATTTTATTTTTAAAGTATTGCAACAGGCCCACAGGTTTGTAACAAAAATGTCTTTGCACAGTTCCTCACAATGCCCCGTTAGTAGCTAAAGCAAGACAGCGGTCTTTAGAAAAGAATGTTTCAAAAAATGCTACACATGGTACTATTTGCACAGTTTGATCAAAGTAACAAATCTACCTTTGAGTCAAGCAAAACCTAGAGGAGATATACCAACAACGTGAAAATCATTGTATAAAATTCATTGCACATTATTTTACTCAGTTGTTTGAAAAGTAAAAAAGTGTATTTACAAAATATTTTGCAGTCAAAATTATAAAGTGAGTGGATATCTCTAAGCAACACGTCTTGATACAGTTTAAGAAATACACACGAATGACTTTCTTTAAGAGGTTTTTCATGTTCCTTCCATAGGGAAGTAAACATGATCTGTTCAAATGAATTTACAAGATGGTACATAAACTGGAGCAAATCCAACATCTGCATCATTATCAGACAAGGATAAAAGGTGAAATGATGAGGAATTATTACATTGTACACTTTTAACTTAGTTAGCAGAGGTCTCACAGTCTTTAATGACAGACAATGAACATCTCTGACTTGATGGACGTTGAGAAAGCACCATGCAGAGGAGTTGAGTGGTAAACACTGAACAAATAGCACCTGGAGTTCTGTGATGCTGAGAACTTAAAACTGGTCCAGTAACTGCCGGAGATATGGTGCCTTGGATAATTCTCTGTTCACTCGTGAGAGTTTGAAAAGTACTGGGCAGTTGAGAGAAACACACGGGATATGTCGGTCAAAGGAACCTGTACAGTTCCTACATATCTGAAAGGGTAAGGAAAGCATATTAAACAGTAGAAACCCTTCTATATTATATGTAAATAAGCTTTAGATCTCTTCTGCTTCCCTCAATAACCACCAAACTTAATTCAGTATAGAACATTCCATCTGCTTATCTCCCAGAAACTTAACCTATCGTTTATGTACTTCTAAAGGATAGTTCACAAAAAGTACAGAATAACCTCAAGATTCATCTCATTTTTCGGTCAACTTTCATTTACAATACAACCCTGCTATATTTAAAGGCAGAAGGCAGGCTACTTGGTCTTGCCCAGGCTATTGAACCAGAATCTACCACCTGGGAGAGCCCTGCCTCAGGGGATGAACTAGCCCTAACAAGACTGACCCAAGCCACTGAGACTTGCACATTGCTGACAAGGGTCACAATGGAGGACTATGCTTTGAAAACATGAGCAACAAAAGCAGTAGTCGGCAAATGTGATTATATAGAACTAAGATGCTCTGTGTACAGCTAAGGAAACAGTCAATGGTGGGATGGGAGAAAATAATCAGGAGACCATTCATGTGATAAGAAATACCCAGAATATACAAGGAACACAAATTCAATAGCAAACCCATAAAAGCAGTTAGCATCACTAACAATTGGGCAATAACAACACCACAGAGGAGAGCTGCTGTGAGAGCACATTCTTATAATACTTCATTCTGGAAAATCCTGAGTTCCAGGCTAACCTGGCTCTAATATTCTCTCTCAAAAAGCTAAGGCCAACAAACAAATCTACAATGAGATGCCATTGACTCTCAATTAGAATAGTTATTTTAAAAGATAATGAAAAATACAGTATGTGGGTTCCTTAAAATTCATAACTAAAGTACTCATGATGCAATTCCTTTCTTCCTTCATTTTTCTGAGGTAGGGTTTCTCTGTGTAACAGTCCTGGCACTCACCCTGTTGACCTCTATCTCGCAGAGATCCACTGGCCTCTGCTCCTGAGTACTGGAACTAAAGGCGGCGTGCCACTGTGCCTGGCAATGCAATTATTTCTACTACTGAGTCTATCTCCAAAGAAATGAAATAACTGGATGAAAGAAACACTCAACTTCAACGTTTATTGTAGCTTTTATTTTCAACAATCAAGGCACGGGATCACCTGAAGTGTTTACCACAGATGAATAGGAAAAATAAGGCATGTCTATGAAATGAAATATTATTCAGTTATAAAGGAAAGCCTGTCGTTTGTAGCAACAAGGATGCAACTAAGCAAAATAAGCCAGATAGAGGATATCACATTTTCATGTATAAACATTACAACTGGTCATATACACCAGAAATGATGGGTATAATAATGATCATTAGAGGGTTGGGAGAAAGGGAAGGAGGGATAAACAAAGGCTGCATAACAGGTACCAAGATGTAGACAGGTTGGAAGAGTAAGTTCTAGTTAGGAAAGGGAGCCTAAATTTTAAGCATGCCATCCTAGCTACTCAGGAGGTTTAGGTGGGGGAAGGTGAGCTGAGTCATGGAGTTTAAGAACTCCTAAGAGGGCAGCCTCAGACCACATTTCAGGAGGAATCGAGCAGATAGGATAGCAAGCAGCAACAGCTATACTGTATTTCAGAGATGAACAAGCTCACTGTAATTACAGCTCTAGTTCATTTTTGGGAGGGATTCTGCTTTAAAGATGGCTCACAAGGCACTCAGATTTTGATCTCTAAAGCACCTCATGTCAACTGAAGCGCATATTTTCCAAAGCACACTGTATCCAATGTTAGTTACTGCCACAAGCAAACTACTTGGAAGCACATACTCTGCAAAGATGGAGCACCCTGTTCTAGGGTGACTTTTGCTAATTACATCTTTGCCAAGAGACTCAAATCTATCCCCCAATATAGCATTTCTGTGTTGCAGCTGTATATGCTACAGCTACACTCAGGTGCCAGGACAAACTGATGAATATTGAAGAGCCTGACTGGTAAATAATCTGGACTGGAATACACAACTTGCTAAATTTAGCTCAAATGTTTCAAGGCTTCTACTGTCAATTTAAACCCTGGTGTTATAGCTCAATTCACACTAAAATTTAAAAATTCAAACAACACAAGCAGGATACCTAAATTTTAGCTTAAGAAGCAGACATTGATCATGGACTCTGGAGGTCAGTCTACAACAACAACTCTTCTAAATTAGTACAATCTCTAGATACATTCTAAGTATTTGTCCTTGTACCCAAAGGTAACTGTAGTCTTTACCACTCATCAAGGAAACTTCTCTTTGCAAGAGACTGAGACCATTACAGAAACCACATATAATGACAATGCAGAGTTGTGGATCCAGAGAACACTGGGAGAGAGGACAGAAAGACTAAGAATTAGGGGGTCAGGAATTTACCTCTCTAAGAAATGTCAGAAGCTACACTTCTAAAGTTTAATAAAAATGACCACTCATATATGACCTGAGCAGATAGATGTATTAAAGCAGACAGGGGAAAGCCCAGGAAATCTCAACCCTACACAAAGAAACTATAGGCAACCACAGGGATACTAAGAGATGGAGAAATACACCTTTCCTTGGGAAGACCCCACCAATTGATTATCAGATACCTACTGGTCAGCCTTGAAAACATGTATAAAAGGCTAACACTACACAGACTGAGCAGGTTGTGTTCAGGAATATGTGTTTATGTATGTGTACGTATGTATATATGAAGATAAGCATGAAGCAACAATTAATGAAAAAAGAGGCATGAACTGGAAATAGAGCAAGGAGAGGTGTATGGGAGGAGAAAAGGAAACTATCTTGGAAACAAGATCTGAGTGTTCACCACAGATGATAAGGACTATAAAGATGGGACGATGAGCATCATGCTTTGACCAAAGTCAATCAGCTGCCTTGGTAAACTGTAGCTTTCCTCCCCACCTTCTCTTCTTGAACACTGGTGTGAATGAGTGTGCATCTGACAGTGTTTATCTTTCACTACTTAGAGCATGTAACTTCTGCAATCCCTCTGACCTACTGGCTTAGAGAAATTTTTAGGTATATTTGTGTGTGTCTGTGTGAGTGCATGCCACGTGCAGGTGCTCATGGACAAACTCAAAGAACAGGAAGGGATGAACCATCTCTCCAACCCCAACATGGTCAAATTCTAAACATTCTATAAACACTTCTAATTTTGTGTTTCAGAGTTTGATGCACAACCATAAGAATTAGTTTATGAATTTTCAACCTTTGACAACTGTATTTTTTCCCTATGACAGGGTTTCCTTGTGTAGCCCAGGAAGTAGCTCTGTAGATCAGGCTGGTGTCAAACTCAAGAGATCTGTCAGCTTCTGTCTCCCAAGTGCTGGAACACAACTGTATTTTTAATTCCTTGACTGGTCTTGGGCTGAGAGATCTATCAAAAGCTATTAATATTTTCCCATTTCTCACTGTACATCTTATAAATTATGATTTATAAAAACTTCCACACACACTTTAACTTTCTTGAATGTAGTCATAGCTACCACGCCTGATTTAGTCTTTTGAGAGATGTCAAACCATCCTCCATCTTTATTTATAAATGCTATCATTACTTTTTTAAGTTGTATTTTTTTGTAACAAGTAAGACCTATTGGCAAGTAAATGAGTTTTTAATTAATGGCATCATCTAGAGTGGTGTTTGTCACTGACAGCAGAAGACAAAGAGACCCTAGGAGAAATTAATTCACAGCATTATCATAGCAGGTCAGATGGCAGAAACTCTTGCCAACATATGATATCAGGATCCAGTAAGAGGATTTTCCGAGATTTAGCTGTTGCTGCAACATGACAGAAGATGGTAAAGTAAATAAAAGCTACGATACCTAGTGACTTCAGTAGCTGTACTGATTAGGACTAGTCAGCTAGTGCAACTCCAATATCACACTGCTCCTCTGACCATGGAGCAAAGCAGCAGGTTGTTCATTTACTCGGTAAATACTTAAAGCTCACCACCACCAGTGTGGGCTAGGATGAGGTGGAGCTTCTATCCTTACAGTTACAGGGAGCAGATGGAATGATGGTACAAGCCTATTACAGGCAAGGCTGCACCTGTCTAGGTGGCAGCAATTAGAGGGAGATGAAAAAGTTCTTGGCAAGAAGGAACAGAGATTCAAAGACCAGAACATAGGTAAGTGTACAGTATACTCGTGAACCTAAAAGCTGTGGGAGATGTGGGGGGTACAGTAAGGAGAGGTGGAGGGTACATGCAGCATGGACATGTGGAGGGTTCAGTATGACAAGTAAAAGGACAAGAAATGAGTACAGAGAGACACTTTTTGTTTTGATTTCATTGTTTAAACTTACATCCAGAAAATTTTGTTTATTTTTACTAGAATTACCATCTATGAAAAACTGTCTTTATATTTCATGTTAACAGTTCAGCTTACCCACTTACTTATTAGAAGTATAATATACAATTTACTTAGAGTCTCCATCAGGAAGACTCAAGTCATTATTTTCTATCTGGATTCTCAGAAATGCAGACTTAACAAGTCTACTCATCCATCTCTAAAATGACTAGTTTGATGAAAATGGCAAATGTTAGATCAATTATAACCTTTATTATTCTCAAATAAAAGAAACTGTATAGCTGTCCATTGTAATCTAGGTTTCAATGAACAATACACTATCATGTATGACCAAAAACTAAATTAAAATAACTTAAACCATCTTCAGAATTTAGTTAAATTGCAGTATTAATTAAAAAAGGTTATGTGTGTGGGCGTGTGTGCGCATGCACCTGAGTGAGCCTATGTGTATAACATTCATGCAGGTCCCCATGGAAGCCAGTGGGTAATGAATATCCTTGAGTGACAGCTATAGGCAATTGTGAGCTGTCACTTGGGTGCTGACAACTAACTCAGGTCCACTGCAAGAGCAATAGAAACATTTACTTGGAGTCACCTCTCCAGCCCCAACTGGAGTATTTCTTTAACTTTTACTTCTCATACTGGTTTCACGTCTCATTCTACACTCAAGAGTTGATGCTACTTCCCTGAAAAAACCAGAGTGCTCGGGAGTTCAGAACCACTAAGCAAGGCTCTACCTTTAGAAGTTGCTCCTGTTTACGCTCCAATTCTCGAATTTCTTGGTTGAGGATGACTGCTACATGCTGAGGCTGGCTCCGACATCTGCTGCAGATACCATGTTGAGTCAGGTCATCACACACAGGGCAGTGTAAAGTAGTGAAATACTGAGAGATAGTGCCTTTCCGCCCTTCAAGTTCACTTCTGGAAGAGCTAGCAGCTTTCTGGACCTACAACACCAATTCAGAATTAAGTCTGAGTGATCTTCACAGCAAAGGGGCTCGATCCCTAATCACAGGTTTTTCTGCCTTTCAACAAATGCTGAACTTATGTAAACTGCTTTAGATATTGAGGTACAGAAGTGACCAAAGTCTCACTTACCAGGACCTTACATTTTAAAAAGATTTATTTATTTTACTTTATGTGTATGAATGTTTTGTCTGCCTGCATATACGTGTGACACATACATGGCATTGGATCTCCTGGAACTAGGCCTACACATGATTGTGAACCACTATGTGAGTGCTCTTTACCTACCTGTCCTGCCCCTGAGCTTACACTATCATCGGATACCTTGTTTTAGTCATCAGTAGAATGTAAAGTTCCAAAGAAAGTAAAGCCCAGAGAATTTCAAATTTAGTTGGGTACATGATGCCCAGGAATGCTTCAGATGACATTAATACTTGTTTCAGAGACCTGGTACTCTTTTTACATTGTTCTTGGAGTCTTATGGACTCATCTAAAAATCACTTTGAATAAATACTAAGGAGTAAAGTATTTCAGAAATGTTATTGACTCAGAAATCTTGATGACCTTGCAATTAAAAAAAAAAAAAAATCCAAGTTTCCTGGCACCTGACCAGGATACAGCCAGCACAAATTCTCTGAAGTAGTTTAGTTAGGTTAGAAACTAACCTTCGTTTCCTAGCTTATACTTGGCCTTCCCTTATTTCTAAAATTTTAGATTTATTTATTTTACATCCTGACTGCAGTTTCCCCTCCTTCCTCTCCTCTTGGGTCCTCCTCCATCCCCCTCTGTTCCTCACCCTGCCCCGATCCACTCCTTTTCCATTTCTGTTTAGGAAAGGGCAGGTCTCCCATGAGTATCATCAAAACATGGCAGATCACGGTGCAGTTAGATCAGGTGAGGCTGGCCAGAGTGACCCAGTATGAGGAGTAGAGTACCAGAGGCCTGTGAAAGAGCGAGAGGCAGGCCCTGTTCTCACTGTTAGTAATCCTACAGAGGACAAGCTATACAACGGTCACATATGCAGAGGGCCTAGGTCAGTCCCATGCAGGCATCATGGTTGCTGGTTCAGTCTCTGTGAGTTTTCTTGTAGTGTCCTAGGCTCCTCTGGCTCCTACAGCTTTATCCCCTCTTCTGCAGGATTTCCGGAGCCCTGCCTAAAGTCTGGCTGAGGGGGTCTCTGCATCTGTTTCCCTCAGTTGCTTTTCCCTTCCTTTAAAACTGTAATTTAAGTACCATGCTTTCTTCATCAGCTGGGCTGGATAGCATGGGTAACGGCACAAAATTGAACACTTTTGAAGTACATCCTCACAGATAAAAATGATGACCCTCTTAGAAAAATGTGCCCCAGGTGCTCAGAGTCACACATTACCTTTCCAGGCACCTAGTAAGTACCCCAAACAAAGTAAAGCTCTGTGCTAAGCGCCTACACTGGGCATTTGACTCTAGTGAGATGGTATTCTGTTGCTGTTGCTTTTCGAGACAGGGTTTCTCTGTGTAGCCCTGCTGTAAACCATACCTGATGCGGGAATGCGTTTATGTATGCTGTGAATCTCAATCTTTAAATAAAGGAGCTGTTTTGGGCCATGGCAGGCACCATAGGAGAAGTAGGAGGAGAAATCAGAGTTTAGGTAGGAGAAGCAGGGCGGAGTCAGAGGCAGATCGAGCTGAAGCCCACAGGAGCAACATGTAAGAGCACGGGTGAGCCACGGGGACAGACAGATTAATAGAAATGGGTTGATTTAAGATATAAGAGTTAGCTAACAATGTGCGTCACTAAGGGGTCTCAGGCGGCAGGTCTGTGGGTCTTGGACCTCTGGCTGCCCGGGGCCCAAGAAACCCCACTACTACACAGGCTGGCCTTGAACTCAAGAGATCTGCTTGCCTCTGCCTTCTGAGTTCTGGGATTAATGGTGTGCACCACCACTCAGCTATGAGACGGTATTTTCACATTAGTTCTTTCATGGTTTATCCAGAATTATATTTAGACACTGTATCCCATATATTCTTTTTCTTCGAGACAGGATCCTGCTACATAGTTGAGGCAACACCATTTTTCTGCTCCAGCTTCTAGAGTTCTGGAATTACAGGTATGTGCCACCACTCAACTTATATCCCATGCATTTTACATGTTGTATGTATACCTGTATATACTATGTGGAGTTCACAGGAAAATTCCACGTGTTTAATTCTAGCTTTCCACCTCTTTTTCTTTCTTCTTAACTTTAATTATTTTTAATTATTATTATTATTTTAAAAAACAGGGTTTCTTTCTAACTTTGGAGTGTCCTGACTAACTAGAGTGGCTGGTTATCCAGCACTGGAACTCTTGTCTCGAGTACAAGGGTTAAGCATGTGTGGTCATGTATACCTTTTTACATAGGTGCGGGATCTGAACTCCCGCTAGGGTTGTCCTGCTGGGGGCAGCAAGCATTCAACGTCCTAAAACATGTCCTCAGTACCATCTACACATTTTCTAAACATCCATTTGAAAGGGGCCTGGAAGATAGCTTGGCCGGTAAGAGAACCTGCTAGTCTTTCAAGGGACCCAGATTCAGTTCCCAGTACAAACAATGGCAGCCCACAAACATCTTTAAATCCAGTTCTAGGATATCTATGTCCTCTCCTGGCCTCTACTGCTACCAGGCTCATTCGCGAGACACATACATCCATCACATAAGCAAAAATACTCATAAAGCAAAAATAAATAAATCTTTTAAAAACCTACTCATTTTGAAGTAATTTTGTAATTCATTTATTTTCCACTAGCTTATTTATTCAGTTATTTTTGTGGCCATTTACAATGAAACTTGATAGAAGCTAAAAGGTGTTTTTGGATAATCAGTTTCTCTTCGGAGAGCATGGAATCCTTGTAAATTTGGATAGTGGAGGACAACTTCTCATAACACATAAATAAAATGTCAAATATTTATAGGACATGTATTATTTAGTAAACTCACCCTTGGTAATTCATGATACCAGCTGAACACATCAATACCAATGAGAGAGAAGATTCTTGCCAGAGGTGGAAGAATTTGCTTGGTGATATAGTAGGTGGCGTTCAGCCTCAGAGTTGGGTCCTGCAGGACTTCTGCTGGGCGTCGTATCAGCTGGATAAGGGGGAGTCCAGGAGCCCCATAAATAATGACATATGGTACTCGTTCTCCAACTCGAGGTTCAGAGCGCCGGTCATAAGCAAGCATTTTCCTGTTCCAACGCAAAAGAAGTGCACAGTGAAAAGGTCACAGGAGGTACTTTCCCAGCAAATTAATTCATAATTAAGCCTGAAACCATAAGCAATTTACAGGGCTACCTTTAAATTAGACTGTTGCTTCTTTGAGAATTATACACACTTCACTCAGCTGATATCAAGTAAACAGTGCTACAACAGACTGAAACTCTCTATAAAGCACCATTACCTGGATGCTATGAGTCCCTAGTAAGAGCTTATCTAGCGGTGAGAGAAGAGAGAGTTTTAACTAAACAATCTGGCTGCAGAATGAATCTAAACTTTTGCTCTGACAGTTCAAAATTAAGAACTGCCAACTAGCTCTATAGGAAAACAAATGTATTAGAAACCCCACAACTTTATTGCATTTAGTTTCCTAAGCAAAGCCTACAAGAGGGAAATTAGTGTGGAAAAGCCCAGCTGCAGCTGCAGACGCCCCTGGATTGTCCTGAGGGCAGGACTGCTGTGTGCGTCATTACCTTGTAAGCTCCAGAGCTGGAACACAAGCTCCAGGTCGGTAAGAAAAGCTTCCTCTGTACTCTTTGGCAAAGATAAAATCTTGTATGCTGGCCTTTCCTTCCACAAGTTTCATACATTGTCGCTGGACATACTGTTTAATTAGGCTTATATCTCTCGTTTCAAACAGTAGCTTTAGAGAACGCTCGAGTATCTTAAAACAGAAAAATGCACAAAAGATAAAATAGCTGCCAGTATGCTTCAGCATTATCATTATGCTTTCATTAAAAGCTATCCAAGTACTGAAGTCAAGCACACACACACCCATACCCCTTTGTTCTTGTGATTAGATAATAAAAATGATTAGAAACTGAAAGTATTTGAGATGTTATATAACTTGACGTTTCTAAGAATATAACAAAGTTTGAGAAAAATCATAATGGCATGACATTCTGTTGAAACATTTGCTATGTGATGAAAAACAGAAAACTTTGTTTTTTTAAATAGTCAAAGCACTTGGAGCCTGAGAAAGAGGACAAATTTTACAGACCCAAAGAACTCAATTTAGCTAAAGAAAAGATAAGGAGAAATTTAGTATCACCAATGAGTCAAATAAAATAAAAAATTGGGCCTTTGCCTTTTTTTACGGTGTTGTGAGTTTTCTGTGTTTCCGTGTTCCTCAAATGACATGACCCACCATGCAGTGGTTGACTGTGGAAGCTGCAGTCAACCTAGAATGAATTAAGTTACTTAGGAGGTATCTGACAGTATCTCATCTTCATCCCATCCTACACATTTTGGGGGCTGTAATATGAGAAGCTCTCCTATCCTCAAAGGCGACAGGCAAGAAATTCCTCATTCTGACAGAGCACAGGTACAGGGAAAAGTATGAAACTAAGGTAGGACAGTTTCTAATTAGAAATTAAATTCTCAGAATTCATCCATTTCCTTCTGCAGTTCCGTGTAATTGTGTGGGACGTTGTTCCTTCCACGAGCTGTACATTTCAGGATAGTTACATCTGTACCAGGTTCTTTACTTCGTATTTCTTACTGTTGCAAACATCAAATAAAAAACCTACCTTAGAAACCGCAGGGCAGGAATCTCTTCTGACTGTTTCTATTCCTTTTGCGTCAAATACCGGGTCCTTCTGATCCAGTGTTTCATACATGTAACCCACATATCTCTTTTTTGTTTGTAAAACACAGGGCAAATACACCTGAAGAAAAATTGACAAAATGACTCTCAGTAACCACTTTCCCCATTTTCTGTTATGGTTATCTGTATTCAGATGTCACTATTCCGAGGGTGCAATGACTGTGCATCTAGAACCTGGACTGGGAAAGCACATAAAAGGAATCACTATTCCTTCTTAACTGTCCTCTCTTTCTTACTAACTTGCTTCAACTTCAAGTGACACTTTTTTCAAAAGCCATCAGATATATATTAACTTTAAATTAGTCTATATTCACAATACAGCACAAGATTAAAGTTATAGGAATGACAGTGAGAACTTCCTAAAGGTTTACTGTTACTGGCTTCCTCTGTGTCCCTCTCTCCCCTGCACCAGCAGCTTATCCTGTGCACTATTTGCACTTTGTATTCTAAGGCAGTAGTTTTCTTGGGAGAACCGAGTGTGGAAGGCTCAACTGTCCTCCAGCTAGAGTAGTCCATGGTACAGGGGTGCTGACTGACTGGTTACCCACTGAAGGGCACTGATGATGTCTTCAATTTTTAGGCATTAAAAATAATGCTACAATAAAGAAGCTTACATGTAAAGTGTAAACCTTGCATGATCTAGTCCTTAGGAATAAATCTTCAGATCAATGGGACATTCCTTCTATTTTTAACTTATATTATGAATTTTGTCTTTTCCTTACCCCTAAGCTCCCCCTTCCCAAACACCTGATTTAACATTTTTAATTTTTTTAAAAATACAGTTTCAACTATTTTTCTTAAAGTAGTTTTGAAACCTTGGCTTAAATGTGATTCTCCTTTCTAAGCCCCCAGAGTAGCTAGGGCTACTATGTGCCATGGTGTCTAGCATACTTATTTTTTTTAATATAAAAATAAAAACTTTCTGTTTGTCATGGTCAACATGGTATACGTCAATGTGGAATGTCCAATAAACACATTAAATGTACATGGCCTTAATGTCACTTAAAAGGCAGAAATGATCAGAAAATGAATAGAAGAATAAAACTATTCTTAAGATGAAAATATATGAAAATGTAAGGGCACAGAAGAGTTAAAAAAACAAAAAAACTAGAAAGTTATTCATGCTAATATATTAACAAAAAGTGGGAAAGTGGCCTTTGTTTACTACAGAGAATATTATCAGAAATAACTCTTTAAGGAAGTAAACCTGACAGTACTGTAATGAACTCAGGCACAGAGCCACGGTTACAGTGGAGACTTGAGTGACACGGTCTGTGAGATGTGGGCTTCCACAATACACCCAGTGAAAACCTGAGCACCATTTTCTACAGCATTCTAGCCATTCACCAAACAGTTTCCCAAGGTCACACATGGGAAAAGGAGGCTTCTGCTGACTTTGGCACTCGATTGTTGAGTCTGAGTTACAGTCAGCCTTTGTAACTTCCTAGCTGGGGACCTAGGAACTGAAGCAGAGACAAACACTCTGGTGTAGATTTTCTAAATTCCTGAACCATAAAATCTGTCGACAGGCTGGTTTTCTTATACCATTAAGTTTGGACTGATCTTTTCCATAGCAAAAGTAAACGAACCATCTTTTCACATCTTAAGACATTACTGAAAAACTTAGGAGGGGCCTGGTGGATACAGCTCAGCGGGAGGGGTTAGTACAAACTAGGTCCTAACCTGTACCCAGACACCAAGCACATAAACTCCAAACCAAGCCAAATGAACTATACACACACAACAATCCCAAACTTTGAGATTATATATAACTAAAAACTTTATAAGTCAGAAATTTCTAAGAAGTATGTAAACTCTGCATGTGACTAATAACACTCTGTTCCTCTTACCTTTTCAAACTTCAACTTCACTGGCTTAGGATTAGTAGCAGTAACAGCTTCAGCAATTTCTTGACCAATCTTAAAAGACTGCTCCTTAGTGGCGCCTTTCAGTAGCACAAACATACTAAGAGATTAAAAAATACGGCAGGGTAAATGCAGAAGTCATCGTAAAAACAAATTTTATCAAGAGTCATTTCCTGGCTAATAAACGTTCTAAACCAAGATGACCTACTTCACCCTGACTGCTCCTATCACAGCTTTAATTATCCAGTTTAATTATCCCTTTCCCGTTGGACCTTTATAGGATACCTTGCTACAGCTCTTAAAGGCTCAGCTATAACTAAAATTGAGACACTGAAGTGTCAGGAAGGCCCTAGATCACACTGGACATTCGAGGTTGTGTATGGCACACAGATAAGTTAATCAACAAATAAGTCTTTTAAAACTGTACTCCTGCCCTGGGATTAACACATGCTTGGCCTTCTGTTACTACACATTAGTTTTGTTTTTTCAAGAATTTTGTATAAATGGAACTATACCATATTCTATTGTGTCTGGCTTCTTTTACTCAGCATACCTGCGAGAGTCACCTCTGATGTTGGGATAGCTGGTTTCTTTTTATGACTGGGTATTTCACGGCCTCAATGCCATAACATTTCTATCCACTCACCTGACTACAATGAATAAAGTTCCAAAAAGACTTATACACATCTTTTCACATGGACTCCCTTTTTCTTTAAATTGTACTTAAACATGCACAAGTAGGAATTGCTGGGTTTTATGCTAAGAATATGTTTAACAAATGACTGTCAAACTATTTTTATTTTAAAAATTACTATTTTTAAGTTTTCAGGTGCAATGATGAATACAAGCATTTTAAAAATAAGATATACATATGCACATATTTAAGAACAAGTGCATGTGGTGCTGATGGGGAAAGAGGTACTGACTGCAGATGGAGAACTGAAAGGGGTTGGCTACTTAGGCCTATATATTTTATATAAACTACATGCTGTGCACTTTTGTTAAGACTTTATTTCAATAAAGGTGATAGAACCAAATGTATATGTGAGATATCCAAACATGTCCTATCTGTTCCTTTACCAGATGGGCCGAGTGACCACAGCACAATACATAGACTTCTAGAATAGCACTCACCTCCATGTTCTCTAATTCTCTCCCCCATCTGTCTCCTAGAGTGCTCACGCTTCAGGACCAGACATAAGAAAGCACATACTGTATAATTCCGTTTATATAAAATACTTGAAAAAATAAAACTAATCTACAGTAATAGAAAGTGACTCATGTTAACCCTTGGGTCAGGGGCACAAAAGCCTGTAGATATGTGTGGTTTGTATATGTATACACACACACACACAGGCATGCTCACTACACTTTCAAAGTTACATCTGAGATAGAGCCAACCGCCCAAGAAGAAGCATGTAAGGAACACAGGTGAGCCACAGGCCACGTGCCAGGACAGATTAATGGAAATGGGTTGAGTTAAAATGTAAGAGCTAGCTAGCAATGTGCCTAAGCCATAGACCAAACAGCATGAAGTTAATATAAGCATCTGAGTCATTTTTGGGGGCCTGAGCAGCAGCAGCAGGCTGCTAAGGGGTCTGGCCCTGCAGGTCTGTTGGGTCCTGGCCTCTGGCTGCCCGGGACCAAGAAACCCCACTACAACAGTGGGCTTACTAATGGATACTCTGCTGCGGCTAACTTAGTTTGGAGCAATGTTTCAAGGGAATTAGCCTGAATTAATGTAAGTTTGTTCGTAGTTCATAGATGACTAATCTAAAAAGAAAAAGATGTCTTTGTTGTCACAGCTATTTTTGAGAGGCCTTGTTAAGCAATCGTGCCTGGTCTGGCTCACCATGGAACCTACTTGAGCCTAGAACTTGGGGTAATTCCTCTGCTTCTTATCTGTCAAGGCCTAGAACTAAAGGCATTAGCCACACCTGGTAAACAGAATGACTTATATCCAATTCTCCTATCGCTGCATTTTAACACATTTAAGTAACATCCATCTTTGGGATAAGAGGTTCAAGTACACACTTGGAATAACAATTAGTTGGAATATTTTCTCTGAATTGTCAAATGCTAATGGACTAGACATTGTTAATGTAATTGTTGGCTGTATATATTTGTATATAGTTATGGTACTTATTGTATATAACTTTACTATGTTAGCGAAAACCTTCAATTTTTGTTTAGACAAAAAGGAGGAAATGTGTGATATTTTGTTTATGTTCTAACAAATAAAGCTCGCCAGGACATCAGAGGGTGAAGCTAGCTAGTTAACCATAGAGGCCAGGTGGTGGTGGCTCACACCTTTAATCCCATCACAATCCAGAGGTGGAGACAGGAATATAAGGTGGGTAGAAACAGGATCTTGGCCCTTGTTCAGTCAGAAGATCTGCAGAGGTAAGAAGTCAGTAGTGGCTGCTCCTTTGCTTTTCTGATCTTTTTCAGGTTATTACCCCGATATTTGACTAAATGGATTCATGCTTCAAACAGTCTGCATTCTAGGGAACAAATGGTGATATAAGTGCTATCTAGGAGGCTCTGCTTAACTATGGTCTGATTTATCCCCAAGAGAATCTGACTTCACTTCCCTATCCTGAAAGTATATATTCTTACTGTCAGCCCTTCCCCATACTGCCTAAGAATTACTATTATAAATAGCTCTAGTCATTGGTTGAAGAAGGTTATATCCCATTGGATGCAATAAATAAATAAGAACCATTATCATATGAAATAACCGTTTGAACCACTATAATATACAGTGTTTATTTATTACATTTAAGTGGGTGGCAATTAAAAAAAACAAAGCAAAACCTTCTCTAGTGACAAAACACCCTCCAGTATCCTTCTGACATCCTGCTAACTGATCCTGATGAGTCAGGGCCCTTGAAAAGTGAGGCACTGGTGACTCATCATCATTCAGCAGGTGAAGCAGCTGAGTCAGAGAAGCTAGTATATTAGGCATATAGCTACACACATTTCAGATCCTTCTTTCAGTTGAGATTTTTTTCTACTATGCCAAGCATTATTTATTATTTCTAAAGACATTTTCAACTTCTTATCATAATTATCCTCCCAGTTAAAAATTACTTAATTTGCATAAAAGTAATTTTAAGACATACACTATTTTGGGACTTTTTTGAACCTCTAATAACTTATTTGTACTCTGCTGTTAGAATGCAAATCCTAAATGATTGTTCTTACACAGAATGAGTAATGAATGATGATCAAAGAGATACTGTCCATAAATTTAACTGATTGTAATCTCAATATTCCTAAGACATCTGAGATATAGAGAAAGCACTTGTTAGGAATCAAAACATAAATTCACATTTGTGTCTCAATTACTGACTAGTTGATGACAATTCCTTACCTAAAGCATGAACTTCTATTAGCATATAAACTGCTAGCATAAGTAACATCATACCCCCCCTTTTGTTCTGAGAGCCTTGGAGCACAGGATTTTGTTTGAAATTATTCTTTTAATATATCTATTTTAACACCGGGTCTCACTGTGTAGCATTGGTTGGCCTAGCCCTCTATGTAGATCAGGCTGGATTTGAACTTATAGAGATTCATCTGTCTCTGTTTCCCAAGAGCTGGGATTCAAGGGTATGCACTTTGGTTTGTTTCAATACTTAAAGATTTCAATTGGTACATAACATTCAATAAAAATCATGCTAACTTTTGATTCTATGTATCACCTACTAACATACATGGGCTCTGAGTTAAAAGCATCAATTTAGGCATTTAACTTTTTCCTCTTTTCTACAAAATTTGCAAAGAATTCTAACATAATGAAGTTTGCTTTAGTACTTATTTTGATAGACTACTAAGTAGAAGTTTAACTGAGCAGCAAAATGCTCAAAAACTAGCCTAGATGTGGCTTTTGATGAGCAACATTAGATAATACTGACAGAGTTTGGAAACTATCAAACTATCCCTATCTATTAGTAATGAAAAGGTTGCCACAGCAACAAGGTCTCAACATAATGCTGATTGTATACACACATTTTAAGAGATTGCAAAGATTAAATACTGTTTAAGGATTACTTACTAGTTATTTTTATTGATTAGGAACATTCTCTCTTATTGCTCTGCTACATAATGATCAGAGGTGCTGAGGTGGGTGCCCCTAGCTTGATCATAATGGAACTCTAAACCTACTATGAAAAACACCTCAGACTGCAACAAATTAGAATATCTATATTATAGGAGGATTTCGAGGAGTCAAACAAGTTAAGATGTTATATAAATAACTGGGCCTTTAAAAATATTAGACTAAGTAACAAAGCAAGTAGGCTGGCGTTGGTAATCCAGAATCCAAGAGTGGTCCCATTCTTCCCCAGGATGTAAATGGGCTTGCAGAAATCTGCATATTCTTTGGGATTTGCTTCTTTTGGAAAAAGGTCAATAGATTTAGTAAAAAGCTAAGAGCATAGGACTTTGGCAACTGCCTTTTAAAAAGACTATTTTTGTTATTGGTTATGTGGTATGCATGTGTGCACAGATGTGCACAGGTGTGTGCGGGGGTTTCCAAAGAACAGAGTATGGCAGTCTATCGTTTTCTTCCTATTTCCTGTTATGGTGGCAGCCAGCAAACCAGAGATACTTTTGCCTTTGCCCTCCCTAGTGCTAGGGTTACTAAGGTGGCCATCCCTAGCTTTTTATGTGGGTACTGTGAATCCAAATTCCGGTTCTTATCAACTCCGGTAGTATAGCAAATGTTCTTATCAACTCTGAGCCATCTCCCTAGCCTGCAATTGTTTATTACTACTACTACTATTATTTTAAGGCACTTAAATAGTGACTCAGAAGAATTATCCAATCAAAAGATCATAAGGATGAGAAGACTGTTACAGGAGTTAGTATTTTAAAGGATTTTCCCTAAGTTATTTCAAACACCCAAAAGAAGGTATCAAAAGTGTAAACAAAGAAAAATAACCACCCCCCAACCAAATCAAAAACCCAACATAAAACCTTAAATCCATTACCTGTCAGTATCACCATAAACAACCCTAGCACCCCATTTCTTGGTATCATTCACTAGTTTAATTGCTCGTTCCAAGGTCTCTCTGGCTTTGTGAACAATACTATCACCAACCTGTTAATATAAACATATTGGAAATGATTTAACATAGCTCAGTACACATCACCTGATTTTAATAATTCTACAATTCTAACTATTGAACATTTCTAGACATGAAATAATGTAAAACCAAAATAGCTCCAGTGTTATCACAAAGTTAAAAAAGTGAATTTAAAAGAATCAGTGACTATGGGTTTGCCTTTGAATGTATCAGGAAGTATAATGGATTACACACTTTTACAAGGTACACAGGAACATTTGATTCTTGGAAGAATAAGACTTGCTTGTTCAAAGTCTGTCTTTTATACTCAGAGTCAACCAGGCCATAAATTACATTGTGTTGGGTCAAGTATAAAAAATATATGTGTATATCTTTCAAAAATTGTCAGTGTTTATGATAAAGTATTTAAATGTTGAAATTAAATCTGTGATTATGCATATGCTTTGATAAAACTAGGTCAAAGAAAATATGTACACAATTGTATGGAAAATTATTAACAGTGTTCAATGTAAAACAAGTAGGTAAATAAATATGTCCCCAGGGTTCTTTCACTGTGACCAGTGAGTTTTAGCACGGATCTTGGTACAAACTGATAAAAGATACTAGGCCTTAAGCAATGTGAAACAACATCTTCATTAGATTGTAGAGTTCAGTAAATTAAGGAGACTATATAGCATTAGTGTTGTATCTAAGCTCACTAAGATTAAAAGATAGAGAAAATTGCCATCTAAACTAAATGGGGAATTCCCTTTGCAATTTTAAAATACAACTATGTATTTTAGTCTTTTTGCTAATAACCAAACAATACTAATAATGATGCTTAGGTTTTTGCTATAAAAGTTGAAATTCTCAAACTAAACGTAGGTCTGAACAATATTTAGAAAACTGTCTAAAGCTGTACTACAAAGAAAATACTAGCATTTGAACAAAAAAAATAATAAAACTGGGAGCCAAACTTTAATTTGGATTTTAAATTAAGATAATATATCCTATTGAGACTTTGAGTATATTAGAAAAACTTGAAAATGTAAACCATAACTTAATACACTAAAATACACTATGAAGTACCATCCATGGTGGCGCATATCTTTAATCCCAGTACTTAGGAGGCAGAGGAAGGTGGATCTCTATGGGTTCCAGGCCAGCTATGATTACATAGTGAGATCTTGTCTCAATACAAAACAGAGTAATAGTAATAATAAAACAACTAAGCATAAAAGCACTAAAAACCATGTTATCTAACTGAAACTAAGAAGCTGTAATAAAATGTTGAACCTCTGCCCAATAAGCACCTTCTCTCATGCCCCCATCTTCCCTCTGGCACTTGGTTACAGACATGGCAGTGCATTTACTAAGGATCTCAAGCTTTATAGCATGCAGTGTGAGAATTTTACTGACTGATGCATTTTTCCTCCCCCTCCCCCCTCCCCCACTGAGCCACCTCTCCAGCCTTCCATTGGCACCTTTAAAAAAAGCATGTATGACGTGTGACTTGTATATATATGGAAGCCAGATTACTCTATGAAAGCCATTTTCTCCTTCCACTGTTTTGTGGGTTCCAGGGATTGAAGTCAAGTTAGCTATCAGGCTTGCTTTGGTAAGCACTTGACCTATTACACTCTACCATCAGTCCCTGAGCAGGTGGGAAGCTCACTAGGCCTACGATGAGCTGTGAGAAGACTCTGTTCCTCCTCTAGATTTTTCTTAGCAAATTAAGTTGGGTACATCACAATTCTCATGTGATATTAAAGATCAGTAGTAGGTCAACAAATCTGTTTTTTCCCTGTTAATAGCAGATTTACTATTCTGTTGCACTGTACTGTATTCAAGTCCAATAAACACCTTAAGAAATTAGTTTTATGCTATGAAAAGTTCTTTTCAGCAGACCAATTCAAATAAAATTTTTACTTTCTTTTATTGGTATACAAACAGACGATTTTACTCCTTGTGTATGGTGCATGTGCATGTAGTATGCATGTGTGCATGCATGAGGGGTGTGTGTGTTTATGTGTGTGTGTGTGTGTGTGTGTGTGTGTGTATAGAGGCAAGAGGTTGACATTAGGTGACTTACTCAATTGTTTTCCACCTTTTTTGACACAGGCTCTTCCATGGAACCTAGAGCTCACTTAATTCAGTTAGACTAAGTAGTCAATAAGAGCCAGCAAGCTCCAGGGATCCCCTGTTGCCACCTCATCATCAGGGAGACCACAGGTAACAAGCTGCTGCTCCTGACTGGAGATTATAGCCTGAGCCCCTCAGGTTCACACCGCAGGCACTTTACTGACTGAACATTTCCCCAGCCTTGGAGTGATTTTTCTCTACTGTAACATTTGGACAAGTCAACCCTCACTACAATTTTACCGCCATCAAAATATTAAAAGGATTTTTTTTTTGTATCAAAGTTACTGTAAAAACTACTAAAAAACTGGCACTGAAACCTCATGCTAATAAATATGAAAATATGTATATAATTTGAAAAGTACTGAAATAAGGAAATAATTTTTCAGAGAAAATTCACAAATACTCAGGAAGATGCATGTTTTTAAAGCCAATTTAAGAAAAGCTAATATGTCATAGAAATGACACTAAGTCAAAAGTTTAAAAACTTAACAAAATACTTTAATAGTCTGTTTCGAAAAAAAAAGTATAAAATGTGTTACCTCGATGCATGGCATTCGTCCAGAGAAATTAGCAGATGTATAGCCAAACGTGACATTTGCTATCAGCTTTAATCCTAGCTGACGTGCATTAAGCATTCGTGACAGGGCTCTGTCTTGCTTGTAACCCTTCATTGACTGCTTCACCATGAATCTAGTCTTCAAAATTTCTTCAAGCATTCGTGGTAGAATACCCTTTCGTACTGAGGGCTATCATAAAGGGAAAGAAAAGAATGTATAAAATCCCTCAGTCATACATACATTCATATAGATTTTGGTAACTTAGTAGGAAACATATAATAATGGCCAACTGTCATAAACTGAAACATGCTACTAACAAAATAGCTACAGGACTAGCAGCTGTCATACAAAATGATCAATTTCATTTCTTGTGAAGAGTTTTTCTTCTAAAACATTCCTGTACAGTTTAGAATCCGAATGCGGCACTTCTATGTGAGCTCTGAGAACTCCAGGAAGCAGGGATGTCAACTAGTACACAAATAACCATACAACAGATTCAGAGGGAAATGATACTCAAATGTGGATTGAGACCCCCATCCTTCCAGAAAGACATATGGGCCTGTATCACTCATAACCAACTTCAGTTTTTAAAGCTCTCACCCTGCTGACCCCACACAGTGCTCTGCATGGAACTCCATTTATCTACCTTGGAAGAATGATGAGCTGGGTTGACTCTGCTGACATTCAAACCTGCAGTTCCAGGGACTCTAGGTATTTCAAATCTGATGCTTAGACCACTAAGCCATCCCCTCCGGCCTATATTTATTAGCAATCTGGAAGAGGGGATGAATAATGAGGTGATAAAATTTGTTGTTGCCAAAAAAAAAATCATTTGTATTAATCAAGCCTAGGGAGGGTTTATGAACTCCGGGAGGAATAGAAACCACAGAACAGTTAGTAACTGATGATTCATAGTCACGTGCAAGATAACACATGTCACACTGAACAATCAAACCCCAGTTATAGATAGGATAATCACACTTGAATACTGAAAAAATCTTATTTTTATTAAGTTTTTACATACTAGGTCAAAATGTAAATCAGGTTTTTAAAATGCTATTAAAGGGAGCCTAAGCAGATAACCCGTACATGTGACAAAGGAAGCAGGCTAACCTCTAATTCATCCGGTGTACCTTCTGAAGCAGACTGAACTTTCCCTCTTCACTCTACCATTTTAAAAAGTTATTAGTGTGTATCATGAAAACGTTCATACTGTGTCTTCATTATAAACCCTTTCTACTGTCTATCGTTATCCTAACACTCCTCTCTCCTCCTCTGCCTCCCCTAGTGGACCTCTTCTTCAAGCCTCTATTTTCCAAATATATTGTGAAATTTGTCTTTCTGTGTTTGGGTTATTTTACTTAGCATATTGACTTTGTTTACATCTACTGCCTGGCAAATGATACAACTTTATTATTCATTATGGTTGAACCCTACTCCATTGCATGTGCATGGCACCTTCTTTTATGTTCTTATCTGTAAATAAACAGGAGGGGCACCCAGGCTGACTCTAGATCTTAGCTGTTGTGAGCAGTGCAGCAGTAAACAGGGACATGTAGGTATCTCTTCTGTGTGCTTTCTTTCTGGTTTATACCTAGAAGTGATGCTGGATACCCGATAGTGTACTTAAGTTTTTAAAGGGGCCTCCAGCCCATTTTCCACAGGGCTATATAATTTCCTGTCCTACCAGCTGAGTATAAGGTTCTTTACTCCTCTTACACTTCTTGGTATCCGCTTTTCCCTCGATGACGGCTATTTAAGACTGTGGGGAGGGGAGTCTTAGTGCAGTCTGATTTGTTTCCCTGATGGCCACAGACACTCAGCCCCTTTCCCATGGTCTTGGGCCACTGGGATTTCCCTGAGATCACAGGCTTATTTACTGACTCATGTAGTATTAGAATCCTCTACACATCTCGGCTATTAATACTGTTGGAGTTCCTTTCCCTTTGTTCTTCACTCGTGATTACTCTTGATTGTTTAATTTGCTGACAGAAGCTTTTAAATTCTATGTAATTACATTTGTTAATTCTAGTTTTGAGTCCTATTCAGGAAACTGTTACCAGTACAAATTTTCGTTAAGTATTTATCTGATGTTTTTCTGTATTGGTGTTAAATTTTAGGGGCCTTTAAATTCATTTTTAGGTGATTTTAATTTTAATTGCAGGTGTATTGTTTATCTTATGTGAATGAGTGTTTTGCCCGCATGTCTGTCTGAGCCCAATGAATGGGAATCAAAGCCAAGTCCTCTGGAAGAACAGCCAGTGCTTTCAGCTCTGAGCCGTCTCTCTAGTCCGGGTGATTTTTCTATAAAGTGAAGGCAGAGGGTCTAGCTTCAGTTGCCCAAGGCATGCTGTGGCACTTCTGTGGAGAATCAGATGGCTCAGACATGTTTGTTTCTCGGCCCCTATTCTAGCCCACTGGTCTATGTATTTATGCTGATACTATACTATGACGGTTTTGTCTCTTTGGCTTTGTAGTGTATTTTGAAACTAAGAAATATGAGGTCTCCACTGTTATCACCCTTTTTGATTAGGATTGGCTTTTGCTACTTGGTATCATTTGTGTTCCATGACTTTTAGGTTTGTTTTTCAGTTTTGTGAAGGTCACTGGTATTTCCTCAGGGGTGCATAAAGTCACTTTAACAATATTAATTCTCACACAGTGAAGTTTTCCATCTTCTCATTTCTTCTAAATTTTTCTTCAGTATTTTAGACAGGGTCTACAATGTAGCCCTTGCTGGCCTGAAACTTGCTGTATAAACCAGACTAGCCAGAAACTCACAGAGATCCACCAGTCTCTGTCTCCTTAGTGCTGGGGTTAAAGTAGTGTCCCACTCACTGTACTGTAATTTTTACTGCCAAGGCCAAAAAGATGAAGTCTTTGGTTAGATTATTCCCAAGGTTCCACCCACACTATTGAGACTATGATTGTTCTCCTGACTTTCTCCTTTCTCATTGAGGCAAATGTCTTAAGATGTAACATAAAAAGACGTATGATCAAATATCCACAAATGTTATTTGAAAATGATTTTGTTTTAGACATGGGGAAACAAAAGCAAATTCTAAGAAAGGAATATACCATGAACTTACTGGTAAGAACGTTTCTATCTAAATTGCTAATTAAAGTTTAGTATTATCTCTTAGCTGGTAATAAGTACACCAGAATGAACTGGAGGGCTGGTAGGGTTTGACATCAAGTCATTGCTAAGGAACTAGAAAAGAAATCAAGCTGGCATATGACAGGTAAGATAGCCTCTGAAATCTATTTTATTTACTCAGTTAGAAAGCTTTCTTTAGTCTTTCTTGAGGAGAAAGCATATAGAGAATAAAGGTACCTTACTGCTAGCTTGAATGTCTTCTTTAAAAAATGTAATCATTAAATATATTAGAGCATCATCACGCTAGGATGGTATTAATTAAATTTAAAAAATAATGTATACTAATTAAAAATTTGGGGGGTGACATCTTTTAACCATCAAGTTGCTGTGCATGGCTGCAGATTATAGGGGTAGATGCTATAGGTGTGCACTAATTTCCTTCACTATTTCATTAATTAAAATGTATCAATTAAAATACCTTCAATCTAGATTCAACCAAAGGATGTCCTAGAAGACTTGTTTTTATGAAGTAAAGTTTTCAGTCGTGTAACCTCATATGTCAACAATACCTAAGTATTACTTGTTCTCTGAAGGGAAGCCAGTTCATTCCTCTCATTTACAAGACAGCATTACCTTGACAAAAGCTACTCCATTGGGGGACACTGTGATGTCATGCCTAATTTGGTAAAGTAAATCTGGAGGTACTCTGAGAGAGGTACAGCCAAATTTGAACTCTTCATACCTGTTAAGAAAGAAAATATTAAGCAGAGACTTTCTCAGATGATACAACAGAGCTTGTAGATACTTTCTAATTTCAGCACAACGCTAGTTTTCAAACATGTAAACATGAATTCATGTAACTAAGTAATATGCTTACTTGATTCATTAACAAAAATTCTTTATACATGCACAATTTAGAAAGAAGCATTTCCTAAATGGCAGTATTTTACAACTTAAGGGCTGAATAGACACTAAAATACAAAATTTGAACTCAAATTATAATCATGTAATATTAAACTCCCTAAAGAAAATTTCAATAAAAGTAAGTAATACCAAATTTCCTTCTTATTAATAGACAGGATTAATGACAGTCTCTACAAATATTCCTTATAACAAAGACACTACCAGTCTAGATCACAATACCTGGTCTTAAGTACACAAAATCAGTGAGAAGATTCTGTATTTCTTATAGTTCAAGAAAAATATCCACTTCTTTGATAATTTAAAATGTTATTCTCATTGAACTTACATGAACTAACAAACTGTAAGAGTTAATTCTATCTTTTGAAAAATCACAGCCTGTTCCTAAGTCATAAGGAAAAGACAACAGGAATTATATCATTATTTTCAAAGTATTGCATCGAAAGCCGAATTTATAAAAATAATTCTCATTCTAAAGGAGACCACGGATATGAAGAATCAAACAGATGCAAGGCTGATCTGTCTCTACTCATGATCCTCTTCACATGAGCCATCCAGCCACAAAACTAAATCAGTATGTGATTCATGTCAATTAGTAAGACAACTCCAACAATGGGTCAGATGTCCTATACTCCAACTCTTATTTTTAAGGAAGTGTGAAGTTCAGATCCATGAAGACCGTCTATAATCCCAACACATAAAAGCAAAATAACATGACTGGAGATATAAAAAAGAAATCTTACTTTCCCAAATTCTCTACATGGCCAAGGCAAGTGGAAAAACAGTAGTTATATGCAATCACAATAGAAGGATATAGCGACTGGAAATCCAAAACAAGAACCGAGTTGCTATAGAAGCGAGACTCTGGTTCCATGATGAGGGGGACACATTGTGGGGCTCTCATCTGGGATCTCTGCTGAACGCTAGGTGTCACAGGAATATAGTTCATTGGTTTAGCGAAACGCAACATCATTGACTCCACACGGTACTGCAAGGAGGAGGAATGCAAATATACTGGTCATTTAAATATATGGTTTGGGGTGCTTTCCCTGCAGATTATCACATGGCTTTCTACATTACTGTTAATGCTATTTAGTCAATTTGAAGGTGTCATTGAAATCAATTTTCAGATTCTTATTCTTATGTTAAAATTATCTATTAGAACTTGGAAGATGCTAATGTAAATGTAAATCCTGAGGTATATATTCTTTCCTGGTTTCCCACTGCTAAGGGTTGATGCAATGATACCACAAGATTCAATTACTCAGGTACTGATAAGAGATACAAAATTTTAAAACCTAATTATTTAAACAGGTCAAGAGTAAGCATCTCAATTGTGAAGTACTTTAAAATGTTCAAAAAAATTTTCTACCTGTGAACCTCTTGTTAATACATGTAAAAACTGAATGCCAAAAAGTCTGGCCATTTCACTGGTTTTTCCAATTAGGTCCAGCTGTTCTAACATTTGGAGATTTCCACGCACACGGCTAACATAATGATCAACCATTTTCCATCTGTCAAAAAAGAATCCATGCATGAATACAGGTAAAGTGAAGTTATTAAGGAGACAGTCACAATATGAATCTTTAAATGAAGTATGTTGAGTTAAATGTCAGAAAACTTCAAGGAATAAAACTCAGTAATACGTAAAATTAAAAATAGTGAGTAACTGTTTCCTTTTCAGAAACAATAAAAGTCATAAGGAAAGGCAATCAAAATCTTTACAGTAGTTAAGAAACAGAAGACAAAGCAAAACTCAACCTTAGAACGAGACAATAAAGTATTAGTCAAAACTATTTTCTTTTTCTTTTTCTGGTAAATAAGTACTGGGACAATTTATTTCCAGTAGACTTTCAGTAGATGAACTACCAAAGGAAACAGACGATGTTAACAGACACAAACCAACCATGTGGCTCAGAATCTGTCAGCTATAGAAATGAAAATATATGTTCACACAGACTTGCATACACATTTACTACATAACAGTTTTACTCATAGCAGCTCCAACCCACATTGGTGTCTAGTAAGAGTTGAATGAAGAAACTGTTATAAATTTCATATAAATACAATCACTGAATAATAAGAATTGAAAACATGAACCATTGAGTCTCACAACAAGTTAAAAATTATAGTTGTTTTATCAAAAGTCTGACAAGAAGCAATAATTACTAAGATTTCCATTTCTATGAAGTTCTACATGAGGCAAAAGCAATCAGCTAATAGAAATCTAATTAGTATTTAACTGAAATCTAATTTCTAGTATTTATGTGGCTAGTAAGAGTATTCTGTTGTAGTTGGTTATCTTCCTTTGTCATGATTACTATAGAGTGAATGCACATATTCCTCAAGTTCAAAGAGCAGAATACTTTAAAAGTGTGCATCTTATTGTATATTAATATAAAGCTCAATAATACTAACTAAACTTTATTCTTAAAGTTAACTAATTCACTTATTACTTTATGTATATGGGTGCTTGCTGGCATGTGTTGGCATGTGTTGACTATGTAACATGTGTGTGCCTGGTACCTGCAGAGGCCAAAAGGCAGTGGACCCCCACAATCTGGAGTTATGGGCAGTTGTGGGATGACCTGTGGCTGCTAGGAACCAAGCCTGTGGCCTTTGGAAGAGAAGTCAGTGCTTAAAACTGCAGAGTCTTTTCTCCAGTCCCTACTGCTGGTATAAATAAATAATACAGTCTCCCCCTGGTAACATTACCTGTAGAGATCTGTCTTGTTGTCAAACCAGTCTGATAGGACGCGGAAAGTAAAAAGGGGAAAGCGCTGGTGGAGAACGTGAAAGCTCACATTTTCAAAAGTGTAGTTAGTCAGTGCAACCTGAAAAACAGTGTAAGACATAATTATGTTTATGTAGGTCATTCTTTTGTCACCCCCAGCTCATTTGGTCTGAAAAAGTTTTAATACTACTTAGAACTTTTCACAGAAGATATGAAAGCTAACTGTAAAGATTATTTGTTACAAGTAAGCTATACATAATTAATTCAAATTAAAATCACAATTTTCCACATTTACAATCCAGGAGGTATAAAATAAGAATTTAATATTAATGTCATTTCAGGACAGTGAGCCAAACTGTTCTATGTAACTTAAAATTTGTCATCTCCAGAGCAATGGCACACTTGAGCGTTCATATTGTCTTTCCCCATCTCTCCTGAGGTAGATATGGTAACGGGATGAGGTAAACCGAAGATGTTTAAATGAGGAAGGATGCAGAGACACTGATGGAGCAGAAGCGCTAGAACACACGTATTTCAGATCAAGTTAGTGCTGTGGAGACTAAATCTAAATGGAGACTGTGGGAGGGCAGATGAGATGCGTAACACTCTGTTCTCGGTACTGCCAAACCACTTGACAAAATCAGAAAGCCTATACTAACTGATGATTTACAAAGTATGTAAATATACACAGTTTTCAGGGTAAGAGTCATATACTCCTTTAAGTAGATAATACACATCTAATAAAAATTATCATTTAAGAGGCAGTGGGTTTATCATTAAGAACTCAAAAGTTCCAGTGGGAACAGCAGAAATTTTATGATTAGAATAATCACACAGTTACAAGGTGCCAAGCATCATGAGACAAAAAAAAAAAAAAAGATTCAAAGATAAAAGGGAGCCTTCAGAAGTATTCAAATCCAGAGAACATAATCTAAGTGTCTCGAGAATGAAGTAAATACTCAAGGCCAGCTCTGGTCCAAAGCATTGAGACATGTATTACTACTATTACTCAGGATTTTATGAAAATCATCAAACTGCCTTAAATAATTTAATTTTTGAAAAGCGATGGGCTGGGGAGATGGTTCAGTTGGCCGAGTACTACATGAGGACCTGAGTTTGGCCCTCCACACCTATGTACAAAGGTCACTTGTGTTAGCACACTTTGAATCTGAGTGCTGGGGAAAGGTAAGCTCCAGACCAATCAGATACCTTGTTTCAAATTACAAGGTGGATGGCCCCTGAGAAATGATACAAAGGGTTCCATAGACATGCATACACAAATCCTCACATACCACATTATTACTCACAAAATAAAATTATCCTCAAGCATTCATGTAATGCAGTTTCAAGTTAGGTAAAATGGATGAGTGCAACTTCAGATTCAGGGCACAAAGTAAAAACAAAAAGTTTAGGCTACACAAGAACCCACTGCTTTATCTGGTGAGAGAGATCCAAACACTTGGAAAGTCAGTGTTTAACATAAATCCAGGATAGCTACACAATTACTGAATAACAAGGAGGAAACAGAAAGTGCATAACAAGTAGCTCCAAATAGGAAATGCCATTGGAGAATGAATTTTCATCTAATTGCTTTAGCTGTTATTACTCAAAGTCCTAACTACAATCAATTTATAGTAAGAATCTTTATATTTCATGCAGAAAAACAACCTCAAATACGTAAATATCATCTAGTAAGCTCTATAAGCTTACTTTTATTGTGTGAAGTAACTATTTCTAAAAAGGATTACAAATTAAACCGAGAGCTTCTTGAGATAATTTAACTCAAAAGTCTATCTATCCAACAGGATGCTATTAGCCACTTCTAAATAGTTTCTCTCTAGTTTGACCCAGTATTTCAATGTATTTAATAAGAAAGTTTCCTTCCTAAGTCTAGAAGAGATTTTCTTAAAATAATGAAATTATACGATATTAAAAACAAATACCACTATATTTTATTACAGCTATAGACTTTATTACTTTTAAGGGTCTCATTATACAGCCCAGGATAACCATGGATTCATAACAGGTATGCATGTTAAGTTAGACATAAATAGAAAAACAATAAAAGTGTAATTTTTTTATTTTGTCATTTTTAAAGTATTTTGAACTTTACTTATATGCAACAATAATAAATCACAAAACAGAATTTATCTAATACTCTATAATGAGTAAACTGTTATACTGGCCTAATCTTATTTCCAAACTTTTTAGACAAAATACTTCACCTCATTTCTCATGATTCTCCAAAGGTTTAGTGTAATTCTGCCAACAATATTTATGTCACTCATTGTATCTGACCCATAGTCATCTCTTTCTGATGCAAATCTGTTTTCGATTTTGTCATCTATAAAAGAATGCAGAGTCTATCAGAACTCACAGAAAACAAGCTTTTAGACAAAGTATGCCAAAAGTAAAACAATCAAATAAAAATTAAGACTAAAGGAAAAATCTGATTCAGTTTATTACATATTAAATTAAGGAAATACCTAGTATTTTAATTAATAAATGCAATTTTTTCTTTCTTAAATCATGTAGAAATTTTTTAAAAATAAATATACTTAAAGACACATGTGTTCTCTTTCTCTTTTTATACAGAATATAGTATATACCATCCTCTGGTATCCACAGAGGATGGTTCCAGGATAACAAAATACATGAAACACTGCTTAAGTAAAATGGCTTATTATTTAAGACCTATCATATCTATGCCCACGAACATCACCATATTATTTACACGGTCGAGAACAATATAGTTACTTAGTGCACATACATTTTTGATCAATAGTTAGCTGACTCCATAGATGGAGAATCCCAGGATATTAAGAGACAACCATGTATATATATTTTTTTCTGTCCAAAATCCAAAGAGATTTTAATTTGAATAGTTTTCAATGAAAGTACTTTAGTAACATTTGAAAATGTACTTTGAATGTAATTCCTAACAATAAAAAGTAAAGTATCTTCAAAATCTTATTACTTTTTAAGTTCACTATTTTGCATATAAAATAGTTTTATCAATAGTAAGTAAACTTTTACTACCTTGTTTTAAAGTTTAGCAAATGTTATTTCCTTATTTTACCACCTGTCCATTTTAACACATACTGATAGTTTTCCACTGTATCCTTAAGTATTTCATAGTTGAAAAATATTCTATTATTTTTAACTATAAGTACTGTTTTTAATTATCACTGATGAAGTTGTAATTTTTGAATTTTCAATGCTTCATTAAGTTAAATGGACTGATTATTTGTTTTCCCTCCTCTTACTTTGCAAGCACAAATGCTATACCAAGCACGAAGGTCTGAAACTTTCCTAATACATCCTTCGTCACCACTCATACCAACAAGAGGGCACTGGTAAGAAAGCGTCACTTTTCCCCTTAAATTGTAAGGCTGTTTTCTACTCCATAAAATACAAATTATGTGCTTTTATTTTATATGTACTGTTGCACAATATCAGACAGACATTCCAAGCACTTCATTATTAATAAAATTTCTTCTTTATTCTCCTGGCAAGTCTGATAACATTGTGGTAGGATGGTAGTGAGCACTCTGTTAATGAAGGTGGAGTAGCACCGGAGTCAAGCACTGGGCACCTTACAGATGATGGCTAAGACAGAAGAAACCCTTCTGAGGAACGGCTGTGTTTATGACAGAAAGATGCACGTGCAAGGGGATCTTCCTTTGCATTATGAGCCCTCCACTGTAAGTCGAATAACGTCTTGTTCTTCACTGTTACAGTCACTGAATGCTTACTGAAGACATATGAACTTTCTGAAAAACTGGTCTCATCTTCACCAGAACACTCACTGAGAGTTTCTATGAAAAGCCCATCTAATATCAGACTTTCATAGGCAGCTGTCTTGTTATAAACAGAGCAAATCCAAGTGGACTTCTTGCTGCAGATGTGTATGAATCACTGCAGCATGTGGGGGTGTTAGCCTCATTTTTCCTAAAGGGAATATTAAAGAATACTCGAAAACTAGTGTTACCAATTTCACTATCAGATGCGCAGTAGGTTTTTCTTTAGTGTTCTAGAATGATTAGGGCTTCTATTTCCTTTTATTTATTTATTTTTTATCTCTGTAATAATATGGTTTATGAAGTCAAGGAAATATTAGGCAGCTTTGCAACAGCCATGAAGACTTTTCTCACTATGGGAAAACAGTTCTAGGATACTGGATGGAGGAAGTATAATAAAGACAAGATAGATGGTATAATTTCTTATAAGAAGATTTATATATAAAATATGACTAAAAGTGGGGACTCTCCAGCATATAAGACAGCATCTATAACAGTGAGAATGCAGGCCTTTTTCTTTTGCTTTAACCTGAGAGAACTTACCACAATTAATCTAAAAACGGAGCTAGAATTTCCTTTAACATTTTCTCATTATTTACTTCAATTTCTCTGTAGCTGTAACAAAACCTTTGCCAACTCTGCATACCTGGCACTCGAGAGATCATCTGACACAAGTCAACACTTAGAGCAGCAGCCCTCTGTAAGAGGTAGCCCCAGGAGTGCATCTGAGTCTCATAGCCCAGCAGAATGTCAGGGTCATACCTAGAGCAGGGAAGATCAAAGAGCATGCATCACAACATTTGGACCTGTGCCCAGAAGAAGTATTTTTTTTCATGGTGGAGGGGACAAAATCAAAATCTATTATTCTGTAGTGGCCATTCTATAATGGGAATGGATGTGTCAGTGGTACCTGTAGGATGATTCTTATAGAATTAATCTATTTTCTAAAATGAGTTAATTTTACTAAGACTGCATTTGTTCCACACTTCTTGGGAAAGGTGCTGATAAAATCTGGGGTTAGGAGACAAGCAATTACTGCAGGAACACACTGGAGAGGGCATGGCAGGGTGTGGTGTGGGAGGGGAGGGAGGGTGAGGTGAGGTGTGCAGTGGTGGCATTAGGATAAAGACCTCCCAGGTCACTGAATTGTCATTTTCCTCCTTAAACTACCCAGCCTTTAAGTGTGCCGATGCTGAGAAAGAAAATAAAGTACTTTCATTGGATTTTAGTGTTGCTTGGTTCTCACACAAAGGAATGCCTAAGGGTGGCAGGAGGGCAATTCAGCTGAGTAGTGGGTTAAGATATGGAGTGATACTGATGTAGGGAAAGTGAGCTCTAGGGTCTGAGGAGGCACTCCTGCCATTACAGCAGTGTCCTAGCAAAGACAAAATGACAACAGGCATTAAATGCAGGAGGAACTCCATGTGTTGAGTATCATAAAAACATTTCTGGTTACAGTACAAGAGAAAATAAAATTAATTTCAAAGGGAAAACTGTAGGGGAGAGAGGAATTGATTATAGTTATAAGTTTTGAAAGTAAAACCTACACTATCTCCAAAGAAAAAAAACCACCCTCAAAACTGTTAAGTTTATTCCTTACAGTTATGTGTTTCATTTATATTAATTACTTGTATATGTGTATATGTAACTTATTGTTACCATTACTAGCTATAGACATGCTAGGTAAATACTCTACCATTTATTTTTGAGACAAGAGTCTTATTCTGTAGCCCAGGCTAGCTGCAAACTTCCAATGCTCCTGCTTTAGCCGCCTGAGTGCCGAGATTATAGAAGTAAGACAACATGCCTGGCTTATTCTCATTGGTTTTTATATTTAGCATATAGGATCCCTTCTAACCAGCAGATCTAATACCATGTACCAGATACTAAGCCATTAGTTTTATATGCATTAGCATATTTCTTATATGTTATTAAATTTTCAGATGCAGAAAATTAGGATTATAAAACTAGGGGCTGGAGAGATGGCTTAAAGGTTAAGAGCACTGGCTGCTCTTCCTAAGGTCCTGAGTTCAATTCCTAGCACCCACATGGTGGCTCACAACCATCTGTACTGAGACCTAGTGCCTCTTCTGGCATGTAGGTACACATGCAGGAAGAAAACCGTATAGACAATAAATAAATCTAAAAAAAAGATTATGGAAGTAGATAAAGTACATAAAACAATAGTAAGGTACTAGATGACACACCAAGGTCTGTATTGAACAATTACTTACAAATGGGATGAAATAATAAAATATACATTTTATTGTATTTTTAAATTAAAATTTTGTTTAAAATAACTTCATAAACTCTTGGAAATTTTTACTTTCAACTAGGATTATTAAAAATGGAAACAAATAAAATAAACAAATACAAAATACTACTGAAATGGTGGCTAGCTCCCAAAGTAAAAGCTTATTTAAGTGAATACCACAACTGAACTTTTGCACAAATCCCCATTACCTCAGAACCACAGCAAAATCATCTTAAAATCTAACTGAGAAGCTAGAAATACGTATTTTTTTCTTTATTCTCTTAAGTGTAAAAACAGAACATTGCTTGTCCTTATTTGATGGGCACAAGAAAGTGACAGGAGGCTGAATGAAAGTCTCTCCAAGGATAATGACGCATTCCCAGGGTCCTGGGAAGGATTCTCATCCTTTCCTCACCCATATGCCATCTGTATCTGCAGGAAATGACTGAACCAGAAAGACCAGAAAACAAATCAGAAAACACAAGATGATACCTCTGTATGATATTTGTAATTTCTTGAAAGAGTGCCTTCTCATCAGCAGCATAGGTAACTTCTAATCCTGTAATTCCAGATCTGATAAGTAATGGGGTCTGATATCTGATATCTAAGGAATAAAATGTTTATTACATAACATTATATCGTGTACTATTAAATAAAATTAATTAGTCTTTAAGTAAAAAAATATGAAAACTTAACCCCACAAGTAAAACTACAGTCCAACTACTTAACGATTTTCTTAAATATCTTTTCTAATGTAACATAACTTAAATTCAAGTTTCACATTTTCAGTTATTCTCCTAAACTCTTAATTTATAAAATTCCCAGGAGCATATTACTTGCAAAGAAAATTTGTTTCTATGCCTAATTTTCATAATGGTAAAAGCTTTGCTTAGCAAAGAATATTTTAACGACTAGTATGCTAGAAAATGGGTAACATCTCCTAAAGAAAAACCCTTGAATGTGTCTTTGTTTGCCAATTCCTATTACTGAAAGTCTTCCACCATAGTTAAGTTCAAACTCCCAACACTGGCTATCATGAAAAACTCAAGAAAATTCAATGATTGTCTTGCCAGCTGGTGTTAACCACAACTAAACATCAGATTCTTATTGGTGTTCTTCTATATTAAATCTTCCTCAGTGGACTCAAATAATTTGTAAGAGTTAACTTTAAAACTTAGAGAAATACTTGCATTTCCTAAAATGCTTAAACAGTACATGAAGAACCTTTGAACCAAAAGTATATCCATTTAGGAAGATACACATCAGTTAGAAAATATATCTTACAACCTACCAATTTACAGTAGTTAACAATGTCTAAAGCAAAAAAACATGTCTGTATTAGTAGCAAAATACCTGGAGACAATGAAGATTGTCTACCCAAACTAATGACAGATAATTATTTGGATTTGGTGTGAATAATTAGTAGTTTATAAGTTATGTGTTATTAGAAATTTTACTAAGATTGTTGTGTCCTATGGCTTCTGGTTTCCATGTCCTGTGGTACTGGGGGCAGAACATGGAGGCCTTACACACTGATCAGTGCTCTATTCCAACTCCACTCTACTGTAATAAAGTAAGAATCATGAAGTTAGAAAATCATATGTACAGATTCCTACCCTGACCTCAGCCAACATTAGAGAGGATTCTTTCTGCTGCTGTGGTTCTTCAACAAGAAATTCTAAGAGTCATTCTAAGCCATGCACAGTGGCCAGCACATGCCTAGGTGATCCTAGCACTTAGGAAATAGAGGCCAGAAGATCAAAGTTCAAACACAGCCTCAGGTACACAGCAAGTATAAGGTCAATCTGTGCTATGTGAGACCTTGTCCACCCCACCCCACCCCACCCCACCCCACCCCACCCAAATTCCTTGGGCAAGCATATCATTACTAAAAATGAACAATACCTTGATGGGTGACTGTTTTGTCTTTATCAATCACTATCACCCCTGTGAGTTCTGTTTTTTCTGTGTCTGGGAGTGGAGTGTCAGATGAAATGCAGTAAAACAGAGCACAGATTGGGTCAAACTCAGGATCTGGTTGTAAGTCCCTTCTAGTTCGAGCATGTAACTCCACACTGATTAAGGTAAGATTCTGTATCTACAAAAAGAAATTAAAAATTATGCTAATGTTTTGTGGCATGCATGTTCAAAGAAGGCCTTTGCACTAACTTTGAGAAGACAAATAAGTAAAAATATAGATATAAACATAAAACACAAGTCACAACCAGTCACTGTGACACATGCCTTTTAAATCCTAGCACTCGGGAGGCAGAGGCAGGTGGATTTCTGAGTTCAAGGCCAACCTGGTCCACAGAGTGAGTTCCAGGACAGCTGAGAAAACCTGTTTTGACAAAAGAGTTCATAAATTTATAAAACTTATGACTTCTGATTAAAAAAATTAGATTAACTCATGTTCTTATTTCAGAAAATGCTTGGACTCTTACTTCTCAATGGCAATACTTAAAAAGTATTTGTTTAAAATACATGCAGTGATTCTTAATTTTTGTTTAAGAATGATTAGTTCAGCTGCTTATCCACATTCAAACGAGCCTGTCCCTTTTCATAGTTAAGTGCATTAGAGCTCTACCTTTAGCTTAAACTGAAAACAAAAATTATCTTTTAGTTTGAAGTTTTTATTTACTAACCTGATACTATCTAAAAATTATTTAAATTCAGACACTTTTGCACATGAGTTTTTTTTTTTAATTTTAATTTTACCTTTAGAAAATAATTAAAAGAACTGTTATGGAATCAGCCATGTAATAAGCCTTTTCATTTGACCAATGTCCATATTCTCTTACTGACATGCAACACACAATAAATTGTTTACATGCTTATTATACTTTGTTAATAAAAACCTCTCAATTTTAATTCTTAGTTTCTTTTTTTAAAACCCAGACAGAGATAAGCTGAGTACAGCACATTTATAAACCTAAGCACTCAGAAGGCTTGAAGAGGAAGATGGCTTCAGATCACAGCTCAAATGCAGCCTGGGAAATAGTAATATTTTGCCTCCAAAAAATAAGTAAAAGCAAAAATAAATTAAAATAAATCAACAAAGTACAGGAAACAAAATTTGGCCTGGATTCATGATTACATGCTATACACTACCATCTACATACAGCTGGCATTGGAAAACAGACTATTCATAGTCTTCTCATAATTATTCAGAGCACATAAATTAGCAACAGATTTGTAGTTAAAATCCACAAGAGCCAATGAAGAATATAAGCGCGTGATTTCCATTAGTCACAGGAATAGAATCTGGCAAATTTCATTTTTGGAAAACAACAACAACAATAATAAAACCTTTTTGAAGAACAATTTAAGAATATCTGTCAAAACTTAAAATGTACATATCTTTTAAGGAAGCAATTCTACTCCTGAGAAGTATGCTATAAACTCATTCATTAAACCAAAACAGAAGTAGGAGGAAGTTTCACTTAAGACTGTAAAAGCAAAAGACTGGGAAAGAACCTCAGTGTTTAGATGAGAGATTAGTAACTCCGCACCACAAAGGTCATGTAATGACAGAATGGTCAGTAACTTTTAATATTTTTCAAAATAAAAGGCCAAATCTGTATGTCCTAATATGGTAACATCAGTATAATGTATTGACAAATGGAATCATTGAATGTAGTGTGCCTCTCTATAATAAAAATGCAAGCATGCAAACAGAAGATTTCTACAGAGCATGAAAATGTATAAATACATAGGATTTTTGCAGAAAGAAATTGCTAACTGATGTAGGAGGAAGGCTTATTTTATCTTGTCTATCTTTTTGTCCTGATTAAAATTTAACAAATACATGTAATATATGTTTGTTGATGAATTTACTATTACATTCTTTTAAAATATGAAAAATATGAATTATGTACATATGAGGAAAGCACAAAAAAAAGCAAAGTAACCCAAAATGAAAATCCACTACAGTAGACAACATACTCAAGATTTTATAGGAAAAAAACCACAAACAGTGAAGTCATGAGCCATGGAAAGATTTTACTTATTTTCATTTTCCCAGGCTCAAACCCAGGGTCCCACATGTATGAACTGTATAATTACAGTCTAGGAAGCCTGACCATGAGTGTCTATGTGGTGGCTGGGCCTGTGTACAGCAGGGTGCACATGGTGGAAGATGATGTTGCAGTCATTCTCTTTATTGAGACAACCTTTTCTGCTACCTTTGAGCTCACTCAGTGACTAGACTGGCTGGCCAAAGAACCACAGGGATTCTCCTTTCCTTACTCTCGAGTCTGGGGACACTACACCGCACATACTGCCACATGAGGCTTCTATGAGGGTTCTGGAGATCCGAAGCAGCAAGCATTTCATGATTGAGCCATCTTCCAATCATTCCCAAACCCCAGGAATTTTTATTTGGAAATGTATATTCTTCAAGATTTTATTGTTAATAATTAGGACCGAGTAACTTAGTAAGTGCAAAACTTTTAAGTAGAAAACGTCTTTCCTAAAACCAAGCAGACAAAACAACCAATTTAATTAGGAAGGATGGGCGTGTACAATGGGTACAGAGAAGGCTTGTGTGAACAATTTAAGCCAAAAGACCCTTAAATACTAATTTTGTTTTAAAAATTTCACACGTACATTTTGTTTTTGTGTCCCGAGATTTAAAATGCACTGCTCCTATTAAGGGTTCCCAACAGTGTGGGTTACAGTAAATGGAGTAGAGTGAGCTAGATGGGCGAGAGGAGAGAGAGGAAGTACAACAGGAGCCCTGTGCTCTGTACTGAGTACTGACAGCAGAAGGAAGATAATGGACACACAATGGACAGACTTCCCTGCAGCAAGTACCACTGAACAGCTACTGAAATCGTCAACTCGACATCATGGACTGATTTTAATTTCAAGATGTTATATTCATATAATAAAAATGTTTTTCTAATAAGAGAGAATGACTAAAGGCAACCAGTTTTCCTAGGGGCTAGAAAGATGGATCAGTGGTTAAGAGTTTGCTGCACAATGATGAGGACCAGAGTTCAGATGCCAGCATCCACATAACATCTCAGGCATCCTGGAAATACCAGTAACTTCAGCTTCATGGGATATGGTATCCTTCTCTGGTCTCTGTGGGCACCTGCACACATTAACACACAGAGAGAAAGAACGTGCGCATGCACACAGACACACAGACTCCAGCACATATATACATATGGATGAATTAAAAAAGCATCGTTTTTCTAAGTCCTATCAAATTTGCTTTAATAGTTTTAATAAAAAATGCTTATTTGTTTATGTGAGTACACATACGTCCCTGTGTGTATGTGTGTGTGTGGAGATCAGAGGACAACTTATGGAAGTTGGTTCTCTCCTCCCACCATGTGTATTCCAGGGACTGAACTTGGGCTTTCAGGTTTGGTGGCAGGTGCCTTTACTACATAAACTATCTTGCCAACTCAATAATTATGGCTTTAAAAATATTCACTAAATTTTTAATTGTGGGCACACATTTACTATGTATTCCTGAGTTTATCTCCTATTTTGGAATTTGGGCTTTTAGTGTACAGCACAGTGGGGTCTTGCTGCTTCTATTGGTCTCATCCTTAAACACCAGACAGACACACAATGCACTTAAGATAACATGTAGGAAAATCACTCATGAAATAATAATTAATATGTATGTATACATATATAAATACACACACATAAATACACCGATTTCAATCTTACTATCAGATAAACATGCGTTTTAATACTAGTTTACATGTTTTTTGAGACAGGGTTTCTCTGTGTAGCCCTGGCTGTCATGGAACTCCATCTGTACACCAGGCTGGCCTCAAACTCAAGAGATCCACCTGTCTCTGTCTCTCAACTACTGAGATTAAAGGCATGTGCCACCACCACCTGGCTTTTCTAACTTAACTTGTATAAACTAAATTTTAGTTATTAATTTTATGAAGGCTGTGAAACAATAAATCAGTTTCAGTAACTAGTCAATATTTAATTTTTTTCTATCTTACACAAATACAGTAGAATAACAAAATGAAGATTACTGAAGAAAATTGAACATATCCTTTTCTGGTTAAAAAAGTTCCCATACTCATCCTATGGACAAGTCCTAATAGTTCAGTCTAGTGTGCACGACATTAAAGTTGCAGTTTTACCTCATGTAAAGCTTTCGCCTCTTGTAAGTTTTGTATGCTGACTTTGAAACCATAGGTGTTATTCAAAGATGGTCCATCAATCTGAGAAGTTTCTTTCTTTGGAGTATTTACTGCAAACTGATTCTATTAAGAAAAGACAGAGCCAGAAAAAAACATAAACAATCATTTCTTTAAGAAAAAAGTTTCGTTAACATTTATTTTATTTTAGTAGCTACAAAAATATGATACAATGTATACACAAACCATGTGTTGATATTTGATTTTACAAACCCCAAATAACGAAAGCAGTAGCTGGGTAGAGCTGACACTTCTACTCCATGGATATTTATCTTGACTTTTCTTGAAAGAAAAATTTAAGTAATTAATATATTTTGCAATTACTTGGCTAAAGTTTATAAATGGTGTGACATTCTGTGTGTGCACCGTACCTCATTGCTACACAGACTGGAAAAAAGTTTTCAGGAATTTAGAGTAATACTTTTTCTTTGTCTCACTCTGTATAGAGTCTAGACTAGCTTAGGACAGTCACCTCTATCTCAGACTCCTTAGTGCTGGGATGTATGTGGTAGTCACTAGATCCAGCTCTATTTTTTTAAAAATACTTTTTCTGTTATTTAAATTCAAAACCACTTTCCCTAATGTATTTAGAATTCAGTTGTTTTTAATATCAATTTATAATTCAAAAGCTCTAAGTCAAAATTTGCAGTATAGCCTCATAAATACTAAAATATATTTTGTATGTAATGACCTTTCTGAAAAGTAGCTAATGTAGAAGTGGTGTCTACCGTTAATATCCACTGACAGTGTCTAAAGCATTTCTTTCACAAACCTTGTATTTTTCAAGTACTATCATATTTCTAGTATTTGAGCAGGGACATTTATAATTTCTCAATTTCAGTAGTAGGCAATGCTGCTTTCCTTCCTTTGTAATCTAGTGAAAGAAATTTAAAAAATAAATTATATTTAAAAAAATAAACCAATGAAAAGGATATATTTCTGGTGGGATCAAAAATCACTTAATTGAGCTCTTCTGTGATTGGACTGTTCTGATACTGCCAGGTATCAGTTAATTTATGTGTATCCTCATAATCTATATTTTGGCTATCATATTCACTTTCTCTGTAATATTTGTATTTATATATAAGAATCTTTTAGATCCCAACAGTTAAAAAAAGAGAAAAATGTAATTTTTTATTGTCTCAAAGATATGTAAATAATGATATAAAAACAACAAAAATTAAGTCCAGACAGTTATGAGTTATGTGAGATTTAAAATTAGGACTCGGCCTTGCATTGACCTGTAGCTGCTTTGTGTAGTTACCTTCACTTGAGCTGTCAGGAGAACCCTCCTGAGACTTTCGGTTCCACCTCCTTTCTTATTACACAACTTCTGGGTTTTGGGTTCTGTAGAAAGAAATTTCATTTTTAACTTGTACATCTGCTTCTGTTTTTTAAAACACATTTTGCTGTTTCAAACACTTAAATATCATTTGTGAGGATCATCTATACTCTAGATTTCATAATTTTAAAATAAAGTTAATTAAAATCTTCAACCTCCACAAAATACTTCAAAATTTTGCATTTTTAAATAAGCACACTTGTGTTTTACTATTGAGTTTAATATCTTAGTTATTGCCCATGAGGATAATTCACTCATCGAATATTGATGATAAGGAGGGAGAGACATAGTTTCGTCCGTATTCTAGAAAGCATCGTAAATTCACCACCCATAAATGAAAGTGAAATTAGGACAGATCTCCTTATCTGTATAGACTATGTTCTGAGACCTTAATGGATATCTGTGGATAGTACTGAACTCAATATACACAATGGATCTTGCTATACCTACCTGCCTATATATCTACAATAATAACAGCATTTCATAAACTAGGCACAGTAAGATTAACAATACCCAATAATAAAATAGAATTACAATAATATAATCTAATAATTTATGTGAATGTTATCTCTTTCTCAAACATTCTTATTTTTTCACCTTTTCATGAACAAAGTATTTCCCTGTTTCTCTTTGGCATCTATAAATCATCAACATCATTACTGCTATGTTTTGGGTCATGAAATAAGATAAAGACTATTTGAACATAAATGATCTAATTCCACAACAGTTGACTGGATTGCTAAGACACCTACTAAATAATTAACAAGAGAGTAACATATACAGAATGGATACACTGAACGAAGAGATGGTCCATATCCTAGAGGGAAAAGTGTAAAACTTTACAATACTCAAAACAGCACATGATTTAAAACTTATGGATCATTTATTTACAGTTTTCTAATTAGTATTTTTGGATTACAGTTGTCTATGTGTAACTGAAACTGCTAAAAGCCAAATTCTAAATGAGGGAGGGAGGAACAAGTTGGGAATTTCTATCTAGTTAAGGCTTGGTGCCTTTGAACTGAAATATACACAGTAGGAATATATAAACAATTTCTCCTGATTGCCATGCAGTAAGAGTGTAAGAAGGCCAGGAAAGGCTCAGGCAAGAGAGGATAATGAGCCAGCACAAAGTTGTGGTGGCAGAGATAAAATGAAGTAGAAAAATTTGAGTTATTTGGGAGGTAAAAGTGAAAGAACACAGCAAGGGATTAAAAACCAGAGTGCTTACTAAGAGAATCAGGTGATGTGACATATGCATTGTGCCTAACTTTGGTAATCGATGAGACAAAGGCATTATTCAGAGAGGGAGGGAGGGAAAGAGGGAGGGAGGGAAGGAAAGAGGGAGGGAAGGAGGATTAGATGGGTCTAATGATGGGGCACATAAATCTCAAGTGTGTTGGTAAGGTGGCAGTGGATGCAGGCATTGAGATCCTGATTTAAAGGTTAAAAAATACCAATCTGTGATCCTTTGAATATTCAATCAGAATGCCATTAGGATAGTGTTCTACATCCTAAAGAATTCCTAATTGGAATTGTGAATTACCAGTATTAACCCTGTGGACAGGAATTTGATCATTCAGGAGAAAAATCCAAGGAACATTTAAGACTTAATAAAGTGCAACACTTACATGACAACTAAGAACAGTTAGAAATATTTAAAAGAAAGAACTAAAAATAAAGACAAGAGAAATTCTGGAAACTAAGTTGTGATCATCAGGCCAATGACTGCTTTCAAGGCGTAATTAGAAAACTAAAACGCATCTGTTGGCTTTAGCTACAAGACAGTTTTTGAAAAGCTTTAAAAAGAAAAAACCAGTAGAATGGCAGATTCAGATTAGAGTAGGCTGAGAAATGAATACAAAGTAAATAAGCAGAGGTGTTAAGAGAAATCTTTTAAAAGAAAGCTGGTTTTGAAGGGGGAAGAGAAATTTGGCCTGAGATATAAGGTCAAGGGATATTTTTGGTTGTTTTTATATTAAAAGGTAGGAAAGAGGCAGAAGATATGGGAACTGGGAAAATAAAAAATAAAATTAAATTAAAAAGGTGGTGATTTAGGCATGTGTAAAAAAGCCCAATGGGGAAAAATCCAGTTCAGAAGCAGGTAAGGCTTCTTGGAGGGTTCTGTATGTCACCCAGAAGGGAGACAGATACAATTGAAGAAAGTTCACAGTAGAAAGATGAAAACATTTCCATATGACAACTTTCTAAAGCATGATGAGTCAAAACTAATCTTCCATTTCCTCAGCCACAAGTTCATTCACGAGACTGTGATTTTTAGTGTATAGTCCAACGTTTCACCTCTACCTTTGAAGAAGCATATTTAGCCTTTCTATTTCTACACTTACCTACTGATAAAGGGCTAAGGCCAGTTACTTCAGGAAGCTTTTCCAGAAATTTTTTTTGCATAACTGGTGTACTATGAAGGCAAAGTGAATCACACTTCCCAGGTCCTGCTCTAGCATGAATTGGAGAGATCACATGAGGCTCAGGAGGCTCACTGCAGGGGCTTTTTTGGATACTATCTTTTATTGGCTTTAAGAAGTTCTCAACAGCCAGGGAACAAAGTTCCTCAACCGGTGATGAGTGCTTATCATCTCCATTTAATGCTTTGAAATCTGGGGATGTTGCTTGTTGCCAAGGTGGAATGCCTGGAGAATCAGGGGAGCTGTAACTAATGTAACAATTATCATCATCATCTTCATCTTCCTCAGGAACAGCTGCAGAGGCAATTGGTAGCAGTGTCTGACTGGCACTTACAATCTGACCACATCCTGTAGTTGGTACTTGCAAGGCAATGTGAGCTGTAGTAACTTCTTCCTTGGCATGTGCTGTAGTGGAAAGTGTATGTGGGGACACTGTAGGTGCGTCACCGGGATTAACTAAAGGACTGATGTTTTCAGCAGAATTTATCACTCCAGTTAACTCAGTTTTAGGGAGTTTCTTTGAACGTTCATATTCCTCTTTGGCTTGAAGCCATGCCTGAACCAGTTGTCGACTTGGGGCATATTTGCAAGGCATAATTACAATTTTTTTATCTTCAACCATCTTATGGCTATTACTTGACCCTTTATTGAGAACTGCTTGGCCATTACGAAGGGGGGACCCTGGTCTGGGACCCTGAGTCATTGCTGAGAATGCTGTTTTCCATAGGCGAAGTCCCTCCAAGGAAAAGTCTCCTTCAAATTCAACCAGGTCATTTGGAAGTCGAGTTTCCACCATGAGGAGCCGTCCACCAATCTCCCTATAAATACATGTTTTAGAACAAATGTTTTTGTTTCAAGAAACAATTACCCAAATAAGTTCTTCCCTAACAGACTTAGAGTCCTTTTTGGTATCTCAAATATGACAATTTCTTTTATTTACTCACCCCAATTGCAAACAAAATACTCTAACTTCAGCCCCAATATGCTTTTCTCCATTGGTATATAATTACAAAATTAATTTCTTTGAAAGGCATCACTGATACAAAAGAAAGAAGTTATTTAGTGTCCCGTGGAGCTTTTTCTCCACACTCATGGAAACCCTCACCACTACTAATCTCTGCATGTTAACATCTGTGGGAGCCAGAGGGTGCTATTATGTGCCTGCCTTAGCTGCTCCCCATCTTAGTTTTTGAGACATGCTCTCAAACTAAACTTTAAGCTCCTGACTCTGATCAGCTGGATGGCCAGTGAGCTCCAGGGATCTGCAAGTGTACCTTCTAGTGCTGGGTTAGGGACACGTCCCACCATGTTCCGATTTCATGTCAGCACCAGGGTGCAAACTCAGGTCCTCCTGCTTATGCAGCAGGCACTTTATCAACTGTTTGTCTCCCCAGCCACTTGTTCATTTCAAGTACTGTCTCACTGTCACCATACATAGGAAAAAATGGAGTAATTTTCATTTATTTCTCTATGGCCTCTTTTCATATCTCCTAGTACCTATACTAGTTTAGCAAAGCCAATCATTTCAAAACCTTTGTATTTTAAAAATTCTCTCAATATTAAAAAAAAAAAAAAAGAGCATACACCTTCTAGTTAGTGGTTTACCATGAGGTCTTTGGTTCAATGTTCAGTATCAGACAAAACCCCATCTACTTAGCTAAGGGAAATGGTCACAATTCTGTTCCCTCATGTGCTTGAGTTTGACATAAACATAAAAACTTTGGAACTGGCAGGACACAAAATGAAGTCTGAATCCCACTAGCGTGTGAGCTCATATGCACGTGTGGAGAAATCAAAGATAGACTGGCTTAGTCTGTGTGGTTGTGTGAATGTGGTTGTCAGAGGACAAACTTTGGGATGTTGTTCCACAGGTGCTAACCTCTGCCTTTCACTGACCTGAAATTCAGCAAGTAGGATAGGCTGGCTGGCTCAGCAAGCTTGAGGTTCTACCTGTGGCACCTCTACAGAGATTTGGGATTGTAAGTACATACTACCAGTCCTGTTTTCTTTTTTGTTTTTTAAACAAACAAATAAAAGCCAACACGAGTGTGAGTTACTGGATTTATGTCCTCAAGTACTTTATTGATTTGTCTCCATAGCCCCAAACTCTTGGATTAGGCTGTGTACTCTGTTAGCTCGCACCAACTATGTGCTACCTTGGTGATGGAAATGATACGGAACTATTCAATCACTGCTAAATAAAATAGTACAATTCCCACTCCAATCTTGGGTGTATGTACCTTATCTGAAAATCTTAAATGAAAGAAATGATAAGGGGAATCACACTTTAATCACAATTATTAACTATAAAAAACTAATAGCACTACCAACAAGACTAAAGATGGTGAAATCAAATGAAAAGTGGTTTAAAACAGAAACACCCCAAACTAACGTTTATTTACTACCACTAGGAGAACTTCCATGTGTGACCAATGCTATCGTTTGGATTTTTAGTGGTCCCCAAATATCCATGCATTAGAGGCCTGGTCCTTAGTGAGACTTACTGAGAGGTCTTTAGATTATGGGCACTGGTCTTTTCTTTTTGGTCCTAACCACTAAGTGAGACATTTTTCTTTGCCAATTGTGCCTATCTTGATGTACATCCTTGACACAGACCAAGCCATAAGCTGAACATGGACTGGAATTCTGAAACTATGCGTCCAAGGGAACTTCTCCTTATTTACTGGGTTACATCCAATATTGCTCATAGTGACAGAAAGCAAATGAACACATTTGTTAAAAAAAAACAAAACAAAAATTTAAAGAAACTTTTTTTTAAAAAAGTCCAAAAGCTTAATGTTGGTCTGGTGAGACAGCTCTACAGGTAAAGTCACCTGCCACCAAGCCTGATGGGCCAGTTTGATCTCACATGATGAAAGGCAGGAACTGAGTCCCATAAGATCTCCATACTTGTGATATACACATACCTACATACACATATACCAAAAAAGTATATTAAAAGGTTTAGTAATTAAAACTTCTATTTATGGGGTAAACCCAGTGGTAGAGTGGTTGCCTATGATGTGAGATCCTGGATTCAGCTCCAAGCATTGAATTTACACACACATACACACACACACCCTCCCCACTTCCTCTCTCCCTCCCTCCTCCTGTCTTTGAGAGGTATTTTGACAGTCCTTTAAATTCTGCATCATGTCAAGTAAGCCTCTGCTCCTCTACTCCTTAATGGTGACACCGAGTTAAGTATAGTAAATTAAAGCCCAAGAACCTTCGATTTAATTTCTCTAGTGTAGTTTTCTAGTTAGTTTGTGAATATTCTTAATCAGTTTGTAATTACAAATAATTTTAATTCTTCTTAAAAATGCAGTATCGCAAATAGAAAACTAGCGTTCAGTTATGAAATGTTACATAAATAAAAATTATTCAAAGTGACCCAAGGGCAAACAAATTAATTCTCATTACCTGGGCTTTTCTGGAACATCAGAAGGATTACTGCAAAACGGTTCCTGATAAATAGTTTCTGAAAGATCATGATCCAACAAAGTTGCCACAATTTCTTCCCTACTTGGTGGGGACATAAGTGGTTTCAGAATGTGAGCAGTTCGGGGAGTAAAAGTGCCATTTTTAGACTGTAAGGGAGAACTGGTAGACCTTGGTGAACTATCAGGAGTTGGTGTCAACACATCATTGTTTCTTGAAACATACAATTCTAAATCTTCAGAAGTTGCATCCACAAGTTCCCCATCAGGGGAAGAAAGTATGGTGGTAAAAGAGGTATTAACTGATTCAAGAGACTGTTCCATTTCTTTTCTGTTATGACTTTGCATCCAGTCTGAACCGCTTGCCTGTGGGAGACTGAGAAATACTTCTTTACCCATTGAACTCCTGTTCAATCTGGATTTTTCACTCAGACAGCTCTCTGATTGCTGGACACAGAAAGACTCCACTATTGAATTAGAACGAGATGTCAGAGGATGAAAGCTATTTTTCCACTGGCTATGCCGATGATTTTCATTGTTATCTGTAGATGATTTTTCAAAAAGTTCAGGGTTTAAAGTACTGGGTCTAATCCATGGGTTTGAATCAGAGACATGATGCTTCTCCTCACTACAATTCTGTTTGTCATGACTTAAAAGCTCATTCTTTTCTATAGCTTGTCCTGGGAAAAGATCCTGAACAGCATCGCTTAGAAATTTCTGAGGCAAATTTTGATCAGCTGGAACAAACTGACTGCCAGAGTAAAAGCTACAAAACCCAGTTTGAGCAATTGTGTTAATATCAAAATTATAATTATGTTCAGGAGACAAGCTATCTTCGAGTGAATAACAGCTTTCAAAACCTGGATCTGAAAAAAGGATGGGACTGTCATCTGACAGAGAATTATCCAAGTGGCCAGAGGTCTGCAGATGTAGAGGGTCCACGTTCAGACTCCTGGGGGTTTGCTCCTGGAGTTTTGTTCTTCTGGGAGTCCGGGGTTTTCTTGCTGATGTCACCAGCCTGGCCCTTTTATTTGTCCTCTTCTGCTCAGCAGACGTATCCTTACCTGGCTGACCACTGCACTCTTGCACACTTGTGCTCTGCGCTCTCTGCTGCCTCCTTTGTAACAATTCTTTTAGCACAGCCAGCCCACACTGTCCTTCACCAAACACTGAAGGTGTTGACATATTTTCATTTTTACACTGAGACAATGCTTTGCTTTGTGAAATTGCTTCTGACAGTGACCTTTGTTTTACCTTCTCAGGCTTAAAATTTGACATATCTAAAATAAAGCCCCTCTGTTTCTGCTCCCAAGCTATTTGTTTGATGGGACTTCTCAAAGAAGTTACAAAACAATTAGGTGTCTGGCTTTCCTCAGAAGCTGCATTTCCTGGAGAACAACTTTCACTGTGTTTTGACTGTTCTGACATGCACACAGTCTGCTGCTGACTGTCTTTGCAGTGCAAAAAATTCGGGGTACAAACCTGTTGTGGCTTTGACTCTAGGGAACTTCGGTACTCATTTAACTTCCCAACAGATGGCACACAGTTCTTTTGTACATTTGCACTCTCCTCTGTCTTTGGAGACATTACACCTGGAGATATCTGTGTACTCTGTGCTACCTGAGACAAATGGTTGGAAAGGTCAAGTATGCTTTTCTGAATCAAGGTTGATTCCTTTCGAGTAAACATAGCACTTTGATTATGAGACCTCTGCATATTAATTTTTGAGATTCCAGGTCCTATAGAACTATAAACAACGGATGGATGTAAATCATCTCGTGAACTGGGGAATGTTTGCAAATCCAGAGACTTCTTGCTTTCTAAGAAAGAGGAAAAGCAGTTAGACAGCTTCTGCTGTGTATTAAGTCCAGTGGGCTGGCAAGGAGGAAGTGGATGATCCGGAGCAGGGCCCGTCTGCGCCGTCTCTTTCTGTTTAAAAAGTGCTTGAGCACCAGAGCTACTCGTGAGCTCAGATGCATTCTGGTGGTTGTGTGCGAGCTCGGCGGCAGCCTCAGGCTGTAGTCTCATCTTGTCATCTGAGGGTGCTATGTGCTTCCTTGCTGTACCTTTCTCGTTTGTTCTTTGCTTCTGTTTTGCTCGTGGTCTCTTTTTTCCATCATCTACTAGTTTATTTGTCTGATTTCGCTTGTTTCTTTTTTTAGCAACAACAGATGGATTAGCAAGTCTTGCTTTTGACTTCTTAACCTGTGCTCTTGCTCGACTAGTTTTTCCTACACGAGGATTAACAGTCTTAGTGTTGTATGCATTAGGACCCTTAAAAAGCATTGATTCTTTCTCTGCAGCAGCTATTATTTCTTCAGCTCTTGGGTCTGTGGGAGACCAGCACCGAGGTGGAGAAGAATTGATAGGACTTGTGCTTCTCTCAGAAAGAAAGCCTAGCTTTGACATCACGTCACTGTAGTTCAAGTCACAGTCTTCGGTTTCAGCAATGTAAGACGGTGAGGGAGGAGAAAGAACAGCGTGTGTCCGCTTTCTTCTAAAAGATAAAGTTCTTTTAATGTTTTCACTATTTGTTCTTGGTTGCTTACCAGCTTTTTTCTTAGCAGACTTATGTTTTGACTTCCTTTTGTGACCTTTCTTTGGTGTTAGTGGATAAATGGGGTATTTGGTTGCAGGGGAGTCAGGAACTTTTGGCCAAAAATCTTTCAAAGGTGCAAGCTTCTTATATAATTCCATTTTTTCTTCAGTTAATATTACTTGTTTTTCTTTAGAGTCTATTTTACCTAGCTTCACAAGCATATTTTTTCTCCCTCTAAATCTATTAATAATAATATACTTTATAATGACAGGGGGCAGCTTTTTAGACATTTTTCTTCGTTTTCGGGATTTTAGAGCTCCATCTAAGTTTCCACCCATCTCCGTGGGATGAGGTAGGCTAACTTTCGAGTTGTGTGTCACAAAACTTGGCTCACTATCTTCAGTTTCATAGTTCACCTTGCGTTTGGCTCTAAGTGTGTATTTATTTCCATATAGTCCGAAGGACTGTTCCGTCTCTAAAGATCCATCTCCAAAATGGCAGTCTATAAAATTTTCTGTAGATGTTTTATTTTCAAATGTCCCATGAGTCGTTTTAGTTAAATCACCACCCAATACATTACCCTTCTCAGAAGCGCTACTGCAAGGGTTGTTATGTGTACAACTGTCTTTTGTGGATCTACTATCACTACTTTTGGTAGAAATTTCCTGATGGGCTATTAACTTCTTTTTATTCAATTTTAACCGGGAAGGTTTATTGCCAGGTTGTAGTTTATATGTGACAGGAGATAGTTTCTGTGGTCTACTGAGACAATTAGAAAGAACAACACTGGGAAAAAACATGTAATGGGCTGCCTGCTGGCTGAGACTTGGCTTTTCCGCTTTATGCTCTTGGAATTCCTCATATCTGATTTTAAGTTTATTTAAGCCATTCTCATCAGCGATGCTATCCAGAGAATGCACCACAGGTCTACTCTCCCCTGAGCACGACAGCATGTCACAACTCTCAGTTAAGGAAGAGGGGAACAGACTATTGAAAGACGTGCTGTTTCCTTTCTCATGTCCCTCAGAGGACAGTTTGTTTTTGGAATGACTTAACTCAGTAAAGTTGAAAGAGTTTTTCCCCAGTGTATTCTCACTAGTGTGACGGCTCACGTGTATGAAAGGGGTATCCTTTTCCATTTTTCTCATGTTCGTATACTTTCTACTTGGTATTTGTCTTGTAACAGATGGAATATCTTCTTCATAATCAAAGATACTACTTTCACAGGAAGATACCGGCAAAGATTTGTCTTTCTTACACATCTCTTTGTGAGAATTATCCGAATGAACAGAACTGTTTAAAGATCCAGAGTATTTCATGGAGTAAGTACTTTCATTTGTAAAAGTGACTGAATTGTCTCGACCTTTTTCTGTATTGTTTGGTTGTGAAAGGTCTTCAATTAAATCTTCTTTGTTTAAAACATGGGAAGAAAGGGCACTTGTGTGTTTACACTGAAAGGTAATCTTAGCAGAAGATGGGGGCTCTAACGTAGCAGCATCCTTGTGAAAGATGGAAGGTCTTACTGATAGCTTGCTTGTTGCAATCACAGAAGAGTGGGCTCTAGAATTTTCATTGTTTAATGGATTGTCTGGAATCATAGAAAGAAAATAATTAAATCATTCACAGTATTAATCCCTTAAGGAAGAATTTATATTGTTTGTATGTCTAAAACAGGAATCTGAACAAAACTTTTAGACCTATCATCAGGATTATGCAACCCAAACAATCAAGAGACAATATTAGTCATTATTTTAAACATACATTCTTTTGATCAGAAAAATGTAAGTAGCTTTAAGGAATATGGAAAAACACTACCATATTCGAGTTGTTTCATAAAATAATATGCTTCATGTTATTTGAAATATGCTTAGAACATTTCTTATTTTTTTCTTCAAATGAAACTAATTAAGGTTAACAGAACTTCAACCGAACAACTCACTTGAAAATAAGGGATTACATATCTACATTTTTAAAAAAGCAAAAACTCTACAGAAAGACAAACCATAGTTGTGTCACTTATAGCCTCACATATAGGAAATATGAATTTCGTCACTAAGTAAGCAAACACAGCAGATTGTTTCTTACCACTGTTTTCATCTGCAGTCCCATCCACCTGGGGGATAGAAAGATTGGCAAAAAGCAGACTGTTCTCACTCCACTCCATCTCTTCTTCTGACGATGAGTCATCGTCTTCAGCTGAGCTTCTGTGGACATTTCTACACAGTGACCTAGAGAGTGTTAAGATTCAGTGGTGAGTTCGTTATTAGAGAAAGATACACCTGGGGCTGGAAGGATGGCTCAGCAGCTAAAAATACAGTGCTGTTCTTGCAGAAGACTCTAGCTAGCTGCAGTCCCAGAGCCCACATGGTGGCTTGCAACTGTCTGTACCTCCAATTTCGGATCCGACACAGTCTTCTGGTTTTTGAAGGCAATGCACACGTAATGCACAGATACACATGAGGCAAGTACTCATACACATAAGATAAAAGTAAACAAAATTTCAAAAGAAAAAAAAGTGCATCTTAGGTAAGATGTAAGTTTTTAGATTATGACAGTAAAACAATACAAAGATATAAAAATAGCATTTATAAAAGAAAAATAGATTCATTTTATTAACATGTACTGCTATGGGACCTGCAAAAGTTATTATAAATAGCATTTATAATCTAATTCATGTGAAGTAGAAAGCATAGCAATTCTTATGACCACAACCCTGTATTACCCTATCTAGTCATGTCTTTCCTTACTGTCTCCCCTTTATCTTCTCTGTGGATATGATACACACACAACAAACGAGAACCAAGTGACTTCTAAAAGGTAGCATCCTAACATATTTCAAGGTATTCATAAACGAATTACTAAAATCTAAAATAAAAAACAAGAAAGGTGAGACAGGGCTAGAGAGGAAGTTGCAGTGACCAAAAAAAGCTAGAAGACAAAATGGTAACTGAGTTATCTCGCAGTAGCTACAAAGCAAGGACAATTTGAGGTTCAGGTAGTCTAAAGTCTGTTCCCTGTTTACACCAGCTGGAACTTTCACTTCCATCTAGATACTCAAAATTTTTCTTTCCATATCAAATTTTTCCCTTTGGCCTCAATTGCTTGGAAATAGTTTACTCTTTATGTCTTTTTCAAATCACAATTTGTCATTAAATCACTTTTAAGTGCTTAGCGAAGTAGTACATCAAACATCATCTAATTGTTAGTTGTTATTATTTCTTAGGCTTTCTGAAACAGGGTTTCCTTGTGGCCCCTTGGCTGTCTAAGAACAAACTCTGTAGTCAAGGCTGGCATCAAACTCAGAGACCCACCTGCAAAGGCGTGTGCCACCATGCCCAGCTAGAGTTACTATTAGATTCTAATAATTCTAGTCTAACTTTCTGATACCAAATCTTATTCTTATTGGCTCTGATCTATCTTTGTTTTCATATTCCCTCTATCAAGGGCTTACAGGATAATCCTTACATTGTTACTAGCTCTGTTAGAAGATAACTCCCTTGTGATAACACATTCAATGATTATTTTCAGCTTCCATGCTATATTCATGCTTTACCCTCCATCACAAAAAGAAACAGATATGTCATTTCCTATATGTTAATATTTAATATACAAATATGTTGTGGCGATATACTGTATATTTACTAAAATCAGTCTGGAATATCCGAGAACAGGATTACCCACAGTCAAGCTAAGGAGGTCAGGGAGTGGAGACCCATGCCATTAATCCCATCACTCAGGAGACAGAGATCTGTGAGTTCAAGACCTAACAGCCAGGCAGTGATGGCACATGTCCTTAGTCCCAGCATTTGAAAGGCAAAGGCAGGAAGATCTCTGTTGAGTTTGAGGTCAGGACAGCTGAGACTGTTACACAGAAAACCATGTTGAAAACAAACAAACAAACAGGCTGAAGATGGCTAGTTTTATTAAATACAATGTATCACCCAGCATGTCTATCACTTCTCCAGACACCCTCTGTTGTCATGTCCACACATCTTCCTAGTTGTCCTCCTTCTCTTTCCCTTACTCTCTCAGTTCTTCTTACGTTGTGGGGCACGTGGCGAAACTTAACATTGAATACACAGAATGAATGCAGTTATCAAATTCCTTTCTAAATTTCTACTATTAGGTTTCTCTCTAATATGGTTATGAAATGTTTGAGTCTCAGGGCAGACTCAGACTAATCAAGCTCAGAGACTGATTGGAAAACCACATGCCATCTGGGCTGGCTAATCTTGGTTGCCAACCCGACTGACTCTGGAATCAATTGAAATGTGTACCTCTGGGCACTCCTAGGGAGGACTTTCCTGACCACATTATCTGAAGCAGGCAGTCCCACCCTAAATGTGGGCAGCACATTCTGGTGGCAGCCTAGATAAAAGGACCTGGAAAAAAGAAACTGGCTTTTTGTCTGCTTGCCCCCACTCTTGCAGGCTGTTAATCTCTCTTGTTGCTGTGGCAAAAAAAAAAAAAAAAAAAAGTCTCTGAAAGTCCCGGCTTTCAATAACAGACTGGGCTTGCTGAGACAACAGCCTGATAAACTGAGCAACTACCAGACTCTTGGCTCCTCCACTGTAGGATGGTCATTGTTGAGATGACCTAGACTACTGCAACCAGTAAAACAGTCTCATGGACCACCTTTTCTATTATGCACCAGCTCTGTTCCTTTATAGAGAACCCTGGCTAATACATCAGCTCTCTCCCCTCTCCTCCTCTCCCCTCCCGACCCCCTCTCTCTCTGGCATGATCTTACACGGTAACCCTGGCTGGCCTGAAACTTACTATGTAGATCAGGATGTCTCTAACTCACAGGGATCCATTTGCCTTAGCCTCATGCACTGTCACGTTCAGTTCTTACTAACCTTAAATGTAAGCCAGAATAACAATGTTTGTTCCCGAGACTATTTATTTTGAGATAAGATCTTACTATGTAGCCCTGGCTGGTATTAAAGGCTTGTGTCACTAGGCCAGAAATTTGCTTATGTTTATGTAATTCATTCAGTCTAATCAGACCTGAAAAGAATCACTCTTATTTTTAAGATGACACTGCATACTGTTACTAAGATCCATTCACAGTTACTCTCACAATTATTTCTTTAGGTTCTGTGCTAAGGGGGACCTTCAATTTTACCCACTGGTTTCTCGGATGTGTTAATACTATATAAAACAGATGGTTTATAGGCTTGGTCTTTTAAAATGTAGCAGATTATTTTGTTTGGAATATTAAAGATATCCTACATGAAAAAGTCCTTATTTAAAAGGGATTTTAAAAGTAAATATAGTTCATAAGGCATTTTTCAGCATGATAAATAACAAGTAATTTTCTACTAAAGTACAGCAGTAACAAAAAGTATTTATTAGAATAACTGAAATAACCTTTCTTTAAAAAAAAAAAAAAATCACCTCTTTTTGGCACAATGTTCTTCAATATCATTGTCCCATCTCTGGGACATCACCAAACTAAGCTCCATTTCCTCTTTTTCAATCTGTGGTGCATTTTCTTCATCATCACTATTTTGCAGATTTTGAGAGTCTCCAAAGGAGCGGCATGGTAACGGCATCTTATTCTTTTCTCCTTGATATCCATCACTTTCCAAACCAGCAAGAAGATGTACCAGTGCTTCATCAGGACTACTGTCCACTATAAAACAAGTAAATCAATCACCGTAAGTAGCCTAAAATGTAAAAGATCTAATAATCGACATCAGTTATGACAACAAAAGTGATGATGAAAAAACATAAGTGAATATAAATCAAACACTGAAAAGAGAGTGACTGGTACGAAGGCTCAAGTGCTGACGATGTGGCCCCATCAAAGTGAGCTCCTTGGGCTATCTGAACGAGAAGACTCTCAGATTCCATCTACTAAATAAGGACTTCTGAGGTAGGACCCGGGACTGGTATTTTTGAAGAGTTACCCAAGCTCACCTAAATATGAAGAGTACTAAAGATAAATGTTCAAAATAAAGGATATACGAATCAATGACAGCCAAGGAAGTATAAGAAGTAGTATACAGATAAACATCTTATCCTACACTTAAACTTTACCCATAGGACAGTCAAATAAAATCTAGTTGAGACACATAAAAAATTAAAAGTAGTTTGTAGTTCAGTTTTTATGAAACCAAACCAAACCATATATGCTAAGATTCCAAAAGTTAAAAAGTCATATATTATCAGGCGTTAACAAGATTGTGATGAAACTGGAATCTTTACTACTGCACAGGCTGTAAAATGTCCTTAATTTTTGGCACAAATCTAAAATTCTTGTAATCTTCAAAGTGTATTCTGTCTTGATTGTTATGGTTAGGAATACAGGAGAAACTGAGTTTATTCCCCCCACCCTTTTGCTACACTACATACCCATTAATTCCACTACCACATGTATATGCAAGAAAATTGAAAATACTTTACTGTCATAGTCAGGTTACAAAACAGGCTTCCTTGTGTCACTCAGATATACGCACATCACTTTAGTCTACTTCAGGTGCCTTTTCTTCTCTTTCCCACTCTCAGCGCCCCCTCAACTAGCTCACTTTCTGCTTCCACGATCTACATATTTATTCAGTTTTATCCTTCATGTGTTTATGTGTGGTGTGAGTGCATGAGTGTGTGTAGGTGTCTGTGCATGTGCAAGCAGAAGCCTCAGGTTGATTTGGGAACCCTCCTCAATTTCTTTTCTATATTAGTTTTGTGGAAATATCTTTCCACTGCAGTTACTCATAAAATGGAATTCATAATAAGAATATATAAATAATTGAAATAAATTCTAAAAAAGAAAATAGCCAATAACTACATAAGTTAGTTCACAAAAGAAGAAATGCAAATGGCCACTAAATATATAAAAATATATTGAAGCAGGACTTTTGTTTGAGACGGGCTCTCTATGTAGCCCTGGAATTCACTCACTATGTAGATCATGTTGACTTTCAGTTCAGAGACTCTGCCTCTTCCTCAGAAGTGCTGGAATTAAGGGCATGGGCCACCAGGCCAGACTGACCCAGTACTTTTAATCAAATCCAGAGCTCACTGATAAGGCAAGTCTCATTAGCCAGCTTACTCCTGGGATGCACCCTCTTGGCTGCCTCAGGACAGAATTACAAGTGTAATGCCATGATCATCTGGGTCAGAATGCCACTCCTCTTGCTTTAAAGGTATTTGTTTAGTTTTATGTGCATGGGGATTCTGCCTGCATGGGGTTGGGTGCTCTGAGAAAGGAATTAAAATAATAAAGACAAGCTGTCATATGGCACTAGGAAGCAAACAGGGGTCCTCTAGAAGAGCAACCATCTCTAAAAAGCCAACCAAACAAAACAACGACAAAAACAAACTATGTATCTGAACCACATCCTCTATCTCTAATCGATTATCTGTAGCAGACATTTAGACTGGCTGATATCTTACTCAGCAGAGATCCAGCTGGTGTTTTAAGAAACCTGTGTACCATTTTCCACGGTGGCTGCACTAACTTATATTCCAACTTGAGTACTGCTGTAATATTGCCATACTGCCCTTGCCCCACAGCTGTATGTCTGAACCTCTCTACTTCTGAGCTACACCTCCTTCTCTTTTACCTTTTTTTTTCTTCCCTTTCCTAGACAGGGCCTCTGTCATCCTGGCAGGCCTTGAACTTGCCCTCCTCCTGCCTCAGCTCCTTAGTGGATGGGATAACTGGCCCAAAATTTGTTTCCTGGATGACAGAGGTTCTGTCTGAGATAAAATGCATTTTAATTTGCATTTGCCTGATGGCTAAAAATGTTCAACATTTTCCCCATATATTTATTGGCAACTTACATTCCTTATTTGCTTAGTTATTGGCTTCTTTTAAGACTTATTTTTATTTCATGTGCATGAGTGTTAACATGCACACGTGTATGTATGTGTACTACAGGCACAGGTACTCAGGAAGGTCAGGAGAGAGTGCTACACGCATTGTTGGCAGCTGTCCCGTGAGTGCTGGAAACTAAACCTGGGATGGTGGTGTAAGAGCAGCAAGAAGTCTTGATGGCTGAGCCATTTCTCCAGTGCACACCTGAGTGTTTAATTATTTGTGTTCTCTATATTTTCCAGGTTATCAATGTCCTACCGGATATATGGCTAACAGTGAAGATAATTCCACAAAAGCTTATTATTCCATGAACATGTCATAACTTTTATAATATCCCCAAATTAGAAACAACCCAAACCTATATATACTATGATGCAAATGACAGAATATTACTGGTCAAGAAAAAGGGAATAAAAGCTATAGTATAGATGAACTTTGAAAATATTATGCTAATTGAAGACATCCAAATATAGGAAAATGTTTAAATGATTTCATTTATATAAAATGTTCTACTTAGGTAAACTAGTAAAAGAGGTTGCCCAGGGGCCAAAAAGAAGTAATTGTTGCTAACGAGTACATGGATTTTCTCGTGATGATAAAAATGTTCTGAAACAGGTTGCACAATTATAATAACGCATCTCAATAATTTTTTAAAAGGACATTAAAACAGTGCCTACAAGTCTATTACACAACTCTTCTCTCAGAAACGAGGCAACAAAGTAATATATTCTTCATTCACTAGAACAAGTTTTATGTTTTCTTTGTTGAGGTTTAAGAATTTGGCTCAGGAGAGAAGGCTTAGTGGTTAAAAGCATACAGTTCTCTTGCAGAGGGCCTAAACTTGGTTCCCAAAATCTACTTTAGGTAGCTTACAACTGCTTGTAAGCATCAGGGGATCTGATATCTACTGGCCTCTGTGGATACCTGCATATAATCCCATCCTCTAACAGACACATTCAGTCATGCTAACATGCAATATAAAATGAAAATATTTGCTTTCAGGGTTTTTGATAATGATCTACTTCTTTAACCTAAAATTACAATTAGTTTCAATTTTTCTGCCACATTCTTTGCAAGCTTTAATAGCAAAATGAAGTCATAACTGCTGGTACAACGTATTTGGCTAATGAAATTAATCAGAGATCCATCATTCAAACTTCTTTTTCAATTTCTTAAATTTTTCTATGTCCTATTCTGACTTCTTTTTAGCTACGTTTATGTATTTGTTCAAATAATAATATATTTAAAATTGCAATCTCAAATTAAAACAGAAATGTGTTTATAGAACAATTTCTTTTTAAAATTTGATTATTTACTTAAAATTCTCTTATCCAAAATATTTTTAAAATAAGCACATGCACTAAGTTTAGGATTGCCCACGATCAGTAAGTTTATGTCCACCTAGATGAAAATGTAGAGAGGGCATTAGATGGAGCTAGGACCATGTCTGATACCATAAAAAATGTAGAGAGGGCATTAGATGGAGCTAGGACCATGTCTGATACCATAAAAAATGTAGAGAGGGCATTAGATGGAGCTAGGACCATATCTGATACCATAAAAAAAGTTTAAAAGGGCAGCAAAGAAGCAACATAACATTGATGGTACCAAGCAAAAAAAGAAGGATAATGTATAGATGGTTTATGTTAATTAAAAGGCATTTCAGGTGATACAACAACACTCAGAAATTACAGTTGTGTGCTACACTACCTCAGATTTAGTAACCTTAACGTAAGCTTCCCCGTAGTATAGGAAACTATCCATGGTTTCATTACTATGCTTCATTTGGAGTACTGAGTAACTGGGAGCTGGGATATGACTCAGTAATTAATGTGCTTACTCTTCAAGTGTAAGGACCAGAGGTTAGATGTCCAGGAAGCCACATAAAAACTGGAAGGCAGAGCAACCCACCTGTAATTCTTGCCCTGGAAGGTGGAGACAAGAAGTTCCCCCTTGGGTTTGACAGACTCTGCATCAATGAATAAGGTTGAAGAGTGTTTAAGGATGGTTCCTGACACTGTCATGGGGCCTCCAGATGCATGCACACATACACAGGCCTGCTTATCCCTACACATGTAAAAACATGTATGTATGCATGCATGCTACACAGACAGAAAAGAGAAAAATGAAATGTTTTACTCCTAAGGTGACATGCTTTCACCCAATGTACAAGAAAAAGTTTTCTTTTACAGTTGTTTTAAGGAAAAACTGTAGAAAGCCACTTGATTTAATGTGATGCTTAATTTTTATACTCAGTAGTTACTAAATGTGAAATATTTACTTCTATGAATCAAAAAAAAAAAAGTGGAAATTCACTTTGACTAAAACAGGAAACATTTACTTACTGAAAGCTGGTGTCTCACTCAGTCTCTGAGTCAAAGGTTGAAAAGTCTGACTATTTTCCATGAGGTTCAAAATTGCTTCTTCATTAATAAGCGCCTCTTCTACTTGATGTTTAGTGTTACCTTGGGAGGACAAAGAATACAAAGTGCATTGAGTCAATGGATGTGGTTCTGAAAGTTATCAGCTTACATGATACAGAATTTGTATAAGTTATGTAAGGTTACAGTGTAAACCTACTTTAAAGCTATGAAATGCTACTGAAATATACAAAATAGAAATGCAATTAAAACTTAATTTTTAAAAACAGCCACAAGAACAACTTCATCAATCCCATGTGTAAAAAAAGAAAGAAAGAAACAAACAAACCAGACATCGTGACCCACATCTTTAAACCCAGCAGTGGGGAAGCATATGCAGGCAAATATCCATGAGTTCAGGACAAGCTTGGTCTATTCAATGAGTTCTGCCTAGAGCTCCACAGTAAGAACGTCTCCACAACAGAATCAAAAAGGCAAAACAACATTAATTTATATATCACTAAATGCTTATAATCCCGTCCGCTTTTTTTAAAAAAAATTATACCATATAGTTACACTACAATGATAAAAATCAGTATTAGGACACAGAATGTGGGTATATGTACTGTTTCGGGTTTCTCTGTGTAACCGCTCTGGCTGTTGCAGAACTTGCTCTATAGACCAGGCTATCCTCGAACTCAAGAGATCTGCCTGCCTCTGTCTCCTCAGTGCTGCTGAGATTAAGTATGTGCCACCACTGATGGGCTGTGTTATTTATTGTTTTTGTTGTCTGTGTTTGGAATAAGCTCTCCCATAGTCCCATCTGGCCTCTAACTCATTATGACCTTAACTTCTGATACTTCTGTCTCCATCCTAAGTGCTGGGAACCCAGGCATCTACAACTCCTCAGTTCTAACAAAAAAGTCCTTCATTCTCTGTGGTTCAAAAACAAGTAACTTCATTTGACATCAACTATATTTTTCAAAAGCTTCTCATTTAATATCTAAAAATGGTTTCTTCCAATATTTAACAGAGGGTCTAATGCCCACAAGGAATCAGTAATTTTAAGAACACAGATAAAGTGATATATTTTATATCATGTTATAATCTAGCAAGGGAGAAAATGAGAATAAGTAGTACATACTAAGAAAAGAGAAAGAGAGACAAAGACTACACATACAAAACCCAGCAGTTAATTAGCAGTGTTGCAGCTAGCTGGAAAATAGCTTTTGCTCATTTAAACAGACTTGATGCTTAAGTGCTTAAGAATTTGGGAGGGGGTATTAAATATTTAGGAGAGTAATTACTTTATATAAAGTAGCATGCCTAATATTTAACCAGAACAATCAAACAAAACCCAGAAAATAGCATTTTTATACAATCAGTTGATTAAAAATAAATCCTGGTACTCTGAAACCAATACTGATCCATATAAGTACAAAGAATAATCAAAATAAGTTATGAGGAAAGCGCAAATACCTATTACAATAAAGAAAATCTGCACAAAGCCATTAAAAAGGCACATATAGCCCTAGCGCAAGTGAAAATGACCTAATGCTTGTAGAGAAACAGGTAAGTATTAAAGTAAAGCATCAGTCAGTGGCTAAATGAGCAAACAGTGGTCAAGGTCAGTTAATAGTGACATAAAAAGATGAGAATCACAATAGTAAAGAAGGAACAAACACTAAGCCTCAGTGACACAGCATTTCATATTCTGTAGAACAATTACATTAAAGAGATAACATTATCAAGTGTTAAAATTATGGAAAGTCTTATATAACATTGGTAGGAAACCAACTTGGCATTTAATTTACAAACTAAACACAAATTTACAACATGCTCTACAAATTCCACTTGAATTTGTATGTGGTATCTCCTGGAAAGAAATGAAAACATGTTCATACAAAAACATGTTTATCTAAGGATTATTTTAATTTTTATAGTAAAAGCTTACTTGTAACTGATTTACTTGCTACTGTTTCCAATATTTTATGACTCTTCCCATGACATGTATTTTAAACTTCATATTTTATGTTTGTGGAATTACTACAATTGTTCATAACATTTTTATCAATCAAAAGTGAAAGCAACTGAAATATCTTCCAACTGATAAATGGATTGATAGGTTAATGTTTGGTAATAAAAGGAATGAAATATTGATAATTACCACAGTAATAGATAAACCCCGTTATAAATTATCTCTCAATTATGTTTAAAAGTACAAAATTTTTAATGTAAAATCATGTTGCTTAATGTACGCCAAGAATGACATCATTTGTATAAAATTTGAAGTGCTCAGCAACAGCACATACTGTGGATTTGAATGTAAAAATTCATCAGAAAATTTTGCATCTTAGTCTACAGCAACTTTAACAGAGATGAAGAAAGAGTAAAAGAACAGGAAATAATTTTTGTTACTCCCATATTCATTTCTTAAGAGAAAACCAAACAAATAAACTAGGAAACAGCAAAATATTAACTTAAGTGTCCAGTTCAACAATGTCTGCTTTAATATTTTATGTTGAATTGAAAAGATAATCAGACAACTTCACCTTTGCTCAAATCTGTGTCTTGGTGGACTTCTATCACATTGGCTGGTGTACACGGAAGGACTTCAGGAGAAAGAGTCTCAGAGTGCAATGTTAATTCAGCAGAGAACTCTTGGGATCCATTGCTGTAGTCCACAGATCCTGATAATGTTCTGCTTAATTAAAACGTATCTTTTATAACAAACTATATAACAAAGCAATAAAATTAGTTCTGAGATCTATAATAAATAAACACTTACACAGAGAAATCATTCTGTTTGAGAATTTCTTGAAGTCTCTTCTGAAACAGTTTTTCACTTTCAGTTGCTGGCACAAATCTGCAATCTTTAAATTTGAAAAGTGCATTAGATAGCAAGTAAATAAAATACTTTTCCTTTCTCCTTAAATAAGCTTTTAAAAATCACAGCAATTTCTTATCTTTTGCTTCTAACTCACCAGTACCTAAATGTAGTCTTGTTATAGAATCATACAAAAGAGAAATGGATGTTATTAAGCAATGATATGAAGAACTTATTGCCTCGAGTTTTACATCCTAAAACAAAACAAAACAAAAAATTGTTCTCTACCCACAAACACATCAATAAACTTCAAAAATAGAAATTTTCTTTGTAAAATGAATTTCTATTTTAAAGGGTATAAAGACTTAAATTTTATCAAAACATTTTTGACGCTTGATATAACCGTAAAATTTAAAATTTTTAGTTGGACTTCAGTAGAGATTTATTACAATATTTGTCTTCTGAATTGTTCTTTACATTTTCAAAGTTTTGCTGTACTCTGTGGCATGTAAACTCTCAAATTCTTTCAAAATATATCAACATTTAGCAATAACTGAGTATCTTCCTCAGAGTGGAACATGTTGATCAAGGTGACAGTTTTAGAAAACAGTAAGGACAGTATTTCAAAGTAGAACAAATCAAATGGTGTTTCTAAGCCAAGATCCATTGGGAAAAGAGGAAGAGGAGGGTGTACCAGAGGATGAAAGGAACAACTACAAACTCCATGGTAACCAAGTGACACTTTGAAGATAGCAATAAAGACTTATTGGTTGGACAGCAATGACAATTAAAAGCAGAGGGAATGATAGGTAGTTGGAGAAATAAAATCTAGTACTAAGGAGAACACATGACTATACTTTTTCACTAAAAATATTTCCTCAAATCATCAAAGCGTTCTCAGACTTATACCTTGTGATTCAGGCTGGCTAATTTGAGAGCTTTCATCCCTGTTTCTTCGCCGTTGCTTTTCATCTTCCCATATGGCCTGCAGCCCAGGGTTCCCACCAATTTGAGCTGCAATCACAATACTACAAGGGTCAAAGTGAAAAACTCTTTCTATAAACTCCTAGGCTTTAATAAATACTTTTGGGGCAGGGCAGAGTCTTACTGTGTCCCTGACCGGCCTGGAACTCATTATGCAACTTAGCCTGGTCTGAGACTCAGATCTGCCTGCCTATGTCTCCTCTGTGCTGGGATTAAAGGCAAGCACTACCATGCCCAACAATATTATCTTTTCAGAAAAACACTTATTGTGCATGCTACATTGGACAAATTATCCCAACTTTAAGTTTATCATGCAGTTCCTTTCTAGCATTTTTCAATGACTAACAGAAACAACAAAACACCAAGTAAGTAAAATTCAAAGATCTGATGAGAGAGAAGTCTAAAACTTCTTTCTCCCCATGGCATATAGCCTGCAGATAAAAGAATTAAAAGGCAGAGCACATGAAACTATTTTATGCTGGCTACTGTTGTTAGGGACACTTAGTTTCAGATCTAGGTAAACATAGTCATGCAGATGGACCTATAAACGAGCAAAATGATTACCTATTGCAATTAAATATGAAATATTGTCTGAAGAGTCATGTGTTAAAGGCCTGGTCTCAGGCTGGTGGCTGCACTTAAGAAGTGACTACGAGAGCATTTAGTTAGTCAATGGAGTGATCCATTCAATTCAGAGCTGAACGGGCTAGTAAGAGTGGGCGCAGCTGGGAGAAGTCAGTCATGGGATGGGAATGCTGCATATGTATCTTGTCCTGGACCCTGTCGTCTCACTCCTGCCCGTCTGCACGTACCATAGGCCTGAAAATGATGGAGCCCGATGACCATGGACTCAAACTTCTGACACTGAGAAGCCCAAAGAAATCTTTCTTTAAGATGGGTTCCCCAGATATTTTGTCAATGCAACAGAAAGCTGGCCCATGTGCTCTCCCATCAGAAACAAAGATCCCATTCCAAATGCCTTGCTTTCCCCTTCTGCATCTTCCTCCACAGCAATGCTACTATCCTACTTTTATCATGTTCTACAAATATAGTATGTGATTGAGGAAGACTGTGCACGTACCCTCCATGTCCAGCCTATTCAGGATGTCAGCAGCTACAGCGTCCACTTCTAATTCACATGTACTCAGAGGCTCAACACCATCCAGTAATAAAGAGCTGTAAAGAAACAATATCAATAAATACAGTAACTGTACTAGCACAAACTTCCCAAATAGTTTTTGTTGTTGCTGGGGAGCCAAGATTTTTATTATGCAGGAATATATGTTTGGAAGTAATGAGAAAATCTGAGGATATCAAATGAATTCGGGATTATACTACGTGTATATAGAAATTAGTAACAGGATAAGAAAAATTGTAAAGACAACCTATTGAGACCATTTAAAATGCAGTCTATATATTCTGAATCACAGTCTATATGTAAGGAATAGATCGTATTCAGCATGCAGTTCTGGCTATAGAAAACGGTTAAGACTAGAGAGGTACAACATAAGGATTTGTTAAAAATCCTAAGTATATAAAGTAAGTTGCCTAGAAGCATCTCCTCTGCAATCAAACATGATTTTCAGATAAGGGAAGAACACTGAAAAGTAGGCAAAGGATATTCACAACTCACGTTGTCGGCTACTCCTGAACTGACAATGCTTTAAAATTTTCACAACTATTGAAGCGATAAATCACATGGATGTTAATTAACAGTGAGTCACAGCTAGCAAAAGTGACAAGTTAATTTTTATGAGAACTGTAGCAGGTTTTCACTAATGCCTTTGACTTGAAAATATGGATATGGATTAGTTAGGGGTTTTTTGACCTTTAGAACTACTACAAGTTAGGAAGACAGCATGTAAGTGTGCATTGCTCCCAGGATGTACAGAAACCTAGTGCAGGTCCTAGTTTCCTGTTCCAAATGTTAGGTCTCTTCTCAGAACAGTCACTAAATGACTACTTGAAAATTGGGAATGCAGATTTTATTAACATTTCACTGGGTGGACACTTTCATTTTCTGTTGTCTTTTCCTAAGGAAAATTTGGTCATACATTAGACACTAATTTGTCACGGCTGGTGGTATAGCTCAATGGTAGAAAACCTGCTCAGGATGCCTGAAGTCTGGCCCTGATCATTAACAGTACATCCCACTACAAAATAGAACAGATTAATTTGTTAAACCCCACCCACACACTACATATACACAAAGGAGAGAGGGGGAGGAAGAGAGACTAAAACTTAAATCTCCATCATCTAAAGGGTGGCAATGTTGAAGCACTGTAGTCAGATGAAGAGCATCTGTAGCTTCATCACTGTAGCAAATGATCCTGAAGGACATGGCACATGACAGTTTCCACTCAAGACAGGAAGTGAAAGAGAACATCTGACTTGACACTCCCATCTTCTTACAACTTGTTTTTGTGATGGTCTTTGCAGTAATGTTTACAAAGGGTATTAAGTAATTCATTGTATTTCCTATAAAGGCACCCAGAAGAACACGTTAGAACTAGGGAGAGAAATGAAACTCATCACTTTCTAACTACTATGGGGAAACTTCTGGCATTATCTTTTATTTGTATTTAATGAAATCACAGATTTTCAGATAACATAAACATGGGGGAGGTGAGGAAAGACAGACTCTAAGACAGTCAAAAACCCCAAAGAGCTAGTAAGCAGTGGTAGCATGCACCCATAATCCCAGCATGAAGAAGAAGAGGCAGTAGTATGCCTACAACTCTGATTATACACAGTGAATTTCAGGCTATCCAAGATTATACAGTGAGGCCAAGTTTTATCAACTTGGCCCAGCTAGAGTAATAAGAATCTACGAAAAGGAACCCTCAGTTGTAGGGGGATTATGTTTTTCCATTGTAAATAATTGTCCCTGCCTATGACTTTAATAAAAAGCAGACAGGAAGTGTGGGCAGGGCTACCAGACTATAAAAACTCTAGGAACAGGAAGAACAGAGCAGAATGAAAGAGAGAAGCCAGAAGATGCAGAAAACAACTATGCTGCTCTAAGAAAAGGTACCCAGCTGAACAGGTTAGTTTAAGTCATGGGTTAGTTTAAGGGTAGAGAGCTAGCAAGTTATATGCCTGGGCCTTAGGCCAATCAGCCTAAAAGTATTGTAAGCATCTGTGTGTCTCTGTGGGTCTGTGGGCCTAAACCTTGAGGCCAAAAGTCCAGGCCAGAAACCTCCTACTACACTCAGTTAAGAAGATGCCTTCACCAGACTGCTCTGCAGCAAGTGTATGGGGTATTTTCTTATCAATAACTGATGTGCAAGAGTCCCATCACTGTCATCAGTGTCCCCCATGGGCATGTAATCTTGGCTTGTATAAGGCGGCTGAGCAAGTCATGGAAAGAAAGCATGGGCTGTGTTTTAGTTCCTGCTCAAATTTTTCTCAATGATGAACAGTGATCTGGGAGTTGTAGAATAAAATAAACCCTTTCTTCCTCAAAGTGGTTTTGATCAGTGTTTACACAGCTACAATGAAACCAACTATGACAGAAATTGGTGCCAGGACAGGGTTGCTACAATAGACTTGATCATGATATTGACAAAGGACTGCATAAGTGTTTGGACTTCTAAGCATGAAAGGGTGAGAGTCTAGTGAGATGCTGTGGGAACCTGGAAAACAGGAATATTAAGAGAGGTACAGAAGCTTCAGCTGTCAAGTTTCAGAGGGAAGCAAAGACTCCGTCAAGGCTTTTTGTGTGGTATTTTGTAATAAGACTCTGTAGTTTCAGGTCAGCTGGAACTGAAGAATCAGCTTTGATTAACAGAAAATCAGCATTACAGAAGTGAAACCTTCAGTTTTCTAGGACAATTGATGCTGGTTAGTGGGGGCTAAAGAATCAGTTACGATTGGTAGGAAGACCAGTATCACTGAGACAGAATCTCCTGGCAACTGTTTCCTCAGGGTTGGCACATACAAGCTGTGATCCAGAAGTGACCAAAACTACACTGTAAGCTGTTGGCCAAATTTCTGGCCCAATCTACTGTGGACAGTGTCACTCTGGGCAGGTTGTATTAAAAATAAATGAATGAATGAATGAATGAATGAATGAATGAATGAATGAATGAATGAATAAATAAATAAATAAATAAATAAATTTTAAAAAGCTGAGGAAGCCACAGAGAGCAGAGCAGTGGGCAGCACTCCTTTGTTGGTCTGCTTCACTTCTTGCATCCAGATTCCTGCCCTAACTTTTCTTCATAAGGTTCTGAGCTGTAAAATGAAAAAGTTCATTCCTTTAAAGCTACTTTTGGTCATGGCTTTTCTCACAGCAACTGATAATAAACTAGAATAATTAAGATAATCTAAGCAAAGGAATCTTTAATTGATTTATCAGGGAGGGTTTTACTAACTAGCCTGATCTGGCCTCATACACAACAGATAAATAAATCTAAGTTTAAAACCTTTTAAAAATTGAGTGATATAAATGTATTTAAAAAGAGGAAAATTATAACTGTGTTACCAATAACAGTGATAAAGAAGAGGCTCAAGAAAACTTGAGCGATACTATGCAAGCAAAAAAAAAAAATCTCTTAACTTTACACAGAAAAGCTATTGACTAATAATTTAGAAAGGCGATGATTACAGGCCAGCTTTATGGTGGGAAAATCTAAGCATTTGGAATATACAATTTTAGCAAAAAGTATCTTCAACAAAATAGTTAAAAAAAAACAAGTTGTATTTTGTCATGGATTCATTTCCACAACTCCTTAGTATTAAAAATCTAAAGAGTTATTTAAATTTTTAAAATTAAAAAAGGGTTATTTAATTACAAAACAAAATTGAAAAGCCAATAGATTGCGTGATGAAGATTAATACCAGAAAGATATATAACAACCTCTGTCAGATTCCCTTTATTAGTTAGGTAACAAGTATATATGTTTCCATGGTCTTTTTTTTATTAATTTTTAAAATTACTGTTAGCTTAACATTGTGAGTTTATGCTGTGCAGGTGTGGATGGTATCACTTGCAGTGAGAGGTCAGAAGACAACCTGTAGAAGTTTGCTCTCTCCTTCTACCATGTAGGCCCTAGAAACCAAACTCTGATCATCAGATTCTGCAGCAAGCGCCTTTTATATCTCTTTCCATTTTGCCGCTCCCACCACGACCTATTCTTTAAACCTATAAATCCATGTCATATACCAATACTGGGCCTTGCTTTTAAAAAATATTTTAAAGACTCAATGTAGTAAAAGGTTAAGTTTTAATTATGATAATAATGGTAACTGATCACAGTTAGTACTCATAAAATTTTTACTTTTATTTGACAACACTGACCAACCTTGGTATTTCATCCTCTTCCCATCTAAATAAAGTACCAGCAGCAGAATTTCCTGATAAGTGCCCCTTGAATGATCCAGTTGCATGTGATGTATCACCTAGAAAAGGTAAATTTAAATAAGTTATACTTTTAAACGTTTTATTTTATCTAATAAATTCATCTCCATTTATTTATATGAGACAGGGTCTCATTACACAGCCTTGGCTGATGTAGAAACCACTATGTAGACTGGGATAGCCTTAACTCACAGATTTGGCTGACTGTGCATCCTAAGAACCGGGATTAAAAACATAAGCCACTATATCTGGGAAATTATACTTAAAATTTGTACAAAAGTGTTTCCTTTGTAAATTAATTTACAAATTATATAATAGCGACTAAACATTATACCTTAAAGACTCACTGATACACAGAATTACATATACACAGATGAGTGCAGAAATTCCAAACTAAGAGTAGAAAAAAGGATTTGCAACGAGTTGATGTAACAGTTATAAAATTCCACAGGTATAATAACTATTTTATATATATATATATATATATATATATATATATATATATATATAACTATTGAGGTAAATGTAATTAACATCTCATTAAAAATAACTATATTTTTTAGAGTTCAAATTGCTACAATATTCTGAGCCTCTAAATTTGAAGTGGAAATTAGGCAGGAAATTAAAAATATTACTTGATATTAACATACAAACAAAAGAACACAATTTATTTCAGAAATAACATGAACAGTGTCAGTGAACTTCTCAACTGTGTCACACTTTCAGTATCTATTAATAAGGTTGCCGCAATAATGTGCACTCAGATTTGGTGGGTCACTTGAACAAACACTAAAGAGAATAGTGGCTGGTTAAACTGTAAGAACAATTAATGCTATGATATCATGAAATCGTGTTCCAAATGACTACTATTTCATATTTGCCATCAGTAATAAATTAAGGTTGCCGTGGTTTAATACATGGGCCAGGATTTACTATCAGGAATCTTTTGAACCATGGCTTGTATAACAGGAGTAGGTATGTGGGGTAGATCTCTCTGGTTTAGTGAATGGTTTCCTGTTATATAACTATTGCAAAATTTGTTTACACTGTCCCTCAAGACTGCCAATAAAGTTAAACCTTAAGTCAGAGGGCAGAATCCATGTTCAGCTGGCCAAGCCAGAATAAACCATAGAGTTTTTTGGCCCATCAAGAAGAGAACAGAGAGACACAGGAAAGAATAGTGAGGCGCTTAGAAAGATTCACAGGCATTTTCAATCTGAAAAGGTAGAGAGGCGGTGTCAGCTGATCATTTCTCTGTTGTTTACAAATCTGAAAGATTCCAAGTCTTAAAAAGGCAAAATTGTCAACCTAGACTATTGTACTCAGCAAAATTATCTGTTAAAATTTGAGGAGAAATAACTTTCCATGATAAAACAGAACAGAAGAATTTATAACCACAAAAAAGCCCTACATCGGGTGCACGCAATAAGAAAAAATAAAACTATGAAGGAAATAAAAAGATGAACAAGATTGACAAGCCTTTAGTTATATTAACCAAAAAGGGATCCAAACCAATAAAGTTAAGGATATAAATAGAGACATTACAACAGACACTGAAGAAATTCAGAGAATCATAAAGACTTGAAAATTACTTTATAATCTATGTTCCAGTAAACCAAAAAAAATCTTAAAAAAAAAAACTAGATGAATTTCTAGATAAATATGGCCTACCAAGGCTAAATCAGGATTAAATAAGCAATTTAAATAGACCTATGAAATACAATTGAGATAGAAACTGTAATTAAAAATCTCCCAACTAAAAATAACTCCAGGGCCAGTTGGATCCAACAGTGAATTCTACCACACCTTCAAAGAAGAGCATCAATACTCCTCAAATTATACAACAATAAAAGAAGGAACATTTTCGAATACTTTTCACAAAGATACTATCACCTGATAGCAAGACCATACAAAAGTCCATTAAAAAAATTATATGCCAGTATCTCTGATTGACAAGGCTGCAAAAATTCTCAATAAAATACTTGCAAACTAAACTTTAAAAATATATCAAAAATACTGTCCACCAAGATCAAGCTGGTTTCATCCCAGAAATGCAGGATGATTCAACATACTAATATATCAGTAAATATAATCCCCTACATAAATATACGAAAGGACCGAAACCATACAATTATCTAACATTATACAATTAGCCAACATTGTTAAGTGAAGAAAAACTGAAAAACACTTCCACTAAAATCAGGAAAAGACAAAAATGCCAACTGTTTCCATTCCTGTTCAAGTCTTTGCTAGGGCAACAGACAAGTCAAGGAGATAAAGGGAATACAAATAGGCAAGGAAGACGTCAAAGGACCCTTACTTTCAGATGCTATGATTCTATGCATACAAGACTGTCCAACAGAAACCTCATACAGCTGACAGTCAGCAAAGTAGCAGAATATAAAAATGAACACACAAAAATCCATTTCCCTTCTATATACAAATGACAAACACACTGATTAGGAAATCAGGGAAATAATTCCATTCACAATATTAATATATGTATGATGTATGTATGTATGTATGTATGTATGTATGTATGTATGTATGTATGCATTTTGAGGCTTGAGAGATATCTCAGTGGTTAGGAGCACTTCCTGTTCTCGCAGTAAACCTGAGTTCAGTTTCCACCACCCACATTGCAGCTCACAACCACCCTTAACTCCAGTTCCAAGGAATTTACCACTCTTCTCACCCCTGCAGGCACCAGGCACATATGGTGCAAACCAGTAAGTGCAGGAAAAACATGTGTATACATAAAACAAATAAATGTTTAAAAATATGCCTTGGAATAAACCTAACAAAAAGGTAAGAAGCTTGTAGAAGGAAGCTTTAAGGTACTGAAAGGAGACTGAAGAGGACATCACAAGGTAGGGCCTTCCACGCTCACGGACTGCTAGGAATAACACTGGAAAATGTACTTACAACCGAAAGCAGTCTACAGATTCAATAAAATCCTCACCAAAACTGCAATGCAATTCTTTACAAAAACTGGCAAAAAAAAAAAAAATCTTAAATTTCATATGTAAACAAAGGACCCAGGACAGTCAAAACAATCCTGAACAATAAAAGAATGGCTAGAAGTATCACCATACCAGAAGTCAAGTTATAGCACAAAGTTATTCCACATGTGTGCTGGTTGGTTTTCGACAATTTGACACAACCTAGAGTAACTTGGGAAGAGAAAGCCTCAGATGAGAAAATGCTTTCTGAGCAAACCTGTAAGGGGCCTAGACTCCTGGTTGGGCGGTGCCATCTGGCTAGGAGGTCCTCAGATGTATAAAAAGCACGCTGGACAAGTGAAGTGGATTAAGCCAATAGGTGGCACTCCTCCATGGCCTCTGCCTCAATTTCTGTCTCTGGGTTCCTGCTTTGTTCCTGCTTTGGGGGTCTCTCAATGGACTGTGACTCCCTCACCTCCCCATCCCAAGCTGGTTTTGGGTCATGGCCTTTATCACAGAGAGAACATAGACTAGGATTCTGGTGGGAAAACAGACACACTGACAAATGGACAGAATTACAGACACACATAAACCCACATTTCTACAGCCACCTTCTTTTTGACAAAGAGGCCAATGACATGAGAGCAAAGACAGTATCTTCAACAAGTGGTGCAGGTCAAACTGCACAGCTTCGAGAAGAGGAAGAGAGATCCTTATCTCTTACCCACATACACAACTCCAAACGGACCAGGACCTCAAAATAAGACCTGACATCTACTTTCCTGAAAGAGGAAAATCTGGAGAAGTGAATATAAACTACAGGTGCCAGCAGAACCAACACAATACAATAGATGGGAGAGAGAATCTCAGACTTTCAAGATATGGTAGAGTAAGTAAATTCATTGATCAAAGAAAATGTCAAATCTAACAAATTCTTAACACAAAACATCTTGGAAGTCTAGGGCACCATAAGAAGACCAAACCTAACAATAATAGGGATTATTATTATTATTATTTATTATTTTGGCCCAAAGGCACAGAAAATCATGAAGAAAACTTTCTCAACCTAAAGAACCTATGAAGGTACAAAAAGCTTACAGAACACCAAATAGACAGGACCAAGGTCAAGTGACATGTAAAGGCAGACCAGAATTAACTTAACTTCTCAATGGAGACTCTGAAAGCCAGAAGGTCCTGGAAAGACATTTTTCAGTCACTAAGAGACCACGGATGCCAGCCTAGACTACTATACCCAGCAAAACTTTCAATCACTATAGAAGGAGAAGATATTCTGTGACAAAACCAATTTAAACAATACCTAACCACAAATCCAGCCATACAGAAAGTACTAGAAGGAAAACTCCAACCCAGTGAAGTTAGTTACTCCCATGAAAACAAAGGCTTTAAGCATTCAGACCTGCCCCGGGGGCCTGGCCAATACACAGTCAATGCCTTGGTCCACTCAGAGTCCTGACAATGTCATGTGCTCATTGCTGCTTGATCTCTCTGTTCATCCTTAATAAAAAGTGGAGCCTTGCCCACCTTTCTCTCCTTTTCTCTCTTTCCCTAAGAGATCCTGTCTGCACCTCCTTTCTTCTCTTCTCCTTCTTCTCTCCTCCACCCCTGTCCACTTTTTCTTCCCTTCTCCCTTCCCCCTAATAAAACTCTCCACCTGAGCACTGTCTGAATGGTATCTCTGTGGCTCCTGTTCATCACATGCTGTTCTTAAAATACAAAACAGGCAATAGATAATTTCACACCAAGAATCCCCCAAAAGGGAAACACACACACTACTACCACCCACAATAAAACCAAAAACTAACAGGGATTAACAACCACTGGTCATTAATATTAATGGAAAAAGCCTGTAAAAAGACACAGGGTATAAAAACAGAATCCATCCTTCTGTTGCATACAAGACAGACATTACTTCAAAGTAAAGGGTTGGGAAAGGATTTTCTAATCAAATGAACCTAAGAAACAATTTGGTATGGTCATCTTAATATCTGACAAAATAGACTTCGATCTAAAATTAATCAAAAGAGATGGAGAAGCACATTTCATATTCGTCACAGGAAAAAAAAATTTATCAAGATGAAGTCTCAATTCCGACCACTTTTGCCTCCAATATTTGTAAAAGCACCCACATTTGTAAAAGCAATATTACTAAAGCTTAAATTACATATCAAACCCCACACACTAATAATGAGAGACTTCACCAGTTCTCACCAATGGACAGGTCTGCCAGAGAGAAACTCAACAGAGAAATAAGGAAACTAACAGACATTGTGACTCAAATGGACTTAATAGATATATACAGAACATCTCACCCAAATACAAAGGAATATACCTTCTTGTCAGCACCTCATGGGACCTTCTCTAAAATTCACTACCTATTCGGTCCCAAAGCAAATCTCAACAGATACAAAAAGACTGAAATGTCCCCCTGTATCTTATTGGATCACCATGGCTTAAAGTTAGAATTCAACAATAACACAAATTACAGAAATCTACAATCTCATGGAAACTGAGCAATGGCTAACTGAATCACCACTGAATTAAGGAAGGAATAAAGAAAGAAATTAAAACAATTAAAATAAAGGTACAGCATCCCCAAACTTATGGGACACTATGAAACCAGTGCTAAGAGGAAAGTTTATAGCACTAAGTGCCCCCATAAAGAGTTTGAAGAAAACTCACACCAGTGACCTAACAGCACAGCTGAAAGCTCCAGAACAAAAAGAAGGAAACTCACCCAGGAGATGACAGGAAATAATCAAACTAGGGGCTGCAATCAACAAAATAAAAACAAACAAACAAAAAACCAAAGAGAACAATACAAAGAATCAATGAAAACAGAGTTGGTTCTTTGAGGAAGTCAAAATAGACAAACCCTTATCCAAACTAACCAAAAGGCAGATAGAAAATATCCAAATTAACAAAACCAGTATGTAGATTTCTCAGAAAACTGAGTCAATCTACCTCATGATCCAGCAATACCACTGCTGGGCAAATACTCAAAGGATGCATATTCATACCACAAGGACATTTGCTCAATAATGTTCATAGCAGCATAATCCAGATGCCCCTCAACTGAAGGATAGATAATGAAAATGTGTACATTTACACAATGCAGTATTACTGGGGGGGAGGGACCACACACACACACACCAGTGACATGATATTTGCAGGCAAATGTTTGGAACTAGAAAAAAGACATCCTGAGTGAGGTAACTCGGACCCAGAAAGACAACCATGGTATGTACTCACTCGTAAGTGGGTACTAGATATAGTACAGCTAACAAGTAGCTAAGAAGGATGTATGGATCATCCTGGGAAAGGGAAATAGGTAAGATCTCCTGAGTAAACTAGGGGAAGGGGAGAGAGATGAAAGGGAACAACATGGTGGAATAGGGGGATGAACAGAGAGGGAGAGCAAAGAGAGAGATCCTGATAGAGGGAGATTCCCAGGAATCTCCAAGCAGTAATAGATGAAGCCTGAACTGGCCTTCCTTGTCATCAAATGGGTGAGCACTCTAACTGATATCATAGAACCCTCATCCAGTAAACTGATGGAAGCAGATGCAGCAATCCACAGCTAAGCACTGGGCCAAGCTCTGAGAATTTAGTCAGAGAGAGGGAGGAGGTATTATATGATCAAGGGAGGTGAAGACCATGATGGAGAAACAGCAGAGACAGCTGACCTGAGCCAGTGGGAGCTCAAGGACTTTGGACTGACATCTGGGGAACCTGCTCAGACTGAACTAGGCCCTCTGAATGTGGGCAGCAGTTGTGTGGCTTGGGTAGTTTGTGGAGCCCCAGGCAGTGGGACCAGGATTTATCCCTAGTACACCTTGCTCAGCCTTGATACAGAGGAGGAGCTTGATATGCCAAGGCTTTGTTGACTCCCCAAGGGAGGAGACAGAAGAAGGGGAAGGAGAGGGAACTGTGGTTGGTTATGTAAAATGAAAACACAAACACACACAAAAAAACTTCTAAATAAAAAACAAAACTAGACATTAAGAAAACAACTAAGTTTAAAAATGGAGAATGGAAGTAAACTGTTCTCAAAGGAAGAAACACAAATGACTGAAATATTTTTTAAATATTGTTCAGCATCCCAAGTTCTAAGAGAAATGCAAATTAAGCTACTCTGAATTTCATCTTACTGCAGTCAGAATAGCTAAGATTAAAAAACAAACAGGCAAACATCACCACCAACAAAATAAGAGGCCAGGTGTGGTGGCACACACTCTCAGGAGGGGACTGTGAGTTTCAGGGCAGCCAGGGCTATGCAGAGAGACTCTGTGTCAAAAACAAACAAATGACAACAAATACTGCCATGGGTTGGGAAAGAGTAATATCGTTGCTGGTGGGAAGGTGAAGTCATATAGCCACCATGGAAATTCATCTGCCACATGGTCCATACAGCTATCCTACTGTTGAGTACACACTCAAAATACTCTATATATCCTACTACAGAGACGCCTGCTCATCTATGTTCACCGCTAACTATTCATACAGCCAAGAAATGGGAAACTGTCTAGATGCCCATCAACTAATGAATGGATAAGAAAAATGTGGAACGTTTACACAATGAAATATTATTCAGCTGTTAAGAATAATGAACTTATGAAATTCACAGGTAAATTATAAGGAGCAGAGGAAGTCCTAAGTGAGTCTGAGTGAATATGTATTTTTCCATGTATATATGCTGTTGAGACCTCCAAGACCAACTGGCCTATGGCAAATTAGCAAATACTCATATGAGCCAGTATTTTACAGGTCGACCTACCACATGAATGACTTTCTGTTGAGGAACACCATTCGGCAGTCTGTGTGTGTGTGTGGGGGGGTCCCCACTAAACCAACATTTATGATATGGCCCCATTAGGCAAAGTCTGTGGGGATATCCATCAACTGGGCTCCACTAGGCAAAGCCTGTGGGGTAACTGTCTATAACTTTCTCAGGTACTACTACTAAGCCTCCCTATTAAGAATAGCTGTGGGGTTTAAAAATAGCCCTTTGGTAGTATGTTTTAATCTTTGGGCACACTAGTCAAGTATAATGCATAGAATAATACCAGAAAATTCTTCTTTACGGACACAGGAAAGTAACAGTATCTTCAGTTTCAAAGACAACCAATTTTAGATTTCAGAACAAATTCAAACAGACCAAACTGCTCCTGCAGAAAATATACAAAGACTGATTCCCAGATGTTGTTTATTGTTAAATCAAGATGAGGATGTTCTGAGACCTACCCCTGTAATAGTTGACTTTCTGCACATACCCTGACCACTTGAGGTTCAACCTGCTACTCTCATTGTTATGTCCCATGTTTCCATGTCATCCTCTGTCTAGGAAAAGTTACATGCAAGACCAAGCATATACACTGGCTGGTCTTTGTGACCTGACTAGCCTGAGAAAATCTTTGTTACTTTACGTTATGAGAATGGGTTGGGCCCTGAAAATGTAGCATATGATTGTCTAGAGTCCGGCAATGTGAGGAGTGCAGCAGCAATGTAGGGGTGAAGCCATGCAGAATGAGAGTGTGAAATGAGTATGTATGAACGAGGGGGGGAGCAGCAGCAATGTAGGGGTGAAGCCATGCAGAATGAGAGTGTGAAATGAATATATATGAACGAGGGAGGGAGCAGCAGCAATGTAGGGGTGAAGAGTAGGAGGAACGAGTGTGGATGAATGTAAGCTGTGTGTGCTGAATGGGGGAATTTTAAAAGAGAAGAAGGAGGAAGAGCAGGAGAAGGGGAGAAGCAGCTGCCACTGCCTAAAAAGAAGTTGAGAGATATGTGAGAGAATGAATGGATAGAGAGTGAGCAAAAGCGAGTGAGTGATGTAGAAAAAGCATATGTGTGTGAGAGAGATAAAGCCATGTGAAAGAGCTGTTGCTCCATATAGGAACAATGCAGAGCTGTATGAGTGTGCAAGAACAATGTAAAGTGTTATATGGAGAGAGCTTTGTATGTGAGCTACATAGCCATGGCTGTGTGGAGATATGTAACCATGTGCAGGCAATGAAGATGAAACTGTATAAAAGGAGATGTGTTGACATGTGAAAATACATGTAACTGTGTATAGAGATGCACGACTGTATGTATGTAAAGTAAGGTACGTAGTTGTATGTACAGAATGCAGCAGTGTGAAGATATACAGCTGAATGGAGACAGAAAGAGCAGAGACCATTCTAAGAAGTAAAAGAGAAGGTTACCATCACAAGGTGTGTATGTTTTATTTTACCAGACAAATAGTTCATAATTATCCAGATAAAAAAAGTGTTTTATCCAAACCCTTCGCTACTCTTAGGCATACCTATATTACTCTGAAGAGGATCACAGGAGCTGGACTCTTATGGTCCATGTTAGCTAAGCTCAAGAGGAACGCTAAAGCTTTCTCCAGGAGTCAGAGTGTGAGTGTTTTACCAAAGCCAGAGCAGTGTGTGAAAATTGGCAACTGGAACTCTGGAAGATGTTTACTGCCCAAGACTTCTCACCTACAGAGACCTCCTAACATACTACCAAAGTCCTCCCCGATTGCTGTACCTAATAAGCTTGCTGAGTTACCATGGTCACAGAGGTAGGGGTGAGAAAATGTCACCTGATCCAGCTTCTTTGTATCTTTGTCTGTCCGTTGTTCATTCCCTCAATGCCCTAAGCCAAGCAAGGTTCCAGGAACCAAGGTACTTGGGATACAGTAGCACATGGATGGAGCTAGAAATAATTATTCTGAGGTAACCCAGACCTAGAAAGATAAACGTTTTCTCTCATTTGTGAATATCAGATTTGAATCTTCAGGTATGATTTTTTCCATTTGGAATACCCACAGAAGCCAGGAAAATAGTAAGAGGCCATAGTTGGGAGGGGACTGTTCAGGAGAGGGGAGTAAAAATGCAGTGGTTATGGGGTTAAATAAAACCAGAACAGAAAGAATTAAATAGAAAGGAAATGGGATGGTAAGATACAGTCTGGACTACAGAGAATCTTAGTCACTGTTCTATTGCTGTGAAGAGACAGTGATCAAGGAAATTCTTATCAAAGAAACCTTTCAACCAGGGCTTGTATACAGTTTCAGAGGTCAGTGCATTATCATCATGGCAGGGAGCATGGTGGCACGCAGGCAGACAGGCACACATGGTGCTGGAGAAGGAGCTGAGAGGCCACATCTGAGACTGAGCCTGGTATGGGCTTCTGGAACCTCATGTGTCGTTCTTATTCAAACCAGCATGGGGAGGTGTGACTAACACTAAAGATACTTCAAAATGTCATATGAGAAGATTCCTGAAATACATGCACATACAAATATAAACATTACCCCATAACAAGGTAACAGTGTCCTGTCCCTGCTGAACATCTCATAACAACAAATGAAAAGCCCATGCCAGGAATGGGTTACCTCTTTTGAAGTTGTTACCAAGTGAGACCCAATAGCCAACAAATCAAGCTTGTCTTATAAAGTTCCAGAGGGAAGTCTAAGAGCCCCTTAAAGACTATCAGAGGTGCTCGTATGATATATCTGAACTACAGAGTTGTTAACGACCTTGATTACTCTCTAGAACTTGAAGGTAAGACTCTATTGCTAAACATGCCATATACTTAGCTCATAGAACATGAAGGGAAGTCAAGCCCACCTGGAAGCTTTCTCTACTGCCTAGATTGCATAGTATTGCAAGGTGCTATGCCACAAGAGGAGAAAAGTAATCATTAGTTTTACACTTAAGGGTGTATCTACTGGTGATCCTACTGGAGTTTCTACCTGCCAGGCAGACCTGGACTTGGGTTTCTCTTACAACCAGTATGGCTGCCTCAAAGAAGATTATGAATTTCCTATGATAAACAAATGTCTTCAGAGCAAAAGTCATCTTTATTATATTACTACCTCTTTTGGTCTGCACTTTTTATTATTTGCACATTCTTTGGTGCATTTACTATTGTTTGAACATAACTCAACTTTTAAATGATTTTTTTTTAAGAGACTGACCTCAAAATATAGTTAGTAAAGTTTGGGAATGGAAAAAAAAGAAAGAAAGAGAGAGAGAGGAAGGGAGGGAGGGAGAGAAAAACTAAATCAAAGGAGAATGGTTGGTGAACCTTGGGTGAAGCAGTGGGAACGAGAAAAGGAAATACGGCCATTGGGAAGGACAAACAGCCTTCGGGAAGGAAATACAGCCATCAGGAAGGAAATACGGCCTTTGGGAAGGACAACTGGTCAAAAGAAAAATATTCACTCTGTCCTAAAAGAAAGGAGAGGTAACTCAGTAGACAAAGTGTTTGCCTGCACAAGTATATGTGCACGAATGTGTGCTCTCATGCTCGCGCTCTCTCTCTCCCCCACTTCTCTCCCCCCACCCTCTCTCCCCTTGTAAACTAGACCACGGAACCCAGAAAGTTTACTCCCAGGTATATGCTCAAAAGAAAACAAATTCTGTACAGGAATGTTCAAAATAGCATCTTTAACAAGAACCTGAAAAGGAAAGCTATCCAAATGACCATCAACTGAGGAAGACAAACAATACAGGTTATACACAGAACAGATTACTGCTGTGTCACTAAAAGGAATGAAGGACTGAGACTGACACACAGATTAACCTTAGTATTATACTAGTATAAAAATTATATTTCCACATATTTTACAATTCTAATACTAAATATACAGGATGGGTAACTGAACAGAACCAGAAAGTTAATTATTGATTACTTAATAGTCATATGCCTGGGAAGCTTGCAGATTAGAATCAATCCATGCATAGTTCCAAACAGATGAAAAACTTTCAAGCTGTCTTCTTAGAAGTAGGTTAATATATAGCATGTGAATACTTTAGAAAACTAGTAAAATGTTTTTCTTAGTATTTTAAAGATTTCTTTATGTTTATGTGTGCAAGTATTTTGCCTGCAAGTATCTCTATTTACCACTCGTGTGCTTGGTGCCTGAAGAGAACATTGAATCCCTTAGACTAGAACTAAATATAGTTGTGAGTCACCACACGGGTACTGGGAATAAAACCAGGATTCTCTGGAAGAGCAGCCAGTGCTCATACCTACTAGCAATCTCTCCAGCTCCAGAAAACTACCTCTCAAAAGCTTTCCCTGATAACCTGAAGCCCATTGTGAGCACCTCTTTTTATTTATTATGCTTTAGCATTCATTTCTCAATAAATTCTATTTTGTAAGTTGCTGGCCACATGGTACCTGCTTCAAAGCCTTACCGTTCCTTCTTGCTTTTCGGAACTTGACAGCAGCCAGGTTTATTAAGTTCATCCCATAAAGATTGTAGTCAATGAAAAGCTGTAGGAGGTAGGGAATATGCGCTTCATGAGGCTGATAAAATTTATTCATTATGGCTCCACTTTGCAAAAGTTCACATATCCTAAGTTAAAAAAGAAAGTTATAGGATTATGTTTTTTAAAATAGCAAATGAAACATGACTATACAAATATAGAGAACAAAAAACTAACACAAAATTTTCACTTCAATTTTCTAGAAATTTGTATTTTATTTGAAGTTAAAAGTTTAAATTAAAGTTTTAAAGTAAAAAAAAAAAAAGACATTTCCTCAATAAAAAAATAACTCATGGATTTTAAAGGGGAAAAAATTTTTAAACCACTTCTTAAAAACTAACATAAATACACAGTGGGTAGAGCAGTGCTAGCCTGTAGTCCAGTACTTGGCAAGATGAAACAGGAGGAGATGTCTGTGGCCGGTCTAGGCTTCCAGCACATCCCTGACCTTACCCAAAATAGCTTCTATTAAGTACTAAAGTAATTTTTCAGAATTATGCCAAGAAAGGACACTGTACTAAATCACCAAGATGGAGTTGTTTATGTCAGCCTTTCCAAAAGTGACTAAAAGCCAACAAGTTCATCTTTTCCAATTTTTTTTTTTTTTTTTTTTTTAAATTTTAGCACTGACATACTTAAAACTCCAGTTCTAGGGTATCGAACACTCCCTTCTGCCCTCCTCAGGTACTCTATGCTCATGGTGCACACGCAGACAAACAAACACGCAAACACACACACACACACACACACACACACAGAGAGAGAGAGAGAGAGAGAGATAAAAAGAGAGAAAGAATATGAAGGATAATAATACTGTGTTAAGTTATTTTTTAAAGGAAAAATGGCGATGTTTACTGTCTTACAACAGTATGTGAGAGATGACAAAAATCCCAAGAATTGTTCTTTTGTACTACATGACTATAAAAAAGTGAATAGGGAGAACTGATACAAAAGTCCTTTCTTGGCATAATTCTAGAAAATTACTTTAGTACTTAAAAGAAGCTATACTGGGTAAGGTTAAAGGTATACTGTGCAAAACTACTCTTTATTTGTATATAGAAGAAAATAACTATTGAAATTGGAGCTCTCTCATATATATTTATAAATATATCTCATATATATATAAATTTGGTAAGGTGCTCAATTAGTTTAATTCAGAGTAAACCTCGTGTCTTGGTTCTTGTATCTCTTACAGTTCCTTAACTCACTGTACAGAGAAGTGTAACTTGTATCTTACTAAATGATTCACTTTTGAAATTCAGTACTAATTAGCCGAGAAGCTCTCCTGAATAAGAAAATCAAGCACTCATTCAAAAGGCTATTTATATTTTGTTACCATGTACATTTAAAAACCTTGTGAATTTACAATAAAATGTGTTTGTTTCATTCCTGCTTTCAATAACATGGGTCTGGAATAACTGGGAAAATAAACTAGACACAGCAGACTAAAGACAAAACACAACAAAAACTTCAAGCTATGAAGCAGCGAGTAAGGAGCCAACCAGAAGGAAGCCTTGCATTGGTCTTCCTTTCACAGGTCTCCTTATCTGAAATCAAAGGGCTCTCTCCTTTTACTTTGAACACACACTAGTCAGCAGGACCCTGATGTTACATCACAGTTATCTTCTCTCCTTACATCATTTAGCAAACACACTGCATCTGAGACAGAAAAGAAGTATACAGAGGCCATAAACAAAGGTAAACAGGACCTACCTTTGAAATGCCCTTCATACAACCTAAGCAACAGGACTCTTTCTACTCATATGAATGGACATGTTACAGTCTCTACTGTAACGAAGAAATCACCCATCCTTCCTTCTATCTTTTCCTTGTTCTTACTAAAGCATGTAAGTCATGGTCACTGATACTTTTCTCTTTTATCTCTGTACCTTTTCACCATTGCAGGGTTGTAAAGATAGATCTTCATAAAGTGTCTTTCCTTCTCATGATAACCATAAAAAGGCCTGAAATAAAAAAAAAAAAACCATCATTTATGAATCTTCATAAATCAAAGATGAAATAATGCAACTTATTGTTCGAGTTAGGCTCAGCCGGCCTAATTCAGTCTTTAATAGTCATTTAGTATTATCTGAAACACATATGTCACTGGGGGTGGGCCTTTTTGAGGCTTTAAAAGTCCACTCCAAGTGCAGTCTGCTCCTCCCACATCAAACTCTATCTTAAGTTATCTTGGTCTTGGTGTTTTGTCACCACAATAGGAAGGTAACTAATATACCTGTCAACCAATACATCTAGAAACAGAAGAATGTGGTTCAGTCTACTGAGGTCCCCACAACATTTCCTGTTTAGTTTGGCTTGGCCTGCTTGAGGAACCTGGGGAATTAGCAGACAAACCTGGTGGTTCTCCTGTGGAGCAGCCTATTCTTAGAAGCTTGATCCTCACTATTCGCTGATTCCTAAGGAAATACTTGGATGGACCTTCCTAGGAAGGTCATCTTTCAGGGACGAGACTTCAGTGGAGTCTCAGATGTAGCTCTCAGGCATTGATAGTAATATTCATCTCTGTGTAGCTCTTAAACAGGGACACACATCTTCGACTCGGCATGCTACACTCAGAGGAAGAACCGAGTGGTCCAGCCCTATCTTGATCTAGAAAAATGTACACACATATATATTTGTAGCTGGGCCCCACCTAATGGAACCCTTTCTGGCTGGGAATGTAATCCCACAACCACTGAAGTCTACAAAAACTTATTACAGTTGAAAAAGCTGAATCCATACATACCAACTTGTCTCACTAGGAACACAAATTAGCATGGTGCATCCAATCAAAATGATAGGAAAGTCTCTTTCTGCTAAAGTAGGCCACAAGCTGGCACAGGGAACTCACTAACTCAGCAGATGCACAATTGCCAGCATAAAGAATGAAAAATGAAAACGTAATATGAAGCTTCCAAAGAAACAGAGTAATCATCTAGTAGAGTTCAAAGAAAAAAAATAAAGAAAATGAATTAATTAATTGGCAAAAAAACTCAAGAGAATCTTTCTAAAAAGTTCCAAACAATATTAAGAAAAAAACAGACAATTAAATAAACAAAGGAAAATAACTCAAAGCATAACTGCATAACTCTTCCCGTTAAAGAAAGAGACTGGAAAAAATTAAAAATAAAATTATTGAAGAGCATATATTGGGAAAGTAAAAACAAACAAGCAAAAAAAAGGAAATGTTGAAAGTAAAAATCGTAATAAATAAAGTTAAATAACTAGTAGATTGGGAACCTCAATAGAACTGAACATGCATAAGAAGTTCTGGGTATGAAGACAGAGCTTTCGCAGTAATCTAGCCAGGTTTTTAAAAGTAAAATGATGTTGGCATTTACTGAATTCCATTGAGCAGGTCAATACTCATTTTATGAGATTTCAGAACAGAAGGGAAAGTGTAATAAAAATCTAGCAAACAAAGTTAAGTGATTAAAAAGTGTTATAATTGTCCAGGCAAATGTAGAGGTTAAAAAAAAGAGTCAAGAGGTTCATGGCAGACTAGCTATACGATCCTATATTCACTTCCAAAAAGCTCGACTTCTAAAAACTTTCATTTAAAAAGCATTCCTCTAGGATTATTATAACCACCATTTTCAAAACTCAAAGACAAAGTAAAAAAGTTAAAACAAGGAAAGAATTAAGTTGTGAGGATAAAAGCAGAAGTCAAAGGGGAAAGGTACAGTCCTGGAGAGAGATAGATGTGGGCTAAATTTTTAAAGAAAAAACAAACAAAACTGTCCAAACATGAGTCTTGTACCCCGCATGGGACGGAGAACAGAGAACAGCTGGTGTGCAATTGTGTGGTGTGTGCAAACCCCGTGCTCTATCTCTAGCACCACACAGGCTGACACACGAGGGGACAAGTACTGCAAAACAGAAAACAGAATGGACAGAGCAGCCAGAGAAAACTATTACACATAAACACTGGGTGCCTTCCTCAGTTTCTCCAACAAAAACCCAAAATAATGCAGATTTTAAAATAAAAGAGAAAGTAAAAATATTGGGGCTGGGTAGATGGCTCAATGGTTAAGAATGTGTACTAATTTTGCAGGGTTTGGTTTCAATTGCCTAAAACTCCAGCTCAGGAGGATCCAATGCCTCTGCAGGCACTTGCACATGAGTATACACAATGATACACACATACACACATGATTAAAAAAATTAATCTTCCAAAAATATGTTGCAGTAAAATGGAAGAACACAATGGCCACCAAAGCTATTTCCAGGCATGAAGAAGTTTGTATGCGTGCATTTGTGTATGAGTGCATGTACCTACATGCACTTGGGATCTAGGAGAACATCTGGTGTCCTGTGCTATCACACATCTCCTTACTCCCTAAAAACAGGATCTCTTACTATGATGGTTTGAATAAGGATGACCCCCATAGGCTCATATATTCAAATGCTTAGTCATCAGGAAACGGAACTATTATAAAGGATTAGAAGGATTAAGAGGTGCAGCTTTATTGGAGAAGTGTGTCACTGGAAGTGAGCTCTGAGGTTTCAAAAGCAGCCCATGCCAAGCTCAGCATTGCTCTATCTTTCCTTCTCCTCTGCATAATGATCAGGGTAGCTCTCAGCTACTGCTCCAGCTCCTGCCTGCATGCTGTCATGCTTCAAACCATGATGATAATGGACTCAGCCTCTGAAATTACAAACAGGACTCCAATCAAATGTTTTCTCTTAAAAGAGTTGCCTTGGTCAACTTGGTTGCAATTATCCCCTCACAGCAATAGAATAGTAACTAAGACATTTACTGAACTTGAAGCCAGGCTGACAGCCAGCAAGCCAGCAATCCCCCTGCCTTTGCTCCTCAAAAGAATGGAGTTACGAGAAGACAAATAGGCATGCACACCGAGACTTTTATGTGGGTGCTGGAGATCCAAACTCAAGTCAACATGCTTGGACAGCAAACATTCTTACTTAGTTAACTATTTACCCATCCCAAGAAATGCTTTTTAACAAAAGCAAAAACTGGGGGACACCAGAAGACAATACCTCCCACTTCAGAAGCCATAGAGTAAGAAAAACTCAGTGACTAACAAGCAACACCTCCCTTCAAGTTAGATGGAAAGTCCAAGAAGTCCCAAAACCATACAGACTATTGTCATTACTCTTGAACGGGTGTCCTTACTCAGCTTTATTCATTTCACAGGTTTACTAGGGAGAGGCAAATTGATATCATATACATGACTCCCATGTACGTGTTTTATATATAGACGTGTATTGTTAACACATAATACATTTTAGTAGTTGATGTCTTTAATCTATACATATCAAATGAATCCAGTGAAAACTGAAAGAGCTTGAATGGGGCTGGTAAGATTGCTCAGTGGTTAAGGGTGTCTGCTGCCAAACACGATGACCTAGTTTAAATCCCGGGACCCACATGGTCGAAGGAGTACTAAGTCCCCCAAGTTGTCCTCTGATCGCCCCCCCGCCCCCCGCATCTAAATAACTAAACATGTTTAGGGCTTAAGCATCCTAATGTGTAAGAAAAGAGAGGTGCAAATGATCATTCTAAAGAGAAGTTTTCGAAGGCAGAAGAAGCCAAGGTTCCCATGTTATTTTAGGAGGACTTAAAACTGTAATCTCTCTGATAAACTGATTTTTCAAAGATGGTGTAAGTAGAACAATACATGACCAAGGAGCTGAGGAGACGACACAATGGGTAAAAGTGCTTGCCATTTGAAAGCACAGAAACTTGAGTTCAAATCCCAGTAATGTATGTAAAGCCAGACGAATGATATAGGTGTCTCTAAGTTCACTGTTCTTCAAGAAGGAAAGCAGTGACAAGAGAATCCCTGAAAGCTCATGGGCCAGCACATGCAGCCTAGCACACAACAGAAAAATACAATAGAGAAGCCCTGTCTCAAATCAAGGCAGAATGTGAAGACAATGCCTGAGGCTATCCTCTGATTCCACATATGTGCCACAGCACACAAGTGCCCACCCCCACCAGACACTGCATACATACTCACACAATGACAATGTTTTAAACATTTAAAAACAACTTCTCATACTCTGGGTCAGAGGTATCCCTATTTTTGGTACCAAGTGATTTCTATTATAATTTTTATTTTGCTAGCTCCCAACATTTGAAATGTACCCATCTCCTCCTTGCCTCTCATTTCAATCACTCGCTGTCCCTTCTCCCTGAACATTTTAAACCACACTAGGCTCTCTAATTTGATCCTTAGACTCTATCTCCTCAGCCTGGAAAGCTCTGCTCCTGGCTTCTGCATAGCTTCCTTTGGATCTTCATTCAGATCTCAGCTTAACTCATCTCCCTCCCTCAGAATTCTATTCTCTGATCAACTCTGTCTTTCACCCTTTATTGTTAAGATTTATTTATTTTATGTGCATGTGAGGATACTACACATGTGCCTGGTGCCCAATGAGGCCAAAAGAAAGTGTCAGATTGGATGTATGTCTGTGAGCCCCATGTTCTGGGTGCTAGGAACTGAAGCCTGGTCCTCTACAAGAACAATAATGCTCTTAAACACTGAGTCATGTCATCATTCCACCTCTATCACTTTATAACAATACTCACTACCTCTTCTTATGTATGTATGTGGCATGCATATTCACATATGTGTGCACATGTGTGCATGTGCATGTGTGCATGTAGAGGTCAAAGGTTGTGAGGTTTGACACTATACTGCTTTTATGACTTGCTGCTGTTTCTATGAAGAAAGAGATAAACGATGTATGGTGCTATAATGGCTGTTCTTGGGTATCAAATTGATCACTTTTGGAATTAACTAATAAGCACCCAAGCAGTTGGGCATACCTGTGAGCAATTGTTCTTGATTAGACCACTGAAAAAGGAAGAGCCTCCCCAAATCTATATAAAGGATGTGAAGGAAGAAGCTGTTTGCCTGCTTGCCCTCAATCTCACTGGCAAGTTCATATATCTTGCTGCCAAGGCACTCCGTCAGCCTAATTTTTCAGGATTCAGATGTACATTGAAGATCACCTGAGACATCCAGCCTCATAGGCCGGACAATTATTGAATGGATTACTGAACGTTTTGCACTGTTGACCCTGGGGGACCCCAGCCTGTAAGCCTTTATATGTGTACATAGATTTTATCAATTCTGTTCCCCTCGAAAACCTTAACTAATACAGATGAAATCTCAATTGTTTACTGGTAAATTCCACCTCTTCCCGCTGTTGTGGTATTTTTCATATACATAAGCACAGCTCTCGAGAGATAGGTCAACTTTACACAAATACATAGATAGAAAACTCTGTTGATATTGGTCCATATTATCTTTGCTTTGTCTTTGTTTACTAGCAATCTTTGGTGATTTTTTTTCTTTATTTCAAACACTAAGTAAGTCTTCACCTATTAAACTATAATTTGGAAATCTGTGATTCTGGTTTCAGATATTGCCCCAAAATATGGCCTAGAAATTCTATACGCTGTCTTCTATTCTTTTAGGCATTTAAGTCACCAAATAATTTTAGCTTACTTAGTTGGAGAATACATAACAAAGATTTGCCTGCATGCAAATGAGCACCATACAAATCAAACTGTGAACAAAAAACAGAGAAAAGTTGATTTTTCTCTCCCTTCCCAGAACTGGGATATAATTTTTCTCCTGCTCTCAGTGACCACAGGTTCAAGCTCTCTAGTTTCTGCACATTTTGATTCTGCTTTCTAGGACTCACATCAACAGTCTAGAGCTGAGAATAATACCATCGAGCTTTCTGATTCTGAGGCATTTTAGATTCGAACTGGCTCCCAGAATCCCAGGGTTCTGGTGTCTTAGCCAGCTACATCTACATCCTATTATGTCTCTCTTTTGGGAATAAGGTGTTTACAAGTAAACATGGCTCTTTCTATGACTGAACTTTTAAGCTAGTGGAAAAACATAAAACTAAGAGAAAAATTTAAAATAATTCAAGCTGTATTAAGTGCCAAAGTAAACAAACAATGGGTTAGCATATAGAATATTGATAATCAGGATGATATTCTACGTAAAGTAGTCGTGCTTGTACAAAGAACTCCCGTGGGATACAGTCTAGTATGCACCAGAGCTAAAAGCACAGGAGGTAAATAAAGGTCAGATCATGTAGCTATGGTTAGAAGTTTAAGCTTTGTTTTATGAGTACCATGAAAGGCTTAAAAAAAAAATCAAATTACATTATGAGAGGAGTGTTATTTTTCTGACTTGGAGTCAGACAATAAGAAAAAAAAAAGAATTCAACTAAAAAAAAGAAAGAAAGATTAAGATGTAAGAAAGAAAAGTTAAGGCTTACACTTTGATCCTACAGACATATAAACCCAAAACATCTGAGCACCAACTCCAAATCTTCCCTCCAATGTGTTCCACCAGTATAGACTCAAAAGTCTGAGCAAGCAAAATTCCTGTTGACATTCTTGACATATCTCATACTCTTAACCAACTAAACAGCAAATTTCAACAACCCTAAGAACATATCCAGAAGCTGATCTTAGCATTACTACCTTGTTACTACCCTAGTTCAAGCTACCATACTTTATGACTAATAAATTAGTCATAGTGTACTTTCTGCTTCTCTAACCATGTCTTCCTAAATCTCTGTCCCCCATATAGTTGCTAAAGGGATGCTAGTTAAAGTCCCACCTTGGCTGCTTAATATCATGCAGCAACTCAGAAGAAAATTCAAAATTTGCAAATAGCCTCCTGTAGTGATTCTCAAATTTGAATGTGTATCAGAATTGACAGAAAGGCTTACTAAAATACAGACTGCTGGTTCCCTAATCAACAGTTTCTCATTTAGTTCAAGTTCTCTGAGACAAAAATGCAGTGTACTAAATTTATTAGAGAGAACACATGCAAGGAAATGAGTAAAGAGACAAGAGGCTGGGGATGACCATCAGCCTTCTATACTGATCTGATCCAAGATAAAGGAGGAATAGACGGAGGAAGGAGCTGTGAGTTATCTTCCACTGCAGTGGAAATTAAAAAATAAAGAACACAGCAAAGCTATTCTAGAACTCTCAAGTCTCCAAATAACAGAGCTAACTTAGTATCCCTCTTGTACTCAGAGCTGGCTAAAGTAGTCTATGTGAAGCCTTGGATTTCACCATGCCATTGTTCAGAGAGTTGAGAATCAAATCTCACAACTGCCAAATCAGATGGAGTCAATGCTGCAGATACTAGAAATCAAAGTATGACAAATGTTCCTTGAGACTCAGTGGTCTGACCTTTCCACACAGATCTATCCACTGTCCTTCTGTCCTCCCCTTACTTTAATTCCAGCCACCTGGACTCCTATTTACTTATTTCCATCTTACTATTTACATTTTATATCCATGTGAGAGCAATGCCATTATCTTACCAATAAGACAAGTTCTAAGCACCCTATCTAAAACTGTTACAAGTCTTATATTCTTAGTGTTTCCCATCTTCTTTTTTTCTATACTAATTACCATGTAACAGAAAAAAATAAACCTATTTCATGTAATATGTACTGGTTATGACCTTTTTGTTATTAACTGCTTGGCTGCTCGTTCCTGTGATGATGTACTCTCTCACCATGATCACGGACTTACAAAGAGGATCTATAATATGTAACCCAAAGAAGCATTTCCGGTTTGCAAACTGTCTCAGGTGTTTGGTACAGTGACAAAAAGCAGAACAGTACATACAGAAAAGGTGCCATACAGTAAATATGAATTACATGGGTTTCTTCAGTTCGAGAAAGCAGAGAAATGGGAAAAGTTAAAATAAAAACTGATAGCCATTTATTTTTCACTCCAGTAAAGTTACTTTGCAAAGCTTCAAAGAAATTCACCATAGCTCCATTAATTTGAAAGTAGAACAAAATATATTTTATATTTCATGAGTGTTTCCTCTAATTTAAGTAACAAAAGAAATAAAGAAAAGCAAAATTTAAAGGATATTATCATATACTTACATTCCTGATACTAATGACACTTTGAACACATGCTGGGCAGTGGAAGATGGATTGCCTAAAGCCACATTAAGTGCTCTGTCGATACTGAATGCCATCTGAGAAAGATAGCTTTCTGGCTGCTGTCCATAACCATCGTATGGCACATAGAGGTAAGGAAAGATGCCATGTAGATGAAGACATGTCTTCTGACCTAAAATGTAACACATTATAAAGTTTAGTCTTGAGATACATGTAACAATACAATATTCAGAGCACAAGTCATTCAAATGTTCTAACAGCAATATAGCTTACATAAGATAAAAGAAAATTAGTCCATAGCCACCTGTCTTAACCACACTTAACATTTGTGAGCATTTTGTAATCATAAGCACTGTAGTGTATTATTTGAATACTGTACAGTTTTTGTGAAAAGATATGTAGCTACTTTATTATTACAATCTGATTAGTTTGAATCATAGTGTTATAAAGCTTACAAAAGTTACTGACCAGCACTAAACAACGGGCACTAACATCAACAATTACCACTTTGCATTATTGTTTTTACCTGAGAGAGTTCCCTAAAATAGAGAAAGCTCCAGGAGAAAGAATGGAAAAAGGAGGTCCAGTGTATGAAATTTTGCTACTGGGGTAAGAAGAGAAGCAAGTAAAATTTTGCTATTAGGAAGAAAACAAAACAAAACAATTTATGATCAATTTAGGTAACAGAAATGGACTTCTGCACATTAAATTCCTACTTAATTGAATGGTTTTATAGGGAGATACATTGTGAAGGGGTGGGAGGCCCAAACAAGAATGCACACTTTTCAGACGCAACAACTATACTGACTCAGCTGCATACTACCTGCGCACAGCTAAGAGAACGACGAGAGGCTGGGGAAAGGGCTCAGATGCACTGTTCTCACAAGGTCTTAGTTCCCAGGACCTACCTCATGTGGTCGCCATGAGGTCCTGCACACATGTGCACATAAATTCACGCAGGCTCTCATGCATACACATTAGTAAAGCTAAGGCTCTTTTTGAAAAGAAATACTAGTAAGACTCAGAAGGAGAAGAAAAATAATAAGGAAAACCTGCCACAAAAACAGAATCCCTGACAAGGGTAAATAAGAACAGAAACAAAAAGCAGAGGCTCCGTAGCTTCCTGAATCTGGCAGGGCTATGAAGCAGCTCCTGTCCTCAGAGCACTGTCCTGAGCTCCCGGGAGCACGTCATCCGTCTGACTTAATGGAGCACAACACTGAGGGAAGGGCACAGCCTTACTTCTCTTGCTGCCATTCACCACCTTGAGCTGGTTCTGTCAGGAAAATCTCCAGGCTTCTTTCCACCCACACCTTTTCCTCACTCTGGTCACTTGCTCTTTTCTTTTGGTAGAAGTGGCTGTTCTTACTGACCACGACTTCCCATTTCTGGCTTACATTTATGAAAAACATACAGAAAATACTTTGACACTTTATTATAAATAAATAAGAGTCCTCACCCTTTATGTAGCCCTGAATGTCCTGGAATTCACAGGCCCAGTCTGTCTCTGTCTCTGCCTCCAGAGGCACGACCACATCCACCCACCTAATCTTTAAGGTATTGTTACAAACAGAACAACACATCTAGAAGTGATCATTACATAAAGTAGAAGAATACTAGATGGGTTTCACAATAGATAAGTTCTGGAATTCCTAGACCACAATATTCTGACCAAACTTTGACAGTTAGGATTTCATGTGTGCAAGGCAAGTCCTCTATCACTGATCTCCATAACCAGCAGTGGGCAACAATACTCTGATTTGAACTACCAGCCGTCCTATTTCTGAAAACTTAAAAACGGTGTTGTCACTGCGCTGGAAATTTAGTTTCTATTTATACCAGCAGTTATGAAACAATTTCAGAGAAATAAAAAAGTTATTTTAAATTAAAAGCAAGTTATGTAAATTCCTAAAATTATAGTTTAAAACTCTTCAAATAAAGAAAATTGGTTATAATGATGAATGGATCTTAAGAAAAGATATCATCTACTAATGGCCTACTTGCTTACATGCTTTCTAAATATCTCATGAATGAAAATTTTAAAACTACACTCGTACATGTAAACCACAATTAAATTTACAGCAAATATGTTAAACTAGAGGTTGAAGGATATTCCCTGTAAATTGACAAATAAATTCAAGACCAATAATTTACAGAATTACTAGTAATATTTAATAAATAACTGTAAGGACCCAAGATAGTATTTTTTTTAATTAATGATCCATGTATCCTAGTGAAATTTTGGTTAAAATGCTTAAGAGAAACAATTACAAATTTTGATTTCCATTAATGAAGTATCTTTTAAAACAACTGTATACCATTTTTCACATTTTCTGCTTAGTAAGAGTCAGAAATTATTTCTCTAGTCAGAAGCTTTGGAATTGCAAAAATCTGGGGATGTATGACCCAGGAAAAAGATAGAAATTATGCAGAAGGCACCAAGCCAAATGGTTTACACCTATTTCTTTCTAGAACTTACAAAAAACTTTGCCAAGTACCACACGGGCTAATGTAGCTGAAGTTCTCCATCTTTCTGATGCTGAGACCCTGTAATACAGTTCTCATGCTGTAGTAAGAGCCAACCATAAGCGTAGTTTGTTACTGCTTCATAATAGAAATTTTGCTATTGTCAAGAATCGTAAATATCTGATTTGTAAGATGTCTGATGTGACCCCAAAGGGAGGTGACTCACAGGTTGAGGACTGAGCTGGTCTAAGGCATACAGAGTTTTAGTAACTGAGGTTAGATTTGAAAGCAGACCAACAAACCCTGAAACGAACCATCTTTTTATTAATATCAATTAAAATACTCAATTTCTATTAAAAAATTAATATTGGCTCCTTAATGATGTGGGACTGCCTTTTTGTATGCTGTGAATATCAATCTTTAAATAAAGGAGCTGTTTTGGCCCATGACAGACACCATAGAAAAAGTAAGAGACATCAGAGCATAGGTAGGAGAAGCAGGGCAGAGTCAGACAGACGAGCCAGAAGCCCAAAGGAGCAACATGTAAGGAACACAGGTGAGCCACGGGCCACATGGCAGGATAGAATAACGAGAATGGGTTGATTTAAGATGTAAGAGCTAGCTAGCAATGTGCCTGAGCCATAGGCCAAACAGCATGAAGTTAATATAAGCGTCTGAGTCATTTCTGGGGCCTGAGCAGCGGCAGGAGGCTAAGGGGTCTGGGGCTGTAGGTCTGTGGGTCTGGGCATCTGGCTGCCTGGGACCAAGAAACCTCCTATCTTTTAACTTCTCAGTTGTTTTGCTTAAAATTATTGTTTCCTTGACTCATGTGATGACAAATTCTTTGGGCCTTGATAGGAACTGTTATGTTTGAAAAAAAAAACAAAACAAAAACAAAACAGTAATTTCAGGATTCAAGAACAAAACACATGCAGTGTGTTTACCAAATACTTACAAAAATGGAAGAATGTTCTACAAAATAGAATAGCTGCTCAGGGACAAAGACTAAAGCAGAAGCCTGAACATCTCTGAAGAAACAACATGAGAACAGCAACTGTGGTAGACTGTGTGGCTTCCCATTCTGCACACTTCTATTCAGCCGTACGGACTGCAGCAGCGCGTATCTGCCTTTCCCTGGTCTCCAGGAATGCTAAGTGCCTCACACATACCAAACGACTACACACAAATTCCTGGCATAACACTAACAGCTGTGATATGGAGTAGGTACTATAGGAGAAACAAAACCAAAAAAAAAAAAAAGAGATACTGTATACGTTTTTGGTTTGGCCTAGACTTGTGATCGGGACCTGCCTGAAGCCCTGCTGCCGCTTAGCCCTTAGAAATAACTCAGATGCCTATATTAATTATTCGCTGTTTGGCCTATTGTTAGGCTTACTGCTAGCTAACTCTCTTATCTTAACTCAATCTATTTTTATTAATCTGTCTTGTCACATGGCTGGTGGCTTACTTAAATTTTTATGTATTGCTCTTTGGGCGGCTGGATGACATCTCTCTCTGACTTGGCCCTCCTTCCCCTTTATCTATACTTAGATTTCTGCTTCTAAGATGCCTTGCTATAGGCCAAAACAGTTCCTTTATTATCCAATGATAATTCACAGCCTACAGAAAGACATCCCACATCAAAGAGACTTTTACAAAAGGAAGTATGTACATCAACTACTTTATAGCAGCAGTTTTTACTATAAAATCTGTAATTCCATAATAACATTTACAAGGTATGGACCTTATCTGTTGCCTCATAACAGTTCTACTCCATATAAGGACCACATGTCTGCAAAATCTTATTACAGACAAAATATTCTAGAAACTATCCCATTTCAACTTTATTAGTCAGGATTAGGCTCACTTGAGAGAAAGCAGTCTAAAAACAGAGTTGCAGCCTACTGAAGAACCTTGCCTTCAGCTCAAGAACCTATCCACTACACTACACTACACTAAAAGGTGCTACACATACAGCATTCTTTTAATTAATAAAAAATAAGTATTTTAATCTAATAAAATCACCTTAAATTTTTAAAGATTTAGGGTATTAATCTACTTCTAGGTGACACATGGATCTAAGGAAACATTATTTCCTTGTCTCCAGAAATCTTTTTAAGGTATAACTTATAATAAAAACAGGACAATTTTATAGTGCATGTTTTGATATATATAAGATGATAAACAAAAGTAATTAATAAATCTATCATCTTCTATACTATTTTGTGACACAAATTTTAGTATCACTTAAAAAAACCTACTATCACAACAAATTTTAATTTTTCATTTTTAATTGCGCGCGTGTGTGCATCTGTCTGTCTGTCTGTCTGTCTATCTGTCTGTCTGTCTGTAGTAAGTGTGGGTACACCTGGGGACTGCAGATGTAGGATTCCCTGTGAAGTTGGAGTTACAAGTAGTTATGAGCTGTCAGATGTGGGTGTTAGGAGCTCAGGTCCTCCTAACTGCTGAACCATGTCTTTTTAGTCATCAAATTTCTCCTGTTTTGAATCTCCACTCTGAATGAAGTTGTCTAATCTAGATACTCTAACAAGGGTGTATAAGAAATGACTTGGCAAAATTTGTCACACAGCGGTTTTCAAACACCTGGTAAAACATGGTTGAGCAGAGCGCCTCCTAATGTTTAAATAGATCTTGTTTGTATATAGAGATAATATGAATGTATAACTACTGGTAATAGTAAAAACATTAAATGCAATACAAAACTTACAAAATATTTGAATTATGGTTCTGCTTTCATTGCAAACTTGATTACCTATTTTTGTAACAAAGGCTTCATTGAGATGCTCCACATCCTATCTTGAATGATGCTGTATGATTGATGCTCTATCAATGTTTGTCAACTTTAGCAACACATCATGTTACATTATACTTCTCTGTATAAGGAGACATTTAGGACCTATAACTATGCTAGACATATCATTTTCTCCTCTTGTAAATAGAGCTTTAAAGTTTCTCATTTCAAGAGTCTACTTTATTCATACAATTGTCTAACATATACTTATATTACTAATAATGAGCATAACTGGTTCCTTTACTCATAATACAGCTGTAAGTTTCTATTTATTAGACAATTCTTAAAAGCCCAACATTAAATAATCAATCAAAAGATATTCATCTTTATACTCCCAGGACTAACGGACAATATACACTATTTTGAACTAGAGATGCACAATTAGGAAATAACAGGGCGGAATAATAGGCGTTACAATGACAACTTACAGTTATATGTAAAGATACAACTAACATCTGTGAGTAACTAAGACTGAGCTTTATAAAGAGAGAGTGCACAGAAACCCGAGAAAAAGAGAGAAGAGAGAGACCTCTAAGGTAATCCAAGGAATCAGAAGGCTATGCACATTCATAGGTCCTTGCATATGCCCAGGAAAGATCTGAAAAGGCTCTATTTAGACCATGTCTCAAGAGACCTACAAGTATCCTTTCATAAAAGCTGGGACAAAATTAGGAGGTGGGGAGTGAGTTAAAGTCCCCCTCCTAGCCAAGAAAGCTATTCACAATAAACAGTTGGTGGCTTGGAGAGAGGGAGAATCAGTTTCTTCAATGGAAATGATCAACCATACTTCAAGGCAGGCCTCATACCCCAGGGTAAGTGGTCAGTACAAATCCAACTCCATTGGGGGGGAGGGGGGAGAATAGGTTTCTGTTGTTTTATTTGGAGAGAAAGAACTTAATTTGGGGTTGTATGTAGGGATGTGGAGAAGGATCTGGGAAGAGCTGGGGAAAGAGAAATAATATAACCAAAATATATTATATGAACTTCTCAAACAAATACAATTTTTTAAAAGCTTTGCAAAAAGCTACTTCAAAGCATTTTTTAAAAATTTGTCAGCAAAATAAAGATAAAAAAGAAATGCAAACACTGAAGGGTGGAAAGTCTAATTTAAAAATTGCTACTAACTTGAAAATGTCTAGTTTTAAAAAATATTACAAATAAGAGAAAAATATGGACTTTTGGCAGGGGTAAAATAGTGTTTCAGAGAAACTGTCCTTGACATTTCTTATGCATTGAACTTACTGGACAAAATCTTCATAGTCAGGTACTACTAATATTTAAAATAACTAAAAGACTATACTTAGGAAAGAGAAGGAAAGAATGAGAACTTGTCTTACTAATGGAAATTATCAGTGAAAACACAGAAAACACAGAACTAATTTGGATTTGAAAGGAAAAAATAACAAATTATTTAAGAAGTAAGATTTTGTGATACAAGGAAAAACACTTATCTGTTCTATGTCCCTGAATCTTGGAACATAGCCCTTAAAACCCTTGTAGCTAGACAGATGTGCCTTTGTTTTTGTTTACTGTATAAACTGTTGACGAAACTCCAGCATCTGGCATCTGCTAGGCAAGTACTTTACTCCCAAATCACATACTTAACCATTGTTTTGTATTTTGTGTATCAAGATGACTAGTCCCTGGGAGTGCAGAGCTGGTTGCCAGAGGAATCAGCCACAACTGGGGGGGGGGGGGGGCTAGAACTTATTTATCCTACCCCTAACTTTCAGGGGGGGCAAAGAGGCTAAAGGTTGAGGTGGTAGTGACAGCTAATCAAGCCCTCGTGATGACACAAGAGCTCAGAAAGGGCTGGGTTTGGAGAACTTTGGACTGTTGAAGGAACACACAGAGGTTCCTAAAGGGAAACATGCCATAAGATGCATACATAACAGGGCCTGTCCCTCCCTGCTTATCTTTACTGTTTATTCACCTGAACCCTTGTAATGTCTTTATAACAGTTTCTTTGAGTTCTGTCAGGTGCCCTAGCAAATTACTAAAGCATGAGGACAGAAGGTCTTGGAAACCTCATTTTACAGTTGGCCAGTCAGAAGCACTAGTGACTGGCTTGCAAGAAGAGTGGCAGACCCCTTATACTAGACCCTTAACTACAGGGTCTAAGTCTTTGTCCAGGTAGGTTATGCAAATATTGAGCACAGCTGATGTCTTGGCACTGAATAAGTTTAAAAAAAAAAAGTGAATTTGAAAAGAAATTCATTTAAATTCTCAAATCTGAGGAATTAAAATAAATTTTAAAATGAAGTTTTAGAGATCTTTGGGATGCCATTAAGCATGTCACTTGAAAACACAATGTGAGCCTCAGAATGAGGGGATAGAATGGAGAAGGAGGGAGAGTATTTGAAGAGATGACTAATAAGGATTTAATGTAAGATAAACACAAAGAAAGCCACACCTGAACATATCATAATCAACCCACCAAAAGACAAAGACATATTTTAAAGTGGCAAAAAAAAAAAAAAAAAAAAAAAAGTTATCACATAGAGATTGCTTCAGTGAGAGTCATGGATGGCTTCTTATTTAGAGACCAGGGAGTCCGAAAGGTAGTAATGATGACAGAGTTCTCAAAGGGAAAAACATCAAAAAGATCCAGTATCTAGCAAAATTTTCCTTTATAAAGGTGACCCGTTTCGGGGGGGGGGGGGGACATCCCTGATAGTTTGTTAGGAGCCAACCTGTCCTAACAGAAATACCAAAGGTTTTTATTTCAGGCAGTGACTGGATTCCACACAAGGAAGGAACAAGGACAAAGGTGACTACCTAGATAAATACAAGAGATGCGACAAATACAGTTTTGTCTCTATCTGTTCTATTCTATGTTATGTAAGATGTAAGAACATAAAGCCATAATGATAAAGCCATACTGGGTTATAAGGTAGGGAGATGTACTGTGTATAATGTCAACACCACAAAGAGAGGAGAAAGAACAGACCCACAGTTGAGTAAAATCACATGGGGGTTAATCCAGATAAAACCCCTTTAAATGGGGAAGTATAATTACCACAAAGAAAATAACCTTTAAAACTGCATAAAAAACAGCATAGGAAACACTTAAAAAAAACAAAACAAACCCACCTATTTAACATATAAGGCAATAATAGGGTACAAAAAGACAAAACACTTAGACTACTAAATGGGAGAGAGAAACAACATGTGATGGTACTGTAAAACAGACTATATTTCAGTCTGTAACACTTCACTCAGTGGCTGAGATGGTTAATCTAACTGCGAACTGACAGGGTCTAGAATCACTTAAGAGACAAGCTATGGCTAAGTCTTTGAAAGTGACTTTTAACTGAGTTGAGAAGACGTACCCATCTGTGAGCAGAACCATAAGCTGGGGTTCCACAGGAAAGGAGTAATCTAAGTCATCCAGCTGTCTCTGCTTCCTCACAGGGAATACGCTATGATTGCTGCCACTATGCTGCTCTGTGAGCCAAAATAACCTTGAGGAGGCCTTGGAAGAGGACTTGCAATTGAACCTGCTAGAAAACTGTTTCATTCTTATCTCATTTCTCCTACAATTTCTTTCAAATGCTAACAATGAAAGTCTAATGCCCTTATATCCTCCTCTTTTTGTAAATTAAGGACACTATTTCTAGACTGAACAACTGCAACAGAAGAACAAAATATATTACAAGTTCCTTTAGTGGCCAACATCCCAGAAAGTTGTTGAAATAATACCTAAAAGCTCATTAAAATTATTTTTATTCAAAAAATCAGTAATTACCTTGAATTTTAGTAACTAAAACTCAATTTGCATTACTGCTAAAAAGCCCTACATTGTGACAAAGCATTTTCTTTTTTGTAAAGCTTGTTCTTAAATAATAAACAGCTAACAGCGGTTTCAATATTGAATCTCTAAGAAAATATATACTTCATAGTAACGTCATTAAAATAATTAGTGTTTGTTAACCTTAGGCAAAAGTAAAATTCTATCTTGTAAAACAAAATTTTTGTTTAGATGTTTTGGCCAGAATTATTACACATTAGTTTTTGTGAGTTTTTTTTTCAGTCTAAAGATCCCAAAGTAAAACTAGCTTTCTGGTTATGACTTAAACATGCATCTTAGATACTTTAAACAATGGTAGTAAGAAAACAAGAAAGAGTTACCTAGTTAAATTGTTTCTGTGAATGCCTGGGTTTAATCCATGGGATAAAAAGCACCCTGCTCTTCCAGAAGACCTGAAGTCCAACTACCAGCATCTGTATGGCAGTTCACAACTTAATGCCAAGGAATCCTCACAGATACTAGGCACAGTCACACAAGCACACAGAATGCTCATACATATTTAAAAAAAATACAAATAAAAATTTAAAAATTAAAAAAAAACATAGCTTTCTTTCGAAAACAAAATAGCAAGGGCAATTAGTATTATTTGTAAGTCTAACAAATTGTTCAACTATTCTGTATAGCAGCTAAACACTACAAAACCTTAAATGTGTATTTCTACAAGAAATTTTTAAAAAGCCCACAGAATTGGAAGGGAAAATGCATGCCTTGTAGCTAATAAGTAATTTTTATCTAGAATAAACTCCTATTAACTAAAGTAATAAAAAGAGACAACCTTATTTTAAAATGTGTTTTCTAGTTTAATTCTTGAATGTCCTCCATATATCACATGTTGAGGTGAGGTCCTCAGCCTATGGAGTTCTGAAAGGTGACAGAAATCCTCTGTGTGTAGAGCTTAGTGGAAGGAGTTAGGTCACTGGATGCATACCCTCCACGGAGATGAGATCCCTCCTCTTTAGGCTTCCCGGATGCCATGAGGTACATAGCTTTCGCCAATACATACATCTATCATGTGTTTTTCTCTCACAAGTATACAGGTAGTGTGGTACCAGGCAGCCATAGACTGCACCCTCTTAACAATGAGCCAGAGCACACTTATACTCCTTAAAAATAAATGCCTGATTTAAAAAAAAAAAAAATGAAAAAATGAATAGCATAATAAGCAATGGATCTAGATAAAATTTTCTAGAAAAGGATGCATGGATGGACAATAAGCACATTGAAAGATGCTCAAAACCAGCAACTATCAATAAAATGCAAGTCAAACCCACAATGAATACTACTTCACTATCCACAATAGTTAAAATACAAAAGTTAGAAGACAAGACATTAGAGAGAAACTGAAAATCTCACACCCTGCATACCTACACAAAAAATATGCATGTGAGCATTTACAGCAACATTATAATAGTCAAAAGGTAGAAACAATTTCATTTGCCACCAATTAACAAAAAGAACATAATGCAAAATACACATTGAAAGAAATGTTATTCACTGCTTTATAAAAAAAAAACACACACACACAACGCTGATATGAATGAACCATTAAAGCTAGGCTCAAAATATAAACTACATACTATATGATTCCATTTATAAGAAATGTCCACAATAGACATATTTTTTGAGGCAGGAAAAAAAAAGGATTAATGATTGCTCGTGATTAGGGGATTGGGGAAAAAAATGAGTAACTGCTTCCAAGTAGAGAAGATATTTTTGAGTGATGAAAATGCTCTAAAACTGTGGTGCTGAATGTATCAGAGACCATGAGCTTGTACATGCTAGGTGAGTCATATGGTGTGTGAATTAAGGCTTAACAAAGCTATTAGAATGTTTAAATCTATCTATACTGTTTTCTTTTGGAGTCTCTACTGAGAAGACTTAACCCTGAATATGCCATTAGAATTGATGTATTTATCAAGTCTATTGGGTTTAAAACAGAAACTATGAATACATGGAGAAAATAATAGTCACTAACGTCACTTCTAAGTCTTTATTTAAAGATATATTAAATGTAGTATTAAACCTTAGATCACACATTCTGTAAATTCAGAGGTTCAAGCACTTTAGATTAAAAAAAAAAATTACCAATGCGAGAGAACTTTCTCAAGAAAATTAAAAACTAAATTTCTGTAGTATTTAAGTTATTCTGCTCCCTTCCAAAAGCAGCGCAGAATTCTCCCATTTTTTAAAGCTCTCTGTCTGTATCTACTATCCCACAACTTTTGTATATGAATTTTAAAAATCATTTTCTTAGGACTACCTTTAATTAGAGCACTGAACTGAATAGTTCACTGACTTCTACTAAACATACATGCTCATTAAGGAGACTAAGAAAACAATAAATTATAAAAATTCACAGAATAAAGTTTTAGGCAGAAATATACTACCCGAACCTAGTAAGTATAATGTAACCACAAGTTAGAGGCCAGTACATTTAAAATGGTTGGGGTTTTTGGTTTTTTGTTTGTTTTTTTTTTCGAGAGAAGCTGTCCATTTTTTTGGTGGTTAGAGTATACATTTTACAACTAGTCTAACCTACCTTCAGACAGAAAACTCTTTTGCAAGTGGTGCTGACATCTATGACAGTATTCCAAATCTCTCCCATCCCTTATAACAATGCTACCACTCATTTCATTTATGAAATTTTTTTCCTTTTCCCTTGATTCCCTGCAGTTCAAATATGATATGCCTAGGTATTCATTTCTGAGACACATATTGATCCTGTCCTAGACATGTGGTTTAGTATCTGTCACTGATTCCAGCCTTTATTCCTTCAAGTATTTTGTGTGCTCTTCTGCTGGGCCAAACAAAGCTACTCTTCATTTGCTGTACTGCTTTTGAACATACCACCATTTTTTTTAAAGACAAGGTCTCATGATGTAGCCTTGGCCGACCTAGAACTTAGTATATAGACCAGGCTGTTCTCCAACTCAGAGAATGGTGGGCACCACTATGTCCTTCAAACATTTCCTATTCTTGTAACTGCTTGCTTTTTACATTATTAGAACCTAGACCAAATTGCTCTTAAGTTCCCAATCTGAACACCCTGAATCTCTGGCAAATCTATCTAGGAATTGAACCATTAATAGCTAAAATTTATATAATATTCACTATGCAGCTCTGGCTGTCCTAGAATTCACTATGTAGCCCAAACTGACCTGGAACTCATAGAGATCTGTCTGCTTCTTCCTGCCTGCCCCCACCCACCCGCCAAGTGTTGGGATTAAAGGCGTAAACCACTACACCTGGCTTCAATTTGATTTTTATTTTTTAAAAAAATCAATTTTGGAGTTATTCAGTTTATTTTTTATTGTGAGGAAAAGAATAACAATTTCCTTTCCCTCTTCTTCCCCTCTCTTCCCAATCAGAACTTCTATGCAGCTCAAATGACCTTAAACTGCCAGTTTTGCCTCAGCCTCCCGAATGCTGCCGTGTGCCACCAAACTTGGCATAGTTTCTAATTTCTGTATAATTGAACCCTAAATTGAAATGTCTGATTCAATTTATCTTTCTGAGAATAAGATGCTCTAGTTTCACCTTGTACTTTGTCTGCCCCAGATATAGAATAAATGATTTCTCAAGAGATATCCCTCCTTTTTTAAATTGGATGTTTAAAAATCAGAATCTGAAAATTGTGTAATCCCAGCCTAGAGAGATAGAGACAAAGAACCAGATATTCAAGGACCCCCCCCCCATAGCAAGTTTGAGACCAGGTTGTACTACATAAGCTGTTGTCTCAAAGGAAAAACAGAATACTGAGTGTTTACATACACACAATAGATTTCTATCTATCCTTCTATGGGAAACTATGAGCTCAAAAATGATACCTCCAATCTCAACCCAATACCAAAGAGACATTGTGTTCTTCTGTACTTCTCACCTGACCAACAGCAAGAACCTGGGCTCCTGCTATGGTTTACTTTTACAAGCTCAAAACACACACACACACACACACACACACACAGACAGACACACATACACACCCCAGTTACTAATCTTTACCATTGAGAAATTTTTGTTTTAAAACTAAAATTCAATGCTTACTTTTCTGAATGTAAAAAACTTTCTATAGTGTGAAAACCATAAATGTTAAGGGAACTTTGATTTTTTTTTTTAACAAGTATATCTAGATAAATACTTGATAGTGAGTCAAATGTTTAAAGTCAAGAAAAATTCCAATCGTAAGTGTTGCCTCATTCTATACTCTCAACAGTAACACAGCAAAGCTAGAATCATATTACCACATTCATACCAGTGTTTGGTGTTAGGTTATTTTCTATATAGTGATATCTCACAGTGACTTTAATTTGAACTTTCTACCAAATTATATCAAGTATTTTTTCCACACTTGCATACTTGGATATTCAAAAATATTCCTTGGTGAATAGTCTTGGTCTATAGTATTTTGCTCAAGTACATTTAGCTACATGATGGTCACTTCTGAGCCTCTGTGTTTAACTTTCACATATTGGGAGAAAAGCTTATTTTCAACCACACTTAAAGAACATTACCCATTGTGTTAACATATTGACGAGGAAAACTGTAATTATTGAAAAAATTACAAAACCCTTCATAGTTTGCAAAGTTACATTGGTGGTTTCAAGAGTCAGCCTCCAGCCTCTGGCCTAGCAGCAGAACACAGGCTCCACATCATCAGTAAACCCAGATGCCCTTATATGAAACATTTCAAACTCATAACCTTAGTACCACTAGTCAGAAAGTAATTAAGAGACAAAATAATGCTGTGTACAGAAAGAGTAAATGAAACCAAGAACTTCTAATACAAACTCAGTACTTTAAGAAGTAACTTGACCTTTTCACATTATTAATTATGATTTAAATCTAATTATGGTTTAAATTATAATTTAAAGTAGGTCTAGACACTGCATTTTGTTATTAATTTTATGCTATGTCAGAGGTTGGCCAACTCTTTCTACAACAGAAAAAAAATAAATTATTTTAGGATTTAGGCACTAGTTTTTTTGCACACACAGCTTTTAGAGCATGAAAACTACTTTAGACAACAGTGTAATAAACAGAAGGCAGTATGATCCAATAAAACTTTAGTAACAAAAAGAAAAGATGGGATACTATACAGGAGCAGAGTACGTACACAGGATGCTTGGGGTCCTAGATTAGCTGACTTTCTGTCTAACACATAAGCTCCTTTGTATTATATTACCAATAGCCTGGTACAAAATACATTTTATATAAATGCTTGCAGATATTTTTTAGTTAAAAGTCAAAGAATTTAAACAAAATATGTATTACTTTAATATAAACTATCAAGCATTATTAAGTATAAAAAACTCATGTTAAAATTTCTAAATTACTCCTCATACTAAGCTCTAAGATTTTGTTTTTAATTAAAAAAAATACTTCTTTAAGTTACAAACATCATTATGTCATTATTGAAATCTGTCCAAAAGGAATATTAACTTTCTGACTCCCTGGGGCAATTTTCACACATCAGCAATGTGATTACTTACTATAAGAAGTAAATCTAAGGGCTGGCAAGATGGCAGGATGGCTAAAAGCATTTGTCACACAAGCCTGACCACCTGCATTCAACCCCCAGGACCCACATCAAAGACAGAAGTGTCTGGTACAGTAGTGCACATCCTTAATCCCAGCAGCCCTGCAGTAGGAGAGCAGTAGAGTATGCAAGCAGCAGGAACAAGAGCCTTGGTCAAGCACAGAAAACAGACTCTCTTAAGTTGTCCTCTGACCTCCGCACGTGTGCCAGGGAATGTGAGTAACTCCACACTATGCTGGCTAGCCTAAAACTCACACTAATAAAAATTGTTTTGAATTTGAAAAAGAACTAAAGCTGAATAGTTATATTCAGTTAATACCCTGCAAGTGAGAGCCAAAGTCAAAAGAAGAGAATTTTGTGAACAGGAGATGGGGGTGCATGCCTTTAATCCCAGTACTCCGAGGAGAGATCTGGACAGTGAATCTCTGAGTTTGAGGCCACCACGGTCTACACAGTGAGTTCCAGAACAGCCAGGAATCCTGCCTTTTTGAAAAACAAAAACAAACAAACAAACAAAAAAAAGCAAAGAATTTTGTAAAGCAATATACAGAAGAGAATGGAAGAGAAGTTGTACCGTTTACACAAATCTGTGAGATTTCTCTATTGCAATATAAATCTCCTTTAATTAGTTTCCTTTTTTAAAAGTTTACATTTGTCAGTGGGGGGGAGGCCGCTCATGAGTGCAGGTGTCCTCAGCAGATGGCAGAGGCATCAGATCCCCCTAGAGGTGGAGTTCTAGGTGGCCACCTGGCAAGGAATACTGAGAATCCAACTTGAGTCCTCTGAAAAGCAATAAGTGGCCTTAGCCACGCAGCCATGTCTCCAGCCCCTAGAATTTTCTTTGAAATAGCTTTTGTTCTTTACAGTCAAGTAACTGACTAGAAAATAGAATATGAAATACTGTGAACACTTAATAATTTGAGCTGCATCTTTTAAAACTGAGTGGAAAGGGCTTCTGGTATAGATGAAAAAACAGGAAATGGATTTCCCCTGTCTCAAATAATCAAAGGGAAAATACATAATTTTAAAAATGTTTAGTGCTTTAGAGGTTTGTTTTTACTTTTGGTTAGGTAGGAACAGAGCAACTCAGTCTGAGAATCCCCCTTGATCACATGGAGACAGTTGCTCACTCGGTCTTCAGCAAGATGGATCTGTGAGCAGAGCTCCTCTTCTGACTCTGGGGCTCTGTGAATGACGTCCTCTTCCTGTTTTATCATCTGACTCTGACCATTCTCTTCTGTCATGTAGTAAACAGACAGAACTGACGCATCCAGAGAGAAGGCAACCTTACAGACTCTCAAGGAAAATAATTATAAGGTCAGTGTTTCAGTAACATTAGCTCCAAAGTTTGCTCTGTTCCTACCTACCTAAGAATAAAAATAAACCTTTAAAGTACTGAACTATTTCAAATAAATTAACAATATGAGTTAGTTTGAGAATACAACTCAAGAAATTTCTAGAAATACAATTACCAGAAAGATGAAGTAAAGTTTAGTGTCTGGTATCTAATGAAAAATTACCAGCATGAAGTCTCTAGGGAGTACAGAGACAAGAAGCCCCACGGAAAATGGTAATCTCCATGGTTGGAAGAGACAAACCCCAAGGTGAAGCCTGTCAGGTGTTGTCAAGCAGACAGAGTTAGAGTGTAGAGGAAGAACACAGGAGAATGAGTAGGAAATATCTGCAGAGTCCCCAGCCTTTGCAGAGAACATCTGCACATGCTTCTGAGTAATCTACCGGAAACATGAGAAGAAGCAAACACAGAGACCAGATTTGTCCAGCATTCTTTACTGAAATTCACCTGACTCTTATTTTCCACAATAGTCAAATAAGAATTACTTAAGTGTGACCATATGAAATGTTTTCTTTCATTACCATGAGTTTCATGATCAATGAGAGGACCTCAGGGCAATTGCCCTCTTTAGCCTGTGTCTAAAACTATTTATAAACAAACCAATCAATAACAGGAATAGCTCAAGGAAATAATAATCTTAGTTCTTGAGATATTCAAACTGAAAAGTATCTACTGACTGGGTGATTAGAATTAAATGTTCATTCACCATTTGACATATAATGTACTTTAAAAAAGCAAGTTCTCTCAGTGTTGAGACCATATTAAAAATAAAAAAAACAATAGTCAATTATCAGAAGAAAAAATAGGAATAGCAAATGAGCCAAGAAAGTATACAGGTGGTAGATTTAGAAAGCAGAAGTTTCAAAATAATTATTTATATTTTATATATTCAAGAAATTGCCAGGTGTGGTAGTCATGCCTTCAATCACAGCACTGGCAAGGCAGAGACTCGGAGAGTTCAAGGCCAGCCTGATCTACATAATGAGTTCTAGGACACCCAGTGATACACAGTGAGACCCTGTCTTGAAAAAACAAAACAAGAAATTAGAAGAATGCTTATATAAAGATGTAAATATATAAAAAGAATACAAATCAAAATTTTAACTATGGTGAATAAAAATACACATCAGAAATGGCAGATTTAAAGATCAATAAACTTGAAGACACAACAATAGAAACCATCTTAAGCCTGGAAAAAAACCTGAAAATGTTTTACAAAAGCACCTGTAAACTATATGACAACTTTAAACAAACTCACATATGGTCTGTGCCACATAAAAGTATCTGAAAGCAGGAAGGAGAGGGATGGGTGATATAGTCCTAAAGTTACACACAGGAGAAAACCACTGTGGAGATGAGGAAGAGAATTATAAAATGCTGAAGTCATTTAAGACAAAGTGATTAAGACAAAAATTATACATTTAAACTGTCTTATATGTAGCATAATAAGTGAATAAGAGAAGGCAGGGTTTCCATATTTGCCTTTGGTTATGCTATTGATTGGGAAACAATCAGTTTGTGTGATGCTGAAGAATGTCACCTATTTCACAAGATGCAGAACTGGAGATGCTATTTGCTTATTAGATGTATCCTGCCTAGCACTGCAGACAGGAGACAGAGATATCAAGAGGTCCCATACTAAACTGTCCAAGTACAGTCCTACATGAAGAACTGTAGAGGACTGGACCTGAGTTGTGAGTCTGAAGGATGAGAAGCCAGATCTCTAGCAATTATAGAAACACAGGAGACAGGGCCATAATGGGATTCCAACAGGGAAACATCAGTGAAAGTGGCAGAGTTAAGGACACCTCATAGGTCTCCAATGGCCACTACAACTAGCCACTGTCACTACTTTTCAACTGCTAGACTGTAAAGAAAGGCAGTCTATTTCATTCAGAATCTCCTGAGACCCGATTCTCTCCCCTCCCCTCCCACACAAGATAATACTTTTTAAACACATAGCTGAGATTAAATGTGAATTAAGTATCATTTTAAGTGCAACTATTCCCAGGGAGTACTAACTTCCCAGGAAGTTAGAAATGTAAATTCTAGAATACACATAACTGTGTGGTATATTACTGACACTTTGTCCAAATTTAAATAAAATTTTTGGCCAAATATAGAAAAAGACGGTTTAATTAGACACATCAGAGCCCAACCAAACATTATCTCTATTAGGGTAGCTGGACACAGTGTCACACGCCTATAAACACTCGGGGAATAGAGAGCCAAGATGTTGTAAAATATAAAAACACTAAACACTACTTAAAAGTATCTTCTAAAAACTTAGAAATGTGACTTTTAAACTACAGCCTGTTAAAAACATGTTACGAACCCCTGCAGAACACTGGAGGAAATACTTATTATCTTACATTAATAACTAAGGGGTTTTTTGGGGGTGGGGTAGGTTACAATACTTGGACTTTCGAGAATGAGAGAAAGTAACTGTACAACAGGTGCCCGATAAAGGATCTAGACAAAATATACTTTCAAATTAATGACAAAAAAAAATTAACTCCAAAGTTATTTATTGTCCCCCATTAATTAAGTTCACCAGAGAATAACAGGCAGATGAAAAGTAGCAAAGCTGGAGAGATGGCTCAGCAGTTCTAAGGACACAGAACTCTAGCTCTCGGCATCCACGTCAAGCGGCTCACAATAGCCTAGAACTCCAGCTCTAGAAGGATCTCTTCTAGTCACACACACACTTTAAAATATATATAACAAATTTAAAAGATGCTCAATATCCTTGGTCCTGAAGGAACTGAAATTGAAGACTACAGTGAGACGTCACTGTATTTTTACTCAAAGAACTACAATCAGATATTTAAAAAAATAAGGGAAGGAAGATAGGAAAACTAGCTGTGCTGACACACGCCTTACTCCATCCCAGCAGGCAGAGGCACAGATCTGTGAGCTCAGGACCAGCCTGGTCTACAGAAGGAGTTCCAGGACAGCCAGGGCTACACAAAGGAATCCTGTCTCAGAAAACCAAACCAACAACAAATGAGGGCATAAAGAAGTTAGGCTTCTCACACACTGCTGGAGCTAAGGCAAAATCCTAGTAATTTGGGGCAATCTGTAGTCTCTGAGGAAGTAAGCTATAAGAGAAATGAAAATATGCAACCATGTAAAAACTCGTACACAGTACTCAACATACCTTTTCATAACAACTAACTACAAACAAACAATCTGAGTATCAGCAGTTTCGAGACTGGTACATACATCACTGACACACACAAAAGAATGAAAGAAACCTAACTATATCTGTGTGGTTGCATTTAATAAAAAATTCCAGAGAAGGAAAAGTCATATTAATATTGAAGATGAATAGTTGCTAAAGGTCAAAGGTGAGGTGGCGATGTCACATATGAAACTTCTTAGTGTGACACATGCTGAGGTGATGTGTTTGCCATAGCTCGTATAACTCACCAATTTTTACATAAATTACACCTCAATAAAAACTGATTAAATTTAAACAGAGCAATGAATATATCTTCCCTTCATCTTTCTTCACTCACAAAAATGTAGCAGGTAATAACAGTAAAGACATGGCAGCAAGAAAAAAAAAAAACAGCTGACAGAAATAATACAGCCAGAAAGAGGAAGAAGCAGGTACATTTAGTTGCATTTTAATGATCAGAAGACCCTATTTTGCTTCTAAAGCAAACAATTTCAATGAAACCAAAGTATCACTGGTGTCGTCAAAATAACATTTTGTTTGTTTCAGACAAGGCTTCACTATATAGCTTTGGCTATCTTGAAACTCACTCTGTAGACCAGGCTGGCATTAAATTCAGAGACCCACCTGCCTCTGCCTCCTGACAGCTGAGATTAAAGGCATGTGCCACTACTGCCTGGCTCAAAATGACATTTTTATGGTAGGTTCTCAGGGCCAAATCAGAAGCACCAAAATATTTCTGAGCACTATCTCACATATACTGTATCAGGCTTCTTGGTGAAAAGAGCCTAGATAAATCTTTTAAACTGTCCCATAGAGACTGAGGCAGTATGCACAGGGTCTGCACGGCTCTGCACAGGCCTTCTGAATGTATATTATAGCTTCCAGTTTAGTGTTTAATATGGGATTCCTGAGTGTGTGAACAAGTTGGGTCTATAATTGTTGTGCTATCTCTTGGACTCTTTTCTGCTACTTTGTCTTTTCCAACTTCAATAGAAAGGTACTTCTATCTTCGCATATTTTATTTTGCATCTGATTTATATATAGATAGATAGATATAGATATATCATTTGTATACATATATTTTAATATACATCGATTGTTTTGTTTTATTTTTTGAGACAGGGTTTCTCTGTGTAGTCCTCTGTCCTGGAACTAGCTTTATAGACCAGGCTGGCCTCCAACCCACAGAGATCTACTTGCCTCTGCCTCCTGAGCTCTGGTATTAAGGTGTGCACCACCACTGCCTAGATATATTTTGTAAAGAATGAATAAATGAAAACCTAGCTACTAGAGTAGAGGTTAACAACTAAACTGTCACTTTTACCTGCTGAGAGAGGGAAAATTAGCTTTCTAATAGAATAACACAGAGTTTATCACACCGCTCCAGGGCAGGCTTCACGTTTAAGAATAGTTGAATGTACAATGTACTTTGGGTTTTTTGCGTGCTTTCATTTTCTTATAGTGTGATGTGTGTGGAGGGGGGTGCCTTGCTGCTGTTTTTTATTTTTTCACTTAGAGTGTGGCTTTGTTTTCTTGGGTTTTGGTGGTTTTCTTGTTGTACTGACTTGGTTTTTTGAGAAAACACTTGGGGATGAAAAATATGATCAAAATATACTTAAATTTTAAAATAAAATGTAAAAAACCAAACCAAACAAACAAACAAATCTGTCGGGGCTAGAAATGGTTCAGCAACTAAGACTGCTTCCCTACAGCTATGTGAAATGGCACACTACCGGAACTGAAGCACCATGAGGGGCAGAGGAAGGAGAATCACTGGGGCCTTGTAGCCATCAGCCTACTTCCATGTTGAGTAAGAGAGATCCTGTTCTCAAAGGACTAAGGCAAGTGGCCAATATACTCATATATACAAATGCACATACCTCATACACATCATTCATACACACACACAAGCAAAAGTAAAACACCACAAAATGTTATCATTTTAACCTTCTTGGGATGCACAATTTTATGACAGTGTTGTTCAACCATGGCCACTAATTGCCAACTGAGACTGCCCTCAACTGAACAAGAACTTCCCATTCCCGTCCCTCCAGCCCGTTAATTACCCTTTATGAAACGAGCTGTTCTAAGTATTTCATTTGTGTCTCATGCACTGCCATTCTTTCGCAAGGTTCTCTAATTATGGCATGTCTAGGCACCCTGCATTGAGGACACAGGGATGCAGAGCATACGGACCTAATCTCAAGAAACTCAAACCATAGTAGGGAAGCTAAACAAAAACTCTCAAATCATTGCTATTCTAACAAGAATACAACGATGGCACAAGACCAAACTGGCTAAAGAATGCTATGCCTCAGACAGTCTTGTAGCATGAAGAATACCATCATGAGCAGGTTATCATACAAACAAACTTATTGAGAGGGCTCACGTTGCTAGATACTTTGCACACTTAAAATAGCCAAGGTCTGTGTTCCTTAGGCCGTGAGCATATGCAAAGCCTTAAGGATCTTCACTTGGAGGAAGAACAAGCAGTTTAGAGTGAAAAACTTCAGGAAGAACCAGTGGCGGCTGAAACAACAGCTTAGTGTGGCATCATAAAAAAATGTTTAGGTTACCCACAGTCTGATTATTAATATAAAATAGTTTGAGAACCTTAAAGTATGTAGGAATTCCAATGGAATTTGTAAGCATCACTCCAAGGATATTTCCTATAATGGTAGGTACTAGGGATATCTATTTTTAAATTATTTTTATATTAGATGTATGAGCTATGTCTGTGCATATATGTGCCTGGTACCCACAGAGACCAGAAGAGGGCATCAGATTCCCTGGAACTAGAGTTACAGATGCTATATAGTTACAGAGCTATGAGCATGTGGGTGCTAAGACTCCACCCAGGTCCTCTCAAGAGCAACAAGTGTTCTTAAACACTGACTCATCTCTCCAATTCATTTGTACTAAAAAGAATGCTGTAATTCTAAAACAGTTTTATTCAGAGACTACAGTTTAGGAAGTTCCTTCAGAATACAGGAAGTCAATGATGACCTCAAACTGCAAAGGAATGTCCGTAGATTTACGTCTGGGGATTGATGTTTTTATTCTTTTTTTTTCTTTACAATTATTTTGTGTTCACATGTGCATGCTGTGTGACTACATCACACATTACAGAGCAGAGGACAACTTGTAAGAATAGACTCTTTTTCCACCATGAGATCCTAGGAATTAAACTTAGGCTGTTAGGCTTACTAGAAATCACCATTCACGAAACAGCCTCCTGCCAGACCAACTAATACATCTTCCTAATCATAAAATGCTTTTATTTTAAAAACTAGAAAAAAACATCACTATCTTTTGATGCATATTATCTCTCCTAGTGTTTATATTCATTTTTAAACAAAAGAATTGTGCTATACAAATTATTGAAGCGTATTCCTCTGTCATGAAGGAAACATTTCCTCCTTTGATTCTTAATTTCTTTTGGAGACTGAACAGGGGCATTACAGACATAACCAGCCCATATTTTTGAACATTTAGTTGACTAGTCATTTTTTGTTTGGTTTTGCTCCTATCTACAAGTTGAATATTCCGTAACAGAAAATACAGAATCCTATCTTTTTGAAGCCTATATTCAGCTCAGATTTCAGAGCACTTCAGGTTAGTATCTGACTTCTACAAGTTCCTCCTTATCTAGTGGGCACACAAGATTCTCATGTCTATGGCCAAAATCTCATGGAAACTTAACAGTTGTTGGCAAGAAGTACCATGTGAATACTAAGTAGAAGCTAGTCCTAAGACTTAAAAACAGGGAATATTTTCCTGTTATCAAGTGATAAGGAAATTACTTCATCAAGACAATCACAAATCTAAAATATGTATAGAACTAACAGTATCAAACACACTGGGAGGGAACAAAAGCAAAAAGCTGACAGAATTAAAAGAAACAGACAAACCTGTGAGTTGGTGATTTGACAGAAAAGGTGATGAAAAAAATCAGTCATTACTAAGATAAATGCATACAAATATAAAATAGCATTTTAAACTAAGAAATTAAAGAGCTAGAGAAATGTCTGAGAAGTTAGTTTACTGCTCTTCCAGAAGAACTGAATTCAGTTCCCAGCAACCACATTGGGCAGCTCACAACCACCTGTAACTCCAGTTCCAGGGAATCCAATGCTTCTGCAGACAACTGTATATATGTGATCTACGCTCACACTGGCACATACATCCATACATAAAAAAATAAAAATTGAAAAAAGAATCAACTTAAAATATAAAGTCTGATTATTATAAATGATATGAAGTTGTGAAACATGCTGAATCTTATTAAACCCTGTTAGTAGGAACATACCTTGGTACATCCACTTTAGAAAAAATTTATATGCACGTGCACATACTTATAAATTTAAATTCTTTTGAGGAATAAATGACAAATCCATATTCATTCTATAGTCAAATATTAAAAAACAAAAACATGATAAACAGATGTAATTAAAACCCTATTAGCTTCAACTGACTATGCAGACACAAGGCAAACAGGTCAGATATTCCTTACACTTCTTGATACAATGTAAAACATAAAACAGCGTACCAGCAGTATGCTATTCAATAATCCTCAAAGCTATACAGGAACCTTTCCTTTTTTTTTTTTTCCCCGTCATCAAGATACAAATCAAGTATGAAAGAGTTGTATGCTAGCAACTCCAGTTTGGAGTACCTAGGAGCAAACACAGATAGTTACTTAAGCTTCAGCAAGGAGCTTGTTCAATGGCAAAAGTTGTCTATCTAGGAAAGCCCAAAACGAGAACCTTCATCCCCACAGGTACAGTTCATCTACAATCTTCCCAGTTTTTATATAATTTACTAATTATGAATCATTTTTATTAAAAGCTTTGGTTATATATCTGACATTTTACATTATCAGAATCCCAACAGAATAAAACTCCCAAAATAACCTATGGCCACAATTGTCTTAATGAAAAAAAGACTAATGTTAGCCCTATTTTTTACAAGAAACAAACAAAAAATTTAATTTGGAGTAAAACCAAGCCAATCATCTATTAGTATATTTCATTCATCAACGATGTCATCAGTTTTAACACATCATTAGTTTACTTCTGTACTACAAAGAAAGTAAAAGCCTGGCACAGTGGTCCATACTTGCACAGGCAAATTATATGTTGACTTGACACAAGCTAAAGTCATCTGGGAGGAGGGAGCTTCAATTAATAAAAAAATCTCCACACAGCAGTGGCAGGCAACTTTAGTTCCAGAACTCTGGTGGCAGAGGCAGGAGGATCTCTGTGAGTTTGAGGCCAGCCTGGTCTACAAAGCGAGTTCCAGAACAGCCAGGGCTATTACGCAGAGAAACCTGTCTTACAAAGCAAACAAACATCATCCCTAAATGAAGGCTGAGGGTGGTGGCACACACCTTTATGCCCAGCACTCAGAAGAAAGACCTACAGATCTCTGAGTCTGAGACAGCCCTGGTCTCCGTAGCTAGTTTCGGGCCAGCCAGGGCTACACAGTAAGTGAATTCCAGGATAGCCAAAACTACAGAGAAACAGGTCTAGAAAAAATAAAAACAACAACAAAAGAAAGAGGAGGAGGAGACAGCAAAGCAAAGCAAAAAACCTCCAGAAGATCTGGCTATACTCAAGCCTGTGGGGCATTTTCTTAATTAGTAATTAATGGGGGAGGGGGCATTGTAGGGTCTATAAGAAAGCAGACCAGGCAAGCCATGGTGAACAAGCCAGTAAGCAGCAGCCTCTATGGCCTCTGCAGCAGCTCCTGCCTCCAGGTTCCAGCTTTGTTGGAGTTTCTGCCTCGACTTCCTTCAATTATGGACTACAATGAAGTAGAAGTGTAAACCAAATAAATTCTTTACTCCCCCACTTGCTTCTGGTCATGGTGTTTCAGTACAGAAATAGTAACCCTTAACTAAGATAATACCTATAGCCTCAGATCTCTGGAGGCTAGGCAGTAAGAACAAAAAAGTTCAAGGCCAGCCTGAGCTACACAGCAAGACCATCCATCCCAAGACAGCTGGCAGAAAGAACATTAACAACAAAACACAGCATACCACTGATTCTAAGACATATTTCAATCCTGGTATATAAAAACATGGGGAGGAATATATTTTTTAGGATGAATGGAATACAGACTAACCCTTCTACCTATTTTTCATTAAAATATTTATGAGGGATTGGTGAGAAGGTTCAGTTACTAAAATGCATATTTCTCTCACAGAAGACCCACTTTTCGTTCTCAGCAACTACATCAAAAGGTTCACAAGCACCTAAAAATCCAGCTCCAAGGAATTTAATGCTTTCTTCTGGCCTCCTTGGGTACCTACATTCATGCATGCACACCCATACACAGTAAAAAATTAAAATTAATCTTTAAATACAATACAAATGCTCACAGCACACATTCTGTTCTTAGAAACACAACAGTCTGATTCAACAGAAAAAAAAAACACCTTGCTAAATACTTTCTAAGATTACTAATGTTATCCCATAATTGAAAAACAGTTGCTTTTATCCACTATGATTTCAAATAAGCCTGTACTAGAGTGAGATCCTGTCTCAAAAAAAGAAAGAAAGAAAGAAAGAAAGAAAGAAAGAAAGAAAGAAAGAAAGAAAGAAAGAAAGAAAGAAAGAAAGAAAGAAAGAAAGAAAGAAAGAAAGAAGGAAAGAAAGAAAGAAAGAAAGAAATTAATTTCCATTACTTTTATGGGCTTTACAATTTAAAGCTCCCATATAGTTTTCTCATTAGGAATACATTAGCTCCTACGTACCAAAGCAGTATGCAGAGGGAGCAGCAGGGGAGAACAGACCTTGGTCCAGGAGGAACACTGGACGTTCATTAACACTGCAATCTATCACCTTGAAAGCAAAGACGCAGAGCAGAATAGGCATACCCCATCCACTAGAAAACATGGGTTACTGGTTCACACGCATCAGTCTAGAGAGAACTTCTAGAATTATCAGTAGCATAGGTCAATTTTTAAAATATCATTGCGTGTACTCACACACCCATAAAGGCACACATGTGAATGTCAGAAGGTAACTTGTAGAATTGGTCCATCCACCATGTAGGTCTCGGACCAAACTTGGGTGGTGGTAAGATTTGATGGCAAGTTCCTTTACCTAATGGTCCATCTTGGCAGTTCAATAAATTATCTTTGTAAAACTGCCAAAAAAAAAAAAAAAAAGAATCTATGATGAGCTAGTGAGATAGCTTAGTTCATAAAGTATTTGCTACACAAAGTACCTAGTTCGGTTTTCAGAACCCATATAAAAAAGCTGAGTATGGTGGTACATGCCACCTTTTGGAAGGTGGAGAAAAGAAGATCCTTTTAATTCAGTGGCCAGCCATTGTAACCTACCCAGCAAGTCTCAGGTCTCAATGAAAGACTGTACCTCCAACACCAAGGTAGACAGCTATCCTGAGGAATACTTAATATTGAACTTCTGGCCTTCACCTACACAAACAGATACACATGCACACACATGCACAGAACCTGTGGTAATTTATAATTTTAAAGAAATGCAGAAAGTACCTGCAGTGTGTTCACAAACCAACTGGGCTGGAGAGATGGCTCAGTGTGTAAAGTGCCTGCTGCACAAACATGAGAAACTTAGTTCAGATCCCCAACCCACTTAAGAACCAGGCATGGCTGTATACGTCTGTAACCCCGGTGCTGGAAGGAGAGAGGAGATAGAGACAGTAAGAAACCTGTCTCAAAACACAGAAGTGGAAGCGAAGGAGGAAGATTCCCAGTTCTGATCTCTGGTCCTTACAAGCAGACACAAATATATGTGTGCATATATGTGCATACCCACATGAGCATGGTACAAGAGAAAAAAAAACTAACATAAAATTTCTGTGAAATTATTTTTCAAAAGGAAAGCAAATAAATTGAAAAAGACAAGAAGAAACAAAAGACAACAGACATGCATATAAGATATAAATAAAACTGTATAAAAGAGAAAAGATTAAGTGGGAATGAGAAAGAACAGAGTCAATATTGTTGAGAACTAAACCAGTAATGTAGCGAACAATCAAAGAGCTCATCAAGTTAGAAACCAGAGTAAAGTGAAGGGAGGAGGGGAGAGCTGGCCTGTAAGCAGGTCAAGACACTCGCCACCACACCCGACAGCCCACACTGGAGAAAACCAACTCCTACAAGCTGTCTTCTGACGTCTCTGTGCTTTGTGCACATGTGCACCGACACTCAATAGATAAGTGTAATAAAATGTTAAAAAATGGAAAGGCTGAATGCTTAAAAGGAGACAATGAGGCCGAGTGCGGTAGCATGTGCCTTTAACTCCAGCATGGACCTCTAAGTTTGAGGCCACCCTCGTCTACAGAGCAAGCTCCAGGACAACAAGGGCTACACAAAAAACCATGTCTTGAAAAAAGAAGTTTTAGTAAGGATAAAGTGAAAATGGGTACAGTATTTAAGAGAAAGACATGTTATCCAACCCATAAGTAATAGAGAGCTTTTAAAACTGCTTATTACTTTATATTTTAAAAAAACACACAAAAAGGAATATAAACAAAAATTAAAAGAATAATAGAAGAATTCCAAACTAAGTAGCACCTGCATCTTTAGCCCAGTCAGATGAAAAGACATGACATGGCCTGTGGGGGCTTAACGGATAACAGGTGCTTGCTGCTGAGCCTGATGACCTCACTTCCATGGCAGAGAGAGAACTGACTCCCACAGTTGTTCTCTGACCTGCACAATCATGCTGTCAAACACACATGTGCCCACAAATACATGAAATCAAAAGAAAATTAAAGAAACCAGGAAAATGTCCAAGAGAATTCTGAAAACAAACAAAGCCCAGGACACCTGCACATTACTGTATACTTTAGCTTGCCATTCTTAACTCTGCTAGTCAGTAATATGCACACGAAACAAAAGTCACTCTCATATAGTCTAGGGTTCAGAAAGATGTTCTGTGAAACACATTCACCTAAATAGCATCTAATTATACGAGGCAGAGGGATCAAATTCAAACCTGGGCTACTTATCAAGTTCAAGGCCACTTTGGCAGCCCAGAGACCTTGTCACTCACAAACAAATCATGAAAGCAACTAAAATTTAAAAGTGGAACAGTGGCAGTACTCTAAATTAAATTAGTATGCATAGTGGAGTCTAAACTATTTTAATACATAAGCTATCCTTGTTATTCAAGATACAATCTCTTTAAGATTAGTTGAAAATTTTGCAAGTATCTTTGCCATCTTCATCTCAACCAACCCCTCCCAAAGCCATACCCCTCCCTTACCACACAACTTTCTGTCCTTTTTTCCCATCAAGGTCACTTTGTATTGCCAAAAAATTCTTGGATGTAAGACAGATTTAAGAAATTTGTGTCCACTAAGAAAAGCTATTTTTTAAGACAACATGTATAGCTCAGAACACTAAGCATTAGCCTTAGAAATTAGTATGGGAAGCTGGGAATACCAAAAAACTAAACTGTTACTACAGGTTTAATATCCCTACTGTGAAAGTCTGAAATTTGCAATGCTCCAAAACCCCAAACATTTTGAGCACCAATATAGTTACGTATGATAATTCCACACTCAATCTACTGTGATGTGGTCATACTGTCAGGCTGCGTGTTTAAGGTCTAGATAAATGAATTTCATGGGTCCTGTTCTTAAGATATTACATTATGTACAAGCAAGTATGATATCTAAAAATTTCCTATCATAGTATTTTGGATGAGGGATACAAATCCGTATTATACAGAGAAAATATTTTAGCTTGTTCTTGAATTTTAAAATTATAATTATACTTCAGTATGTATGATTTTTACACTGAAACATTTTACACTGCAAAAGCCAAAACTGAGAAAAAAGGAATGAGTTCAAATGTAAAAAAAAAAAATTATAAAGATAAAAGAATAAAGCAATAGTAAGCTATTTCAACAAAAATTTTACTGTGTAAAATCTTACTGAAAACGGGTTCAGGTAGTTTTTTGTTTTGTTTTTAAACATGAGTGACCTAAAGGATTAATATATAGCAAAATGCCATGATTTATAATAGCTGTCACAGAAGCAGTCAAGCTAAAACAAACAGAAATAATGACACAGGACAAAAAAAAAAAAAAAATAGAATTCCAGAGGGAATCATTTAAAGAATCCTCTTAGATTGCTAAAGAGGTATCATCTATAAAGATAGCCAAGTAAATTTGTTGCAGTTCTGTAAAAAGACAGATGTAAACCTTTAAAATAGCATTTAGAAAGTTATGGCAATTCTATCACTGTTAGGCATTAATTTTTAAAATACAGCTTGTATGTTTTTTAATAATTGTCTTATTGTAGTTTCAAGTATCAGGAAAAGTTTCCTCACTATAAGCTTTTATAAAGCTCAGCCACTTTCGTGTGCTCCAAGTAACCACACAAATAAGGCCATTAGTGATGCATGGCGACAAAACAGAAGTGGAGAGCACACTGCCCATGATGGCATGCTGAGCTACATACACTACGACCTCAGATATGCTTTTTGTAAGGAATAATCAAGGAGCTAACCATCTGTCAGATATTTGTATCAAATAAATGAGAAATTACTTCAAGTTTCAATGAAATGTATATAGATGGGGACATAACAAAATCTAAAAGAAACCTCAATGAAGTTAAAAATTTAAAAAAAAAAAAAAAAAGGATACAAAATCCTGCCTTTCAACCATGTCCTACCACATCACTTGACAATTGCTATTTGGCTTTGGTTTTTTTTTTTTGTTTTTTTTTTTTTTAAATGCCGAGTAAAACTGAATATGAGGAAAAGGTCTGGCAACCTTAAAAATGTTTAAAACTACATTAAATTACTCAAATCATGCTAATCTATCAGCTTTTATATCTTTGAATTCTCTTGAATACAGAGTCCAGGAGAGTCAAATACATGAGACACTACACAGGAGGTGACAAACAATGGCTCCCTAAGATCTTTCATGGCCTCTGGATTGTTATTTGGTATTGACTATTATTATAAATGGCTATATTTTATTTATCTTTCTTTTATATGATCAGTGTGAAACTAATGATCTAGTCACTCTAATGTCTACATAGGTGGTTAAGGAAAATGGCTGAGTAAAAATAAAGCAATGTTTGGACTGTATGTGTTTATATTAAACACACACAACAATGTGGAATAGCAAGACTTGATACAATATTCTGAACAACTATAATTGATCATCTGATAATCTGATAATCTAAAAATAGTCCTTTAAAGGATGGCCCTATCTCTTGAGTGTAATGCCAAAAAAAAAAAAAAAAAAAAAAAAAAAAAAAAAAAAAAAAAAGTCTCACAATAGAAACAAATATAAAAGAGGAAAAATAGCAAAGACAGGATATGTTTAGAAATTTTGAATCACAGGCTTTTAAGGATAAACTCTCCAAATAACATATGTCCATGTTGGATCTTACCATTCTTGTACCAAATATTCAGGTATGACTTATCAGATTATGTTATGTGTTTTAAAGGTTCATTTAATACACACACACACACACACACCAAAATTTTAAAAATCACTGTTTAAATAAAGAGCATTTACTGTAAGAACAATTGAATTCATAGATACAGGTCAATTTTCCTAACATATAAAGAACATCTCAGAACCAAGACTTCCAACAGGAAAATGAGCAAAAGAGAAATGGTATATATATTTTAAAAGAAACATATGGTCTGGGGATGTAGCTTGGCTGGCAAAGGGCTTGCCTAGCAGTCACAAAGCTCCAGGTCTGATCTCAGTATCACATAAACCAGATACAGTGGTGAATGCCTGTAATCCCAGCACTAAGGAGGTCCCTAAGCTTGAGATCATTCTCCACTAACAGTGACTTTCAGGCCAGCCTGTGCTACATGAAACTGTCTAAACATACTCATATGTATGTGCACATGCATATGCGTGTATATGACTTTCAAGTGTATGGAAAGACAGTCTTACTATAATAAAACAACTCAGGAGCCAGGAGATAGCTCAGCAGGTAAAGGCACTTGTTATGCAAGCCTGGTGCCCAAAGTTGGGTTTCAGAAACCCAATGTAAAAACTAAACGGAAGACCTGACTCCACAGGCTGTCCTCCAACTCAGATAAGCTATGCTGTGACAAACATGCGCGCACGCACACACACTAAAAAAGTTAAGAAATATAAATTAATATTGCACTGAGTTCTATACTTTTACCCATCAGATTGATAATAAAACACTTGAGAATAAAAATCTTCAATATCTGGTCTCATTTCTGGTGGCAGTACATATTAAACAACCTCTGCATTACAACTTTTATAATCTAAAGAATGTCTGGAGGAACATTTTTTAAAAATATGGTGTATACGATATATATAGTATATGGTATAAGTTATTTTAAAAATTACTATAATTATCTGCTTTTTCAAGTCTCTGTATAAGGCAGAGAGGTAAAAACAACTTAGATGAATATAGCAGTCTTACTCCACTTACTGCTTATTTAAGAATACATTATTGTACAGTTAGTGGACACTGAATATATGTGAAGAACACAAAAGAATAAGCATAGAAGTAAGTAACTAAGTTTATCTGGACCATCAAATATACTACTTACGTATACATCTCCAGCTCAGAGTATAGCACAATGACAGTATACTTGTCAGTCACACACAGGGTTCAATTCCTAACATTATTTTTAAATTGTTTTTAAATACTACTTATTTAACAAAGGAAGTAATGTCATACTGTCAGCAAGTGGGTCCTTTGGACAAATGAGTCAGCCAGCAACATTATAACAGATTATAATAATGACCCCCTAATTAACTATACATCCTTAGGAAGCCCCTAAGGACAACCCTTGTGATTTGTTTTGGACCATCAAACAAGAAAACATATGGGGCTTGCCTTTACTTGCTGTTCCTGGACATTCTGGTGTTATTTTCAGATGAAAAGTCATGGCTGGTCAGCTAGAAACTTAGGGTTCTCCGGCAACCTAGCTAACAGCCAGTACCAAATTCCAGACGGAATAAAACTATTCTAGACTAACCTATGCACTGATGGAAGACTATAAACGAGCCCCCGAGAAGCCTGACTAATAGCATCACAGGCTAATACAGTTAAGTTTAGGGAGGATTGAAGTCAGGCAAAGTGGGTACAAAAGACTTGTGATCAAATAAAATTCCTACTTTATTTTTTCTGCTTTAAAGTTCCACAGGGAAAATATAGCTGTCTCCACTATCTGTGTAGGACTGGTCCTAGAGTTCTCATTCTCCTACCTCAGATATATTTAACTCTCTTATATGAAATGGAGTGATATTTGCACATAACCTATCTATAGCATCCCATGTATTGTAAACAATCTCTGGGTTACTTATAGAAACAAATGCAATATAATGTTAAGTAAACAGTTGCAATATTCAATTTTTTAAGAAGCAATAACAAAAACAAAAACAAAAACCAAGTCTGTACATATACAGCACAGATGCAACTGGGTTTTTCCCCCCAATACTTTCTGAGATTGGATAAATCTCTGAATATAAAACCTATAGATATGAAGGTCTGACTATAGATTCACACACTACTTCCTTAATTAAACTTATAAAAATATGTTCTATTAGGTTAACTATAGAGTCCGATTTCCTTATAAAACATCTGCATAAAGCAACTCAATCTAAATAATCATAAATGTTGAGAATAGATAGTACCGCTTAGGAAAAAAAATGAATCACTATGGCTAGCTAGTGTGCTATTACTGTAAATAACAATATGCTCACAGAGTCACTGGCATTCACTCCCAGTAACTATCACTGTTTCCGAAAGATCGCATATTTTGCATTTCTGCTGCTTTTGTCTAGATGAGTAATAAACTAATACAGTCTCCTCATTTGACCTCACTGTGCGGCAAACACATCACAAACTTAGATAAAAGTCAAATAGCCTCTTCACATCTTATTTCCTCAAGTCTAAAATGGAGGAACAGCACATTTTGTTATAAAGACTAAATTACTTGGGAAATGGTATACAACAAAGATCAAAATTTGGCTCAATACCTGTTGCTAAAAATAATATAAAACTGAAATATTTAGCTAACATATACTTTCTTTTTTAAAAACCTTAAACCTAATCAACCAAAATATGACACATCAAAATAAACTTGGAAGATCTGTCTGACTTTGTGGGGGACAAAATAAGCTAACAGAAGTTATTTAAAAACCGGAGAAATAGATTTACAAAATAGACAGTGAAGACAATTAAAGCACTAGAGAATAATGAACCATTTGGCATATATCCCAAATCTTAAAGAGGTTTTAAAACAAGCGCCTTCATATTTTGTGTGTATTATAAATTCACAAAGGCAAAAACCAAGCAAAGCAATAAATCCCTCTTGACAAGTCACCTTTATTGTGACATCTGGCATATGTTTTTAATATGTTCTACCATAATTTATGTTATTTCTTTAGCACTACTAACAACTTTAGAAAATTGGGCTCCTTCACAGAAATACATTTAACCTAATCTACAGCATAGGAAAAACTATAGTTACTCCTTAACCAATGGCTTATGCTCCCTTTCAAGAAAAAAATCAAATATGGACATTGCCCTGCCCTACATGAAACAAGAGGGGTTTTTTTTTTTTTTTTTGTTTTTTTTAAGTTATGCCTGGATGGGTGATTATAAAAAGTGGCCACTTTTAAAAGGTATTTTAAGTACATAATTATCTCATCTATAGATATGGGTTAGTGCCAACTATAAAGAGCCTACCCCACACTGTGCATGTGATCTACTTCACACTCATGTGAGGAATACATAAATGTTACAAAATGTTACATTTTCCATTTCACTTCAATACAAACATTTTGAAGAGCACTTAGTTCACAAGAGATGATAAGGAAGATTCTAGTACAAGTATAAAATGGGGTAACATTATGCAGACACTTGCTGGTTATTTTATTCGGTAATAAGAGTCCCGTGAGGTAGACACCATTCAAACTTGTTTTACAGAGAAGGAAGTTAAGGCACATAGAAGTACAATAACTTGCCCAGGGTATCTCGGCACAGAAGGCAATGGAAAGGAGGAGTTACTGGGGGGTGAGGGGGTACCTGAGGGTAGTGCTAGGACTGTTTCTACAATGTTCAATGCAGGAAGTTCTTTAACAACAGCATGGAAAGGGCCAGGACTTAGAAAACCAAGGAGATAAACTCTGGGAGTGGTCAAAGGGGCCAGAGGCTTAAAGACTGATATCTGAGTTGTTACTTTTAAGGATGAATACCAACTTCAATGCCAAGGATCACCCACCCCCCTCACCCCCAATATATTAACCAAAATAAATTACTTACTTGAAATTGAGAAAAACAATTTTGAGAGTAATCGTCCTCAGATATATTATTCCATAGTTTTAAAACAAATAATATGATGACAGTTTAATTTTTAGGTTGCTTTTATGTGGCTTGTCTTGGTTTTTATTCTGAAATGAAATTTAGATTAGTCATTTTTTTGTTCTGAGAAACTAGGAGTATGCCAACATGTTTTAACTTTACATTCTTTCACATAGCAGCATGTATTCTTACTTACAAAGCCATCTCTTTCACATCTTAAACAAACCTAAATTACTTTTAAGTGTAAATATATGTATATGCAAACTAAAATACTTTTAATTCTTGTTACACTTTTTGGCAATTGTAAGAAGAGTAAGAAAAATAGAAAACTTTTACAAACTGTTAAATATTAGACGAGGCATCTCTGAGGTAACACTTTTATTCATTTATATAGTTAATGTTCCCTGAACCCAAGAAAAATTAAATAATTAGCCCCAAAGAAACTGATCTTGAATTCTTAGTATTTCCAAAAACTATCATCTAAAATTAAAATAGAATTGACCTGAAAAAATATAATTTTCCATTGACAGTAACTATTCATTTGCTTCAGAAATCAGTTACATATATATTTAATTTCTGCTGCAGAAAACAGTCCAGTTTCCCAATAATTATTAAGCAATCAGTTTTCCTTTATACAAATTGAAATATTTAAAAATGTATAAGAACCAGAGAAAACACAGGATCATCTGGAAATCTTCAAAGAATAATTCCTTTAAAACCACCAAAAAGTTAAAAGATTGTGACTAAGAGTCTTAATCTTACTTATAGTATGTTTTGGTCCCCTAGATACATCTACATCATGTTTGGATAGTGTCTTTCTGATTGCCTAAGATACCTTTCCCCATATTATTTATATTTGAATGACAATTACAAGTTAAGGTAATTGTATCCAAAGTTCACTGGATCTTCACTCCTAATTATTTCCTCTTATCTAATACCACTGTGGTGTTAAAACAGCAAGTAGGTACCAAGGTAACACACACACCAAAGCATATCACATATCACACTCATTAAATTTATAAGAATTTTTTTTCAAACAACGGCAACCTACCCTATTTAAATGCAGCCTACTTAAACTGTAATTGCTTCTTACTTCATATTAACTGAATGTATCCTAATCCAATGAAAAGCAAGAGGAAAATGCACACCAGCAAAGGAATCTGAGAAGTCCAATACATCTTAAATTGTGTATAATTTTAATACTGATTTTCATTTCTAACTGTTCTAAATTCTTCATTTGTGTAAGTTTTACTTATTATTCTCAAAGAGCAATCACACACACACACAAACTTACTTAAATCTATTCTACAATTATATTCCCTCCTCATCCAGACACAGTAGGCTCTTAAAGAGTTCTAAACTAAATATATGAAATAAGTAACTCTACCAATGTTCTGCAATTCATCTTTCAATTGTCATCAATACCTTCCTATAATATTCCCAATCTGAGGGAGTAAGGGCCAATGTGAAGCAGTGAAAGCTGTCCACATTCCTAGTTCTCAAATCTATCCTCATACCAATCAACTATTAGACACACCCTGAAGCTGCTGCCTAAAATTCATGTGTGTGAATATTTATATATTTAAAATGTTATATACATATTCCAACATAAAAGGTCTGAAATATTCATGTGTGTGTATGTATGTGTGTGTGTGTGTATATATATATATATATATATATATATATATTTAAGTATAGAATGGTGTTTCTCCACCTTTTCACATTGCTACTAGCTTTTAACACCCTGAACATGTGAAGAACCCACAGAACATCTTCATGGTAGTTAGTGAAAAAAAAATTTATAGACATATATATATACACATATATATGTTAATAATATATATGTAAAATATATATTCTATAATTTTAATATATAATGCAAAAATTCACAATATGTATGAATTTTAAATCCAAACTTCTTCACATCAAGAAGCTTTTTTAAAGAGGACATTGAAATTCTATTGGTTATCTTGCAGCAAGCTAAAATGGTCCATCAAATGCACTTGACAATCAGGGCTGAGATTTGGCCCTAGAGGTGATCTCTGCCTCCCCAGGAACCTTCTACTCCCTTGATATCATCAGTCAGATGCACCTTTCACTGGATAGCATGCTCCTCAGGTTCAGAGCAGCTCCAAAATCTCTTTTCCTTGAGAAACAGCTGTGGCTGGATAGCTGAAGCATTTCAATTAGTCAAGCACCTCCATTACTGCTCTTAAAATATCAAATATATATTATTATTCACCCTGGTGCTTATAGGTACTCCCTCAGCCCCCCTTCAGCCACCCTCCAGTGAGTCACACTCATCCACTAAAGGCTCTGAATTAGAAGATCTCTACTGTAGCAATCATTTTGCAGCTGTTTACAGACATTATGAGGAGCTTTTCCTTTTGTTCTGCTTTATTAACTCCTAGGACTACAACTTAAACCAGTTCTACTCGCTGGAGGCAATTACTATTACCCAATTTTCCTATCTTTCTAAAGACAGGACATCTGCATTACATTATGCTTCTCTACCCAAACACACTCCAGTCTTTCACCTTTCCTTTTTCCTTATAACATGGCACCACTGATGTACATGCAGGACTCTATCACAATGCAGCCACAGACATTCTTACGTTTGACACTTATAATCATAAAATCCTTACAATAAAAGCACACTTTTAACTCTGAAACTTTCCAAACTGCTTTACATAGAGCATGAATACTTTATAGTCCTACCAACAATGTATGAGACTGGCATTTTCTCTCTTCACTATTCTCGACTTATCCTAAATAGCTCTGCAAATATAACAGATGATGGAATATGTTACAGCTATAATTATAACTTTATAAGAAATACTATATACATATAGCACTTTCCACATGAATTTTCTTTGTTCATTTCTCTTTTGGCAGGAGCTATTTATTAGGAAGAAACTGGTCCTTTTTCAAAAGTACAAATGAGTTTATATATTTTCCTCTATGTTTATGATTTTCCCCATACATATTTTACACGTCAGCATTTTTTCATAACCTGAAAGGCATTTATCACTCCTGAACTGCATCAAAAATTATCCTGTTTCTTATTTCACATTTGTTTTTTACTCCTCCAGAAGCCAATTTAATTTTTGTACAAAACAGTAACAATCTATCATAAATATCCATATTAAATAACTACATTTATGAGTTTATTTTTTGAGTTTTACTCTGTTGCATGGCTATCATGAGCCAAATCATGGCAGGTTCATAAACATTTAAAGTTCTGGGCATAGAACTCAGTAGTAGAGTACATACTTAGCATATGTAAGCCCAGGGTTTAACCCTCAGCACAATAAAACACACCTTCATATACCCACTCCCACACCCACACTTTAAAATTAAAATAACGTCACAAATGGATATACTTCAACTAGAAACCACTAGTTTGCTTTAATAGGAAAAAATGCCTTTGACATTTTCTTAGCTAAGTATAATCAAGATCAAAACACCATAATGCAATTATGCACTTTGGTGAATATTTATTTGAGACCCAAATGAGACTCATACCTTTCTTTTACTAAATTTCTGAAACACATCTAGGAAATTGGCTTTTTCTTAACAATCATGTGAATAGTCTTTTACAAACTATGCAGTCAATACGTGCTATCTGTAGAAAATTCTAAAGAGTACAAAACACTTTCTACAGAGAATCAACTTTTATATTTCAATAATTTCCTGCATTTTAAATGACTATTTTGTAAACTAATTTTCTCACAAAATGATGGCAATATTTTCCATATATTATAAAGATTATTCAAAAATGAATAATATTTTACTGGAATATGCTCCCTGTATGTAGCTACTACTCCCCAACTGTTAGCTACCATCTGGGGCTATTCTTTGTGATGACTATCATCCATTGATTAATTCTTGCAATGAATGCTTGGTAAGCACAGCTCTGTAATAAACAACAACAAAAAATTACTAGAATTTCTGGGGATTAACAATGAGGAAAAACTAAACATTCATCTCCAACATATACAAAATAATAACTGCAGCGATGCTATGAAGGAGCTTCCCTGAGGAAAGATAAATTATAGAGCTGTACAAGAGGGCAGCAAGTACAATACCCCAATGTGGGAGGGAGCACAGCAATAAAGGGGACCAGAATGATACCAGTAAGCAGGAATACAAAGCAAGGAAGAGAGTATGGCTCAAGCCATGTCTGAAGAGAAAGGTGCAGCCAAGCTATGCAAGACCTTGAGAGATGGAAAGGTGACACCACGTAAAGACAAGGAATTCTGTCTGTATTCTAAACACAACTGAAAACCACAAAAGATAGGGGGTGATGTAAACAAGATTTAGTTTTGGGGGGAAAATCTGATTACAGTATAGAAACTGGAGTAGATTGGGATAAAGCAAGATTAGGAGACTGTTGTAGTAAACTCTTTCAAAATGTTAGGAGCTCAGACTAGGATGGTGATGGGTAATGAGAAGTAGGTGGATTCAAAAGATTTGTGTTCACAGATTAATCCGTTGGTCAAAAAGGACATTTCAAGAATGTTGGTATACACTGCTAAGCTGCCCTTCAGAGAAAAGTTTTCCTCATTTGTGAATTACCTTGTAGTTGTTCCTCTATTAAAATTCTTAATTCTTAATAATTTAAAATGACTTAACCCATACTTCCTTCATGAAGCCTTCCCTCTTTGCCTGTCAGGTGGTCAGTGCATCTTCCTTCTGGAGTCCTCACTGTCTCTTACACACATTTGTGTTTCTACCTAATCATTCTATGTTCAATTTACAGGTCCATGTCCATCAGCACTTGATTTCTGCACTCCTGGAGGGCAATGCTGCTTTAACAGAGGCACAGAGTGTGCTGATATACACACAGGAGCTTCTCCATGGTGTTCCCGCCTGCTTCTAAACTGCTCATTAGGACTTTAGTCAAATATAAGACATAAAACTAGTAAGGCTTTCTACCTGGGGCTTCAAATACTTGCCAATTTTGTTAGTGATTAGCCTAACCAGATATCAACGTGCTCCTGAAAACCTCTAATAATTATAACTGAATAATTATATGATTTTATAATTTTTTAATGTTTAGCTAGAAAAGAGAACTAGATTCTCAATCTTTTGAGAATTTGAGTTAAGTGCTATAGTTTTCAAAATCATACTCATAAAAGTGTATTTAACAATCTTCCAATTTACCAAACAGGTTATTATGCTAGCTCTCTACAGCTAGGATGTATAAAAGAGAGGAAACCCGCCAAATAAACCCCTATATTCACGTACAATTCCAAACACAGAATCCGTTAAAATCACCTACGTCACCATCTCCAACAGTCTATAAAAATAATCACCAGTACAAGGAAAAGTTACAGAAGCACAACACTAAATTCCTGGAGTAATCTTGAAGGCAAGCAGCTCCCTCTACAGTCTGTCTGGCCCACTCTGGTCCAGACTTAGTGAGCAGGCTCTTCAATTTACTCCTAGTCTGCATCTCAGCAGGGAAGCTCTTTGAAAGGATAATTACGTTTAACCTGGTGCTGAGAAAAAGGAGAATCATATAAGCCCAGCAAGAAGGGAGCTATATCAAGCAATGAAGCAAGAGTTGAGATGTGGAAACTGGAGAGCATCCAGTTCCTCACCTGAGTCAGGTCCTCAGCAGGATTTTACATCAATTCCCTGGTCAGGCACACCCACATTCGGATATGAATGAAAAGGCAGTACCCATACTTTGGTCATAATCTTGCTTCTTTTCCACTACGACAAATTACTAGAGTGCTGTTACAAAAGAAAAAGACTTTTTTTTCCTATAAATGATAACGCTTGGGACACAGTTGCATCAAAATAATGCCCAAGACTTTTAAAAAAAAAAAAAAAAAAAAAAAAAAGCCAAGGTAGATGAGAAGACTTAGATGGTAAGTAACTGTAGTTACTGCTTGAGCCTGATGACCTGTTGGAACACAGGAACTCACAGTGGAAGGATTCCCACCACACATACATGGTGCTTGAGTACATGTACACACACACACACACACACACACACACACACACACACACACACACACACACACGTAAAAATGTTTAATGAGTTTAAAAGAACCAAAAAGTTTTAAAAAGTAATTCCATCATTTACATGAAAACGAAACAAAAAGAAATCACCATCTTCAGTTAGCAGATGATCAACCCATTAGTCGGAACTTCAAGTTTAAAAAATATTCTCAAACTTTACCAACTCAAAGCAGAGACTTTTAAATCCAAGACACTTTTTTTAACATTACAAAAAAATATGTCCTTAAAATAGGACAATAAAAGTTAACTGGACTGTTTCCTAAAGCAGAAAATTACTTTTCATGCAATAGCAGTGTTCCAATCAGTTCAGAATTTGTAATTATAGCCATTTTGAGAGAAATTTTCTTCTGGTGCTATTTTTCAGAACCTCTTTTGAAAAGCAAATTCTGTTTAAAAAAAAAAAAAATCTGTCCTCCAAACTAAAGTAAAGACTTGAGGACTTCCAAATTAACACCTATTAAGTGAAGACACATTTATGGCGCTTCATGGACTTATCAGCTGTTACAATTTTCATTCACATAGTTTGCTTGTCAGTAAAGATATGAGCTACCTGCATTTTGTAATAGGAAATTTGTTTTCAATACAAGTTCTAGCATTCAGAATTTTTTTTTTCCAAGACAGACTTTCTGTCTAACAGCCCTGGCTCTCCTGGAACTAGCACTGTACACCAGGCTGGCCTCAAACTCAGAGACCCACCTGCCTCTGCCTCCTGAGTGCTGGGACTAAAGGTGTGCGCCACCACACCCAGTAAGCATTAGATTTTTAATAAAAAATAGCCTGGCCTCTCTGTTACATTAATCATTTTCAAGTTTATTTCTCTACGTGGCCTGAACTAGTTTTCTTTGGGAAGAAAATTCAAAAGCAGAATTCTGTTCCTTAGTTTTCTTGAGATTGAATTAATATTAACCCCCCTAGGGGTTTCTGCCATTAAAAATGCTTGATTTATGAAAACTGTAGACATTGAGTGTATGCCAAGGACTTCCATTTTCTTCTCGTTGATGAAACAAGATTCTATTTATACTATGTAAGGAATTATTTTATTGTTTTCTCTCTTGACCTCAACTCCCAACCAAGCAAATTATTAACATATTAATGACAAATTACTCAGTCCTAAACTGGCATTTATATTCATCCACGTGTCATGCTTGAAAGAGAAATTTTTGTTTAAGCCCGTGATTATACCTCTTTCAACCTGATAATCCTTAACAACTTGAAGTATGGCTTTGCCTGTATAAAAAGTGGGTTTTTAAAATTCATTTATATTATACATTTCAAAGAACACCATAAAAACAGTGGATTTTTCTCTTTTGTAAAATTAGGGGCTGGCTACCTATTGTAAGATATTTAGAAAGAAGAGATAAATATTTCTTATGAAATAGATCACATTCCAATATTTAGAAACACAAGTGTATATACCACAGTCAGTTTGTAAAGGATACCCTTTCACAGAATTGTGCTGTTAGTGAAATTCATGTATTTCCACTAAACAAAACTTTCCTACATAATAAAGTTTTAGGATCACTCAGAGATACCTATTTAGTGAGTAAAGCAGGACAAACAGAACCGTAGACAAGTAACAACCATCGTACAACCTGGAACACCACAGCATATCCTAAGGCATGTTTGCTCTAAGGCTTAAAAATCAGAACTCCCTACTATCACTCTCTGCAGCTGAAGCGAGAACAGTGTATTACTCCAAGATTCGACAAAGACAGAACCACGATATTTAAAAGGGTAGAAAACCTAGTCTCCAGAACATTATAATGCCTATTAAGTTTCCAACCTTCCAAGTCCCAAGGGCTGTATTCTGCATCAACTGTTGACAGAATTCAAATTCTGTCTTCCACGATTCACAATGTCAGACTCCTACTATTTTAAAAAGGAGTCATTTCACCAAATCTTATTCCTGGCATTGACATTTTTAACAAAGAGATTCACATTAAAAGGCAATAGCTTAGAATGAGTGCCTGTATTTTGGAAAGTGGTATTATCCTGGTAGTCCACTGGAGCTGACCGGAGTAATAAAGATGTATGGCGATGAGAGCCAGGAGCAAGCGGGAAATGCTATCTGAAATCCCATAGGGCAAAACCTTGGTGAGAACATCCTCCTCCAGAATATGGCTTTATCATTTCACGTTAACAGTTTAAAGCATGTAAAAAGCAAAACTGGAAAGAAAAAAAAACGCTTATATATTTGGCCACTATCTGTAATATTATAAACCCTAAGGAACGCTCCAGAAGATAGCTTGTCATTTTTTTCCCCATCACTTCTTCAAAATAGTTTTTTTTTAATCTATTTTTAAAAATGCAACCCTACAACTCAGCCTCGAGGCATTTTAAACCACCTACCCTGCTGAGCCTGGCTGTTTCCTAACGAATTCACCCCATGAAGTATAATACGTTATGTTAGACAACACAAACACGTATTTCCCATTTCAAAGGATGCACGTTTCCTGACACTGCACCTGAGGATGCCGCTCTGTCCCCGCAGAGGCATTACACTCTAAGCAGTCACGACCTGCACTCGCGGCACAGCCACATGGTCACTTCAATGAGAAAGATTATCTGGCCCCGGGCGCCACTTTCTACAGCCCACAGCATCTCCGGCAGGGGCAGAGGAGAGCGAGGGTGAAAAGGGGCAACCGGGAGCGACTGACAACGGGGCTGACACTTCCTCTCTGTTCTCAAAGCCATCTCTACAACAAACAGGGCACTGGGGAGATGCAGCGGGTGTGCGGGGTCCCATCAGCCACCGACCTCGGAGGAGCCTGGAAGGAGCCTCGAACTCGTCCTTGGGGACGAGGCTCAGCCACCGAGTCCACCCGGAGGGGGACCTAGCTCGCCCACCACTCAATCCCCGGCGCCCGCTGCCGCGGAGGGGGGGGGCGCAGCGCTCGCACGAACCCACATTTTTTTTTTTTTTTTTTTTGCGCCTGCTGTCACGCGCGGGAGAAAAGGCGAGCCAAGCGAGGAGGAGGGAAGACTCCGCAGCGACCCCGGAGAAGGGCCGGCGGCGTGCGCGCGAGTGCGCGGCGGGGAGGAGGGCAGCCCCGGCGCCCCGCCGCTCGCGCTCCCGCCCGCTCCCGCTTACCTGCCGGGGTCGCTCCGAAGACTCGTACCACCGGCACCTTCTTGACAGGGAGCTGGGTGAGCGGGGATTGGCAGATATCCAGCCCCCGCAGCGGGCTAGCCATGTAGTAGTCGGCAGTCACTATCCTCACAGAAAACATGTTCGCCGCCGCCGCCACCGCCTCCCCTCCGCCGGCGACCTGGCAGCGGCGGCGGCTCGGCAGAGGCGCCTCCTCCCCTCGTCGTCGGTTCGGCTCCCCCTCCCCTCCGCTCGCACGGACGCCGAGACGAGCGGCGGCGCGCGTGGGGGCTGAGCGGGGGGCTGCGGTGCTGCCGCCGCCGCCGCCGCCGCCTCCTCCTCAGACGCTCCCGGCGACGGGCAGCGCGAGAGAAGCCCTTGCGCGTTCGTCGGGTCGGGTGGTGTCGCTGCTGCTGCCGCCACGGCCGCCGCCGCCGGGAATCACACGGGCTCCTCGGTCCCAGGCTGCAGCTCTTGTTGCCATGATGATGATGTCACGGACGCAACCACTGGGGGAGGGGAGGAGGGGTGTGTGTGTGTGTGTGCGCGCGGGAGTGGCGGCGATCGGAGGCTGGGGGGTGGAGGGGGGGAAGGAGGGCGCGCGCGCCCCGCCGGGGACCCGGTTGGAGGGCTGCTTAGGTGGTCTCCCCGGCCTGGAGCGCGAGGCGTAGGGAAGAGGCCGGCGGGAAGCCGGGCCGCGCGGCGCGCGCCGACGGATCGATGATTCGGCCTGTGGGCCGGGTCCCTGCGGCGGGGCCGGGGTGGGGGGAGAGCGCCGATGTCATGGATAGGCTCCGAGGGGCGCTCGGTTCTGGCGGCTCCTCGCGCTCGCCTCGCCGACCGCCATTTCACATCCTATAGCGAAGGCGGGGGCGACCGCGGAGAGGATTTTTTTTTCTCCCCCCACAAGGTAAGGGAACCCGCCCGCGGGAGAAGGGAGGAGCGATCGGCGCAGATCTCGTGCAGCCCCGACCTCGCGGGAGGGAGGGAGGGCGGACGAGCGGGCGGGCGGGCGGGCGGCGGGCCGGGCGGGGTGCTGGACGAGCGGTCCCTTCTCAGGTAACGCGGCCGCGGTGCGCCTAGCCCGGGCGGGCGCGAGGGGCGGGAGCGCGCGGGCCTCGGCCTATAAAAGGGCCGCCCTGGCGCTCGCTCCCTCCCCCCCGGCCCCGGCGGGCGAGCCTCGCGCTCCGCCTCGCCCCCTCCTCCTCCTCTGCGGTGCTGCAGTGTCTGCGCCCGGCCACTTAATGAGATTTATTCACGCGGCCCTGCCCAGCTTTGCCCAGGGTTGGCAGATCCACAGCACAGGGATTTCCCACCGTGGTGTTTTTCTCCCGCCTCCTGCCTGTCTCCCCCCCCCCCCGTATTATTACACGCACTGTGGTTTCTGTGGCTGCACCCCGACAAGTACACGTAAAGACTTGTTTGCCCCAGTCAACTCCCTCCACTCCTCTCCCGGCCGCGCGGTGAGCCCCGAGAGCTTTTCAGAAAAAGACTCACTAAAGTCACCGTGGTGTTCTCACGAACACGTTGTGCAAGGTTTTACTACGGCTTGACACAGAAGGAAAGGGGGGGGTGGAGGGGTAGAACCGTTAGACAAAAAAAAAAAAAAAAAAAAAACTTTATTTGGAGCCTGAACGGTGATGGAGTGATGCAGTTAGGGATGGGGGGGGGGGGATCCAGACAGATGCTGCTGATTTGGATGTTTAATTAGAACCTACAGGTTTGGTCTGGCTTGGTCACTAATATTGGGCGTGACCTTGGAAAAAATAATTTGGTTGCTTTAGGCCTCAGTTTTCTCACGAGTAAAACGAGGGTTTCTATTAAAAAACTAATCTTTATGGGTCACACACACACTGAAAGGTTTAAATAATAGGACCAAATACTATGGATTCAGCTTTGAAATTTGCCACTGGATTTAGGACAGTTGACAGTCATTATCAAAGTAGAACATTCTTCTGTTCTGTCCCACATACAAAATTATACGGGTGCACTTTGCTGGCTGTTATATTGCCTTGTATTTGGAGTGGTGGGAAAGCTCCTTGTTTGCAGCCATTGTGGGTTTACACAAACCCAACAGGCTTAAAGGAACACATCACAGAAAGAAGGTTTCTATAACATAAATGCTAATATGAATCTATGCTTAGAATGATTTGAGATTGGTCAATACAATAAATTTTCCTCAAGAGCATCATAATAAATGTCCAGACTAGGGCATAACCTACTGACTGCTATAGTACAAGGGAAATTTTTTAAAATTGATTTTAAGTATTAAGAGACTATAGAAGTGATTTTAAAATAAGACTAGCACGCACAAGCCCTGGGTTTATCTGCAGTGTGTGTGTGAGGCTATGTGTTTTCTGGTAAAATAAATATACAAGCAGAATGTCAGAGTGACAGTATCAGTGATTTCCACGGTATTCTGTGGCACTAAGGATATTTTTTAAATTGTAATATTTTGTCACTAAATCACATCTTGGGGGGGATGGGAAATGGAAATCTATTTTCTTAACAATCCCACCAGCTAGCCCTGTGTATTTCAAGCAGTATAAAATTGAGAATTCTATATTATTTTTTATAAAATCCATACATAATTTTTAAATTATACTGTTTCTAACTGATGAAAAGTAAAAGTATCAAATTAAGATTAGCTCTTTCTAGAACAAAATTCTTGAGGCTTGCCTCTTAAAACATTATTTACTTTTTAAAAAGGCACTTACAACCATGTTTCATGTTCTTTTAGAATCCCAAGGAAATAATGTTCACTCTTGAAAACATTTACAGCTTGAGATGAAGAATATTGTTTCCATTACATGTAATTTAAAGTTGATGATCAAATAAAAAAACAATCTCTTAACCACTATTTAATAGTTTTCATAAATATATTCTTCCTGGGGAAAAAAGTAGCATTTTTCAGCTAGTGACTCAGTTTTAATACTTAATTGACTTGATAAGTGAATTTGTCTGATAACTATCAGTTTATTTCCTCATCTGTGAAATGATGAGAAAATCATTTTAGATTTTCAGTCATGTAATCAGACTCATAATTTAATAACGTGGGTGAAAGTTCGTATCCAGATGACTACTCTGTACAATATGTAAAATGCCAAACATGAATTTAAATATCTTTTTTAAAATTTCCATCATTAGCTAAAATAATGAGAGATATGGTGACATTGTCTCTATCCTTGCAGAGTTTATATGCCAGGATTATAAGAAATGTATTTTAATGATAGCAGTTAACACTTGTCAGTTATTCTAGCTCATTGGCTGACAGTAACCATCTCATCCATTTACTCAGAGCCTTCCTACCCATCTAAACCAATACTTTTCAACATCAGTCAGGAACATTTGCTTCTTAGTAACTGATTATCTAGAATAGTAGGCAAAGACCATGATATTTTGGGGGAGGGGGAAGTGTTGGTTTAATTCAACAACAGCCAGTCCATTCTGTATTAGCAACTTTTCTTCTTGTGGCCAGAACACCTGACAAGAAAAACGTAAGGAGGAGAGAATTTATTTTGACTTAAAGTTCTAAGGACTATAGTCCATACAGGGAAGACCTGGTAACAAGAATATGAGGTAGCTGCTTATATTTTGTTCAGTCAGGAAGCAGAGAAAAATGAATTCTAGTCCTCAGCTCACTTTCACTTTTTAATGTATTCAAGGATCCCCCCAGCTTATAGAATAGTGCTATTATAGTCAGGGTGGGTCTTTCTATGTCAGTTAAACCCTTCTGGACAAACCTTGTAGATATACCTTGTGTTTCCATGGTGGTTGTAAATCTAATCACATGAACAATGAAGACCACCGCCGTGACCTTCTAGCTTGCTCTTCTGTACTTTAGACGCTGGCAGGTAAAAAAACTGGTTCAGACTCCCTTGCAGCTAAGGTGCTAAACATGAGATTAGTGGTATGATGATAAATATTTAATACCAGCCAAAAGACTGTGGACCCCTGATATTTAGTATTCAGGTTACTAAAGTGACTCACAAGCCACATGAATGCCTTTACTTAAATGGGAATTAATTAGAAAGGATGAACAATCAGAAACTGGCTTCAGTTCATGGTTTAATTTCCAGCCATCAAATGCACTGATTCAAGGTATATTTTGAAAGTAGGTAACATAACAATTCACCTGTATTTGGAAAGATGGGATCTTCTGACAAACACCATGATGAGAGTCTAATTTTTCTAATTTTTCTGGGAGGAGTAATAACATTTATTTCTGGTGTTAAAATGATGACTATCAGGTGGTATGTATGAATGGGCTTCCAGATGAATAACACTAATGTGAGATGTGCATTCTTCTAGGCATTGTTTTTCCTAGAAGTTGTTTCTAGCTGCATATTTTCTAGACCTTACTCTCTGGCTTTAAAAGATTTGTGATATAAATTGTACCCATTAATCCTATACTACTTAAACTAGCCCAGTCATATCTAGTTGCATAATTTGTGAGCCTCAGAGCAAGGTGAAAATGTAGACCTCTGGTTCGACTGCAGAGACAAAAATGTCATTTTCTGGACTAAGCTATTGTTCTGACACTTTTTCATCTTCTTCCTCCACCTTCCTCCCTTTTCTCTCTCACTGGCCATGGTGTTTTATAAATTTGCTGATTTGTAGCTCAGACAGGCCTGGAACATATCTTTATGCCCCAGCTTCCTGGGTGCTAGGGTTATAAACATACAATACCATCCCCAATTTAATTTGCTTTTTAATGTCAGTTTAAGGGGGGAAATGAAAATTTAAATTCTTGTGATGAATTGCACCATCCATCTTTATATTGTACAAAGCTGTTTTAAGTGCAAATATAACAGTATTTCACTCATATGCGGAATCACCAAAATTACCTAATTGGAATTTTATGGCTTCTACATCCATATCTATTTGTAATGTCATAGTTGTGTCAACTCAGCATAAAACAAACTCAACAGTTTTTATTTCCTTTCTTTATATGTATATGTTCTAATAATATTCTACCTTTTGCTTACTGATAAGGTCTAAAAAGAAAGAATTCTAGATTATTCTTTGTATGTTATTTTCAGGAAAATGATTTGTTACAGAAAAGAAACATGAGCAAGAAGGGATATGATAGGATTCTTTGCTCGCTTGTATTTTTTGGTTGTTATCACCTTCTTTCTGTACCTGCATCAAATTCTAATTCCAATGGAGATCATAATATCTTAAAATTGTCAGCACCTTGATTCAGTCATAGACATAATATACTTGTTCTGTGTTCAGTTGGGCTCTGATTTACTACATGTCATACATCCACCAATGTCTTGTACTCTGGAGGCATCATGCATAGGATATAAAAATAGGTTGAAGTAGGAAAAGACATGTAGTTTTTGCTTCTGTGTATGTTCTGTTGTGTCAGTGGACTTAGTAAAATCACATATTCAAGCAAAAAATAATGTATTAGAAATTTTTAAATTTTTTGACAGCAAATAATCAAACAAAACAAAAGGATTTCTGGCATTTTTCTGTGAAACAATTTTAACATGTTTCTGGCCCAATTAGTCCTGCCATCTAGATCTGCCTACAGCCACTTTTCCCCCAAAAAATGACTCAGACATTTATATTAACTTCATGGTGTCCAGCCTATGTCTCAGGCACATTGCTAGCTTGCTCTTTCATCTTAATTCAACCCATTTCCGTTAATCTATACTGTGGCCCGTGGTTTACCTGTGCTACCTTACATGCTGAATCTTGGGCAGCTGACTCATGTTCACCCTCCTACTTATGTTCTGATTTCCTGCCTACTGCTATGGTGCCTGTCATGGCCTAAACAGTCCTTTGTTTAAAGAATGATATTCACAGCATACAGAAAGACATTCCCATATCAAACAGTCATTGTACAGGGCATTGAACATCCTCATCTCCTGGGCATTACATGTTGTTGTGACAATTAGAGATGTCTTATATATTTCTAAATGCCAGCAAAAATTTGTTATTCTTGACCAATTCCTAAAGTTCTCTTCACTGTCTACAGCTATGAACCATGACCACTACAGGTGCCAGCTATATTTTTTGTTAGTGATTCTTGAGCAGGGAAAAGAAGGGGAAAAATCTACAAAGTTGAGTTTAAAAGCTTTCAAATTTTCATATCCAGGAAAGCAGAATTATGGTTTTTCTCTCTGTTGTCAGGAAAAAATATCTTATATATTGACTATAAAACAAATTAGAGGGATAAAATTGCTAAGGTAATTACTTGGGCTTTTGACCTGGAGTCTGCTCTTAGCATCTGAAGATGACTACTGATTGAACCTTCACCTCTCAGATTTGATCCTATTGGGGAGATTAATGTGAGAACTGAAGTATAGGATGTTCAGCTAGCATCTCATGCTATAATAGTGGGTTGCTAGTGACTGGGGGGAATCCTCACACTCATGGTATCAGAAGTGTGCTATGAGAATAGAGAAGAAACTGAATTTGAGTTTTTTCTTTTTTGTGTCATATACAAAGTTATAGTTGACTTCAGATGACAATAGTTTTTTTAAAGCAGATAAAGGGGTGGAGAGATGCTCTTTAAGAAGACCTGAGTTTATTTGCAGGACTCCTATTACAACCACCTGTAACTTCACCTCATGGGGATCTGATGCCCTCTTCTGGACTCCATGGACATGTACACTCATATACCCATATACATATAATTAAAAATAAAGTCTTTTAAAAGTAATAAAAGAATTCTTGGGTTTTTATTTCTCTCATGTTAAACCAAAGTGAAATCAGTATGCTCATAGAAGAATTTCCTAAACAAAGGTCTTACCTTTTAAACTAATTAATCTACTCAATTATTTGAGGCAGTTTTTTTTTTTTTTTTTTTTTAACTTAAGGACTTAAGGTCTTAAGAAGGAAGCTACTGGTCCTATAAAAGATAATTTTTGAGAAATAAAAACAAAAAGCTTCCACAACAGTGAATTAGAACTGAGGCCTTAGTTTTCTACAACCCTCTTTTAAACTACATACTACATATTCAGATTCTATTTGAGAGGGAGGGTAAGAGAGGATCTCATTTTGTAACCCAAACCAGCTTGGAACCTACTGTGAAGCCCACCCTATCCTTGAGCTGTTGACAGTCCTACCCATGGCTGCTAGAGTCCTAAGATTACAGGAATAAATACCCAATTGATATTAGAACATTTTTGTGGATTATATATAGGTACTCTAGAACAGATGGAAAGAAACATAAAATTAAGACTAGAGTATGTAGTAGGAGGTTTCTGGCCCGGACTTTCAGGACTAACCTCAAGGTTTATGCCCACAAACCCACAGACTCGCAGAGACATACAGACACTTTCAATAGTTTGAGGCTGATTGGCCTAAGGCTTGCTAACTCTTTACCCTTAATCTAACCCATGACTCTTATCCTGTTCAGCCATGGGGCTCGGTACCTTTTCTCAGAGCAGCATAGTTGTCCTCTGTTTCTTCTGGCTTCTCTCTGGCATTCTGCTCTATTCTGCCTGTCCTAGAGTCTTCTTAGTCTGGTAGCCCTGCCCACACTTCCTGTCTGCCTTTGGCCAATTAGCGCTTTTTATTAAACTCATAGGCGGGGACAACTATTTACAATGGAATAACATAATCTCCCTACAAGAGTAAGTTTCCAATTTAAACAATTAGCGGATAGCCCAAACCAGAGTCTTATGTGGACCAGCATATTCCAAGGCAGTTTTCCTGGCCCTGAAGCTTTTATCACACCTTTATTTTCACATCTTAAACTCCAGGAAGACTTCCTCTGGTAACCTTTTTTATTTACACTGAACTCTCCTGAGAGTTGATGTACATGCTGTATCTTCATTCCAGAGACCAGAAAAGACTATTCTCAGAAGTCTAAATATCAGTTGGCCCTTGTGTTTTTTTAGTTTTCAATCAAATGGGTTTTTTTCAATTTTGATACTTTAGCACAGACATTAAAGAAAACCATAAAGTGTGCATTACTCAGTTGCTTCTAGTAATAGTCTGATTAACATTTTACTTGAATTATTTCTAGAAGTTTTTCTATGAGTATTTTACACAGTGGAAATAGTGTCCTGCTTTTTTCACTCTGCAGGGTAGCAAAACCTCATGCCAATTAAATCTTTTAACATACCTTGTCTTAGTCACAGTCATTTAGTTGCTGTGAAGAAGCACCATGACCAATGCAACTTTTATAAAAGAAAGAATTGAGCCCCCAGGATTGCTTACAATTTTAGAGGGTTAGTCCATGATCATTATGTCAGGGACCACTGTGGCAGTGAGTCAGGCATGGTGCTGGTGAAGTAGCTAAGAGCTAGTTAGTCCACATGCAGCTGCAGGCAGAGACACTGGACCTGGCATGCACCCATGGGGGCGGGGGGGCTAGCTCCTGCCTCAACTTGATATGCCAGACTTTGTTGACTCCCCATGGGAGGTCTTACTCTCTCTGAGGAATGAATGAGGGGTAGGGGAAATCTGGGAGTGAGTGGGAAGATGGAAGAACTGGTTGGTATGTTAATGAAAAAAACTTTTAGATTAAAGAGAAAAAATAAAAATTTAAAGCCTAATCCTAGTGATACACTTTTCTTGCAAAGCCACACCTACTAATTCTTCTAATCCTCAAATAGTTCTACTGCCTGGGAATTAAGAATTCAAATGAATGAACCTGTGGGGCCATTTTTATTCAAACTACCACAGTTATTTTAATGACTGTAGGATCCAGTGTGATGAGGATGTAGGATAGTCTACCTATTTTCTGGCATTAGACAACAGACTTTAACTTTATAGTGTTATAAATAGTACACTGAGAAGTTTTTGGTTGGAAACCTTTGTCTACTAGAATGAAATCCTTAACATTTTAAAGTATTTACATTCTAGTGTTTTTTTATTTTTAAAAGAACACCAATTACCATATTCTTTCTCCAGAAGATAATTACATGTAATATTCTTGTTACCCAGTTTGCTCTTCCTCCCCTATATTTTTCTGACCTGTTAACTCACTCTCAAAGTTCCATCTCAAAGATCGTAGTCTTAGGGAATCCTTTCCAAACTCTCTTTGATTATAATTCTTTTTTAGATTTTTTGTTGTGCTTTTTAATTTTTTATAGTTGTAATAGTTTATTTATTTTTGTATTACTTGTATAATCCTTCTTCCTATAGGCTAGAATACTATAGTCATCTGGATTAGATGGGAGTATAATGTATGTTATAAATATAAAGTGATTCATATTCCATAAGTGTCAGTGTGATATGTTGGGTTAAAGGTTGAGATTTAAAGGGCTGGCTTAATTGTTTCAATTAAGCACTTGTGCTTGCATGATACCGGGGTTTATTTCTAAGCACCCACATGGTGGCTCCCAACACTCGTTAACTCTAATTCCAGGATATCTGATTTTTGGCCCCTTTGGTACCAGGCATACATGTGATGTATACATAAATGCAGGCAAAACACAAACATAAAAATGAAAATATTTAAATAGAGCAGTCAAAGATATTTTTGTTCTGGGCATTACTGTGTGGGCTGGGAAGACCAAAGTAAAAATTACAAACATAATTCCAGTGTCATGGAGCTGAAAGTCCACAGGTCCACAAACTTCCCATTAAAGATAGATAGTATCTTAGATTTCTCAAGCCATATGGCCTCTCTGCTACAATCCAAAAACCAATAGATAAAACATAAGCATGAGTGTGGGTGAGCTCTAGTCAGACATTATTTGAACAAAGGTTGTGGACTACATTTGAGGATTCATCATTTATTGGTCTTTGTTCTAACAGAGAGAGAAGCTACTAAGATTATTCAAAGTGATTGAAGTCAAAGGATGGGATGCTATGAAACCCATCACAAAATTGCCAGACTTGGTCTGGAGAGAATAAGACTGTCTTAGTCACTGTTCTATTGCTGTAAAGACACCATGACCAAGGCAATTCTAATGACAGTATTAATGACAGTATTCTAATGAAAGTATTTAGTTAGGGGCTCGCTTACACTTTCAGAGTTTTAGTTCATTATCATTATGGACAGGGACATGATGGCAAGCAAGGACATGGTCCTGGAGAAATAGCTAAGAGGTATACATCCTGATCCGTAGGCAAAGAAACAGCTTCACATGTGCTTTTTGAAACCTCAAATCACACACCACTGACACATTTCAACAATGCTGCACCTTCTAATCTTTAAATCTTTCAAATAGTACTACTGTAACGATGGAGTTTTCCCGAATTAGCCTAAGATTTGACCTCTTATTTGCTGAGAAGGTACTTGTTCACTAACCCCCTCTTGAGAAACATAGGATGTGCTTCCTGCATTGTTTGGCCACCACCCCCTCCTGAGAAACAAAGGATGTGCTTCCTGCATTGCTTGGCCACCTGACATCCTGTGCCTGTATTCCTGCACGTAGCAACCTGGATGGGACCACCCAGGAAAGCCCTACCATGAGAATTGTTACAACTTCCCTATCTCACGAGCCTGGATGTACTCCTCCCCTACCCAGGATACACCTCTCCCCTACCCAGAATGCTGTATAAAACGTCTATCCTAGAATCGTTCGGAGCTCTTGGCTTCCACAGTGCCTCGAGCCCGCACACGTGTGTTTAATAAAGTTTTTCTCTTTGGAAAAGACAGCTCAACTATTGGGGTCTCCTTTTGCGCCCACTGTTACATCTGGAGGTCCCACTGAGATTTAACGACCCTCATGAGCACCAGGATGCCAAGGATTCAGTGAGTGAAACTGGCAGTGGCTGCTGAGAAGGGACGTCAGTCTTGGCTGACGACCGACAGACATGTCAGGGTCGCAGGCCATGGTTCCAAGGGAAACCTTGGAGTGTGAGGGTGACCGAGGATGCTTGGAAACCCATATGCTGTCTCAGACAGAATCTGTAGAATTGTTGCCAGTTTCCAGTCTAGCTTGGAGGTCCGGACCATTAGATTTGTTTTTATTTTCATTCTGCCATTCACGGCACAGCCAGCTTTGTCTGTGTGTCTCTGTCTGTCTCTGTTTTGTTGGACTCTGTCTCCTTGTTGTTGAAATGAGTCAAAATCCTCCACCCCACTCTCACTTACCCTCTCCCACTGGTCTGAAGTCTCAGACTGGGCTAATAACTTCTCTCTCATTGTCCAGAAAGGCAAATGGCAGACTTTCTGCACTTCTGAATGGCCGACCTTTGGTGTTGGATGGCCAACTACAGGACCTTCCATAAGGACACCATCCATGCAACACAATAAGGCCGTTGTTTTCAACCCCAGACCGCATGGCCATCCTGATCAACAACCTTACATTTGGGTTTGGGAAGACCTGGCAGAGGACTCTTCCAGTTGGGTCCAGCTGTTTCTTCCTCCTTCTAAACCCCCCTCTCTCAGTCTGTCTTCAGCTCCCCCTCAACCTATTGCCTGTCCAATACTACCTCTCAAGCCATCAGAACTCTCAGATTCCACTCCTGTTCCAACCCTATATCCCCCTCTTCCTCCCTCTGCCTTACCTGAATCTCAGTTTGACCTCGTTCTATTTGACTCTAGTCTTCCCCCTCCATATCCACCAGGTGGTCCTGCCGAGGGAGCCCAGGCTCCTCCCGAGAGATGCGGTCCTGACAGGCCAGTGGAGGGCCCTGCACAGGGTACACGCAGCCGAAGGGCCCAGTTTCCTGAAGAAGTAGCGATTACGCTGCCCCTGAGGCCCTAAGAGCCAGCTATAAATGATAGGCATGGGGGAGAAATGCCTGCCCTCCAGTACTGGCCCTTTTCTTCCTCTGATCTTTATAACTGGAAAAAATAATAACCCCTCTTTCTCAGAGGACCCAGTGAAGCTTACCGGGCTCCTTGAGTCTCTTATGTTCTCTCATCAGCCCACTTGGGATGATTGCCAACAACTTCTAGGTACTCTCTTTACCTCTGAGGAAAGGGATCAGATCCTATTAGAAGCTCAGAGACTGGTCCCCAGCCCGGATGGCCACGCGATGCAGTTACCTAACATAATTGAAGAAACCTTTCCCTTGAGACATCCCCACTGGGATCCGAATACTCCTGAAGGTAGGAGACACCTATTACTCTGGATCCGAATACTCCTGAAGGTAGGAGACACCTATTACTCTATCACCAGACTCTAATGGCGGGTCTCCGGGCTGCAGCACAATGCCCAACTAATCTGGCCAAGGTAAGAGAAGTGATGCAGGGGCCTGATGAGTCCCCCTCTAGGTTTTTAGAGAGGCTAATAGAGGCTTATCGGAGATATACACCATTTGACCCAGAATCAGAGGAATAGAGGGGGTCGGTAGCAATGGCCTTTATAAGACAGTCAGCAATGGATATTCACAGAAAGTTGCAGAGAATGGATGGCTTACAAGATATGACCTTGAGAGACTTAGAGAAGCTGAGAAAGTGTTCTACAAGAGAAAGACAGTGGAAGAGAAAGCAAATATTAGAGAGAGGGAGAAAGAGAGAGAAAGAGGAGAAAAAGAAAAGCTGAGAGATAAACGAAGGAATAGAGAATTAACTAAAATCTTGGCTACTTTACTCAACGGACAAGGGAGACAGAGTAGAAATAGGAACCTGGGCCTGTGCCAGAAGCTTGGATCCAACCAGTGTGCCTACTGCAAGGAAAAAGGGCACTGGACTAAAGACTGCCCCAGGAAAAAGAAGCCAAAGCCTGCGGCTAGTACAGCCAGCCTCCTCGCCCTGGATTAGAGACATCAGGGTTTGGATCCCCTCCCCAAAATCAGGGTAACCCTTAATGTGGAGGGGACCCCAATTGACTTTGAGGTGGACACGGGAGCAGTCTATTCGGCCTTACAGACCCCCTTAGGTCCCCTCTCCAACAAGAAATCATTAGTCCAGGGTGCCAACGGGTGCCATCATAGGGCCTGGATAACTAAAAGAACAGTGGACTTAGGAAAAGGAAACGTGCAGCACTCTTTCCTAGTGATCCCCGAGTGCCTGGCCCTGCTGCTAGGGAGAGACCTGCTTACCAAATTGGGGGCAAAGATCACCTTTAACCCCCAGGGGCCTGAGGTGGAATTCACTAACCCTCTTGTCAGCCAGCTTGCTGTAACCATACTTACCCTTGCCACTAAATAAGAATACAAAATATATGAACAACCCCCTGAGCCAGGAGAACGGAGGGAGGGCTGGATTCAGATCTTCCCTGAGGCATGGGCAGAAACAGTTGGACCAGGGCTGGCGATCCAGTGGCCCCCTGTGGTGGTAAATTTGAAACCTTCAGCCACCCCCATTCGGGTCAGACAGTACTACATGAGCAAGGAAGCCAGGGAAGGGATCAAACCCCACATTAAGAGGCTGCTGGAGCAGGGAATCCTAAAACCATGTCAGTCAGAATGGAACACTCCATTGCTGCCCATTAAGAAGCCTGGGACAGGAGACTATAGGCCAGTCCAAGACCTGAGGAAAGTCAACAGCCAGGTGGTAGACATTCACCCAACAGTCCCCAACCCGTACAACCTCCTCAGTACCCTCAGCCCTGACAGACAATGGAACACTGTTTTGGACCTGAAAGATGCCTTCTTCTGTCTGCGTCTCCATGAGTCCAGCCAGCTTCTGTTTGCCTTTGAGTGGACAGACCTGGAGAACGGGTTCTCAGGACAGCTCACCTGGACTAGACTGCCTCAGGTCTTCAAGAACTCCCCCACCATCTTTGATGAGGCTCTGCATCAGGATTTAAGACTATTCTGGACAACTAACCCTGAGGTAACTCTGTTGCAATACATTGATGACTTATTGCTTGCAGCCTCCACGTTGGAACAGTGCCAAGAAGGGACTGAGAAACTGCTCATTGAACTGGCCAAACTGGGATATTGGGCCTCTGCTAAAAAGGCCCAGATATGCCAGCCGGAGGTGGTGTTCTTGGGATATACTCTTCGTAGAGGTAAGAGATTGCTGACAGAGGCCAGGAAGAAAACTGTCACTCAGATACCTCCCCCTGAGAGCTGGAAGAGCCTGAGAGAGTTTCTGGGAACTGCTGGATTCTGTAGGCTCTGGATTCTGGGCTTCGCAGCCTTGGCGGCCCCTCTATACCCCCTATTGAAAGATGAGACTGAGTATAGATGGGGGAAAGAACAGCAAGAGGCTTTTGATCAGATTAAGAAGGCCTTGCTCTTGGCCCCGGCTCTAGCCCTTCCCAATGTAGAAAAGCCTTTCGCCCTCTACATAGATGAAAGAGATGGAGTGGCCAAAGGAGTGCTGACCCAGTCCTTAGGACCCTGGAAGAGGCCGGTGGCCTATCTCTCCAAGAGTCTGGATGTCATAGCCAGGGGAAGGCCTAGATGCTTGCGGTCTATTGCTGCAGTGGCACTCCTGGTGAAAGACGCTGATAAGTTAACCTTGAGCCAAAAATTGACCATAGTCGCTCCCCACACTCTTGAAAGCATTATTAGACAACCACCAGACAGATGGCTGACAAATGCCTGTATCCTTTATCACCCATTACCAAAGCGTCCTGCTAGACAAAGATAGACTCACCTTTCGGCACCCCAACAGTGCTGAACCCAGCTACTCTGTTACCCAAGGAAGGGGAAGAGCCAGTCCTCCACCAGTGCTAGGACATTTTTTCAGAAGAGACAGGGATTCAGAGAGACTTAAGAGACACCCCCCTACCGCACTCAGACTTAATTTGATATACTGATGGGAGCAGTTTTTTTGCATAGGGGAGCCGCAGGGCTGGAGCAGCAGTAGTAGATAAAAACAAAGTGATTTGGTCCGAGAGACTGCCAGAAGGAACTTCAGCCCAGAGGCTGAATTGATAGCCCTGACCAAGGCCCTAGAACTGACAGATGGGAAATGTGCCACTGTTTATACAGATAGTAGATATGCCTTTGCTACTGCTCATGTACATGGGACAATCTATAAAGAAAGAGGCTTGCTGATATCCGCAGGTAAAGAAATTAAAAATAAACAAGAAATCCTCGCCCTACTAAAAGCCGTTCTGCTCCCCCATGAACTGCCCATTGTGCATTGCCCGGGACATCAGAAGGGCCAAGATCCTGTAGCCAGAGGAAATAGGAGGGCAGATGAGGAGGCTCGAACAGTGGCCATGAGAGGATTTACTGAAGGCCAAAGTCCCTCAATACTGGTGACTGCAGCACCAGACCCTCCACCAGGAGACGTTCAGAAGTACCTACAGATGGCCCATCAGCTCACCCACTTTGGAGTCGAAAAAAGACTACTAGGAGATAACAAAGACCTAACTACCAAAGAGAAGAGGACACTGGCTGAGGCGGTGGTCAGACGATGTAAGACCTGCCAACTGGTAAACGCCTATCCCTCTAAGGTAGCTGGAGGAGTCAGGCTCAGAGGAACCAGGCCAGGTCAGTATTGGGAAGTTTACTTCACTGAGTTCAGACCGGCCAAATATGGGCTGAGGTACCTCTTGGTCTTCGTAGACACCTTTTCAGGATGGGTGGAGGCTTTCCCCACCAAACATGAGATGGCCTCCGTCGTAGTCAAAAACATCATGGAAATATTTCCACGATTTGGACTCCCAAAGGTAATAGTGTCCGACAATGGACCGGCGTTCATGGCCAGAATAAGTCAGGGGGTAGTCAAGATATTGGGGATTGATTGGAAACTTCATTGTGCCTACCGACCCCAAAGTTCAGGGCAGGTAGAGAGAATGAATAGAACTATTAAAGAGACCTTAACTAAATTGACCATGGATACTGGCCATAGAGATTGGGTGATGCCCTTTTCCTGGCTTGCAATACTCCCTCCACTAAAACTAATCTAACCCCTTTTGACATACTTTTCTGGACTCACCCACCTATACAGGATCTAGGGACTACCTCTAGTGTAAACCTTCCAAATACCCCCTTGTCTGCTAGGTTGCAGGCCCTGGCCAAAATACAACATTCTTTGTGAAAGCAGCTCTCAGACCTTTACCAGCCCGAGGGAGACAGAACCCCACATTGCTACCAAGTAGGAGACTTCGTCTGTCTGGCAGCATCAGCACTGGACCCTTGAGCCCCGCTGGAAGGGACCCTATCAAGTCCTCCTGACAACACCAACTGCAGTAAAGGTATATGGCATCGGTGCCTGGGTTCATGCTTCTCACCTTAAGCCTGCACCTGCTCCTCATGACAACTGGACCGTGGAGAAGACAGACCACCCCCTTAAGATCCGTGTTCGCTGCCGGAGCTCCAAACAATCCTCACCAGCTGCTACCTCAGACCTGGCAGGTACTATCAGAGACAGGGGAAGTGGTTTGGGTGACAAAGACTGAGAGTCACCTGCTCTGGACTTGGTGGCCCTCCCTATACCCAGACTTATGTCAGATAGCAGCAGGGATAGATAGTTGGGATATACCAGAGGTAGACCTCAATGATCCAAAAATTCACAAACACTGTCAAGGGAAGGGGGACTGTGAATGCTATGGGAACAGACCACATGGTTGCAGCCACCCCCAGTTGAGAGCCTATCTCCAGACATATGAGTTCTATGTCTGTCCTCGGGATGGAAGAGACCGCCCCCATGCGGTTCGATGTGGGGGTAGTGAATCCTTTTACTATAAAGAATGGGGTTGTGAAACAACTGATAATGCATATTGGAAACCCTCCTCAAGTTGGGACCTGATAACGGTCCATGGAGCAAGCCTACGAAACCAACCAGGCCTTCGAAGTTCCTACTGTACTGGGGGAGCTGGCCCTACCTCTTGGAATCCTACCCCAGCGAAATGGTATGGTACAGGAAATTGCTTAAATTTCACCTGTAATCTCTTAAATATTTCCTTCTCAACTGTGGGGCGGGAGTCTGTGGATTGGATAAAAGGAAAACAATGGGGGATCCGCATTTATCAGTTAGGATATGATGAGGGACTGCTGTTTCAGATCAAGCTATAAGTAGGTGAAGTGCAGAGTATAGCAATAGGACCCAATCCTGTTATTACAGACCAGAAAAGACCCACCAGCACCAGAATCAGAGTGACGCCTCCACCTAGGGCCTCACCGGGAGCCACCCACACACCAGGGACCCCTTCAACCTTCACAGCTAGGACAGAGATTCCTTCACAAGAGCCAGCATCCACCATGGGTCAACACCTGCTAGATTTAATAGAAGGAGGTTTCAAAGCTCTAAATGGTTCCCAGCCAAGCCTGACTGACTCCTGCTGGCTATGCTTGAGCGCAGGACCCCCTTACTATAAGGGTGTTGCAGTTAACGGGAGTTATTATGAAAGTAAGAGCTCAGCTCAGTGTGACTGGAATAGGCGCCACATACTCACCTCCCCGAGGTGACTAGACAGGGAATAAGCCTAGGAACCTCGTCTACCTCAGATCGTGCTAGGTGCTTACAGACCTTGGCAGTTACTCCTAACTCCTCCTACTTGATCCCAGAAGCCGAGACGAGGTGGGCATGCAGCACAGAACTGACTCCCTGCATCTCTACTCAAGTCTTTAACAACTCTAGAGACTTCTGTGTGATGGTTAAAGTTTACCCCCCCCCCGCCTTCTATATCATGACAATGAAGAATTTTAAGCAACCCTAGAGGGATGGGCCAGACATAAAAGAGAGCCTGTCACACTCACCCTGGCAGTACGGCTAGGTGCTGGGGTTTTGGCAGGAGTTGGAACAGGTACAGCTGCTTTGGTTGAGGGCCCCAGGCAAAGGGCCTTGCTAGAATATGCGATTACCCAGGATCTAAAGGCCATAGAGACTTCCATAGAAGCCCTAGAAAAGTCTCTAACCTCTTTGAAATCGTGTTACAGAATCGAAGGGGCTTAGACTTGCTGTTCCTAAAAGAAGGTGGACTTTGTGCAGCCCTCAAGGAAGAATGTTGTTTTTATGCTGACCATACTGGGGTGGTCAGAGATTCTATTGCCAAACTCAAAGAATGACTTAAGGCTAGAGAAAAGAGGTTATTAGATCAACAGGGACTGTTTGAAGGACAGTTTACTAAGTCACACTGGCTTACAACTTTGATTTCCTCCCTGGCGAGACCCCTCATTGTGTTACTGTTAGTCTTCATTATCAGACCGTGTGTGCTAAATAGAGTTATTACATTTCTTCAAGGATGGATTGGGGCGGTAAAGTTAATCATCATGAGACAACATTATGAAAAACTAGAAAAAAAAATCAGATCTCTAAGGTTAGAGATATCCACAAGAAAAGGGGGAAAATGTAATGATGGAGTTTTCCCAGCCTAGCCTAAGATTTGACCTCTTATTTGCTGAGAAGGTACTTGCTCACTAACCCCCTCCTGAGAAAACCTAGGATGTGCTCCCTGCATTGCTTGGCCACCACCCCCTCCTGAGAAACACAGGATGTGCTTCCTGCATTGCTTGGCCACCTGACATCCTGTGCCTGTATTCCTGCACGTAGCAACCTGGATGGGACCACCCAGGAAAGCCCTACCATGAGAACCGTTACAACTTCCCTATCTCACGAGCCCGGATGTTCCCCTCCCCTACCCAGAATGCTGTATAAAACGTCTGTCCTAGAATCATTCAGGCTCTTGGCTTCCACAGTGCCTTGAGCCCACACGCGTGTGTATAATAAACTTTCTCTGTTTGGAAAAGACAGCTCAACTATTGGGGTCTCCTTTTGCGCCCACTGTTACACTACTCCCTGCTGACTAAGCATTCAAATATATGAGCGTGTGGGGGCCATTTTTATTCAAACCACCACAATGACTAATATTTGATGAATATCTCAATAATAGGGAACTCAGAGAAGATCTAAATAATAATAAAGTGAAATAGGAAAAAATTATTTTCTGGGAGCCACAAAAATATGAAGTGGGTACTTAGTTGGCACCAACAAGGCTGACACATCAGGGCCAATGGTCCTCCTGATGGAGGTAAAGCCAAAATCTCAAGGAGTTTTGGTGTTAATTGCCTTTGGATGTGTTAAACTGTTTCCTACAGAGGATTTCTTTTGTGTGATTGCGGTTTCTCCCCATTTGTTATTTCCTTGGATTTTAGTTCTCGGGAACCTTTAGCAGTGTGATCTCTCATTTGCTGGGCACAACTTTCCCCATATATTTGAGGGCATATGGATAATCTCCTCTATCTGTGTGTGAAAACAGCCACACAGACAAAATCTCTTTTCTTATAAATCAGATCTTTGTTCCTCTGCCCAGAGCAGACTCAATGTCTGCCTTCCCTACAGTTACCTTTACTAGTAAACATCCAAGCAGAGTCAGCCCTCAACAAAGTAACCCATTTGAAATTTTTCTTAGATATCCAAGAATAGCTACAGATAGATAACACACTGAATTCACTATCCCTACTGATAAGAGAGCTGTCCAGAGCAGACTAACCCCAGGCTTTTAACTCCCTGTACTTGAACCTGGATTCATTAACACAAGATCCTAACTTGAAGGTTTAAGGAAAAAGATAATTTGCCAACTCCTAGTTACAGGTATCAAAACATCTATTCTGAATCATTAAGACTTGAGCAGTCAGGTCCCACTTCTTGTGCAAATTAAGCCTTTACAGACTGCCCCCCACCCTTACCAGGGAGAGCTTCTGAACAGAACAAAAGCTACAACCTTTCCCCCCCCCCATTGTTTACTTGATCACCTAGCAACTGAGAACACTCACCCCTCCCTATGACACTGAGAATTCAAACCCTGCATTGCCTGGTGGGGTACCTAAACCTATGCCTTCATTTTCATGTGTCATGCCAATAAAGATATAATAAGAGGAAGTGTTCCAAGTCTGATTTCTGTAGAGTTTCCCATCAATGGTAAGAAGCCCATCTACTTGAGCTCAAGAAGAAAATCTTTGGGGCTGGGTTCCCAGAAGGTTTTCATTAATTATCAAGCTTCAAAATTGATAGAACAAGATAAATTTATATAAGCATAAAGTGAATGGACAGACCAAAAGCATAATGAAGATTTGCTACAAAAAAACTAAAGTGTTATCTGTGAGATGCCACAGTAGCAAAAACTTGAAACCTGCACATACTCTAGTCAACTCTGATTTGGTTTGGACATTCATTGATAGATGAAGTGTGGAGGTTGGGAAATAGAAACCTAAGAATTACGAGATCCTCAGTTTCTGAAGGATACCATTTCTAAATAATAGAGGAATAGGGCTGAGGAGTGGGCAGGAATATAATGTCAAGAAAAAATGGTAGTGCAGGAGGGAGATGGGAGAAAGAGATAGGAACATGCAGGTACCTGAGGTGCCCAAAGGTTGACAAATGAAAGAATAACAGTGTAAGATAAAGCAAATGAGAGGTGGTCTCAGTTACTCTTCAGTCATTGTGAAGAGATACCATGACCAAGGCAACTTATAAAAAGTATTTAGTAGAAGCTTACAATTTCATTGGGTGAGTCCATGGCCATTATTGCAAGGGATATGGCAGCAGGCTATCCGACATGGCATTGGAACAGTAGCTAAGAACTTAAATCTGTGTGTGTTTGTATGTGTGCATGTGACAGAAACAGAGGGAGAGGTAGGAGAAAAAAAGTATACTAACTGGGAATGGCTTTGGCTTTTAAAGCCTCAAAGGCCTCCTGTCTTCCTTAGGGTTTCTATTGCTCTGAAAAGACACCATGACCATGGCAACTCTTATAAAGGAAAACATTTAATTAAGGTGGCAGCTTGCTTACAGTTTCAGAGGTTCAGTTTATTATTATGGTGGGACATGGTAGCATATAGCATGGTAGCATTGTGCTGGAGAGGTAGCTGAGAGTTCTATATCTTGTAGGTAACAGGAAATGAATTGAGACACTGGGTGTGGCTTGAGCATATGAGACCTGAAAGCCCATCCCTACAGTAACACACATCCTCCAACAAGGCCACACATCTTAATAGTGACACTCTTTTGGGGGGCCATTTTTTTTTTCAAACCACCACACATACACATCCAATAATACACCACCAACAAAGCTATGCCTCCTATTCTTTCCCAATAAGTTTCACCAATTGGAGTCCAAATATTCAAATTATGAGCCTATAGGGGTTATTTCTCATTCAAGCCACCCCATTTCACTCCCTAGGTCCCATAGGCTTTTAGGCATATCATAATGCAAAAGGCATTTAGTCTATTTTCTAAAGTCCCCATAGTCGTTCAAACATAGTCTCCAACACTCTTACCAAGTCCAGTCTCTTCTGAGACTCAAGGCAACCTTTTTTAATTGTAACTCCCTATAAAACTAAAAACCAAATTACATACTTTAACAATAAAATAACATAACATACATTACCATCCCAAAAGGGAGAAAAATAATGGTTCAAAGAAAAACAAAACCCGTCAGGGCAGACTTAAATCCTCTAGGTTTCTGTTAGATGTCTACAAGCTTAGATGAATCCATCCTTCATGCTAACAGCAGCACACTTTTCTCTCCAGCTGGTTCCACTCTCTGGAACATTCCTTGGCAAATATACCATAGGTCTGGTGTTGTGATATATATTTAATAAAAATAGTCTGAGAAAAAAAATCAGACAGTGAACAAACCACAACCAATTTTCACGTAGCCAACTCCTCAGGCCAGATGAGGTAGGTTCTATCTCTACAAGTCCTCAAAGTGACTGGGCACACAGGCTAAGGGAAGAAGGTCTGCCTTCTCCTCAAATTTCTTTTCCTGCTATTTCAATTCCTGAATCAACTTTTCCAGTGCTAGGATTAAAAGTAGGTGACACCACTGCCTTGCTGCTAGGCCTTGAATTCTGGGGATTTTTGTGTCCTGAGTGATGGGATTAAAGGCATGACCTTCATGGCTTGGCTGTGAGTGACTCTGTCCTCTGATGTTCCAGACTACTTTTATTAAATACATACTGTATCACCGCAGTCTGGCATCTCCAACCATTTGGGATCTCCAACACAATCTAAACTTTAGTTTCACACAATGGCTTCTTTGGGTCTCTAATCAAGGACACCCTGCACATATCTAGCCTCAGTGGCTCTCCTTAACCTTGCAGGAAACTCCAGAACTCCTTTACTCTTGTATCCTTTATGAATATAAAGCCAGTACCTTGTGACTAATACTATCAAAATCTGCTTGGATGGAACCTAGCCACCTACCTCCTTGAATTTTATATGCATAAGCTTTGATTTGTTAATGACCTTCCTTTATTGCATAGCTTTCAATGAGTAAGCCACTCTTTTTATTTCATTTTACATGGGGTCTTTCTTTAAATTTCTTGTCTTGTGCCCAAGTAGCAAAACTCTTCACAAGACCACCATGGAACCAACTCCCTGATGCAAAAACAAAGGTTTCTTTTATTTAGGTCTGCGAGTCACTAGATGCCTCAAGATGGAGGCCTGTTCTCAGGATGGTCTTTTAGTCTCTTTGAGCACAAGATTTGGCTCCAACAAAATTTCCTGCTGTTCTGTAACTCCTCAAATTGCACTTTTTGTACTTATGTTTTCCTACTTGGCGGGTTGTTGTTTTGTTTTGTTTTTTAGACTTGCAGAAGAGTGATCTGTAATAGCCACATGCCCATAAAATATTTTGTTTAATCCAGGCATTTTTAGGATAAGCACAAAAAGCAGCCACATTCTTGAACTAAAATGTCATAAGAATGGTTTCTCTCCCAGTGGTCAACATTGTTCTCTTCTAAAAAACCTCTTGAACTGGGCATTCATAGTCCACATTGCTCTCAGTATTTTCTTCCAAGTTTCTACTAAGATGGTCCATTAAGTCCCACTTAAAGCGTTCAACTGCTTTCCTGGTCCAAAGGCCAAATTTTCCACATTCCTCAAAAGAAAAAACAAACAAACAAAAACCAGCATGGTCTAATCTGTCACAGCAATGCCCCTACTCTAGATACCAATATATAGAGAGTATATATATATATCTTATTTTTTTATTCCTATGAGGAGACATCATGACAAAGGCAACTTATAAAAGAAAGCATTTAATGGAGGCTTCCAGTTCTGAGGATTGAGTCCATGCCCATCATGGCAGGGAGCAAAGCAGCAGGCAAGCATGGTACTTGTACTTATATCTAATCCACAAGCATGAGGCAGAGAGAGAGTGAATGGCTTTGAAACCCCTTAGCCCATCTTCAGTGACACACCTCCTCCAACAAAGTCACACCTAACCCTTCTCAAATAGTTCTACAAAATGGGGACCAAGCATTCAAATATATGAGCCTATTTGGGCCATTCTAATTGAAAAACGATAGGAGGTATCTTGTCTGTAGTGTTTGGGGGGATATGGGAGGGGTAAAGTAGGGTCTAACCCTGGTGGGCTTAGAGCTTGCTATTTAGACCAGGCTAACTTCCAACTCTTACATAGCTGCCTGCCTCAGCCTCCCAAATGCTGGAATTAAAGGTATATACCATCATACCCACTGGAGTTTTAATAACATAATGTTTGAAAGAGCTATTGCTCAGCCTGGTTTTTGCAGTAAAAGGATCCAAGTGAAGTCTCAATGATGTTCAGTCCCTAGGACAGGTAAACCTGACCTTCTTTCCCTTCCTCCAGGAAAACCTGACCTGGTTGCTGGCATTTTCCCCCTAAAAATTTTAAAGAATAGAAGTAAAGCACTTTCTACATCAATAGAAATGTTACAAATTTGACTCATGAGCAGGAATTGTGTTTAAGGCTTAATAAATTGAGTAACACCAGCTCAGCTGTTTTCACTTATATTAAACATGTATTTGTTATTTAGTTCTAATTTCTTTGCACTGTTACTTTAAATTTTACTAACGCCCTGGTGTTCCTAGAGTCCTGTGTTAGATGTTATGGGTGAGTCTAAGAAGAACCATAAGATAGAGCCAGGGCCCAAGCAGGGTTGTTGACTCATGGGTTGTAATTGATATTTTCTTTTTACTTTGCACAGTACCAACCGTTTGGTTGTTGATGCAGGAATCTTTTTTCTCACTATCCTCTGCATTGTACCATTTGGTAAGTAGTGTCCAATCTAGCCACTTCTGTATGACTTGAACAAAACATGCAGCTATCTAAGCCGGTCAATATTCTGAAGCCATTGTAACAGCAGTGTTCAGCTTGTTGAACGTAGAAGTCTTTTGTGTAAAGGCCAGCCTGCCAGCAAGCAGCATGCTGCCTCGTTCTTTGAAGTTTAAAAGGAACTGTTTTATACCTTATTTTCACACCTAAAAAAAAAAAAAAGACTAGTAGGAAATTATACTGTAGTCTCAGTAGATTGTTCATGTCAAACTCTAGCAATCGAGTTATAATTTATTTTTCTAAATTTAGGAGAGCAAAGCTCATATGTTGGTTGTCACCAGAATTAGCAGATAGCTTCATTCTCCATTCAGTTTAGCCAAGAAAAGCTTCAGAATGAAAACATGAACCACAGTTCTGAGTCTGAAAAATTAGCCTATGAATGAAGAGGAACTCTGCTCATCCTTGCTAAGCTGCTGCCTGGTTCTGCATTTCCATGTGTGTTTTACAGTGGAAGTTCATAGCATGAGAAGGATCCTTCTTTTAGAATATTTGTTCCTCTTAGTTAAGTAGGCCCAGTCAGTCTCTTTCAAGACTTAATTTATTAAAGGTTTTAGAATCTAGCCTACAGATTTTCTTCACCCTAACTCCTGCGTTCAACTTGAATGAACTCACTATCCACCTAGTTAGCCTGTGTACTGCTGTTAAGTAGGAAAGGTTATATCTTGTAATCTGTAGTCTACCATCAACTCCTCAGACCCAGTATTCCAAAGTATAGTGTTAGTTATAGATTCTACCTTATATGCTCCAAATTGGCAGTTTCTGAACATGCTTCTTTCCAATGATCCTTATTTTCTTTTAGCTACTCACTTCTTTTACCATCTGTAATTTCATGATGACTTTACATTCTCCTGCCAGACTTTGATCCTGGCTTTCTCGGTCAGTTTCTTCCTCACTCAGCGTGCTTTCCTGGCATCTCATCCCCAGCGCTCTTCCTCACTCAGTGTGCTTTCCTGGCATCTCATCCCCAGTGCTCTTCCTCACTTGGTGTCAATCTTCCTTTTCTGACTCTTCTGCCTGGGGACCCGCAGTTTGTAGACTTGGTTCTCCCTTACAGCCTTCTCCTGCCTTTCCTTCCTTTCTTCTCTAGCTGCCTTAACGTATGTTACTACTCTTGCCAGAAGCCACAACTCTCTTCCCTTGTTCCATGACTTGTGTAACTGAACCATAGATTTAACCTGGTGCCTTTACTCAATTGCTGATAGAAACCTCAATAGAAAAAAGACTGCAATGTAGACTGGCATTTTAACACTGCAAATTTAGGATCACAGACTTCAGCTAAAACCCTCTTTATCCGTGCTGATGAGAAGGGAACACTGTACCTTATAATATATTAGGCTCAACCATCTCCACCTTGTACTTTAAATGCCAGCAAATTCTCCTTTGTATGTCTAAATTAATTAACAGAACATTTCAGTTGTTACCTACCCTCTGACTGTCTGACTTAGCTTCTGTGTTTACTTTCTTCTTTTACTTTATAGTTGAGTCTAATTCATATGATAGAGTACATTCCGATATTTTTTAAATTAATATTTGATCAGTTGAAAAGAACACATCTTAAATATTCTGGGATGAAATAATAACTAGAGAATAATCACTCCTAAGGATAGTGACCTGCCTTCAGGCTTTTATAATCTCAGTACTCTAGACTCAGGTCTCTTGAGCTATTTCATTCTTACCTTTCCCACTTTCCTAAAAACAAATGCTTTCCTTAACATAACATAGAAACAGTGCTACCTGGGAGAGCATCAATGATGTTTTATTTGTAAGTACAGATGGTGTATTAAATGATAGAGTAGCATAGCAGCTGAGAGTTGAGGTTCTGCCGCCCACTTTCCCTTTACTTGCTTTATAGCTTCTGTTTAGTTACTTTCTCTGCTTTGCCTCATCTGTCCAATATAAAAGTGGCAGCACTGACCTAACAGTGCTATGACAGTCTAGTCATGGATACTAAATGAGTTAACCTTAAACTCATAAGCACTCAGTAATATAGGCTCTTATTCACAACTTAGACACAACTGTCTTTCCTAAAGATCATCTTATTCATTAATAAAAACAGAGTAATTTTAAAAGCTAGGAACTATTGGAATTTCAGTGAGGAGATGTAAAAATAATATTTAGAATTGCAGAAGAGTGAAGGAATTATTTAGATCATTGATTCTTAATAAGTAACATGCAACAGAATTGTTTACAAAGTATGGTAAAGATACCCTCCTTTTCACATCTACTAGGTAAGAATGGCCGTGGGCAAGTCTATTATACCTTCCAATAAAGAACCAATGAAGTACTTTAAGATTTTAGATTTTATGATGAGAAAATTGAGGCTCAAAGTAACAGAACACTTCATAAATTCTGTAGTGGGAGGAGTCCAAGAGAGGGTAATAATGGGTTGGAGGTACTGATGATTAAAATACATTATGGGCATCTATTAAATAGTTATAATGTAACTCATTATGTATAATTAATATATGCTTTAAAAATTAGTGGTGAATCAGACATATAAGCCAATTGGGAATACTGCTGGATGGCATTTTAGCTAGACATTGAAAGTAAGGTGGAAAGTACACTATCACCATGACCTATAGGTGAGTTGTCATGCTCCTGAGATAACCTCCAACTCACTGTCCACAAATCATCTGCAGTCATCTCTTGGGTCATTTTTCTCCCCTGGCTATCTAGTATAATACTACTTTTTCTCCTTTTTTGACTAATAAACTGCTTCTTTATTATATACAACCTGTTGGAATACTTTCAGCTTCCCTGATTAAAAAATGAAAATGCAATTTGATTGTAGGGAAATGTACCACTGTAAAATGAGGAGGATGGGAAAGTAACGAGGTTGGTAGAGTGCTAGCTTAGTATACACAGGCCCTGGGTTTGATCCCCAGTACTTGGAGGTGTCAGCAGCAAGGCCAGAGTTGGGGTCATCTTTGACTATATGAAACCCTGCTTATAAAGAAAAGGAAAAGGGAGATATTTTAGAAGTAGAATTCTTCAAAAAATCAACAAGTAAGTTATTCATTAAAACCCTTGACAAAAAAAAAACTAGGAAAATATTTATTAAAACAAATTATGGAAGATTTTGAGCAGTGGATTAGCTGTAGAATTGGTAGTTTGTATAGGGGAGTCTGATGAATTTGATCAAGAAATTACAGTTGACTTGTTTTAACAGTTATATACAGGACAGGGAGGATTTAATGGTGAAGAAAGAGGCAGAAGCAATAGGCTAGTAACAAAAAATAGGGAGGACATTAAGATAAAGACTCTTTCATCAAGTATCTGATGTGCACAAGGGATACAGTGGGGACTCTGTCCAGGTCACAGAGGAGTTGTCTGTCTAGTGATGGATGCAGTCTCTTCAAGGCTCCTAGGTGTTCCTACACAAAATTTTGTTAGCTCCACTTTTGACCTTTGCCTGGTTACTAGGGAATTTAGTCCTTATTTACAATGGAACATATTTCCTGTAGTCAAACTACTTCATTCTTTTAATTGACCAATTGAAAGTATCCTGACAGTTTGTATATAAAAGAAAGAAATGTATAACTCAAAAAAAGGTGGGAAAAAGTGCTATACTAGACAGCCAAAGGAGAGAACCACATGATGGCTTAAAGATGACTATTGTATCAGCACCATGACAACTAGCCCAGAGCTGTGGTGCTTGGCTGCCTAGTTGATGATGAGGCCTGTTCCAAGACAAGATGAAAAGAGTCCCTTCCACCATAATTCTAACATTCAACTAACTCATAGCTAAGGGCTGCTAGTGACTCAGATTTGGACTTGGTTCAAATAAGAGGTCTCAGAACCATAACAAATGCTCAGTATACTTCATTAGACTTAGAAGTAGGAATTATTATCAAATGTCTCTTTTCTGGTCCTTTCTTACTTGGAATATGGAGCTTAGTTCATTGAGCTCCTTGATAAATTCTGCTTTCTATTATTTAGTCCAATTGTCAAACTGATTCCTAAATGTTAGCTTTAAAAACAAACAAAAAAAAAAATCTCAAGCCAGGTGTGATGGAAGCACTGTCACTCTAGAGGCAGAGGCAGAAGGATCTCTGTGAGTTTGAGGCCAGCCTGGTCTACAAAGTGAGTTCCAGCAGCCAGGGCTGTTACACAGAGAAACCTGTCTTAAAAAACAAACAACATCCCTAAATGAAGGCTGAGTGTGGTGGCAAAGACTTTTATGCCCAGCACTCAGGAGGCAGAGAGAAATGTACAGATCTCTGAGTTTGAGACAGCCCTGGTCTCTGTAGCTAGTTTCAGGCCAGCCAATGAGACTTGTTTTAAAACAAACCACAACCAAAAGCCCTGAGTGAGACTCATGGCACCTATTAGTAACCACATGGAGACTGTTAGATAGTTGAAAATATAGAACTGTGAGTATGGTCCTCAAATGTGGGGTCATAGACATACCACCAGCATCACCTCAGAGTTTGTTGGAAATTCAGTCTCACGGCCCACTTCATGCTTACTAATTTTGACTCTTCAAGTATGAAACTCCAGCAATTTGAATATTAACAAATATAGAAAAACTAAACCAGAGCTTAAAAGAAAGATTAAGGCATTAATAAAATTGTATGAATCATATTTAATGTTCTTGGGGGAGCGGCTAAATTTCTGGAAAGATGACATGAGATGAGCACATAAAGTAAGTGAGCAGTCCGTGAGATAACGGTGCTGCAGCCAGCTGTGATGAGTGCCTTTAGTCACAGTAGGTAGGTGGCGGAGGTAGGCAGGTCTCTGTGAGTTCAAAGCCAGACAGAGCTACAAAGTGAGTTCCAGGACAGTGCACAGGGAAACCCTGTCTTGAGGAAAAAAATAACATATACATATATTATATATGGGGGAGGGGACTGGATGGCTTACACTTTCAGAGGCTTAGTCTTTTATCATCATGGCAAAACATGAAGGTATGCAGGCTGATGTGATGTACAGGAGAAGGAGTTGAGAGCGCTACAGATTGATCTGCAGGCAACAAAGTGAGCTGTGTATGTGGAAGGCCTCATAGATAGGAAGACCACAATGGACAATAAACATAGCTTGAACATATGAGATCTCAAAGCCTGCTTCCACAGTGACCCACATCCTCCAACAAGGTCACAGCTACTCCAAAAAGGCTACACACTATGGTTGAAGCATTCAAATATGTGAGTCTATGGGAGCTGTACCTGTTCAAACCACCAGAGAGAGAGAAAGAGACAAAGACAGACAGAGATGCTGCTTGAAGGGAGGGAAATTTTCAACAGTGGTGTTGGGACAAATACAAAGGACCCACCTTTCCCTGGGTCACTGGTAGATGTCAAGCTTTGTAAAGGCATTATTTAAATCTATTACGATCACATTAGTGTTGATAAGTTCTTTATGTTTATATTTTAAGCACTTCTTGTGACGTATATTTCCCTATAAATATGCATTGATGTTGGGAATGGCTCCCTACAACAGCTGCTGGACTCTCCCTTTCTACTCTGGCTGCCTTAAGCAAAAGAACTCTCTCTCAGTTATATAACCAAGTGGGCTACCAATACCCCCAGCAGCTGTCTGGAACTCTCCATAGACACCTTCAGAAACTACAGAAGGGTGGCAGTTAGTTGTCCCTGGCTCCTGATGGTGCATCTCAGCCAGAGCTGTTTGACATATGACATAGATTGTACTGAACTTTTTGTTATCACAAGTCTTGAAGAACTCTGAGTCTGTAATCATTTCTACCTTGACCAGAGCAAGAGCATTTCTGCTGATGGTTTAAGGATTGTTGTGACTTGTGCTAAGGGGCAAGGCTGTGTGACTAATTCAAAATGAATACCTTAAATTGATGCCAACAGGCAAAACCAAATGGTCCAGGAATCCCTTTCTGGGGCTATATAAGCAGATAGCCCAAGCTCACTTAGTGAGTTGTCTGAGAGACACCAGCATGCTGCCTCTTTAGGTGGTCTTTTATTACATAGAATGTTCTTTCCTGCTAGTGATACTTGCTAAGCTGGTAAAGTGAGGAACACAGCAGCAAAGACAGCAGAAAAGAGTGATGCTGGTGGCCAAGGCCGCAAAACTTAGTTCTGCTGAGCCATCAGAAGGCCATGGGGCAAATGCAGAAGAAGTGTCAGCTCAACCGTTCTGCAGTGACCAGGTGAAAAAGAAGGGCGGGAGATGAGAGAGATGGCAGAAGAGGGTGAAGGCTGGAAGATGCTAGAGAAGAGAACCTGCAGGTCAGGTTGCTAGAAAAGTTCCAGAGAACCCACAAGACCTAGGGTCTCAGTCCCTGAGCTGAGTGCTATAACAAACGCTGGCTGTGCCAAAGGCTAATGGTCTCAGTACTTGTAACCTGCATGAGACTGTAACATTAGCTGGTACCACCTGCTGCTGCTAATGTTGCTGATGCTGCTGATGCTGCTGATGCTGCTGATGCTACCACTGCTACCACTTACTGCTGTCAAACACTGAGTGAAATGAAAATTGCCAGAGGCTAGAACTTGTAGGGCTGTAGTCAGAAGTCTCTCATCCCAACTAGCCGTAAAGGTCGGAACCCACAGCTGCTTAGTCCCAAATAAACCTACAGAAGCTTATATTAATTACAAGTTGTTTGGTCTATGGCTCAGGCTTATTACTTCCTAATTCTTCTACTTTAACTTAACCCATAATTCTTATCTTATTTGGCCACATGGCTTGGTACCTTTTTCAGAGCAGCGTTCCCATCTTTCCTCTGCTTCGGCTGCTGTCTCCTTCTCCTCTTCCTCTTCCCAGAGTTTTCTCAGATCTTCATTCTTAGTTTGGTTGCCCTACCCATAATTCCTGCCTGCCTTCTGGCCAATCAGCATTTTGTTAAAGCAATATTTACAGGGTACAAAAGCATAATCCCACAGCAGAAGGGCTTCTCCTTGCTTTCCAGTTGATTTCTGGATATAATGAAAAGCTTTCAACCTGTGTGAAATTTTACATTTAGCTAGATGAGAAAGTCCCAAAGCTTTAGAGCTCATTATTTGCACATTCTTGGTGGCAGTTGAAAGAGAATTGGTCTTTGACTGTGGTTGTATATTTCTATGATGTTAGGACTAGGGAGGAGAGGTAGGTTGCTGCAAGATGTAGACCAGCCCGGCCTTCATAGGAAGATGGAGACTGGGGACAGGCAGGAGAATGTACAGATAACAAATAATGATGGCAATGAAAGCAAGAACTAATACTTTCCTACAGTGGTTTGGAGGTACAGGAAAGTAAGTTAAAATAGTGCCAGGATAAGGTGTTGATAGACTTTTTAAGAATAAAGGATCTGTGCTTTTGCTGTGTAACAAACATCCTAAAACGCAGAGGCCTAAGAGAATAATTACTATTATAGCTCACCTGTCTGCAGATTGGCTGCTTCCAACAGAGCTTGCTTGTGTAGCTGCAAGCCTCCTAGTAGCTTTGCTCTAAACTAGGCTGTTCCACTTCGCTGTCATTCTTATCCTAGGACCAGGTGGCTTTCAAGTTCTTCTCTTGGAAACAAGAAAAGTACTTAAGACGAATAGAAGTGCATAGGCCTCTTGAGATTCAGACTCCAAAATAACAGTTATGGTTCTGATTCATCGTATAGACAGAACAATTAATGTGGCCCAGTCCATATTAAAGGGGTCCGATTTGGAATGTCTCTCTGCAGAGGAATTGCAAAGTGATATGACAAAAGGTGTGGGCTCATAGACAAGTGTTGAATATGTAGAAGGAGAAAGAGAAGAAGGTAAAGAGATGGGTAAATACTGTAGGTGTTAAGGCTTAGTGTCCCCATAAAGGCCCATTATTAAATGTTTGTTCCCCAGGCTGTGATTATTGTGAAGTGGTAGGACCTTAGAAAAATAAGTCTTCCTCCTGGAAGATCACTGGGTACATGTTCTTGAAGGGAAATGTAGAGCAAATGTCTTTCTTTCTTAGCTCATGATTTCACTGGTTCTCTCAGGATAAACTCTTTACCAGAGGCACAAAGTACTCCAGCCATTGGTCTGAACTTGGAACTTCCATAATAATGGCAAAATTATGCCTTGTCTCATTTTAAGTAAATTGCTGTAGGCATTATAATGATGGAAAACTGGCTAATACAATAGAGAATTAACCTTTGAAAAGAAGAAAAACACTTCTGGGATTGGAAAGAAGGAATCGGATTGGGTTTGACTTAGTAATAAATTAAATTATATCTAGTTAAATTTAGGTTTCAGATAAACAATGAATGCTGGGGTGGGGGAGGTTGAGTTAAGATCTCAGTTGCCCAAGCTAGTCTCAAATTCACAATCCTCTTGCCTTAGGCTCCTGCATATATGGCACCATGCTAAGTTTATAGTGAATGTTTTCTAGTATTAATTGTGTCTCATGAAATAGTTTGTAGGTCTCAATTTATCATTTTTAAATCATCTTAAACACCTTTTAAGTACTTCTGTAATGTAGTATTTGAGATCTAACATACTAAAATGTTCCTCATTTGAAATTTAGAGTTTATCTTGACATCCTGTATGTTCTCTTCCAACTCCACTTTGGATAAATTTTAAATAAACCCACCCTAAAGTGATTTCCAAAAGAATAGGTACATTTGGAGATTAGGTCTGGAAAAAGTTTGGAAGAGCTGCTATGGATGCTATGAAATAGCCGTGGAATGTTTACTAAGCAGTTGTGATGGCTCACTTAACTCAGGTGGCAGATTTTCTCCCTGGATAAACCAGCAGTAAAGTCTTGCTGGAGAAAATGATTACTGTTACACAGACAAGCTTTTTTTTTTTTTTTTTTTTTTTTCCTTTATCAGCTGTGGGAGAATATGCAGGCATTGAACTAACTAGAGCCTAGGCTATCGAGGAAAGCAGGCGAAACCAAAAAATGATTTGGGAGGGACTGAGTGAGAGTCAGGAAGTCACAGTGGGCCAGAGAGGTGGACGTTCACATAGAAAGGGAATCTGCAGCCTTGAAGTAATAGTAAGTAATAATAAGGTTAACTGGAGCTAAATTAAAAGCAAGAATCCTAGAGACAAAACAACTGATTTTGAATTCTGGTTTTTTTTGTTTTTTTGTTTTTTTTTTTTTTTTTGGTTTACACAAATGTCCCTGTGCCTTAGCTCTTTATTTATAAAATAAGAATACTGCTTATTTAATAAACTTTACTTGTTTATTAAGGAGTAAATAAAATAAACCATATAAACCACTTAGAATATATCAGTAAGTAATATATAGTAAGTCCTCCAATGTTTATAATTTTTTATTATTTTAAATACTATTTAAGAGTATTAATAATTAAAAATATGAGTGCCTTAGAGAATATTATTTTAAGGAAGAAAACTGTCATGAATACATTCATTGTGTATTTTCTTCCTCAGCTAGCAAATGGTGTGTTTGTAAATACATCACAGTTCTCTACCTGTTAAAGTTGAAGCTTATACAACGTTGATCATTTAAGGTTGTTTTCTTTAGTATTGGTTATTACTCGGAAATAATTACACTCTAACCATATCTGTCTCATTTCCCTCGAGGTCAGCATGCTTTGGGATTTTCAGTTTGAGTAATTCCTGTGGGCTCTGCCACCCAGCAAGTTAAAGACAGAATTCTTCCCAGGGGGTTGTGTTCTGGGAGTGTAAGCAGCTTGTTTTCATGAGACATGTCCCTAACTCCAGCCCTCATTAGAAGCCAGGCTATTAGTTCTGCTAACTTCTGTTTTTCTTTTATTATAACACAGTTTTTCAAGTAATTTGCACATTAAAATTTTTGAAAAGTAAATTTTATGGGGACATTTTGCTTTTATAAAGAAAACTTGAACTACCCTGTATTTTTCTCTGAAAATAACCGGAAACATTAATTGATGTTGTTACCTGGGAAGAAAAGAAGACAAAGAGTGGCTTTGCTTCTACTACTTTAAGATAAGGCAGTATTCTCTGTTTGGAGTCTCCTAAGGAATTACCAGTCTCTTACACAATCCACTGAAATGCATTCTTTGTCTTTAAAGGAAGGGCCACTGAATAAGTCACATGTGCTCACAGTCTTGTCTTGTAATCATAAACTACACAAACACATTATTCTGAACTCAAGAGGATAGGGGATATTTCAAGCAGGACTTGCCCTTGAGATCTTTTTCTGTTTAAAAAATGATGCAATGAAAGACCACACAGTAGAAGGCAACAGGAAACACCTTCCAGCCTTCCTCGATTTTGATGCTTGTCATAATGATTAGTCCCTATAACCTGTAGGTACGTTGTAGAAGACATAGCATATTTTGTGCATTATTTTTATACCTCAATTATTGTGTTTTTTTTTAATGTCATACCATATGGGTTTTGAAAGGTTTTGTTTGTTCATGTTTTTCAAGACAGGGTTTTTCTGTGTAGCCCTAGCTGTTCTGGAACTCTCTGTAGACCAGGCTGGCCTCAAACTCAGAGACAGCTTGCCTCTGCTTTCCATGTGCTAGGATTAAAGGTGTGCACCACCAACCTGCAATGTCTTATGGATTTAATATATTTTATTTGTATAAGATATGAAGTATGCTATAGAAAATATAAATTAACTGCAGGTATCTAAAAAGTAAACTTTAAACCCCTGAGTTCAATAAAAATCATTTAGAAGCCTAATGGCTCTGTTTTAAGCTTTATTTTAAAGGTGTTTTAGAGAAATATATTACAAAGAGATGTGTCTGCCTTCCCCACCCCCCACCACCACCACCCCAACCCCAAAGGATTTCCCTGTTCTGGAACCCTGCTTGTCCTGGAACTCACTCTGTAGACTAGGCTAGCCTTGAACTCACAGATATCCTCCTGCCTCTGCCTCTTGAGTGCTGAGATTAAAGTCAGAGATGCTTCTTAAAAGATAATTTAAATGTTTATTTTAATTGTGATGGACTTTTAAATATGTTAAAACACAGCGTAAATGTGTAAAGGCAATTATTGAGAGATTTTATTTGAAAATTGATGTGAATATATATTTGCTTGTTGCTTTTATGTGCATTTTTGTTTTTGCTGGTATGTATGTCTGTGCCTGAAGTTGTTCCTCTGGGTGAATTAGGGAGTCAAAAACCTCATATATTAAGGATGATGTTTGTAATAGGGCCTTAGCTTTCTCAACAAAAAATATTGGAGTTAAGTTGTAAGATTTGTTTTTTTTTTTTTGTTTTTTTTTTTTTTTTCAAATTTGGCTTCTCTGGGCTAGAGAGATGACTGCTGGTAAAATATGTGCTTGCTGTTCAAATAAAGTATGAAGGCCTGAGTTCAGACCTCCAGCACACTTGTAAAAAGGTAGGCATAATTTCAGTAGCAAGGAAGCAGAGGAGATCCCTGGAGCCCTCTGACAGGCTTGTCTGTCTGAATTGGTGAGCTCCAATTTCAGTGAGAGACCCTGTCTGAAAAAAATGAGGTGGAGAGTGACCAAAGCATTGACTTCTAGTTGCCACATACAGGCATAACTGTACACACATGCACAAGCATACACATAGGCCACACACAAATAAAAGTTAGCTTCTGATTATTTTCATCCTTAAATACATTTCCAACATAGGAAATTTTTAGTTAATATATATTCAAGACCATAAAAAATAAGCTCTTATGCTGGGCATGGTAGCACATGCCTTTAATCCTAGCACTTGGGAGTCAGAAGCAGGCAGATCTCTATAATTTCAATGCCAGCTTGGTCTATAGAACTAGTTCCAGACAGCCAGGGATACACAGAGAAACTCTATCTTGAAAAACCATGGATGGATGGATGGATAGAGGAATGGGTCGATAGATAAAAGAAAAACTCTTGAATTAAAACAAAAACTGGAATATAAGCATAGATCTTACATTGTTAACAAGCTAGTATAAAAAGTCATGTGGCTGGAATAATGTTTATTAGGAAGCTATGAGAGTAAAACTTTTAGAAGGCCTAAGATGGAAAATGGAAGCAGAAAAATAAGCTCTGCTGCTTCTGGCATGCCAACCTGTGTCATGAATCACATTCAACCTTACATTCCTACTTCTCAAAATGACTCCAGGTACAAACTGTTAATGATTTCCTTATCTTGAATACATACACAAAATATAAAGATGTGTAGAGCAAATGCTTCATAGCTAGAACAAGATGGGCAAGATTCAAAAAGTGTAGTAGGTGAAAATAAGGTCCCATCCAGAATTAGAATTATTTCAGTGTTCTTTGCCCCTAAACAGGTCATGTAACAACCCCCCCCCCCAGAATAAATCATAAAATGATTTACTTGAAATAAACTAGCCTTGTTTCTTCTAACAGTGAAAACCATTTCCGTACTGTGAATGATAATATTAGATCATGTAAATTTTCAAATGCTAATGTGGTGTGTAGGTTATCCTGTCTGCTCATAAGCTCCATGGCAGCCAGAGAATGTGTATATTTGTGAGTTACTGACTGCAGGCTCCCAAAGCTTACTGTCTTTCCCAGAAGCCATGATGTAACCAAGTAGGAGTAATGTCAGTACTCTTCAATGCTAAGAGAAACAAGTATACATTAAGTCAGCTAAACTTCCCTCAGCTTCCCCCATGACCATTAGATAGAAGAGCCTATGTGCTAAGCACCATGCTAACTAGACTTTACTTGTGTTCATTCATCCTCCCAATAACCCTCAGAGGTGGAAATGTCCTCCTTTTTATGGATGAGAAACTTTCCCAAAAACGAGTTAGTGGTGGATATAATGAATATTCAAACCTGCTGCAACAAAACCCATCCACAAATATTTAATGGATCTCACTAGCAACTTGAAGCAATCCTGGCTTCTCTGCTCCTGCCTAGCTAATGCAGCAGGAGCTTTGTACTCAAGATCCCTCACACAATATCCACACAGTTTTCATTCCTTTTCTGATTGCTGTGATAAAATACCTTGACAAAATCAACTTAAGGGAGAAATGGTTTATTTCAGCTTCATTTCAAGGTATAGTAAATACTTCATAGTATAGAAGTCAAGGAAGCAGGAGCTTGGAGAAGAGCAGTTAGTCACATCACATCTGCAGTCATAAGAAGACACCACTGAATGTTTATATGCTACTATCTGTTCCTTTCTCCTGTTCTCATATGCAGTCCTTGATTCCCTGCCTTTGGAACAGTGCTACTCAGAGTGGCCAGGATTTTCTACCTCAAATGACATAGTAAGTTAAATCCCAATAGATGTGCTTAGAAGCTCATCTTCCAAGTGATTCTAGATTTTCTCAAGTTGATTCCATTAAACATCATAAAAGCACATTCTGTGTTCTCCTACCTGCTCTTCTGATGCCCTACATAAATGCCTTAGAAACTTCATAACATTTTCCATTTGGAACCCTAGTTTGTTATTTATGCTAGCTTTCTCTTCCTGGGATAAATACCCAAGATAATTGAGAAAACATTCATTTTTGCTCATAGTTTTAGGGTTTCAATGAATGACCATTTGGCACCATTACCTTTAGGCAAGCACATAATGGTGGAAAACGTGGTTGAGAAATCTACTCCTCTCATGGCAGCTAAGAAGCAAAGAAAGGATTCTGTGTCCCATGATTCTCTTGGAGCATATGACCTAAAGTGTTCCATTCAGCCTGCCTTCTTCAAGGCTCCACCAGATCCTGGAATGGTAACAAAGCCTTAATTTAATGCACGGGCTTTTGGGAGGAACATTGAAGATTCAAACTTTAGTACACCTAAGAGGCAACTCTCAAATGATATTAAGTAAAATCTTTCAAGGACACAATCCTGCAACTCGTAGTACTAAGAATGCCACAGGAAGAGTTTTCCATCAATTAGTGCAACTCAGGAAGAGTCTGCCCTCAAGATGGTAACTCAGGAGGATAAAGATTAAAAATCTAAAGAACTAGATTTGTCAGAGGAGTCTTTGACCCACAAGAATTTCTTCTGCATCAGTAAATGTGCTGGGTTTTTGTCAACTTGATACTAGAGTCATCTTGGAGGAAGGAATTTCAACTAGTAGATAGCAGATGGTCATTAATGATTGAATTGAAGACAAAAATTTAGCCAGGTGTGGTGACATGGACATGTAATTCCAGCATTTGTGAGTTAGCTACAGTAAGATCAGACTTTCAGGATGAACTCAGGCTACATGAAATCCTGTCTTATAAAATAACAAATCAACAGGGCAAAACCAAAAAACTCTCTTTGTGTATGATAGAAAAATTGGAGGTAGTTTACATGCCTGACTTGATTAAAAGCAGATCCCATGAGAACTAAAACCAATAATAATCATGGTGTTTGCCAAGGTCCCATTTCTTAATACAATATACTTAATCCTTTAAATAAAATGAATATATATTCATTATAGTATTAAAATTATATATTTTATTAATTATATATTAATGTAGCCATTTAAAAAGATGCTTTCTAAAAGCAAATATCTCTTGCACATCTTTACCCTAAAGCCTGAAAGTCAATATTAATAGCAATTTTATAACCAATAAAAGCTGAGAGTAACTTGATGTTCAGCTTCTGACTGGAACAAGCTGAAAAGAGTATATAGTATTTACTCATAGACTAGAATACTACTGAGCAATACAAAGAACCAAATTAACACGGATGAATCACAGGTGGGGAAGCTAAGTGAAAGAGTCTAGACCCAATGGCAAGTGTAAGTCCACTTGCATCTTGCAGAGAAAGAGAAACTGTAGGGCTAGAAAACATGAATGAAGACTAGGGGTGAGGTAAGTGCCTCTTGTCTGCAATTAACAGAAGGAAGTTTTTGTGGGTGATGAGCTCTTTTTTTTCTAAGCTTTACTTTTTATTTATGTGTGTTTCTTTGTGTGTGTACAGGTGTCCCTGGCACCAGAACAGGGTGTCAGATCCCCTAGAGCTGGAGTTCCAGGTGATTATGAATCTCCTGACGTGGGTACTGGCAACTGAAACTCAGTTCTCTTGAAGAACAGTATGTGCTTGTAACTGTTGCACTGTCTTTCCAGCCCCTTACTGCTGCAGGACTAGCTCTTGTACACTGAAAATATTTGTCACTCCTACTGGTTTAATAAAATGCTGATTGGTCAAGTAGCTAGACAGGAAGTCTAGGTGGAGCAACCAGACTAGGAGAATTCTGGGAAGCGGAGGAACAGAACAAAAGACAACAGTCAGACTCGGAGGAAGCAGATGAGAACACATTGAGGAAAATATTACCAAGTTACATGACTAAACATAAGTAGAAATAAATATGTGTTAACTTAAATTATAAGAGTTAGCAAGTAATAAGCCTGAGCCATAGATCAAATAGCTTGTACTTAATATAAGCTTTTGTGTAGTTATTTGGGACTGCGAATCTGGACCTCAGGGCTAGGCTTGACCAGAACTTTTGACTACATTTTATCATTCTGTCTTGGTTGTACTGGATATGTGATTGCATCATCAAAACTCATGGGACTATCTGGCATTGGTGGCATAGGCCTTAAATCCCAGCACTCAGGATCTCAGGGCCTGTACGGTCTAGAGAGCAAGTTACAGAATGGCTGGGCTACACAGAGAAACCTTGTCTCAAAAAACCAAAACAAACAAAATATAAGGAATTATATGCTTAAGATTAAATTTACTGTATGTACTCAATATATACTATTCTGTGAGAAACAATGATAATTCATAATAAGAATCTAGAATCAAGTAGAGAAAACAAGACTGATTTACTTTTGGTTCTTCAGAAACTGTGTCAGCCTAGAAAAGGGCAAAAATGGCTGGCATGACAAAGCAGTGGTTTTTATATTTCTGATCTCATTTCTGTTCCCCAAATAATTTACTGGCCAAGTTCTTTGGAGAGAATCTTAGAGTATTCTAGATTGCTCCCTCCCAAATACCCCATTCTATTGGTGTGAGACACAGAGTCATATCTAATGTATAGCCCAGCTTTGCGATCCCCCCTTTTCTGATATGTGGGCTCATCATATAGCAGGCTGCCTGTACCATTCAACTCTAGGATGGACTGAATGCTGAGACAAGCAGGTTCCAGCTACCAGCTAAGGAAGACCTAGTGACCTAATGCCTCTTGCTTCTCCATGGCTCTCTAATGCTGCTGGACACACCTCATCCTGAAAACAGAACAGATGTTTATTTCTTGCCCTCATAATTTTTTATTTATGAATAATAATAATCCCATTTTTTCAGGAACATTTTTAATCCATAGAGAAATTTCAAGGGGAAAAAAGTCCTCTATTATTAAATGTGCCCTTGTGATCATATACTGTACCCAATTAGAGTATTTCTGTCATTTATGTTCATTCAGTATTTCTCAAACTATCTAGACATGGATAAGTCAAACCTTCCTGAAATGCTACAAGGACATTGTCTGGTAGTGAAAACTTGTAGAAAGCCATTAAAAAACAAACTCAAAACTATCCTTAAGAATAAGAAAAATAGCTTTTATTTTAGACCTTTAAATGAATATATTTTTAAGAACCAATGTGTTTGTTTAATTGTGTTTCAGGCATATTCCCCTAAAGTGTATAATGAGTTGTTTGAGTCTTTGATTTGTTGTATTGTTAAATAACCTTTCGGGGGGGGGAGAATATGAATTAATGTGGCTTCAATAATGGTGAAATTTAGATGTGAATTACTTTTCTCAGATAGAGAATATGATTTAGGACATACTGTCCGTGTCTTATAAAGCTCTAAGACTATCTTCCTGTTCTCCTGAGTTGTATCAAAACAAAGGCATTAACTGATAATTAGGGTCTGTATAACCTTATAGAGTTATGGGTTTATGATGTTGATAAATACGCAGCATGTGTATAGCAGTTTACATCCTTATTTATTGGAGAGTACTTTCATTATAAATACCTGCATGATAGGAAAATGCACATCAGTCAAGCTTTCTATGTGAGTTGCCTATTTGAAAGTGTCATGGTTCAAGGCCAGCCTGGTCTACAAGGCAAGTTCAGTACAACCAGAGCTGTTGTGCAAAGAAAATCTGTCTTGAAAAAACAGAAAACAAAAGAATAAGAATAAAAAAGAAAGCCTCGTGATAGTTCTGATAGCCTTTTTTAATCTTCTAGCCTCCTGCAGTAAGCATTTTCCGCCCTCTGACATGAATTTCTTCCTTGAGGTTTTCACTTTCGTAGTAATCTTGGGTAAATAAAACTACACGTAATAATAAGTCCATCTAGATATTTAATGCCCTGATTTTTCTTAGGTAGTTTTGTAATAATGAAGTAATTCAAAGCAGAACATCAGTTCTGCACATACACATGAGCTACAAACCGGCCAATATCCCACTCACTTAGCTCTATATATAGGTCACACAAGATTTGCTCTCTCCCTGAAGTAGCATATACATAATAAAAAGTAAATAAATATTGATAATTGCTTCTATATGTGCAGAAATTTAGAAGCAAAATGTTAGAGGACTGTTTCAGTTGTATCTAGGGTTTAAAGACCAAGCATGGCAAATCTAATCCATTCATTCCTGGTTTTGTAATGCATCGCATCATACCTTCCTCAAGCACTAACACTTTCTTCTCTTGTTTTTCATCCTTTGCTTCCTATGTCCCTGAGAAAAAGGAATAATCAGAAAAAAACTTAGAGAAAGCACCTCACTACAACCACTGCATGAATCACTTACCTATATCTGAGTTGCCTGTGCTTTGCCCCTTCTGAATGAAGTGTTCTCTCTCTGCAGCTCTGCAGTTTGCACAGTAGGTCTTGTCTCCCTCCCTACTTAGTGCTGTGACCTTAGCAACTTCCTCCACCCTCCTGCATCATCTTCTCCTTTGACTGAACCTTGATAGAAACAGCAATCAGTCTTCATAGATTCTGTTTTAAGATCTATTTTTAAGGTTATTTTTATTTTTGTTTATGTGCATGTGTTGGCACGGCTTTGGGATCAACCTGACTTGTGCAACAGGAATGAAGTAACAACAGCCTCATTGTGGTAGTTTGAGTGTAATTGGGTCTCATAAGCTTATAAGGAGTGGCTTTGCTGGAGTAGCTATGGTCTTGTTGGAGGATGTGTGTCACTGTGCAGGTAAGCTTTGAAGTTTCATACATGCTCAAGCCAAGACCACTTCCTGTTCCTGCAGCTCAAGATGTAAAAATTCTCAGCAACTTCCCAAGCACTACATCTGCCTGCATGCTGCCTTGCTTCCTGCCCTGATGATAATGGACTGAACCTCTGAACTGTAAGTGAGCTACCTCAATTAAATGTTTTTCTTTGTAAGAGTTGCCATAGTTTTGGTAGATCTTCACAGCAATAAAAACCCTAAGGTACTTATAAATAAAATTATAAATAGAAACCCTTAAGATACTCATAAAAACTGAGACACATGGAGCATACACTCTGATGAAGACACACCAGCAGCATCCCAGAAACTTGATATGTTTACTATATACAGTATGAACAAGGGGAATATTTATTATATACAGTCAACCTAGGAGGTGGGTTAGCTAATTTTGGTATGTGTGAGAATATCTCGGTAAAGGAGTCTCAGGTTTTATTCATCCTTGAGGAAGAAGTTGTGGTTGATACTTTCTGCATACATTGTCAACAGCCATACTTGGACTAGGGGAAGGCTTCGCCTTTCTCCTGAGCCTGAGCCAGAGAAAGAGGTCTGAGGCATTGAAGTCCTTCACGTGACCATGCTCATGTCAACAATACACACTCTCTCCAGACTCTGTCTGCTCTCCACCACAGCCCCTGTGTTTGTTGGATGTGGGTGGGTACCCAAAGAGGCCAGAAAAGGACATTAGATCCTCTGGAACTGGAGTTACAAGCATTTGTAAGCCACCTTACATGGATGCTTGAAACCAAATTCAGGTTCTCTGGAGGATCAGTAAGTTCTCTTAAGTGCTGAGCCAACTCACTAGCCCCCATTTTTATCTTTAAGTATGTGTGGGGGTGTGCACATAAGTGCATGTAGTTGAAATTTTCTTTGGGCCTCCAACCAGCTCCCAAATAAAGATTAAATCAACTCATTTCTGTCCATCTATGTGATGTTAATTTGCCTCTTCTACATACTATTCATCCTGCTTTCCTGTTTCCTCCATGTCTGGCTGGCTGGTTCCTGACTGGATGGATGGATGGATGGATGGATGGATGGATGGATGGATGGATGGATGCCCTTTTCTCTTTGACAGCCAGCCCTGCCTAGCTCTTGGCTGTTCAGCTTTTTATTAGACCAATCAAGTACCTTAGGCAAGCAAGGTGAAACAGCAACACATCTTTACATAGTTAAACAAATATTCTGCAACACAAACAAATGTAACACATCTTTACTTACCAAATATTTTATTCCACAAGTACATGTGCCTGAAGAAGACATGTTGGATGTTATCATTGTGAGCTGCCCATTGTGGGTACAAAGAATCAAACTCAGATATTCTGTAAAAGAAGTGTGCACTCAACCACTGAACCATCTCTCCAGCTCCAGTTATCTGGGATTCTTGAGTAGCCTGTCTGCTGTCCTTTCAGTTCTCTTCACCTTTGACATATTCTCCTCATGATAGCCAGGACGACATTGTTAGTGTCTAAGATGAGTGTAAAAGTTAAAGTCCTTAGGAAACCTTCCCTGACCTCTTTCCCCGACATTATATGCTGTGTTCCTTTGGCTCTTCCTGCACCAGCCTTACCAACTTCTTCATTCTTTTTCTTGAATACCCAGGTGTACTCTCAATATTTGGCCCAATTTTCATGTCTTTTTTTCTGACTTTCAGTATTCCTCAAATATCTTCTAATCAATGAAGTCTTTCCTTCCTTCAGACTCTAACTTCTGTGCCACGTGTGTGTGTGTGTGTACGTGTGTGTGTGTGTGTTATACATGTGTATGCACATGGGTATATAGAGACTTTGGGACAGCCTCAGATATGTGGTTCCATAGGTGCTATTCACCTTGCTTTTTTAATTGGCTTGGAGCTCACCAGGCCAGCTGGAGCTACATAGTAAGACCATGTCTCAAAAAAAAATTATTCCTCTGAGCATCCTTTTGACTGATGCAGAATATTAAACAATATGTATGCAGTTATGATATCCAAGTCCTGCACATGTAGGAATTACGGCTATCTCAGGTTTCAAGAAACTGAAAAGGGGTTTAAAAATACCTGTAAGCTTCTACACATACTTAGGATAATCTTACCTGCCTAATGATTGATCTTTACATTTAAATGTGAAAATATCATGTATTGTATGAATTCTAGTTAGTATTTAATGAAAATCTAGAGCCAGATATTGGAGAAAAGCTGGAATATCAGAGAGAGGAAACAGACTACAGTCAATTCTCACCCAGCCAACTTCTTAGGCTGAACAGGGGAAATGAGTCCTCTACCTGGCTGGTTGCTCCTACAGAATGCCTGAATGTCTGCCTTTGCCTATGTTAAATATCTTCCCTGTCCAGTTGTTTCACATCTGGATTCAACTCTGCATCATAACCCTAGAATTAGGATTAAAACTGCTTAGTTGTTAGGCTTTGAACTCACAGAAATACAAAAAGATTTGTCTCTTGAGTGATGGAATTAAAGGCCTGAGTCACCACTCTCTGACCCCCAGGGCTTGACTGTGGATGATTCTGTTCTCTGATATTCCAGGCTGATTTTATTAAATATATCACCACAATAGTGTTTGTGTTTAAAATGTTAAGAGCACTTTAAACGTCTTTAGTGCAATGGTAGTCATACTTTAATATTTCAACAATAATTTAAAATTACCATAAAATAGTTGTTTTATGCATTGTTAAAGTCTGTTCCCTACTTGTGAGCTCCCCAGTTTTGCTTCTGATTCCAATCTTTCAACATGGATCAGTTCAGTTAAGTGTTTGGCTAGGTAGGTAGGTAGGTAGGTAGGTAGGTAGGTAGGTAGGTAGGTAGATAGATAGATAGATAGATAGATAGATAGATAGATAGATAGATAGATAGATAGATAGATATTCCAAAATATAATATTTGCTTTGAAGCAGTGTCTCACTGTGTAGTCCTGACTGGCTAAGAACTCATTTTGTAAACCTAGGCTAGCCTCAGATTCACAGAGACCAGCCTGCCTCTGCCTGGCTTAGATGTGGTTTCATGAAATAGGGGGTGGAAGTGCAGAAATTACTGGCCATGAGCTCAATCCTCCAATTTCAGTCTTCCAAGCAGGAATTACGGACAAGAACCAGTTGTCATTTTAACTTTAAACGGACCTTTGTGCGGGGTGAGGTGGGGGGAGAGCGGGGTGTTTTTGGAAAACCCAAGATAGTTAGTCATGCTTCAATTTCTGGCTCCTAGTAACAAAGCTGGCTTTGTTCTGCATCTTGGGTAGAAAATTGTAGTTTTATAAAAACTAAAATTTCACTTATCACTAGCTGCTTCAAGACCACCACAACCTTGAGGTGTGCAGCTAAATCCAGCTCACTATTTAGTATTTCTGTTGTGTTGATAATCCACAAAATGACTTTTATTTTATGAAAAAATGGATTTGGGGCTTTCTTTCTTTTCTCTCCATTTTATCTGTAATTATCATTTGTTTAGAGCATATAGAATGTGATAGTTGAATGTAAATGGCCCCCATAATGACATAGGGAATGGCACTATGAGTGAGTGTGGCTTTGTTGGAGGAAGTGTGTCTCTGTGGGGCTTTGAGGTTCATATGGTCAGGATACCACTTAGGGTCACAGTCCACTTCCCACTTCCTACAAGATGCAGGACTCTCAGCTACTACTCCAGCACCATGTCTGCCTACATGTTGCCAAGCTCCCTGCTGTGATGATAATGGACTGAACCCTTGAAACTGTGAGAGAGTCACTCTAATTGTATGTTTTCCTAATAAGACAAAGGATCAGTTGAAGCATGGATTCACTATACCACTTGATGGAGAATTCTGATTTTTTTTAGCTTATATTCTATTGATTAGAAAAATAGTGTGATTCAGTAACTTTCTTTACTTTAAAACCAAACAAACAGCCCTTCCAGGTAATAGAAATTTAGGTGAAAGGTATTTTTATATAGTATTTCCATTTTTTTTCTTTAAGGTCACTAGACCTGGGTATTTGAATAGAACAGAAAGAAAAGGAATCAGAGCATCTACCCCGCTTCTACTTCTAACTGATCTTTCTCAGTCCTTCATGGAAAGAGGATCTAAGTTGATGGGTAGCCAGGGTTTTCCACCCTCTGTGGGGGAAGGATTATCTATGAATCCCTTTGTCTGTTTTGGAAGAATATTTGGATTATTGGTAATTTTGTGGTAAAATAGGAGCCTTTCCAGAAAGTAACTATGCCTGAACTTGGGAAGAAGAAAAACCTTTCTTTTCCTTCTGTCTCAAGCTATGTTCTATGTATATTTCATTCAAATATGAAAAACTTAAAACAGCATTCAGACTTGCTTATTCAATTGATTTCAGGCTTTTTATCCTGCTATCTGTTTGCAGAGTTACATGGTGATTTACAGAAGTATTTAAATATTTCTGAAGTGATTGACTATAAAACATTCTATATTTAAAATATAAATATCTAAATACCATGCAAAACAAGTTCCTGTTGCGGCACAAAACTAGTGATGTAGCAAAAACACCTGCTAGATCAAAGTAGTTCTCACCAACCACCTTGGCTCTGCGTGGAAAACATATCCCACCTCAGTATGGGCTTCTATCTTTAGTTGAAGCACATGTGGTCATCCTTACTGAGTCATTTCAAAACTGTCATTGTCCAAGACTAGTCTCTTCTTGACAAAACTAAAGTAAATACGCAAGTTACTTGCTTACATAAAAAATAAACATATTCTAGGAAACAATTTAATACAGAGTACATGGCTGAAGAAATGACTACTTCATTGTCTTACCAAGGAAAATAATGAAAATAAATGCCTTGATGAGGTGTCTTTAAATTATTTCCTAACTGTGATGTGATTCCTGAGTTATGGTGTGAGAGACTTGAGACTTACGGCATGAGATGAGAGCTATCATTTAGCAATTGAGAACATTCTTTACCTATTTAACTGGGCTTAAATACTGCAGAGACAAGTTATGTGCTAAAATTAGATATTAGAGTTTGTCCAATAGCTGTACAGGTTATAATCCTTTAGCAACTGGAACATTTTAGTTCAGATCAGGACACTGCAATATGAGAATGTAAATCACTTGTGCCACATTCTTAGGAGGCCATTGCAGGCTGTCTGCATTGCAGGACCATAGAATTATTAAAGATAGAATTTCCTCTGCTTATTGTTTATTCTTTCTTTTATATGTAGGAAGATGCTTTGAAAATATTACTTAATTCTCTAATACATAAAATATATATATATTAAAAAGCAAGAATTGGGCAAGTACTGTGTCAACACATTAGAATCTATTGGTTTTGGGAAAGGTAATATAGAGTGGAGACAGAGTGACGTGGAATCAGACAGAGCAGTGGTTCTCAATCGTGCTAATGCTGTGACCCTTTAATACAGTCTTTCATGTTGTGGTGACCCTCAGCCATCAAATTACTTTCATGCCACTTTATAACTGTAATTTTGCTACTGTTATAAATCATAGTGTAAATATATGTTTCCTAGTGGTCTTAGGTCACCCCTATGAAAGGGCTCTTTCACCCCAAAGGGGTTGTGATGTACAGGTTGAGAACCACCAAGATAGACCTACCAGGCACAATGCATAATCTAATGTTTACTCTTTGTAAGTACAAATTACTTAATTTCTGCGTCAGCACTTGTCCTCAGTTGATGTGGGATGTCTTTCTGTACATTGTGAATTATCATTGGATAATAAGGGAACTGTTTTGGCCTATAGCAAGGCATCTTAGAAGCAGATGGGAAATCTGAGTATAGATAAAGAGGAAGGCAGGCAGAGTCAAACAGAGATGCTGGGAGCTGCTGCTGAGGAGGAAGATGTAAAGGAATTCAGATAAGCAATAGGCCATGTGGCAGACAGATTAATGAAAGTGGGTTGAGTTAAGATGCAAGAGCTAGCTAGAAATATGCCTGAGCCATAGGTGAAGGAGCATATAATTAATATAAGACTCTGTGTGTTTACTTGGGATGAAGCAGCAGCTGGGCTGAGGCAGTCCTTGGGGCTAGGCTGGGCCAGAAACTTCTTAATACACTCTATAGGGCTTCTATTGCTGCAAAGAAACATCATAACCAAAAGCAAGTTGGAAAGGAAAGGGTTTCTTAGGCTTATACTTCCATATCACTGTTCATCAAAGGAAGTTAGGACAGGAACTCAATCAGGGCAGGAGCCTGAAGACAGGAACTGATGTAGAGGCCATGGAGAGTTGCTGCTTACTGCCTTGCTTCCTCTGGCTTGCTCAGCCTGCTTGCTCAGCCAGTACACCACCTTTCCTTGGTTTGGACAGGGATAGAAAATACTAGTTGCAGAGAAATATTAGAGTAGCTGCAGCAGCCTGTGCCATCCACTCCCCTGCTGAATACACTATCCAGCATCGTTCCCACTCATCCTGTTATCCTTCCAGGATGTCTCACTGACCTCTGTTCCCAGTCTTCCACATGGGCTCCTGCTCAGTGCCTACAGTGATCTCAGATCTTGTCTGACCGTGCCTTCTTTTTACCATTCTTTCTGGTGTGTGTATATATATATATATATATATATATATATATATATATATATATATATATATATATATATATATATATATATATATATATATGTAAATATACACATATGTGTGTATAGATATATATGCATATATATATATATATATATATATATATAGAGAGAGAGAGAGAGAGAGAGAGAGAGAGAGAGAGAGAGAGAGCAAACAAGTGTAAGACAAAGACAGAGACAGTTAGTGGCACGTTTGAACTTAGAATAGTAGGTGCTGGCTGCTGCTTGCCAGGGTTCTACTTTGTTTGGTGGTGTTCTCTACCTTGTGAATATAATCTGAAGCTATAATTTTATATTTGCATATGTAGGCCAGATGATTATAGCTCTGAGGGGAAGGCCTCCTACATAATTACCTTGAAAGAGATGATGGAATCATCCTCTGCACAACACAATCCCAGAGGCTTTCTATAATTTCCCGTAGTGTCAGGGGACAAACTATTCCCAACATAACTGTAGGAACTAGTAGTTATAGATTTATTTTTTAAAAATCCAAAATGTAGTGGAGCAGACACTTCTAGCTAAGATAGGTTATAAAAGATATTGAAGGATAAAATTTCTTTCAGAGTATATTAATGGAATTCACATCCCCTGTCTTTTAGGGAGGAACCAGCTCACATGGACCATTTCTTTAGTGTTGTTTGATTTTGTACACTTAGAAAATAAGGTTGTGCCTTTCCTCCTATTTAAAAAACAAAACCAAAAATTGCTCTTATAGGTAAAGATGCTTGCTGCCTAAACCTGCTGACCTGAGTTCAATTGTTGGAACCCATGTAAAAGATGGAAGGAGAGAACTGGCTTTCTAGAATTGTCCTTTGAAACACACACACACATACACACACACGCAAATAATAATAATAACTTTTTTAAAAATGAAGGCTATTATGTTGTTTTAAAGCATACATGTTTTTAGACTTTAAGTAATATCCAAATACTAATAAAACCAAGTGCTGCTTAATATATTTTATTTATAACATATTATATGTACCAAGCATATAAAGCAGGTTAAAAAATTATAAGTTTTATTTTATTCTGTTGCCAACAGAGTATTATGCCTTATAAAACAATATAAACAATATAAATCATCTCTTACCATTGTTCTCCAAAAACAATTTGGAATTTGCAAGTCCAGATTACACCTGCCAGACTGTCAATAATATTTTTCGCTTTCATTGGCTGCATTCTCCCCTCACTTCCTCTGTGTCTTTAGACAAATGGAACCAGTATTTCAGCAACAGTTTCACAAGCAATAAAGAAAGGAAGACCTTATTTATTTCTGGAAGGTATGTGAAAAGATAGATGTTAGCTTCCATAGTATGTAAGACAGTATATCTAATAAGGCAGTGTAGGAGTTTGGTGTGCCTAACTGCCCATTTTCTCACATAAGTACTAAGTTTCACTGCCTAGCAGTAAACATATTAATATATCATGTGGGAATTCATTAAATTGCTTTCTTAAAATATCACAGAATATAATAAATGTATCTTTGCATAGAATGTAGAAGTAAAGTGCTTGGAATGTTAATGAAGTAGAACTGAAAGCACATGAATCCTGAGGAATAAATAAAAAAGCAGAACAATTGTAAAGATAGATGTATTAGGTTCTCTTGAGGGACAGATGAATATATATAGTAGTTGTTCAGTCTTTGAGGCTGGGTGACTCAGTGGCAGAACTTTCCCTTAGTGCTAGCAACCCAGCTGGTACCTAAACATTCCCAATCTGGAGCTGAAAACCTGGAAGGTTACTAGAGAGTCAGTCAGTGGTTCTTGGTCAATGATGGAAGCCTAGAAACTACTGATATCAGTAAAGGAATTGGCAGCGATGATAGGGTAAATGAACATGGCAGCAAGCGAAGGAAAGTCAAAGAGAGTAAAAGGGAAGACTAAACTTCCTCCTGCCATGCCTTTCATCTTTGCTGATACTGGAGGGTACCACCTACACTTGTTTTTCCCACATCTGTTAAGGCAATCACGACAGTTCTTAAAATGAGGTTCCCTACTGAGATGATTCTCATTTGTGGCAAGACGACACTAAGATGAACAGTCACAATAGAGAATGACAGAAGGTCCATACTCCAAACTGTACTACACTCGTGAGTCCTTTGTAATATCCCGAGGAAGCTGCCATTCTACTCTAGCCCTACACTCTCTCTTTAGAGATGCTCATTATTTACCAACTCAGCTCAAAATTTTCTTATTTAGAAGAATAAACTCTATATCCTTTGGTTCTTATTTCCCCCTCCAAAATCCACAGATAATCTCTCCAACAGTCCTTCATATATTTGAAGATAGTCACCCTATCTTAGAACTGTCCTACTATCACTAACAAAGATGCTTCCTAAGCCAGAACCAGAATTTGTATGTATTCATGCTATTGAGCAACTGAACTGTTTTCATCCCTGGAGTAGACTGGAGGGAATGTTTCTCAGATGCCAGGCTTTAATGGGCCACTAGAGCAGGAAAGGAGGAAGTCCTAGATGTGGGACCCAGGTAAGTCTTAAGACTTAATCTAAACATAGTTTTGGTGAGGTAGGGGCTGTGACATTTTATCTTCTCCAATAAAACAAGACAAAAGTTTTGATTCGTGTCATTAACATTTAGCTGAGCCTGTGATTTTTGAATTTGAACCTTGAATTCCATTCTCCTGCCAATTTTACCATTAGCCAGTTCTGTCCTTGGGCAATCCTCACCCTGACCCAGAGGTTCCTATACAAAGACACATGCTATTTTTCTACGCGTAAAGATGCATTCCTCTCCCCTGGTTTCCCTTCTCTGACTCACTCAGATTAACCTTGTGTTCCTTGCACCTTATGTTCTATTGAAATACTCAGTTGTGGCTGGGCAGTGGTATCACACATCTTTAGTCCCAGTGCTTGGGAGGCAAAGGCAGGTGGATCCCTGACTGGTCTACAAAGTGAGTTCCAGGACAGCCAAGGCTACGCAGAGAAAGAAACCTGTCTCAAAAAATTACAAAAAAGAAAAAAGAAAAGAAATTCTCAATTGTGGTTTTGATCACTTGAGGCTTTTGTTACTTGTCTCTGAAGTCATAATTCTTGAAGGCCAAGAGTCAGTCTTGGTCTGTAGCTTGGTATATATACTTCCTGGAAGCAGTTTTTAAAAAGCAAAATGAAGAGGTAAGAAATTAGAATGTGGAGGTTTAGCCTCATAGCTAAAACTCTATTATCCTCTATTCTTAAGTGCTTAGATTTCTGAACAACCTCAGAGTTTTAGAAATTCTCTATTAAGAGAATGAGTTTTAAAGTGCTTACATCAGAACACAAAAACTGTAGATATGTACTCATATATGTTATAAAATTTCAGGACTGAGATTTAGAATTCATTTAATGAGCCACACTTTATTTTATAAATGAGGAAACTAACTCAAACTGAGGTTAAATTATCTGCCAAAATTCCTTCATGTAGATTACCTTTCAAGCCTAAAACTCTCTGAATCCTCAACCTGAATCTTGTGTTTTGAATAAGTATCTACAAATAAAAGTGAAGTGTGTTGCACTCTTATAGCAACTTACAGATTTCTGGCTATAAATCAAACTTCAAGAAACAAACATCCCCCAAACTAATGAAGATGTATCTTATCTTTCTTCCAGAGTTCTCAGGGGTGCTACAATACTTCAGGAGATGGCTCCTGCAAGGTGTTTGCTAGGTAGAGTCATAGTCATATGGCTATTCCCAGGCTGGGAGTCCAGGCACCTTCTTCTGGTGGTAAGCCATGGGTAGTGATACTCTAAGACCAACTTCTTGGCAAGTGGCCTTGAGGTACAGCTGTAAGGTGGCCTAGTACAGGGCCAATGCCAAGAAAATCTGAGCCAAATACATTGGAACTAATTCCCAGGTACTAACATTATTCTCAGTTAAAATTTTAGAAGAGAAGATTTTCTTGTTTAGCACAAGAACTACTTCAATTTATAAGGTCATAGAAAAAACTATTTTGAAATTTATGTTGAGAATACTTTTTAGGAACCAAAATATATGTTTAAAAAAGACATTAGGTTATTTTAGAAGCTATGAAGCTATCTTCGAAGTAAAATTTTTCTTAAGATATGATTGAATATTTTCTGTCTTTGAACATGGCATATTAAACTGCAAAGTTCCTTCAAATGTAAAGTGGTGTTTCTGGTTAGTTATGTCAGCTTAACAGAAGCTAGAGTCACCTGAGAGGAGGGAGTTCAGCTGGGCAAACACTCCAGAAGAACTAGCTGTAGGGCATTTTCTTAATTAGCAGCTGATAGGGGAAGGCTAGCTCATTGTAGATGAGGACACCCTGGGCTCCTCCTTTATTTCCTATAAGACAGCTGGCTGAGCAAGTCCAGGGGAGCAAAGCAGTAAGCAGCAGCCTCCATGGCCTCTGATTGGCTTCTGCCTCCATGATCTTTCTCTGCTTGACTGCTTTCTGTGGTGAACTGTGATGTGGGAGTGTAAGCAGGTGTCTCGTTTCTGTAGAGACCTAACAAGACAGAGACATTGGACTTGAAGGGGTAGAAACAGTGACCAAGGTGCTAGTGGTGACTGAACCCAACTTTGGATTCATACGAATTTGAATTTGTAGCCAGCTCCCTTATTAACTAGCTATGACTTAGGACAGTATGTTAGACATGGAAGTTATATTGTTTACATGATCCTTATCCTGTCTGTTGTAGAATCACCTGTATGCTCTAAAGTTACGTCTGTCAGACCAAATCCTATACTAATTAACTCAGAAGGTAGGAACCATGCATAAGTCATTTTTGAACACTGTCTTGGCTATTCTTAAAGACTGTTCTGGTTTGGCTACTGTGATAAGACACTAACCAAAACCAACTTGGGAGGAAAAGGTTTACTTCATCCCTTACAATTCCCAGGTCACAGTCTGTCACTGGAGTAAGTCAGGGCAGAAATTGGTGCAAGAACCTGGAAGTTGGACTGAAACAGAGACTATGGAGGGGGTTAGTTGCTGGCTCACTTTCCATGACTTGCTCACCTTGCTGTCTTATATAACACAGGACCACCTGCCTATGGGTGGCACAATGCACTGGGTCCTTCTACATCAATCATTAATAGAGAAAATGTTCCACAGACTAGCCAATTTGATTGTGCAGTTCCTCAGATGAGGTCTGCTCTTCCCAAATTGTGGCAATACCACATAGAAAGACTAACTCTTGGGCCTAGTTTATCCAATAGCGTTTTGATCTCCTGTTCTTATATAAGAGTCTAGTGGAAGAAGCAATAGTCCTGAGCAAAGGGCATATTCTGAAAGTCACAGCAAATATGGTAACAGAAAGATGTGGTGATGTATTTTATATTTGATAAAATCACCCTGGAATATAAGAGAACAGATCCACCCACAGTCAAGCCAGGAGGGTCAGAGAGTGGTAACTCACTTTAATCCCAGCATGGGAATGACTTAGTGGTGACCTACACCTTTAATCTCATAACTCAGGAGACAGAAATCTTTCTGTGTTTCTGTGAGTTCGAGGCCTAATTGCCAAACAGTAGTAACTCACACCTTTAATCCTAACTCTAGGATCATGATGCAGAATTGAACCTGGAAGTGAAAGAACTGGGCAGACATTCAGGTATTCTGTAGAAGCCACAAGCCAGGCTGAGGACTCTTAAAGATAGCTTTTGCCCTGAGAAGTTGGCTGAGTGAGAATTGACTGTGGTCTGTTTCTGTTCTGATATTCTAGGATGATTTTATTAAATATAATACATATCACCACAGAAAGGAACGAGGAACTTTTGTCCTAGTCTGTCTCACAGGGGAGAAATTGTTTTTCTGGCCTAACTGACTCAGAACAGTGCACAAAGACAGTCAGATCTTATCACTCTAGACACATATGCTGTTTCTAGTGTATTTGTGGAAGGGGCCATGCTTTCAGTGATCCCATGCCTACAGCACATGCTTTAGACCTTGAGGTTTTTTGAATGAAAATGGTCCCCACATGTGCATATATTTAAATACCTGGTCCCCAGTTGGCGGAACTATTTGGGAAGGCTCCTCTGTGGTATAGTGATATTTTGTGTGTGCTCTAACAAATAAAGCTTGCCTGAAAGTAAAAGGGCAGAGCTAGCCACTAGTTAGCTGTAGAGGCCAGCACTTGGGATCCCATGCCTTTGCTCCCAGTGCTTGAGAGACACACATGCCTTTAATCCCAGCACTAGGGAGGTGGAGACAGGACATGATGTGTCTGGACAGAGAGAGGAATCTAAGGCAGGAGGAGACAGGAGCTCAGTCCTTCAGCCTGGATTCGGTAGAGATGAGAAGTCTCTCTAGTGGCTGCTCCTTTGTCTCTCTGCTCTTTCAGCATTTACCTCAGTATCTGGCTCCTAGTTTTTATTAAGACCAATTAGGATTCATGCTACACCATGGTCTCTTGTTTAGCTTCCAGATTCTTGCACCAATTAAATGCTTTCTTTTATAAGACTTGTCTTGGTCATGGTGTTTATTCACAGCAATAAAACAGTGACTAAGACAGATCTGGTCACCAAATCTTACACACATATCTTGTATTGAGTTAGAAGCATGAGATAGTCACAAAGGAAAACTAGGGAATGTGGTACAGTTTGGTGTCCAAAACATGGTAAGAAAACAATGTTTCATAAAGGTGGTTAATTCTGTCCAGGTTAAATACACAGTGTGTAAGTTGAATGAGAAAGTACTTGTAGATGATCTTGAAGTGCGTTACTAATTTGGTTACAGGTAAAATAAAATTTTGATTTGTAAAGGCAAGCTTTAAGCACCATTTCTCAAAAACTGTTCTCACACCAGGTGACTCTGGTTTGTGTCAAGCTGATAAGAACTAATCAGACAAAGACCAATAGCAAAGTGGTTAAAGCTGTGGCTGTGGAGAGTTGACTGGGCCCAACTGCAGACGCACCATCTCAGGATGTCTGGATCTCAGCCCACCTGAGTCAGTTGACTGGGCCCAACTGCAGACGCACCATCTCAGGATGTCTGGATCTCAGCCCACCTGAGCCAGTTGACTGGGCCCAACTGCAGACGCACCATCTCAGGATGTCTGGATCTCAGTATTTTCATCTCTAAAAGCTGATTAGAGTTTAGCAGTAGGTTTTTAGAAGATTAAGTCATGTAAAATGTAGCATATTGCCTGGGCATGACATCTAATGTTAGGTGCTGTTGTTATTTTTGCTACCCATATTTCTATAATGTGTTTAAATCCCTGATGTGGGATGTCTTTGTGTATGTTGTGAATTATCATTGGATAATAAAGGAACTGTTGTTGTCTATGGCAAGGTGTCTTAGAAGCAGGCAGGAAATCCTAGCATAGATAAAGGGAAAGAGGGAGGAGTCAGAGAGAGATGCTGTGAGCTGCCGCCAAAAAAGGTATAAAGGAACTCAGATAAGCCATGAGCCATATGGCAAGACATAGAAGAATAGAAGTGGGTTAAGTTGTAAGAGCTAGCAAGCAATATGCCTGAGCCTTAGGCCAAACAGCATAAAATTAATATAAATATCTGTGTGTTTCTTTGGGACTGCTGGTCTGTACCTCAGGGCTAGGCAGAGCTGAGCAGCTATGGTCGAGACCTTGGAGATAGGCTGGGTCAGAAATTTTATACTATAAATCCCAGTTCTTTGTTATGCACAGTCCAGCAAAGAATTCGGAAAAGCCGGAACATAAAAATGTGTGGAAAGTCCAATATGGGCACTGTAGCTGTTTTGGTTTGTTTACACTCTTTGTTCTTGGGGGGCTACCACCCAGCTCCCTAATAAACACTCAGACTTATTCTTACTTATGAATAAGCCTGGGGGTGAGGGGGTGCTGGAGAGATGGTTCTGAGGTTAAGAACCCTGGCTGCTCTCCCAGAAGACCCAGGTTCAATTCCCAGCACTCATATGGCTGCTCACAACTGTCTGTAACTCTGGTTCCAAGGGCTCCAACACCCCACACAGACATATGCGTAGAGAAATTGCCAATACACATAAAAGTAAATCAATTCTTTTTTTAAAAAAAAGTTGTTTTCTGACCTCCATAAACCCATGTTGGCACTCACATCAGCACACACACACAGAGTAATAAAAAAACAAAAGGCTTAAAAAATCTTATGAATGCCCAGCCCTTAGCTCGGCTTATTTCTTGCCATCTTTTCTTAAATTATCCCACCTACCTTTCACCTCTGGGCTTTTATCTTTCTCTATTCTACATTTCTTTCTTTCCTCTAACACTGGGGCGGGTGGCCTCTGGCTCCTGTCTTTCTCCTTTTTTAACCCCTCCCTCTCTTGTATTTATTCTCTCTATCCCATCTCCTGCCTAGCTACCGGCCATTCAGCTCTGTATTAGGCCTGTTAGGTGTTTTAGGCAGGTGAGGTAACACAGCTTCACAGAGTTAAGCAAATGTAACATAAAAACATAAAAGAATGTAAACACATCTTTGCATCATTAAACAAATATTAGCAGCATTAATGAAAACAAAACCCTGTGTAGTGGTTAGATGCAAGACCTATGACACTATCAGCAAAATCAGGTAGGAGGAGAATTGAGGGTCCAAAGGGGTCTAAGCTAAAATAAATGCATTGTTCTGAGCGGTGTAATTGCCATCAAAGAAGTCACACAGAAATCAAATAATGAAATGAATAAATAAATAACTGTAAAAGAAACCAGATATATAGTGCACACTTCTAATCCTAGCACTTGGGAGGCAGAAGTAGGAAGATGTTGATATCCAGGCCAACCTGGGCTACATAGCAAGTTCAAGGCAAACTGCAGATGTATAGTAGCAAGACCTTATCTCAAAAAAGAAACAAAGGCTGGAGGTGTAGTCCAAAGATGAGAGCACTTGCCTAGCTGAGCAAAACCCTGGGTTTGATGTCTAGTACTGAAAAACAAGGGACATATAAAGACCTGTGTGCATTAGGGAGGAAGAAACTGTATCTGCATGTTCTGTGGCAGGGGCTTCCTCTGATGTCAGCCCATATATGACATCCCAGTCCTCTCAGTATTTGAGGTAGAAAGGCTGCTGAGATTTCAACAGCTGTAAGCCAGGTTTGAGGATGCAGAAATCCCTCACAAACACTAACTCCAGAAGTTGTCTGTTTAAGACACACAAATTGTTTAAATGTTTGGGAAATTGCTCACAGTGACAAAGAGGAAAGAGAAATGTTGTCATGTCCTTGATAAATACCCTATGACTTCTCTACCATTTATTAGTCAGGTGGCCTTGAGCAGAAAACATCCTCTTAGCCTTGGTTTCACTTTTGTTCTCATGTAAAGATTGGAGATAATAGCACCCTGCAGGATGTTAGTTGGATGTCTGAGGCTGCTCATGCAATGCCTAGAACACAGTGGACACCTATGTCTAGGCATGCCAATGGTTAGGACTCCTAACCCTCTAAGCAGAAAGGGTGTTACAATAACAATATTTGCTTCTACCCTGCCGTGAGTGTATTCAGATTCTGGAAGCTATTTGTCATGTTTATCTAAGACCATTCCCTACCTGCAGGAGAGAAGGAAAAGCAGAGCATGTGATTGACAGGGAACCAAGGAGCCAGGAAGCATCATTTCTATTCCAGATGACATGATGAAGGTTGCAGGGAGCAGTTGTTACATCGTGTCTTTCCAATTTGGATGTATAACCATCAGGCGTTTAGATATGAGTGTGGGCTGGGAGTGGAGTTCACTCAGCACTGGAGGATTTGCTTGGTGTGTGCAAGGCTCCGAGTCTGGGCCTCAGCACCACATAGGAACAGAAACAGGAATGGTTGTTGCTCTAGCTGTTCCTAGCAGTCCTCAGTCATTTCTAGAGCAGTCTCGGGCAAAAATAAACAAACCGGTTTTACTAAGCTTTGGAATTAGGGGATATGCATTTAAGGTCTGAGGTTTTGATTTAGAAATTAAGTAAAGTCTAACCATCCAGTTAGCTCCTAAATATTTGATAGTTGCTGTGATGGTAAACATAGTCCTTAACACAAAGGGATACCATCGTGATTAGAACAAAAGTCCTTATCTTTTTGGAGTAAGAGATGAAGAAAATAACTAAGGTAAATCAGTAAATAAATGCCAAATTTGTAAGTAGTTAAACTGAAGCCAGTATAGCAGGAAAGGAGGCAAAAATATAAGTAGAATGTGATCCTTACATGTTAGGTGACATGTCCATTGACATTTTTATTGACAAGCTATTTCTGAGGTAAGACCTGAATGCCAGAAAATGTGTATTAGAAATGTGGGGTAGACCTTACTTTACAAGGTGGGAGGTGCCTACTGTTTCTACAGAACAGCAAGATAGGAAGTCAGGGTGCCCAGGGCTGCTGTAGAAATGGAAAGTGGCCAAAACTCAGGTCAGAGAGAAAGCAAAGTCCAACCCAGAGTGCTTTATGAGCATGTCTCAGATGGGAATGAGGAGAAAACTGCCTGAGAGTTTTGATAGAAGACACAGTAAGACACTCTAGGATGTATTTTTACCCACTGCTACTCTGTTTTCTCAGCTAACTTTAGTTCAAATGTTTTGTTTGTGTTCAGTGCTGGAAATTGAACTGAGGGCTTCATGTCCTACCACTGAGCTATACCCCCAGCCCTCAAGTGTTTCTTTTTAAGGTAGTAAAGACTATATTTCCTATTTTACAGCTAAAGGAAACAGAGGACCAGAGGGTTAAATAATTTGTCAAAGGTCAGACAGCTAGGAAGGACAGACTCAGACTCGGGTGATGTCACCATCTTTGCATTGCTCCTCCAGATGCTCAAGAGATTGAGAGCAAATGTTACTGTAGTTGTAGGGTTTTTTCTTTCTTTTGTGAGCATCAGTATTACCAGATCACATTAAAAAAAAATTACTTCATTCTCTTTCATCAATATTGAACTTCTTAAACTGATTTAAAAAAATGAGTATTTTGCCTTATAATTTCAAAGTTTAAAAAAAAAAACACAGAATTTTGCTTGTTAATAAGCATGTTGTTGAGCCTGGTGGTGGTTGCACATGCCTTTAACCCCAACATAAGTGGATCTCTATGAGTTCAAGGCCAGCCTGGTTTACAGAGTAAGTTCCAGGACATCCTAAGCTACACAGAGAAACCCTGTCTCAACAAACAAACAAAAGCTGTTGGTACACCTCTCTTTAGTTATATAGATAGATATTTGCTGTTTGTTATTAACATAGTGGTTAGTTGGGAAACTTTATGTTATTGCTAATACTCTCACCTTAGTGCCATCTAAATCACCACTGTATGATTTGTTGCTTATCATTTTTCTGTTATTAGATGTGAAATGTCCTTTAAAACATTCCACAACAAGGTGAGCAAAAGTCAGGCTTGCAAAATTTTAGGATAAATGATTGCAAGGATTCATTAAAGAATGATGAAAGTTGATTCATATAGTATTCGGGCTGCCCAGTTTAGCAAACATCATTATTCCAAGTCATTTTCAGAAGCATCCAAACTTCTGCATTTATTTTTCTCAAGCTGTGTTTTAGGGAATAACAATTTAAAAAAAATACCTCCTTTATTAAAGGCCCTACAAGTAAAATCATTAATTCACATTTCTATTTTACTAGTGCTAAGATAGAAACAATAGATATTTTAAAACAAGGAACACAGATTCCTCTTACTGTACTGTGGCTTTAACATTCCACCATGGTAGCCAGCCAGAACCCTTGGCTTCTGAGGCCAGTTGTCTTTTGCATGCTGATTTTCCTGAGAAAGTCCATCAAGAGTTCCTCCTTGGGAGCAGTCTGTGGACTTCAGCCCTGTAGCAAATAGGGTAGCAAAGCGTGGGGATGAAAACATGCTGGCAAACATACCTGTTAGGTCCTTGTCTCTGAAGAATCACAATCAGGGTGTCAACAATAATAATGAACATTCTGGCACAACACTTTGCAGTAAATAAGTGAAGTATAGGAGTGCATATTTATACACATGTGTAAACCATGTGTCTGTGTTCCCACATTCAAATATTTATAGAATTTGCAATAGAGAAAATGGCCAAAATAGTTTTATGGGGTTTTTTGTTTTGTTTTGTTTTGTTTTATAAACACTGTTCAATATTGTTTCTTCCAACCACTCACAACCAAAGGGAATAGTAAGGCCAGACTCAAGTGCCCAGAAATGGTATTATTGAGATATGTAAAATAAAATGGGGAGATTTTGTTGTTGGTATTAGGCTTTAGGTGAGGTTGTTTGGGTATTGAGACTGCATTAAAAGTAAAAATAGTCTTTTGAGGGGAAGTGGTTATTATGGTGTGTCTTGTGGCCAGTTCCAATTAAGCATAAATTACAGTGTGTCACACTCTTCTTAAAAGGTCATAAGTCAACACTTGGTCTTAAACCTCTACCTCTGCTGGCCCTAACAAGTCATTCCTCTTTTGTGTAGTCAGCAGTTTCTGTCAGGCAGCTCTCGCCATTTCACTGCAGAAAGAGGCAGAATAGTCAGCCTGTCAGGAAGAGGTAGCTGAGGAGTCAGGGTCTTTCTGCAGAGTGCCTACTTTCTGTCCATAAAGAGTTCTCTAAACTCATCAATGAAAAATAGACATGTTTTAATGTGTCCAAATGAGGCTTCAGAAGCTGATCTGCTGCTGTTTGAAGGCTATGCTCTCACTGCTCAGATTCTATTTTCCATTTTTCTTCAGTTCCTAGCACTTATCTGTGATACTCGTTGATACTAGACAAATAACTCTGCTGTCTTCATAGTCAGCCATAGAGCTCACAGCTGTGGTGTCTTGGCACTTTATGCCATGATTAATTGCCAATTACAAATATCTGATGGCTATTGTAAAACTTCCCTTAAATGACTTAAATGTAGCTAACATGTATGTTTAGTTGAAAGGACTGAGGCTCTGAAGTTTGTTGCCACAAAAAAAAAAAACAAAAAAAAAAAACAGAATTCAGCTACAATGTCATGCTTTCCTGATCTCTAATAGAGCATTTTGTTCTTTTGACACCTAAAACATGCCTATGCCTTACGGTCCAACTCAATTCCTGTCTCCTGCCCAATCCTTTTCTGACAGCACTCTCTGAGACCAACCTCAAGGCCTATTACCTATACGGCTTCAATGTCACAAGATGCAGCATTTATTCACTGACTTTTCACATCACAGGTTATATGCTTTGCTTCATCAGTCTCCCCTACAGTGCCTAGAGCAGTGTTGAGCACATATGGAAGCTCCATGGTAGAAACGAACATAGTCAATCTGAAGTCATTCCATCTGTAAGTAGTACCTCAGGAGTATCCAATGTTAACTTCAAGGTGGGCCACTCCAGGAATAAATTTGTCAGATGGTGGCTTGGTTGAAATCACTGTTGTCTCCCACCCACAGAAAAGTGTAAAGCAAATTATATGACTTGTCATATTCATTAGGGAATTACTGATGAGTATAAAAAGGGGGAAATTAATGGAATAGATAAAAGAAATAGTTTGAAAAGGCAAAACCCAAATCTCAGCATTCCCATTCTTGGATGTAATATGTTTTCTTTTTTCATGACAAAACATCAAAAGATTCTTTGCAAGTGCATTTAATGGATGATTACTGGCCCATCTTACTACCCTATGTATAAGTAACTGTCTATTCCAGTTTGAACTAAGAACAAACTGGAAAGGCAGTTGCTTTGGGGGAAATCAGTAAATGCAGAAGCCTAGTAACACTGCTACATTGTGGCAGTGAGAAATGACAACTCAGAACAAGGCTGGCTTCTCACTTATTGGTCATGCTCTCAGTGATTCCATGAGATTTCTCTCTTTATAGGCTGTGCTTCCCACTGGCAGCAGCTGAAGCAGTTTATTGTGCACATCTGTCACGTGGTACACTTCATCACCCAATTGGAACTGGGAGAGTAAGTCACCCTAACAAGCCCCTACAGTACAGTCTTAAAACCTACTTACAGATGTACTCTTCCTCTGTAGGGACACAAGGAGTTCCCTTGTGCTGTGCTACATGATACAGGAAATGCATTATCCTCATCCAAATTCAGGCATATGAGGAGGAAGCATGTGAAAAGGAAGCAGCTCACAAAAGCTCACACAGCTTTTACACAAGTCCTTTAGAGGGGCTCCCACACCAGTTTATGATAACAGCAGATACAATCCTCACTCTCTGAAGCTCAGTTCATTTCAAATGCTAATGTCCACACAGGGAAAGGAAACCACATCAGCATTCAGCTTTGACGCAAACACTGCTAATCCTTTGCATTTATGATTGTCACTGAGCCCCACTGCAACATGCCAGGTCTCCATTTGTCTTACAGCTTTGGTTACTTTATGTGTGTCACCCTAGGTGAGCTGTGCTTTTAAACACTGGGATCTTGAATCAGGAACCAGAATGTTCACATTCAGATCAGCTTGAATGGGATATTTCTGTAGAATCATTCTGTCCAGAGTTAGATTTACCTGCCATTGTTAAATCTCCTGCTTCAGATGGTGTGATCAACTCATGATTCATGCAATCACTGAACAAATACTAAAATGTAACCCGTATCCCATTATTCCAGGCACTGGCAATGTTGCAGAGAATAGAGTCCTGTATTTATACAGATAATAATTTAGAGAGAGGAGACAGGAAACAGATAAATATGTCAGACAGTCTGTCTGTCAGGGTAGATTATGTGTTTTGTGGCAATAAGCACCCTCATCTCTCAGAGGCTTGAAACAATAGAGTTTATTCTTCATCATACCATGTTTACTGAAGGTAAGAAGGAGAGGCTCTCTGCTAGGTCACTTGTGTCCAGCACCCAGGCTACCCAGAAAACCACCATAGAGTAAGGGTAGTCTTAGGTAGAAGATCAAATGGTGAGTTGTACAGTGATTCTCAAAACTTATAATGTAACACATGGCACTTCTATTATTTCCAAACAAAACAAACCAAGGTTACAAAGGGCCAGAGGTGCAGTCATAACACATGTTCAGGAAAGTGAGACATTCTTAAGCAGCAGAATTGTCCCGGATGTTGATGATTGCTATGAAGAAAAGCAAAATAGAGGAGATGGTGTCTGAGGAGGCTGTTTCTATTTGGCATAACAAGTCCAAAAGAGTCTCCCTAAAGTAACATCTGAGGTGCCTCTTCAGGTTAGGGACAGGACAACTTCCTGCAAAGGAAACTGTCAGAGCAAAGCCAACCTGGCATGTTTTAGGAAAGGCAAGGATGTCTGGATGGCTGGAGTAAATGTACAAGAAGGCAAAATTAGGACAAGGGTTACAGGTCACAAGACACAAGGTAGACAGACCCTTCTTGTAAAGATTTTTGTATGAAAACAAGGTCCAAGTCTTTTAGATATTTTCCTTATTAAAGTACATCCTTATTGACTGAATAGAAAAATTAATCACACAGACTTAGCAGGTTACAAAGAAACAAGAATTTTTAAGTGAAAATCAAGAATAACATCACCACTAAGAGACAATAGCACTACTGGTGGTTTGTTACACAGAATGGCTTTGAACAGTGGGCATATGCTACGTACTCCTTTATAAGGACTACTTATTTTAAAACACTAGGTATACAGGATTGCATTTTTCCTTGTTTCTAAATAGTTGTCATACTTTACACATGATTTTATCCTTTTTAAACATTGTGTCACTAGTATTTCCCCAAATATTTTCTTTTTATATGTAGTGAACAAGAGCTTCTGAATAACCCAGGTTGGCCTCACTCACTGTTGTCCCTCCTGCCTAAACCTTTTTAATGACTGCAAAGCACGGAAAAATAACTTTCTCTTGATTACGCCCTTTTGTTGGGCTTCTCTAATATGTAAATGTTGAGACCGGTTCAATTTCTCAGAAAAATACAAAACCCTTCTTTGCCTCTGAACAACTTGAAAGAAGTTGCCAACTTGATTTCTTCATCATTTACAAAGACATTTCCCTACATAACTCACATTCAAACAGGAATATAGGAAATGAATATAGATGCATTGATTGGGTCTAATCCTCAGACATCAGTCAAATTTCTCCACTTCTCTCTCTCTCTCTCTCTCTCTCTCTCTCGCTCGCTCGCTCGCTCGCTCGCTCTTTTATTATTTTTTTTTTTCAGGACAGGGTTTCTCTGTGTAGTCTTTGCTGTCCTATATCACTCACTCTGTAGATCAGGCTGGCCTGGAATTCAGAGATGCTCCTGCTTCTGCCTGCTGAGTTCTAGGATTAAGGCGTGCACCACCATTGCCCTGCTCTCTCTCTCTTTCTTAAACATTTTTAAAAAAATTTTGTGTTTGTGTGTGTATGTATATGTGTGTGTGTGTATGTGTATGCATGTGTGTGTGTGTGTATGTGTGTGCATGTGTGTGTATGTCTGTGTATGTATGTGTGTGTGTATGTGTATGAGTGCACACACATGTGCAGGTGTCTGTGGGGTCAAAAGGGGTGTCAGGTCCCCTGAATTTGGAGGTAAAAGCAATTGTGAATCACTGGGTGTGGGTGTAAATGCTGAGAATCAAACACAGGTCCTTTGGAAGCACTGCAAATGCTCTTAGTCACTGAGCTACTTCTCAAGCCCTTTCCATCTCTTAACAGATTCTAATTTATAGAAAAGGGTTCCAGCCCCAAACTACATATTTAAATTATGTGTAATGTCTTCTTAATCTCTCTTTTACTCTGGAATAATTCCCAAGTCTTTACTTGACTTTCAAGTCCTAAACATTTTTGAAGAATGTGAGCCAGTATATGTATTAGGATAGCCTTTGAGATGTATTTGTTGGGTATACTGGAGCTATTAAAAGTGTTACGGAGCAGTAAGCGTGTTTGTATTTGTGATTGCCTTGCTGTGTGCATCTCTACTTTGACTTTTAAGGACCTATGATGGAGAATTTTCCTGGACAGACACTTCTCTTACCCCACCCAGGCCCTGGTATCTCACACCAAGTGATCTCTCTTTGGGAAGGCCCTCTTCAGCCCACCTTGACTCCAACACACACACAGTTACTTTTTTTAGAAAAAGAAAAAATGTCAGTATTTTATGGGATCAAAAACCATGTCCAGATTGTACCTCTGTCCTCCGCCCACCAGGATCCCGGTCCCCTGAACTCACCGCCTCTCAAAACTCTTCAGGGTTTGACGTTCTGGGCTAGACTGACCCAGGGATGCCTGTTTATGTTTCTTTGGTCTAGCCAGCCCTCCCGTGTGAGCTTCTTTCTTTCCCACTCTTCTGGTTCTATATATACTTCTTTAAGATTCACATCATTTTTGTAAGTCCTACTGATTTTCCCTCAAATGAAAAAATGCTTCTATTGTATATGTTGTTGGTGGCCTTTTGGTAATAATGGTTTGCTTTCATTTCAGCAATTAAAAATAGCAGGTAATAAAATAGACACATACATGATTCACCTGAGATGCTCACTGTATTACCACGTACTTTAGAGTCATCACTTTGTGTTAAAATTGAGTTGACACTGCAGGATCACAATATTTAACTTTTAATATGTTGGTAGCCATTTTGTCAACATATTTTAGCATAAAAGTTACCAAAACTACCTCATGTAGTTGATTAGTGAGAGTCATCTTGAATTATCTTACCAGTTTTAAAGCTAAAACTTTTCAGCGATGAGATACAACTGAGTTTATCTCTAAGTTGTTCTGTTGAGACAGCATCTTGCTGTCTAGCTTTGTCAGGCTGGAAACTCACCACATATCCCAGGATGCCCTTGAATTTGCAACATCCTTGTACTTACTTCAGCCTCTGGTGCTGGGATTACCAGCATAAAGAATCACACCAGCTCTCCACCCTCTTTGACTTCTTTGTGTAGAGGTTTAGTATCTTAATATATTTAATAAGTTGATTTTGATTTTCCAACATAAAAATCATCATGTTTCTATTTTGTCACAGACTAGTGAGAAAAGAACAAGGGCCAGCTTAATACACAGACAATGCACTCATGCAGAGGGAAGGCCACATGAATCATGGCGCCCAGCACAAATGAAATTTCACAGTAGGTCAAATACAAAAGCATGCTGAGGAAATAAAGCCATTAGGGCTTCATCGTAGCTTAGGCTGAACTCAGAAGAAGCGAAGCAAAGCTGTCACTTTATTCAGGGTGTAAGCATATGTGTTAGTCTGGTTTTGTTTATGTGACATTAAAACCTGCACATATTCTCACGATAAACTTTTCGATTTATTTTATACTGATGAGTGGTTTGCCTTGGTCTGTCTGTGCACCACATACATTTCTGGTGCCTTCAGAGGTCAGCAGAAGGTGTTGGATTTCCCGAAACTATTGTTATAGATGTGTGAGCCACAATTGTAGGCACCAAATCTGGGTCTTTTTCAAAAGCAACAGGTGCTCTTAATTGATGGGCCATCTCTCCAGCCTTATCAAGAACTTTTTTAAAAAGTTTTTTTCTTAAAGTATCAGTGTTGTACCCTTCTTAAATCATTTGGGTAGGAGAGACAGCTCAGCTATTAAAAGCCAGGTTCACAACCAAAAATATAGCATCAGCTGGGCCCAAGATGTGTGATCCTAAGTGCCAGAATTAAAGGTGTATGCCACCACTTCCTGGCTCTGTTTCTCTTTTGGACTGGATTAATCTCATGTAGCCCAGTATGGCCTTGAACTCACAGAGAGCCAGAGGGATCTCTCATTAAAGTTCTAAGATTAAAGGTGGGTGCCACCACTGCCTGACCTCTATCTGGCTCTGTCCCCTGATCTTCAAGCAATCTTTATTTGATGCACAATGTATCACCACATGGCTCAGTTCTTAAAAATGCATGTAGCTCTTTCAAAGGACACAAATTTGATTTCCAGCATCCACATTAGGTGGTTCACAACCATTTATAACTTCAGTCCCCAGGGGAAATCCAATAATTATGTGCATATACAATTACACACATAATTAAACATTAAATAGAAGTTAAAAATTACCAAAAAAAAAAAAAGACAAAACAAAACCAAAAAACCTATCCAAAGAAAAAGAGTTACCTGGAGTTGAGCAAGGTGATAGGAGGGGACTGTTTAGAGTCATGGTTATGGAGCCAGGCAGTAGTGGTTTGTGCCTTTAATCCCAGCACTCAGGAGGCAGAAGAATGGCAGATCTCTGAATTTGAGGCCAGCCTTGTCTACAAAGTGAGTTCCAGGATAGCCTGGGATACACAGAGAAACCCTGTCTCAAAAAAAGCAAACATACAGTAATGATTGAGTCATATAATTACTCAAATCAATCATTGAAACATAAAATGTATAACATCATCCTATTATGCTTTTATAATTACACGTATAAATTACAACTAACCCAGCATTAAACATTTAGTTTCAGCAGTAACTTTCACCTAGAACCGATGTTGCCTTACTTGAATTTACCTGGTAATTTTGTTTTTACTAAATCTATAAGTATGATTTTTTTAACAGCTTTTTAAGTTGTGGTTTTTAAAAATTGTAAAATTGGGGGAGCTGGAGAGGTGGCTCACTGGTTAAGTGTAGAAGACTTTCTTAGACCACCACCCCAAATCATAACACAGAAGGAGACTTGTTAGTTATGAATGCATGGCCTTAGCTGAGGCTTGTCCCACTAGCTCTTATAACTTAATTTAACCGTTTCTTTTCATCTACATTTTACCTCAGGGCCCTTTTCCTTTCTTTTCTTCTGTAAGTACTATTATGTGCATGCCTGGCTGGCCCTGGGCATCTCCTCCTCTTTCTCTTTTGTTCTCTTTTCTTCTATTTATTCTCTCTGTCCACCAGCCTGCCTACCCCTCCATTGCCTTAGCTTTTTATTAGATCAGTCAAGTTGCAACACATCTTTACATTGTTAAACAAATACAACACAAACAAATATAACACAGCTTTTTACATAGTTAAATATTCTGTAACAGTTAAGAGCACTGGCTGCTCTTCCAGAAGACCCAGGTTCAATTTCCAGCACTGACATGGTAGCTCACACCTGTCTGTAACTCCAGTCCTAAGTAATCTGATGCCTTCTCTGGTCTTTCCTGGTACCAGGCATGCACGTTGTACATAGATATACATGCAGGTAAAACAAATATGCACATAAAATAAGATATAGAATTGGGCTTGGGAGGGAGGGCTCAGTAGGTAAAATACTAGCCATACAGCTATGAGAATACGGGTTTGGATTCTGCTCACATAAAGGCCAGAAGGCTTGGCAGGAGGTGAAGATAGAAATGCCCGGTGTAAATTGATGAGGTTGACTTCAGCAAAGAGACCTTGCCTTAGTATATAAAGTGGAGAGTGACCTAAGAAGATATGAAACACCCACCTCTGGCCTCTGTAGGCACATATGCACACACACACAATTACACAAAAAAATATATATATACAACTGTAACCATTTCAATGTTATTAAGAATGTCTAGAATGTTGGGCAAGAGATCTCCAAGACGTTTTCCCTTTGTGTCAGTTTTTAATCAACTATAACTAGAAAGCTTTTATATTTAACCATATATTTGTGTATATTTAAGAAATGTTTAGATGAAAGCTATTTAAGTCACTGTTAGGGGTGGGTTTCCAGGAGAACTTTTTTCTTAAGAAAATAGAAGGTTTGAGATACACTAACTGGTGTGGTAACTTTCTTGCAGTCTAATGATTTCTCGGCCAGCCCTCCAGACTTCCCCTGTGTTTGGCCTACCCAGAAGACTGGGTTCAAGATGACACTGGGACTTCATTTCTTAGGAAAGCAGAGTTTGGGAGCATAGCAGTGTTCCAACCTGAATCCTGGTTTTCCATTTTTAATAATAAGTATAATGTGAACACAATAGAGCCTTTGAACTTATTTCTAGCATGCATACACATCTATTATCTGATCCTGTGGCTCCACAGCCAGCTTCCCCTTTAAAGTCAAGCATCATTACCAAGTGTTGCTATATTCTTTTAATCATTCCAGCTCGTGCTGCCCAGGGCCTTGCTTCAGAGCAAGATTTAGCTCTGGGAAAGGTGGCTTTCTTCAAGTGCTGTGGCTCTTCCCTGAATCCTGTTTGGCTTCTCTCTGACCTGGCTAAGAAAACAAAGTAGGTTGAACAGTATCCCCAGGAAGACCCCCTGAAAGTTTTAGGCTTAACAACTCACATTATAGACACTTCATATGGCTTCATTTTCAAACTGTAAAATTTTTGTTGTTAGAATTTGCTGTTATATTTAGGGGGGCAGAATTCAAAATTGGTCTGCTGAGGTGGCTCAGCAGATGAAACTTACCACCGCCAAGCCTCATTACCTGAGTATGAACCCCAGAACCCACAGGGGAAGGAGACAACCAATTCCACAACATTGTCCTGACCACATCTGCACTACACATATGCACGTACACGCGCGTTCACACACACAGACACACACACAAACACACTCTAAAATTGAAAGAACTCTAAAGCTCCCTAAATATTTCTTACCCTGTGATACAAAGCTAGATGGAAGAGCAGGAAAGGGAAGAAGGCTTTCTGAGTATTGACTGCACACAGACACAACTGTAGACGCTCTTTTCATCCTATCTTATTTTGACAGCCTCCTTGGGAATCATTTCTGCTTCTTCATGTGTTGGCTGCGACAAAGTAAAGTAACATGCTTAAGGTCATATTACACGTAAGAGAATTGAGACTCAAACCTCTGTGTGCCAGATTAATATTGTGCTTCACACGAGAAGCATGTGAAAGCATGCCACAGGTTTGGCTTGGCAGTGTTGCAGGCCCCATACTGTGTCTATGGAACTTGAATAATACCAGTGTTCAGTCATGAGAATTTCTTTACCCATTTTGGCAAGTTACCATTCTCTGCTTATTGCTTATTTGTATATTTAGCCGACAGGCTCAACTGAAATATTTCCCAGACCCTACTAAGTGGAGTGCAGAATTCACTTGCTTTGCCCGGCTGTGTCACCATCAGGCAGGGCTCAGCGGTCCCTGCTGTGAAGCCTGCTTCCTCACCTTCCTACCTGCAGCAGGCAATGCCATCATGCCCTTTTCCAGTCATGGAGCTTGACTGCTCTTTAGAAAGGTGTGATGATGGCCAGTGGACTGCATTGTCATTTGTTGGTGAATATATACATTGTGCTGTTAGATGCTTTCCTCATTTCTTACATTCTATCTCTGAGTCTCTTATCTCATTTTCATGGTGATTTATAGGAGCCTTGAGTACAGTAATCTAAAAAGTGTGTGGGGAATGAATGGTTCTTCGGTTTATTAGGAAAAAATATCTACTCACCAGCTTCTTTGAAGATTTGACCCAGAAACTGATCATCAGTCAAAGGTCACATAAAGGTCAGAGGCAAAAAACCAAATGTCTCATTTCCCAGCCTAATGAGCTTTTCCACCCTGACATCCAGTCTCCCCAGCATTTGAAGTCACAACAGAACAAGAGTATGTTATTCTCTTTATGCACGTACTGCCTTGTACATACCAGGCAGTAAATGCAAAGTTGGAGATTGGTGTTGATTTGCTATGTGCTGTAGTAACTTCCTTTTGAATGGCAGTTCCACTAGGAAAGATGGCATGAGGGGCTTGGGCTCCCAACTCTGGTTCACGTGTCTGTTCAGAGAATACATGAATGATATGCTGGTACCCAAAGACTCAGTTGGGATCTTGAATGTGAAGATGCTCAGCCCACACACTTTGAGACACACAGCTTAAGCTCACCTCCCAGCATCCCCTGAAGCACTCAGATGGCTTCCTTTGTCAGAAGTGGACTTTGTAGCCCCACAGACACACAGGAGATACCCCAGTTACTTCTCTCACTGATAGAGATCTTAGGCTTCTCCTTTGTACAAGGCTGTTTCTAGCCAGGCTGACAGATCCTTGGCTTGGGTGCAGGAGTGTCATTCACAGAGGAAATAAGTGAATGGCTTTACTTAGGGAAACCTTGTAAATGAGATACACACTGCTTTCTTTAAAAAGAGAGAGGAAACATGATATAATCTTTTCCAGATAACTAAGGTCATTATTTTTAAACTAGTCAGGTATTAGAAGAACTGTGATGTTATCAAGAACATTTGTTGGTTGGTTGGTTGCTTGCTTGCTAGCTATGTTTTAGGTTTTGCTCTGGAGCCCAAGATGACTTTGAACTCTCCATTGTAACCTGGCTGGCCCTGAACTTGCAGAGATATCTAAGTGCTGGAATTACAGGTGCACGTCACCATACCCAGTTTCTTATCAAGAACTTCTGTGGGGTTTTCTTAGTTAGGGTTTGAATTGCTGCATTTAAACACCATGACCAAAAGTCAAGTTGGGGAGGAAGGGTTTATTTGGCTTATACTTCCACACTGTAGTCCATCACTGAAGGAAGCCAGGACAGGAACTCATACAGGGCAGGAACCTGAAGGCAGGAGCTGCTGCAGAGGCCATGGAGGGGTGGTTGCTTATTGACTTGATCTTTGTGGTTTGCCCTGCCTGATTTCTTATTGAACCCAGGACCACCATCATGGGGATGGCCCCACCCACGATGGACTGGGCCCTCCCCATCAATCCCTAATTAAGAAAGGCCTTATAAGCCTGCCTACAACCTGATCTCATGGAAGCATTTTCTCAAATGAGGTTCCTTCTCTCAGATGACTTTAGCTCTCAAGATGATATAAAACTGCCCAGCATAGGAGTATTTATTCCTATAGTATATGAATGTAAGCCATCGAAGCTGTGACTATTTTGATTTTACATGAGTAAAAATTAGATAGAAGGATGCTTTTCTAAATATCACTTAGGAATGGTTTCTGTTGATTGGTTGGTTGATTTTTTTTGAGACAGGGTTTCTCTGTGAAACAGTCCTGGCTGTCCTGGAACTATAGACCAGGCTGGCCTCAAACTCATGGAGATCTACCTGCCCCTGTCTCCTGAGTGCTGGGATGTGCTACTATCTCCTGGCCGCTTGGCAGTATTTTGAAAGTTGCATATTTAATGATTTGATTGTTTCGTTTTGTTTTATTGTTTGTTTTGTCTGTTTTGGTGGTTTGAATAAGAATGGCCTCTGAGGTTCACAGATTCAAATGCTTGGTCATCAGGGATTGGCACTATTTGAAAGGATTGGGGGTGTGGCCTTGTTGGAGGAAGTGTGACACTGGAATGGGCATTGAGTTTTCCAAGCCCAGAACCTCTCTGCTTGCTGCCTGCAGATCTGAATGTAGAATTCTCAGCTACTTCTACACCATGTCTGCTTGCTTGCCACTATGCTCCCTGCTGTGATGATAATGCACTAAGCCTCTGAGACTGTAAGCAGGACCCTATTAAATGCTTTCTCAGAAGAGTTTCCTTGGTCATGGTGTCTCTTCGAAACAATAGACCAAGACCTCTCTGTGTTCACAAAATTTTCATAACAAAATCATGTTGTCAGAATGACAACCACCACTTTCTAACCCTTCTTCCCCAGTGTCTTCCTAGTGGCACCTGCTGACCTCCTAAGGGTGGAAAAATAGGCACCTGCCCTTGTCAGGACTGTGAACAAAGGAAGCAGAGGTGAGCACCAGTTTGGTGGCTCAGGATCTATATTTGTGTGAGGGCAAGGCAGTAAGGCCTAGCGGCTGACACCATAGCTTGAATTAGTTTATAAGTCAGCCATGCTTCTCTTACTGAGGTCAAAGTTCAGGTACAGTATAAAGGGCCTGCCAAAGCATCCTCTCAGGCCCAGCTGGCTAGCCAAACAAGCTCTCTTCTTGCCAACTGTGCTGCCATAACCATGTTCACAAACGTTCTAGGAGCTGTTGAGAATGAGCACCTTGTTTTAAAGGTTTATTTGAAACTATAGTGGAAGAAGTTTCTTTCTAGTCACAAAGGGGAACACTGAGGCTGGTTATTTTACTGTATTATAACTTGGCCCTATAAAAATAAATGTAAGTGTCCTTAGGCTTTAGCATGGGGGAGTGCTACACCTCCACATTTGTTTATATTTCAGACTTAAGACACTACCACCATGGAACCTTCTAAGAGGGATTACAAACTAGGGAAACATAAGTTCTCTCTGGTTTCTGAATAAACAAACTGTGAATAACAACAGATTGGAGAGTAAAATCAGTTAGTTCCTGAACTCAAGGAACCTTGACAGCCAAAATGCAAGATGTTAAGTCAGTCAAGTCCTGGCTTTACCCAAATACACTTCTCTGGTCACAGAGAAGCCTGTGGCCAATGCCAGTGTGAGGTCTAGATCATACTGTTGTACCCAAATGAACTCAGAACCAGCATCTTTCTGCCCAGGGTATTGCCTGGGAGGGGGCAAAGGCCATGCAGGTACCTGAGCTCCAGCTGCTGCTCCATGGTGAGGCTGGCAGCCAAGCTTAGCGCCACCCTTTTCCAAAGAGATCCTTTGATAACACTGATTACATTTCCCTCACTAGAGCCTGGGGCTGATTGAGCAACAGCCAACTTTTCTGGGTAACAAAGAGGAGGGGAAAGTAATCCAAACACAGGTTTTATTATAAAATCCAGGGAGTGAGAGAAGTATGTTTATTCTGTAAGATAGCACACCTGCTCAGGCCCGAGAGGCTCATTTCCATCAGTTGCCATGGCAAACTCGTTATACTTCAGGGCCATGTGGCTTTGTTTCCTTTTGAAATCTGGTCCTTGTCCTACCTTCTCTAACAACCCCAGCACAATGGCACGGGAGCCTGCGACAGCATAATTGATTTCGCCTTCTCTCTATCAGCAGTTCACATTTGTTCAGCACAGGCCTGAGTCCGCCTTCTCCTTTGAACTCTTTGCTAACCGTGAAGGCATGCTTCGGAAAGCTACCCTCATTAACATTCCAGGCCTCTCTTCCCTGTCAGCAACAACAAAGCCTGCATCAATGGCGCCTTCCTCCCTGCCCTACTGAGTGGCTCACTTCCACGTTTTGCTGCTGATCCAGGTGCCCAGGCGAACAACTCTGGGCTAAGAAGCATTCAGGAGAGAGTAAAAATAGAACAGCAGCTTGGATGCATACCAGAGCAGCTACTTCATCTCCACGCTTTGCACACTAAGCCTAATGGGATCCATCAGGCAGGAGTCCTCACACTCACCTTCTCCCTCCCTTCCTCCCCCCCCTCCCCAGCTGCCTTCTTCCATCAGCACCTTCCCCGTGAAGGGAGCAAAGGGAGGTCAGGCATGGGACAAGAAAGATGTGCCTTGGTGGTTTTAGCTTACAAGCCCTAGGAGATCTGGGGACTGTAACTATGCTTCTAGAAGAATGAGCAGGCCCAGAACTTGGTCACTTTTGCCCAGCTACACCAGCCCACTACATCTCATTGTTTAGAAAAGTTTCAACACTTCCTAAACCATCTGAGTAAATGTGACCTAAGCCCATACCCAGAAGTTCCCTGAGAAGCTACACTGACCATTTCATTCCTTTACTGGTCTACCTGCTTTGCTTGAAGCAGATGCCCAGTCATACACGTTAGTCTATGAAAGCTACCCACCTCTCCCAGTGCATTCTGTGACTTTAAAAGCATTCTTCAAAGGAGAAAAAAAAAAATGGAACAGTTACTTTAAAGTTAGGAACATACTATCCTACTTGGGAACAGGCCTCCCAAAATGCTGACTGTTCTGACTAGATTCCTTTAATGGCTCATGGGAAACTATACTGTTGCTGCAGCCAGCTTCTACCCTCCTAAACAGCTAAAGTATTCCAAGCATCACTTTTGTAGCATCAGAAGAATTTAAGAAAGAGGAGTTCAACAGCATTTAAAGAATAATAAAAACTGTTTTTTAACTATTGATGTTTTGGAGTTTGAAGTGCACGTGTGCACATGCGCGCGCATACACACACACACACACACACACACACACACACACACACACACACGAGCATGTGCACATGCACCTTTAAAAGAAATTGATCTAATTTCTGTTTTTGTATTTAAGTTTCAGGAGGGTTTTGAGGATTTTTAAGTTGGCCTAGGGTTCACATAAAACCACTACAAAATAAATATGCCAAACCACTTCAAGAAGAACTATATTTCATATCAGCAATAATTAATTCCCTGAAGAGACTCTTCCAAACACAAGTTGTAGCATGATCGTTTACTCTGCAGGCCACCAGAGGATGAAGGTAGCCTTCCCTCAGGCCTTCCGTGTTCAAGAGGCTGTGTTTACTTCAGGGAGGAACTGGGTCATAAGTCTTCCAGTAAAACCCAGAACGTCCCATAAACTCACAGCCTTGAAGCTATATTGCCGGGCCTGCCTGCAATCCTGGAGTAAACTTGAACAAATCAGCCTCTTTGGGTCCTGCTTTCTTCCTACATAAAAACAAAGCCACAGGGTCCCTTTCAGACTGAAAATTCCATGACAGAAATAAATTACTTAAAAATGTCACTATTTTGCTGCTTTATTCTTGCTTTTCATTTGTTGTTGGGTTATCTCATTTAGAGCTATTTGTGCTGAGAGACAGCACAAGATTCTTTGTGATGAGAGGTGTGGTTTCTTTGTGGTATTTTCCTGCAGTGTAATCTACCTTCTCATTTCATCTACTGTTAGGAGAGGTCTCACAGATTCTTCTCAGTACATTAAAGAGAAACAGAAAGATCCTGTGGTTTAACAGACTCTATCTGGGTCATTTCAATGATCATAGAACTTTGCAATCCATTTGGCAAAGCGGTGGTGACAAAGTGGATTTGGCAAAGCGAATATGGTAGTTGATGAAGTGGCTGGGTTAGGAAAAAGACTCTCAGCAAAACATCCTAAAATGAGGATGGAAAGTTCAAAATGGAGAACTTTCATCTTCTGTTGAGATGACTCAAAAACTCAATTCTTTACAGGAGTGATGTGTTTAATGGGAAAAAAGGAAGAGAGTATCTACAATGATTCTTCGGAGCACTGACCTGAGGAAGGCCAAGCCAGTACTTGGATTGTAGCCTTGTGCTGACATCTTAGAACTGTAGAAGTTAAACTAGACAGGCAAATATTTTGAAGCCAGTCTCCTTAATTAAAATTAGCCACTAAATATCAGAAAATAATCTAACTCTATACTCAGTACATCCCCAAATCAGTTTAGGTCTGACTAAAGCAATGAGGCTACGAAGTTACTTTTTACCAAGTCTGCCCTATCCTAAATATCTCAAGATATATACAACTAGATACACGAGGATAATGTTTAAATAAACCAGGTGTTAATCTGAGTATCAGTGTTCTAACGTAATTGTTTAAAAGTCCTTTGCTGGTGGTGGTCATCACATTTCATAGACAATTAAAAGCCAAGTTGTCAGCTCTTGGAGCATAGCATAGGAGCGTGGGTGAGCACACACCCCACATACCCTTTTGTTTTGCTATCAATTGTAACACTTTAAGGACTGTTTGGGGCTCATCAGGGACCTTTAACCACCTGGGAGAGGAGAGTAGAAGGAGAGTAGAAGGAAGGAGTGGCTGAATGCTCCGGAGGTCTCTGAAGTGGGGGAGGGTTAGTAACATTACATTACTAAATCTTTGCAAGCTGGAAACATTTCAAAGAAATAATTGCTAGGCTATTTCTGCAGATGTTGAATCCTCAATAATTGTCTCACCTCAAACCAAAACAATAATGAAAAGAGAAAAAAGACTTGAAGTTGGTGTTTGGAATGTTTTCCAGGAATTCAGAGTTGGCCAAACAAGAAATTCTGCTAAATCTAAAATGTCATTGAAGTAATTATTATTTCCATAAGGTCATACAAATGAGCACTTACATTATGCTAGTTTTTTTTTTCCTTTTTAAAACATTTACTCAGTATACATGTAGGGCATAAAATAAGTCAAATTGTATTCTTTTATAATTCATTAGTGATTTTTCTTTTTTGTAGTTAAAGAGAGTCTTTCTCTGTAGTGACATTTGAGAGATAACTATCTCACAGCAAAGTTGAAACTTGTTTACCAGATTAGACAAAGAAGCAGTATCTCACCACTCAAGCATCCTTTTATTGACCTGTTCTTCCCTTGTGCAACAGCTTTAGATCAGACACACACACACACACATACACAATACACATACACACACATACACAATACACATGCACACACACATGCACACACAATACACATACACACATACACAATACACATACACACATGCACACATACACATGCACACACACACACACATACACACATACACACATGCACACACACACATACACACACTCTCACACACACACACTCTTTAAAAATGGCTGTGTCATTTCTTTGGAGACTAAGCTCAAATTATTGATCCAAGGGTATTATTGGAGACATTTTTAAAAGGAGAAAATATCTCTTGAGACAGTGTACCAGAGAGCTGGGGGTGTGGCTTATATAAGAGCATCCCCAGGGCTCTAGAGTCAGACTTCAGCGCTGGGGTCTAGGAGAGGCAAGTTTTCTCAGATACATAAAAGCATGCCTGTAATCCCAACACTCAGGAAGAGAGGCAGCCAGGTTACAAATTACAAACCAATCTGGCCTAAGTCTAAACTACACAGAAAGGCTCTTTTCTGAATAATCAGCAGAAACCATTTAGGTGTGTTCTCTTGTTACTATGAATCAATTAATTTTCCTTTTTTAAAAACTGGTTAAATTTTAATTTGAAAAAGAAAGTCTAGCCCAATGTGGTGATTTGAATGAGAATGTCTCCAAATTCATATATTTGAATGTCTGATTCTCAGCTGAATTGTTCAGAAAGGACTAGGTGTGCCAATGCAGGTGGGCTGTGAGGTCCCAAAAGTCAATGTGCCAGGCCGTCTCCTCACTCTGTGAAACTGTAAGCCAGTCCCCAATTAAATGCTTTCTTTTAAAGTCTTGGTCTTGGTGTCTCCTCGTGGCAGTTGAATAGTAACTAAGGCACCAGGCATGCTGCTGTACACCCGTAATCCTAGCATTTAGAGGGCCCAAGCAGGGGGACTAATGTAATATCAGGACTGTTCTACTCTTTACACTGAGTTCTGGGCCATCCAGAGATACATAGTGAGACCCTTTCTCCAAAAAGCAAAACATAAATAAAAAGTAAAATTAAATTTATTCCCTGGGTGATGTGATTATAAAAAATAAAAATTCAGTTACTTCTCAAAAGAAAATTTAAGAGTTTGGGTCCCAGATTTCAAACCTCCTGGGTTCATTGGAAATCCCTTGATCCAAATGACTTTATGACTATCCCAGGGCTCAGAAAAGTGAAAAGATTTGCTTCAGTCACCGGGACAGGACAAAGACTAGATGCCCAAGCCACAATGCTGGCCTGTGTACCACATCCCTGTTACCCATGCAAAGACTCAGATACATTTACCTAAATGGTCAGGCCCCTCTCTCCTCCTCAGTCTCCCTCCCCCCACCCCTTGTTTGTTTTTAGAGACAGGGTTTCTCATATAACAGTCCTGGCTGTCCTGGAACTCCCTCTGTAAACCAGGCCGGCTGGAACTCACAGAGATCTGCCTGCCTTTACCTCCAAAGGTCCTTTTTCTCTTGCATCCCGGACAGACCTTCTACATATTAAGTTCTACCACTGAGCTGCACTCCCCGGCCAATTACACTGTTACAATCAGGGTTGTCCTGTTAAAATCCTCAACGGAAAGAGTAAACTGTATTTAACTTTCCGGCTTCAATTCTTTAATGCAGAGAACTCTGTCACATTTATCTAATACTATATCTAAGCAGCTTTGTTGATACCCCACACCTGCCCATTTCATTATAAATTAATATGTCTTAATATGTCTGTCTCCATTCAGATAAATGAAACACGTTCTTACAAAGAGTAGTCATTTTATTATTTAGACATGAATCAGGTTGCTGTAAGGACACAACATCTGGCAGATACATAAAAGTAGCCTAAGTGATAGTTTCCGTGATCCCAGGTATTTGCTGCCATCACCTGTAGTACCCACTCACTAATGTACTGGAAGCCCAAGGTGGACAGCTCAGACTCGGGAGGACATCGGCACCTTATGTGTTTTTTAAAAGGCAGGAAATACAGCCAAAGTATTAAGAGGCAAGAGAATTCTGCAGAAGAGGTGTTCTGGGGCCTGGATGCCCCTAGAAGACACTGAAACAGGCCTGAGTGCCACCAACCAGCCTTAACTAGAAGAATGCTGTGAGAACAGGACCACACTGAGCTGGAGATGGCCGGTGTCACAAGGGTACCACCTGAAGGGTGGGCAGAGGACCTCGGGGAGGAGCCACATACTCTTCTTCTCGGAGCAGCCGCAGCAGGATGTTTTTCTTATTCTTGGGCCAGCTATAAACATGAGTGTTCTGAAGCCAGGTGGGCACATGCTCCTGTGGAAGACAGGAGCAAGGGTCACAGGAGAGAAGACTGGATTCCAGATCCAGGCCTCAGTTCCAAACAGTTCTGGCTTGCCCTTCATAGGCGTTCCCACCAGGCTGCCTTGGGAGCTGCTGTTTTGCTTTTGGAGAGTTTAACACGCTTTTGGCTTGGAGAGCAAGCTGTGTATCTCATTATGGAAACCACATGTGCACAGCTTTTCCTGTCAGTCCCCCAGGCTACCTGCCCTTTGCATGTCAACGTGCTTTTCACCACCTTCACATGAAAGGGGTAGGACAGAGGTCACACTGAATGATGTGAACTCCCCTGTGGCTTTGGGGGAAGGATGCCAAGGTTGTGGGCTTAATATAATTCATGATCCTTTCACTCCAGTCTCCTGTCTGGCCTGAAGTAGAAGGAGCAGAACGGATCTCAGAACCATGAGGCTGGGGTTCCATGGGCCAGTGTTGCTCACCCTCAGAACTGCCCCTGTGGAGAACATATTCTGGTGGGGAAAGGCAATGATGAGCTCGGCAGCAGCACAGAAAGGGTGGGGATGCTGGCATATAAGTGAAGTTTGCAGCAGTGAGGAGGATGCTAAGAAAAAGTCCCAGTGGGGGAGACTGCTAGGCATGCTCAAAAGCAGCAAGATCACAAGCGACGGTGAGTAGGTGAAGGGAGCCAGAATTCAAGGAGGGCTGTATCAGAAGGACTGGAGACTACTGGAAGGCATTGGTTTTTGTTTTGAGATAAGTTGCTTTGGGGATTGTAGCACAAGTTCAGAACCAGCACTCATGTTGAGTGTAGAAGGTACCAATGAAGAGGCACAGTAACTGTCTTGAATGAAAATCCCACATGGAGGCAAAAATCAGTATTTTTCTAGGTAATAGTATGCCAAGTAGCCACCATGTCCCAATGTCTGGCAATAAAGAGACTGACAAGTGGAATTTAAAAACAGTAGTAACCCCAGCTATAAATGTGTGTGTGTGTGTGTGTGTGTGTGTGTGTGTGTGTGTGTGTGGACATGAGCCAGTGATTCTAAGCAATTATTACCAGTACCCCCAACATTCATCACTGATTCAAAGCACTATAATTAAGTGCTCTCAGGAAAGGGATAGTGCATTACACAGGCATGAGAGGAAAGAACCTCACATGCTAGCGAGATTGCAGGATGGGCAAGAGTTCACTAGGCCAACAAGTTGGGGAAGGACATAAGGAGAAGGAACAGGGGGCAAAGACACCTAGAAAGAACATGAGTGAGGTTTGCTGACATAGCCCATTATGACCAAAGCAGAGGCACCAAGTAAGAAGAAAGGAAAATGAGTAAGTGGGCACAGTCCTGTTCCAAAGAGCCTCATGGGCCATGCTAAGGAAGGTAGCTGGTATCTTGAAGTCAGTGGGAAATGTCACAGAATTTTGAAACTAGAGAGATAAATTGGATTCTTTGCTGGCAATGTGGAAGGTGGCTAGTACAGGGTCCCAGAGGGGATGGGGAGAGCAGTAAAGAGTTTGCCAGTCAGTGACTGCATTTAGTCCCTGGACAAGGAGGATGAGAAGTCCTTTTATAGTAATTGTGTACTGTCCAACCCCAGACCAGGTTCTCCCTACTGCAGGGCAGATGTCAATGCAGTCCTTACATTTAGGAATCATCCATAATGAGGCTGCATCTAAGCCCAGAGAGCTCTGGTCTGAGTCTCAAACTGTTTATTTAGCTTCTGTCTTCCCTCCCTCAGGCCTGGAAAATGTTCTCTAGTGACTTGACTTACATTCTCTAAAGCTGTCAGCATACCCTTTGGAATATGATCAAAATCCTCATGTGAATCCCAGCAAGGTTCACAGAGAGAGCTGTGTGGATTCAGTGTCTGTACTCTACATGTTGTGAGGACTGCGTGCAACAAAATCTCCATACTTTGGCTGTAAGATGTGAGAAGTATCATAAATGCTCTCTTATTCTTAGGCATTTGAATATATAACCTTCAGTTGGTGATGCTCTTTGGAGGTGATGCCTGGCTACAGGAAGTATGTCACTTGAAGCAGGCTTTGGGGTTTCAAAAGTCACTCTGTCTACTTCCTGTTTGTCAGTGGGGATGTGAGCCCTCAGCTCTCAGCTTCTAGCTCTAGATACCATGCCTGCCTGCTGCCACACTAACCTGTCATGATGGTGGTGGATCGTATCCCTCTAGAATCACAAGTCCAAAATCAACCCTTCCTTTTGTACATTGCCTTCCTTGCTCATGGTGTTTGACCACAGCAATAGAAAATATTTAAGCATAAACCATCCTTCATGTATACAGACTGAACAATTAGGACACCATGATCCTACCAGATAACACTTGCAGACCTTTCCTATTCCTGAGAGCCCAGTGTACAACTTGTAGATCTTTCTGGTAACACTGTTATCTCTGAGGGCTGTCAAAAAGTTGACAAGAATTTCAACCTACAATCTCAAGTAACCATCAAACTATATTTGAAGACAGAGAGAATTATTTGAGGATCTTGTTTACCTTCTTAGCATTTGGGAAGAGCACAGGGATGAATCTGAAATTCATGCTTCCTTGATTTATGAACTCAATCTGCATCTAAAATCAAACACATATGAAGATTAAGTAATCTAAAAACAACGATGAGAAATTGATGTGTCAACAATGCTACCAGCCCACATGGCAACTTTATACCTCCGGGTTGTTTATATTACTTACATTTGTAAAGCCCTCCCCATTATATTCTGTGCCACTTTCCTTGTACAGAACAATATGATGGCTATTCTTGGTTGTCTACTTGACTACATCTTGAATTAACCAAAACCAAAACTGGCTGGGCACACCCGTGAGGTATTTTTGCTTACCACTTCTAATCTGGATCTCTGAGGTGGGAAAACACACCTTTAATCCAGATCTTTTGAAGGGGAAGACCCAGCTCTAGTCCAGGCCACACCTTCTGCTAGACGCCTATTTGAGTGGAAGAAGGAAGCACCTCTTTGCCTGTCTGCTTTCATTCTCCCCAGCACACCCATTAGTACTTACTTCCTCTAGATTTCACTGAAGATCAGCTGAGACATTGAGCTTCCTGGACTGAATAACTATTGAATTACTGAACCTTCCGTTGGTAGACAGCCATTGTTGGACTCTCTAAACCAGAGCCTTTAAGCCATTCTAATAAATACTTTTCTCACCCTCCATTGTATATTCTGTAAGTTGTTTCTCTAGAGAACCCTGAGTAATACAACCATTTATTGACGGCCTGTTAAAAATCACATTCTAGAGACCAGAAAGCTGGCTTAGTAAGTGCAGGTGTTTGCTGCCATGCCTGACAACCTAAATTCTACCCCTTGAGCCTACATGGTGGAAGAGGACTGTCTTCTGCAAGTCCTCTGACCTCCACTCTGTGTGGTAACAAAAGCATGTGTATGTGTATACATGTGTTCATGCATACATGGATGGGGGGAGTAAGTAATTAGGTAAGTTATATTCTAGCCAGGACCCTGAATTTCTTTGTTAATCTGTTGGTTGGGCTTCTGTGAGTCGGAGTCTCACATGTAGCCTAGGCTAGCCTAGAACTCACTGAGTAGCTTAGACTGGCTTTGAACTCATGGCGATCCTCCTTTGTCATCCTCCTGTGTGCTGACTTTTGGTTTTAAGAACTAGGAGTGTGCAGGGGCTGGGGCACTCCAGTTCATGAGAGCGGGCTGTGTGTCTCTCCCTGTTCTGTAGTCAATAATATTATTACCTTTCAATCGCCAAGTTTGAGAATATTTGTACATTTATAATAGGGAATGAGTAAAGTGCTGAAGCCTTGGTTGTTTTTAGTTTTGTTTTTTGTTTTGAGAGCATGTTTAGCAGAGTGCCTCTGATACAATTCAGAAAATGTTCTCAGAGCTAGCAACCTAGTGACCAAGGAGGAAGGAAAATTACCAACCAGATAGTGTGCAGAGTGTGGACAGTTGCTGGGGAAGCTCAGCGTCCGGCTATCTGTTCTGCATCAGGGAGTGTGGAGGACAGAAACAGGCAAGGGTGACTAGGCACAAAGAAGAGTCTGCTCAGGTAAAGGAAAGGGGTATGGCCTGAGAGCATGAGCCCCTGGAGATGAGGAAGTGTGTTAGTGTGACTGGAGCCACCTACAATCCACTATTGGAGCACAGATGGGCCTGGCAGAGGGGGCTAGGAAATCCCTCTGTCAGGCGGGAGGTTCCCCCACCAAGTCAATCAGGTTTTATACTCTGGTCACAAGAGGATTTAGCTACAAGAACTCTATCACATGAGAATTTTCAATGGCAGGGGAGTGGAAGTCTTCCAAATCTCAAGACTGGCATGGAGCTTTCAGCCGTTGATGACAAGAAAACAAGGAATTTATATATCCTGAACAATGTCATCTTCCAACTGATTTTATAACTGCAAAGCTTTTGTTGTGCATGAGAACAGAAACAAGAAGAAATGTGGACAACCCTCTCCCCAGCATCCACTCTCACAGATACACAACACAGATCTACCATAGGTGTTTCTCAAAACCATCTCCCTTCAAAACACAGAAGCCAAAACCAAAGGCATATACTACACTGGCCAGAGTACCGTGCAATTCAAGTACTTACTAACCATGCCATCACAAAGTAAGCACCTTGGGGAAGGGCATGGGATCTGTTAGGTTAAAAGTTGAGCTGGCTTTTATTTCTGACTGTTTGGTTTGCTCACTAGGCTCCCTAGTCTGTCAAGGGCTAGCCGTGTGTTTTTATTTTCTCTCAGGTACTAGTTTTCTAATGAAGTCATTTGATCTGTGATGTAATCCCTCACTGGTGTCTAGAGGAGGCTAGGAAGTCAGCCCCAGGATAGGGAGATGCTCCTATATCTGATAGAACATTTGGTCTCTCCTGAGATGGGGAAGAGTTTAAGACATTAGGACCAAGAAACCAAATTTGGAGAGCACATGATTATAGCTGGCACAGTCATCCAAATTCAGGTTGAACTATGTGTATTACTGGCTGGCCTTGCACACTAGCACAACTAAGCAGGTTTCCCCAGAACTAGTAGGGACCTGGAGTCCTTCCCACGTACCAGCTGCTGGCTCCTGGGACTGGCAGGTTCTTAGAGATGTAGACAGAATGTCAGTGTTCTGGGAATGTCTAGACATGATACAGCCAGCTAAGGGACAGTAGCACCCAGAACCAGTCATGCCCTTTATAGATGAATTTATTTCTAGGAGTGCTATTCTTTATAATCCTGGCCACAGGTTGGCACTAGGTAAGACCAGACAGGAGGCAGACTTAGCTCCAGACCCTTGGCCTAACCCTTGAATCTTCCACCTTCCCTTAGCTTCTGCTTTGGGTTGTGAACTCAACAAGTGTCCACATTTTGTAGAAGAGGGGACAGAGATCTTAGAGACCCAGATGATGAGGATGCTGTTTCCATGCCTACCCTACCCTCTTACAATGTTCTGGACCACAAGGTAGATGGCATTTAACTTGGCCTCCTCTGAGGTAAAGGTGTCTTGAGACTGCTGGCTGCTTCCTGCCCTGTGCTGTTCAGTTCTTGTATCTGGGCACTTCCAGTAATACATTAGTCCATGTCCTCACACAGGATAAGAACTAAAAAGTCTAGTTATTTCCCTATTCTTCTTCAAATCTCAGGATCCTTGGTAAATAAACAAGCCAGAGAAACCAGCTCTAGGTTGGGAGGCTTAGGGCCAGTCCCATATAGACACCTACTAGGGATTCTACAAATAGTTTGAAGGTCATAGATCCAATTACACAGAAAATGGTGGACCATATTTCTGAACCCACAAAAGACAAGAAGACAGCTAGGCCATGAAGCAGCTAGTTCTAAACAGGGGAAGGATTTTATTCTCAGATGCTGAACAAGTTTGATTCCTTCTAAATTTTCATGGTTCAAGTTTAACCAGGCCATATAATACAGGTTTGCAGAAGAATGCTTCCCACCTATCACAAACTAAGAACAATCTCTTTGGTTACAAATTTTCTGTGTGTCAGATACTTCAAACATTACTTCATTTATCTTCACAGAATTGTACATATTAGTGATCCATTTTATGAATAGGGTTTTAGGAGGGCAGTATGCAAGTACTTGGGCCATATGGCCTGTACTTAGGAACCTAATGTGACCCAGGCTTTCCTGCCTGACAGAATTGCCCTTCCAGTTTGTACCTCTGCTTCAAGGAAAGAAAAAAGATTGTAACTACGGCAGTAACCTACTCACCTCACCTCACTCTTCTCTCCTTCTACAATTCACATTTGTTGGTAAACAGCCAAGCAAATAAAGCTCTACTTCACAGAACGTTGATTGATATCTTCTAGTTACTGACAGAACCAGTTGAGTACTAGGCAGAGAAGTGGTGTTTTTCCATGGATCTCAAAGTACAGAGCCATAACCAAAATACTGTCTCCTGACATGGGAGAACAGAGATTTCTTCCTCTAACATCCTGTCACCATCAGTGAAAAGCATCCTGCCTGGAGAAGGTGCCTCTTTCAGAGGAGCAGTCAGGCACCCTGGTCCCCTCACCACTCACCATTCGATGAATATACTTAGTATGTAAGCCATGCTCATCGTCGTCCAGCTGGGACTCAGCGCCTTCCACATCCTGTTTGTATTTGGGGCTGATTGCTACAATTATCATCACTGTCTTCTGTTAATGAGAAGGAGAAAAGCATGTGTATGGAAGAGGGAAGTATCGTTCATTTGGTGAAGACCAGCTGGAAAGTGGCCAGCAGGACCATAAGTGGTGGACCTACTGGTGGGTACAGGGCCAGTCCCTGTCTCTATAAAAACAAAAAGCACCAGCCCCCACAGGGGCATGCCCCCTCCCCATTGCCTCCTTGCCCAGCACCCTATAAACACGCAGAGCAAAGGCTCAGAAGAATGTTCCCATCTTCCACAGCCTTCACTAATAAACTCTACTGAGAGCCTAAATCCCGGAATCTGCATGCAGGCAGAAAGGCACTGCCTCCCTGCAGCCTCATGTGAGCTGTCAGTCACTCTTCCTCCACTGCCCTGCCTTTCCCCGTGTACATTAGCACAGTCAGTAGGAGCAGACCCTTAGCACAAAGCAAACACCAGGCTGCAGACAAAAGGAAATCAAAACCCCAGTCTGCTGAGACTCCCACCCCCCACCCACTCCTGCCCAAAGAAGCACCCGGGCATGTGTGGGCATGCTGGCAGCAATCAATTTCTATCTTGTTAAAGCACAAGGTGTTCCAGTGGCTGGTATAGATTCTGTCTGTGGAAAATGAATCACAGGTCTGCAAGTGGATGCCCTGGGGTGGCATGCTGCATAGTTTGCATGTGTATCCAGAAACCTCTTTAGCCCAGTCCTACAAAACACTTGGAAAGGCCCCAAATTCAACTGGATCCCGTCTGTCGTCCCCACCCCCTTCATTTCCTCCTTTTCCTATTCTGCTCTAGAAATTGTTTGCACTGATTGTTATCAACCACCTGTGTCTGGTTTGACCGTTATTTCCTGCCTCTGCATGTCCAGGAGGGTGACCCCATCCTTCCTTTTCAAGTCTTCACATAGGTTCCAACAAGAAAGGCTTTGTCAGACTTCCTCAGGATCAGACTTTGGGAGAGTATCAGCATTTCTCCCTGAAATAGCTTCACAAGCTAATTGTTTTTCTCACCAGCACACATCCTCAGAATTTAGGAATATACTTACATCTCGAAGGTAGCGCTCCATCCACTTAATGATATCAATACCCCGGATTCTATCCTCAAATATGTCAATCTACAAGAAAAGGATGAGAAGGAAGGGTTCTTAATGAGAGTTTCCCCTGGGTACAGAGCTCAGGAAAACACAAGAAGCTACACACCCCTGCAACCATAACACTCGAGCTCTGTATAAGGAGAAATGCATGAGTCCAACCAATGAAACATGAAATATGCCCTCTCAACATTCATATACATGTAAGTTTATAATATCCATAGTTAGCATATAGTGGTTCAGCAGCTATAGAATAATTATATGGTCAAAAATCTGAAGCACACAGAATATCACTAAACTAGATATAAGCCGGGAAGGCAGAAATAGTGCATTTATGTATCTGTAATTTAAAAAATTGAAAGGCAGATTCTGAAACTTTAGTGGATACGTAGTATGCAAATGCTGAGACACAACTGTGGTGAGACACAACCTGGGTTAGTTGGGTCATGATCACAATATTATGTCCACCTTCAATCACACATTTCAAAGGATTGTATGAGACTTGGGTGAAATACAAAGAACAGTCACAAACATAATTACTGAGCTGGAAAGATGGAGTTAAGAATGAAAGTCAAGGAGAATTCTGGAGCTTTGATAAAACTCGGATTATTATTATTCAGTAATATTCCTTTAGGTATTAGAAGTGCAGGAAAAAAATCAAATCATTTGTTTCATAGAAGGCCCAAATCTCGTCCAATTTCTCTCTCCCTCTCTCCCTCTCCCCCTCCTCCCCTGTCCTATCTAATCTATTGCTCTCTGTCTATCTGTCTCTCTCCTGGGTGTGTGTTATGTATCCAGGGCACTTCTGATCGGAAGAGGGAATGGGGAAGATATTAGAGCCGGTGACATCAGGAAACTCCCACCCTGATGGGCGTTATCTGACTAGCCTCTCTGCAACCTTGGCAGCTATCCCAGTGTCCCTGCTGTTTAGAACTGACCACATCAAGTCTCCACCATGCACCAAGCATCCTGAGCCAGCTACTCTCTTTTCCCCTCATGCGCTGTCTGCTTCACCCCCACATTAGTTCCCTTGTACCCTAACAGCACAACATATGACCCTCTGCTCAGAAAGTCACATTGACTTCCCTTTCACATCACCTAACTCACCCATTTGGGCCACTAGTAGCAAACACATTATACATTCTTCCATTTCCTTAGTGTCTTATTTATGACCCCATCTTCCTATCCTGCTTCTAAGTTCCCTAAAGAAAGAGATTGTGTTTACCTAATTGTCACGCCTATAGTGTACATAATGCAAACTTGAAATATATTCCTTTACTGATAGAACATTTAAAAATGGAGTAGGTTTCCTCTGGAATGGATTTTTTTTTTTTTTTTTTTTTTTTTAAGGCAAAGTCTCACTGTTGCTCTAGCTGGTCTGGAACTTGCCATGAAACCAGGCTGGCTTTGAACTCACAGAGACCTACCTGTCTCTGCCTCAGAACTTCTGAAACTAAAGGCATGCACCCCTAAGCTCAGCTTAATGTATGTGCTAAGGTTCAGCATGTTGTCATGTGCCTGCTATTCTTCTGCTTGGGAAGCTGAAACAGGAATTTTGAGAGTCTGTGGCTATTCAGGTCTACACTGAAAAATATCTCAAAAAGTGAAAGCAGGAACCGAGGTAATAATGTCTGTTCTGGCTCAAGACTGCACCAATCGGTGATGGTGCCAGTTATCCATTTCCATTTCACGCTGAGGATGGGCAGCTCAGGTTCTACTAGGCTCTGCTGCTTCTCAGTTCTATGACTGTGGCTATGAGGACTTAACGCCCACACAGAAGGGACAGATACCATAATGCCAGACACCACAGTTGTTCCCTGCTGCAGAGACAGAGGACCGTGCCTGGCTCTCTAGATGTCCACCAGAGTCTGCTGCACCTATCATGCCCAGTTTTCCATACTGCCACTATTAGGAGCTAACTGTGGCTTTAATATGCACATGTTGGCTGGAGGTGATGGCTTACACTTGGAATCTCTCCACTCAGGAGGCTGACATAGGGGAATTGTCAGTTTGGGTTACAAAGTGAGATCCTGTATCAAAAAATAAAACAGAAAGTTTTTGAAACTTTCCCACTAACTTATAATGTGACTGGATTTGGAGATAGGACCTCTCAGAAGATAATTCAAGTAAAATGAGGTGCTGGGTGAGCCCCATTCCCATAGGGCTGATATTCATAGAAGAAAAGAGAATTAATACGCAGGTCTGTGCATACACAGGGAGGGACCATGTGAGAACAGAGAAAGGATGGCCATCCCAAACCAAGGGAGAGGATCCCAGATGAAACCAACCTTGTTTCAACGTGTTCTTAGCCTTTCAGCCAGCAAACTGTTGAAATGGGCTTCTGCCTAAGCACCCTATCTAGAGGATCTTATGGCCGACTCACACAGCCACCCTCTGCAGGTTCCAGGCTCCTTTCGTGTCTCTGTAGTGACTATGTCCTGCTAGTAACAGGGCATAGCACTATTCCCTAAGATTCTCTAAAACCTACCAAAAACTTTATGTTGTTTGTTTGTTTTTAATTAAACTCTACTTAAATTACTCATTGTTTAAATTCACTGAGAGGATCCCAGTGTATCAGTTGTAACCCCATAGCTGTTCACAAACACAAGATTTTATAGGAGAAGAGTCCAGGGCACATTTAAATTCCCCCTAAAGTGCCCTGATGAGGGACAGTCAGAATCTGCATTTGGGAAGGAGAACAGTAACATCTTGTATGTTGCTTCTTGTCTTATAATGTGATTTCAAGGTCACGGTTGCCCTAACATTGTCTCATTCTGGTGATGAGAAAGTGAAATGTTAGTCTTTAGAGTTGTGAAGCTGAATTACACAAATTAATTGTAGGCATCCTAAAAAAAAAAAAAAAAGATAGGCATTTCTATTTTTAGGAAGTATTATAGGAAAAATAAAACATTCAAATGAAAGCTACTAAATATGCTAAGCCACCTTTTTATTCTTTATTTGTAATTATTCCTCTTTAGCCCCCAACATCCATAGTTCACTGATTTTTTTTTCACTCCCCTTTGGAATTCACTGCTGCTGAATGTCTAGGAGAGGCTTCTGGGAAGGAGGTAATCTTAATGTTTGAGGAAAGCCAGCCCTCCCATCAGAAACCTGTGGTATGTTGTTTATCTTAAGGAAGAATGTACATGGCTTTAAGCTTTGTTGTTTCAGGGGTTGGCGGAAGACAGAAAGATTGTGTGCTTGAGAATTTGGGGCCTAAGGTCACAGTGGACCTACAGGAGTGAAGTAGGGCCATCTCCCTTGGGTGGAGACTAGGCCTTGTCTTCCCTGTACAGAAACCTCACTCGTGAAACAAGGTATAGAAGGGCAGCTGTGTGCAGTGGGGGCCCAGGGTTTTACCTCAGACCTCAAAGTCCAGTAGAGAGCAGGGGGTCTGGTTTGATAAACTACCTTGGTGAGCTTACAGCCTCTTGTATTGCAGGAGGCAGGTTGGTGGGTATTGTTAGTGAGATAAGGCAGAGATGGAGAATGTAGCCAAAGGCAGGCCTTCCCTTCCACTAGGCCAGCAGGACAAGTGTGAAAATTAACACTACTGTGGGCATTTGAAGGAAAATGTTGGAGACTGGGCAGTTTAAAATGTGGTAGAAAACTTGTCTAGCATGAGTTAGGTCCTGGCCTTGATTCCTAGCATCAAATAAATAAATAGGTACCTAGAAAACCGTTATCCACATTCATAAGCATTAGCTCATAATCACATAAATTTAAAAAAATCAACTTACTTTATTATCATCACCATCATCATCATTACTGTGTTTAACTGAACTGTTTCGTTTTCTCTTTGAATGAAATACTTACTGCAGTTTGGAAGCCATTCACCAACAAAAAGTTCACAAATTTCATCACCTCCATGGCTGTATCCATAGAATAAGTGATAAAAACTTTCCCTAAGAGAGAAATGTCAGAGTTGTTGAAAGTAATCAAATTACTCTGTTGTACACAGCACGTCTAAGTAGTGTCCATTGCCCCTTGTGTTGGAGGGAGGTCTAAGGCTTCTGCCTGCAGTGGTGTGGATTGTTGTCCTCTGTGACAAGGGTTGGGACCTGTCCAAGACCGTGCATATCATCCAGAGTCAACAGAAGACAAAGGGGACAGAGGAGAGCAATGGTAGGCTGAGAGCAGCCTCAGAGGTCTCCTGGAACACCACAGGAGATATTAAACGTCTACCACCCACAGCCTGCAAGTTCCTTCAGTTCAAACCACTGGCTTGTTTCTTAGAGACACACTTGGCCCTGTGCCCAAGGAAAATGCTCCTACAGCAAGCTGATGCTAAGGCTGGATCAGGGGCCAGCCAGCAATGTCTGCTTTTGATCTCATGATGCTCTCTGCTGCCCTGAACGCTTGTCTGACAAGACCAAGTAGAGGGTGAGTGGAAAAAGGGTTCCCGTGCCCTCCCCCAGTCGACTCTTTTTTGGAGAAAGGTCAGGCAGTAGGAGCAGACCAATGCCAAGATCAGAAATGTGAGTGCAGCTTCAGCAGTTTAAAGGAGAGACATTGCCTCAGGGCAGTCCAGCATTGCAGGCTTCCTCCTTCCTTCCCAAGCCAGCACAGATCCAGATACAGAACTGCTCTGACAAGCTTACCCTACCCAGCCAGAACTGCTGCTTTCTCAGCCTAAAGTATCGGGGAAATTACTTGGCTAGTAGTTCAGTGTGGTAGACAGATAATCTGTACATGCTGCCGTCTTAGTCTGGAATGAACCAGTTAAATCTCAAGAGAGCCCGAGGCAGAGAATAGAGAAGAAAGATGCAGAAGAGATGAGTCTGTATGCATTCATCTGTGCTTAGACTCTTCAGAACAGAAGCACCTCTCAAATGGAAGTGTATACAGTGTATGATGCTGTACCATCATACAATAACCAAGCAGCCAGAACTTGACCCTTTGTCACCCCTATATGTGCTAAGCTCAGGACCCCTTTCCTAGATTGTAAAACCATGTGTGTCCACTCATGTGTTTTTCTAATTGAAGGGTAAAGATTCTGAGGTGCTCAGAAACAAAGCTTTTACCTGAAAACCATGGCGCTCATCATCATGGAAGTCTTTTGGAGCTGTAAGTGACTACGAGTAGAGATTCAACAAAAGCAATTAAAAGGTCTCCAGTTTGGTTCTGAGTGTCCCAGTCAGGAGAGAGGCTCCCTCTCTAGCAAAATACTTTGTAAGAAGTGACTGATTTCTTAAGATTTCTGGAACTAAGAAACCTAGCTGACCTTACTCTCAGAACATTTTGGTAATATTTCACCATTTCTGGATCTAGCAGCAGAACGTGGGAGACGAATCATCACCTGACACTGAACAGAATATTTCAAAAGGCTTAGTTTGCATTGGGGTGTGAAGCAGTATAGGAATCTGAGATGGGTCTTTTTTATTTTCTTTTCCCTTTTTCCAAATAAGACTGTTCAGTCCTACAGAAAATGGCCTTGTTCTTGATAGCTGCTGCTAATTTACAGTGAGACACTAGGTTTCCACCCAGTGCCACATGAGCATCTAATTCATCTACCCGGGGCACTGAAGAGCATCACTTTAGAAGAGGAAAGAAATATGGGTGTGTGGGGGGTGTTTGTTGTTTTCCATGTGTTAAAGCAGTTTGAGAGTGCTACTTGTGAGGTCAGGATAACTAAAAACATTAAAAAATGGCTTGATATTTTTAAAGCAAAAAAGGGCAAGGTACATTTTGCTGTTTATGTAAAATGTAACTGAGATTATAGATGAGCAACAAAGCCAAACACTCAAAGCATAAAGCCTGACCGTATGCCACGTTGCAAACAACTTACGTAATTCCTCTGGCAAATTGCTAGTTTTTAGAGTTCCTCGGGCTAAAGGGTTGCTAGGGGGTCTGGGTACAGCAGCTGGGGATGGAGCCGGGGGACCCTGTGGTCTCAGCTCTGCTGGATGTTCCAAAGACGCCTCAGGAGCTCCAGTTCCATTAGATGGTGGGTGATAGACCTGGTCCCTGCAAGGGAATAAGTTTACGGCAAGTTTTTATTTTCATTACAAAAGCAAAGTGTCGGGAGACAGACAGACTTTACAAACTGTAGGAGCATACCAACACATGACCTCTCCCCTGGGCCTCTGTTTCTTATGTGACACAGAAGGGAGAAGAGTCCCGTGGAGTTTCCTCCATAAACAAGTCAGCTGGCTGCCATATGTGAAGACCTGTGCTAGGGTCAGAAGAGGGAAGCAGGATTTGATTTCTCCATTCAAGGTCTGTCTAATTAGAAAAATAAATTCCATGCACGGGTCAGACAAGGTCACCAGCAAAACAAAATAATATGCTGGGTGACAGAGGCTGATTGATATTAAAGGTATTAAGACATAACTTTTAGTTCATGGTAGATAACATTTGCTTATGTTTCAGGTTGGTTTTTTTTTTTTTCCATGTATGTTTAAAATTATTTCTTTTAAACTCTTTAAGTGAAAATCTGACTGGTGGCATGGCATCTTTCTTGTGACTTTGCCTGCCAGCATTCAAGTGAGCATTGTTCTGAGGAGAAGCAATGGCAATGTACTCCTAAGGAAATGCAAGTCCCTTTCCTGCCACTCTGGTGTCTACTGGCAGATAGTCACAGCTGTGTGTTTTCTGCATAAGCATCCCAGGGTCTCTGGATGTCAAGAACAAGGTATGGCATCAGTCCTTTGCCACTGAAATTCTAGCAGGTATATAGTGGCCCTAACTTCTTACACATGCAGCTGTGCTAGAGGGCAGCCTCTTAGTGGCTCCCCTCTGGATGAGCCTCCCAGCCTCCAGTTGTGCCTCAGATAGCTAAGTGGGCAGGGAAGAGGCTCAGCTACAAAGGCACTTGCCGCCGCCCAGGCTGGTGACCTGTGTGTGGAAGGAGAGAGCCAAAGCCATGATTCTCCACCCTTGTGTGTGCTGTAGAATGAAGTGTGTACACACAGGACAACAAAGGAGTAATTAAAAAGCAATACAGCTATAGTGCTTTCTCTTTTCTGTAACCTCTAACTGGTAAGGAAATTGAAACTATACCTATAATGTTTTCCTTCTTTTAAAAAATCGAGGCAAATAAGGCAATACATTAATGGAGCCATTTGTTTTGTATTATAAAAATGTTAATGTTACCATTAAAAGTCTGTCTACATGCCTAATTTTAATAGATTTTTGTTTATGTTTTTACTCGAAAGTAATTTTAAAATTCTTAAAGTCTTATGTATATGACTTAAATCAAACTTTAATAAAAACATAAAATCTCAACTACATTTCTAAGATTAGAATGTTTAGGGAATTTATATCTTATAATTTCATAAATATCGAGTAAAGGAGAACTCTAAAATATACTTTTAGCTGAGATTTATTTTCTTATTATTTATATTAAAAAACTTTTTGCACAAAGTTGCTTCATAGTTATAAAAGATGATTACTCATTGCTAAGGAAATGTTAAGGTCTTGATAATTACACTGGCTAGTTTTAGGTCAGCCTGACACAAGATAAAGCCATCTGAAAGGAGGGGATCCCAACTAACAAGACTGTGCTGTAGGCAGGCTAATAAGGCACTTTTCCTAATCAGTGATTGACATTATTTCCTAATTAGTGACAGCCATTGTGGGTGGGCCATCTTAAGGCTGGTGGTCCTGGCTTCTGTAAGAAAGCAGGCTGAGCAAACCACAAGAAGCAAGTCAGTAAGCAGCAGCCTCCATGGCCTCTGCATCAGCTCCTGCCTCCAGGTTCCTGCCCTGCCTGAGTTCCTGTCTTGGCCCCTTTGATAAAGAACCATGACACGGTATCGGTAGCGTAAGCCAGTAACCCCTTTCTTCCCCAAGCTGCTCTGGCCATGCTGTTTCATCCCAGTAGAAACCATAACTAACACAGTAATATCCAGAACCTTTCATGTATAAATAGCGTTGCGAGAGTATTATTGAGAGTAAACCTCTGGCACTAACGTTCTACTCCATGGTAGCACAATCAGTATCTTAGCAGAACATTCTGCACCATCCTAACATGATAACTAACGGACACCAGAGCAGGCTTAAACTGATGCCATGGAAACATTTGCTATGCAATACCTTTCAACTTCCCTGTGAATCTAAATGTTTTTTCAAAATAAAGGTTTATTTTAGGACCGAGGATGGTGACTCACATCTGTAATCTCTGGCATTGATAGCAATTTGAGGCCAGTCTAGGCTTGTGAGTTCTGGGCTAATGAGTGAGACTCTATAGCTCAGAAAGCAAAACATTTTAAAGTCTAAAAACTATAAGTGAATCTTCAGGCTTCAGAATGGCCATTCCAGCAGTCCAGAAGGTCACTGAGGTGCATAAAGCTTGTACTGGGCAAGTTTTGTTTAGAGTGGCTTCTTTAATCTAGCTGTGTTTGTGTGTGTATGTGTGTGTGTGTGTGTGTGTGTGTGTGTGAGAGAGAGAGAGAGAGAGAGAGAGAGAGAGAGAGAGAGAGAGAGAGAAAGAGAGTGTGTGTTTATCGAAATAAATGAATTTTTTAATGTTTCCCTTAAAAATTATGATTGCATCCCCTATTCAACACTAAGTTTATTTGATAAAAATATTTACATTTTGTATGTTTTCTTGAAACTTCTTAGTAGGAGTGTTTCTTGCTATAAAGTCACATTTTACTTAATTTCCTTATTTAAACTGTGTATTTAGGAAAGTGAGGGGTTTACGTGGAAGGAACTAGAGACTTGTGGACCTTGCAATGAGGAGAAGCAGGCTTGGGCCTGTTTTCCACTCTTAATAAAATTGTTTTTTTTCCTTTGAATAAAAAATTAAAGCTAATGGCTAATTCCCTTATCTCCCAAAAATCCACTTTAGTCAGATTTTCATGTGAGATTCTGTTCTATAGAAACAGAATATAGTTTTACTTTGAGTGCTATATGAAAGCTGTACTTGAAAACATTTCATTTACTTTCTTTCCAATTTTGTTCTGAAACAAGGAACTCCACTTGCTCCTGCGTAGTTTAGATGCACAAATGAGGAGAAAGGGTAAAGCTGAAGAAGAATTTTAAAAATAAAACAGTAAGGAGTCAAACTACCAAGGGATGGCTCCAGGACCGTGTGAGCCTGAGCCTGCTGTAGCCCTTACTGTAGCAGCCTAGTAGAGGGAACAGAGGAGCCTCTGAGGGAGGCGTGACTTCAGGGTATCTCACGGGACCTTGGTCAGATCTGAATTGTAATTCAAAGTTTGGCACAGTAGTACATGCTATTTGGGAGTCTAACTAGGGGAGTAACAAGTTTGAAACCAGCAAGGGCAAAATAATGAGTTTGAAGCCAAGTTGAACTACATTATTGGAACTTGTATTTAAAAAATTAAAAAATTAATTGCTGGGCAGTGGTGGAACACACCTTTAATCACAGCACTCCAGAGACAGATCTCTGTGATTTCGTGGCCAGCCTAGTCTATTGAGAGAGTTTCAGGACAGGCTCCTCAGCTAGAGAAACCATGACCCAACCCATCCCCCAAAAATTAAGAAAAAAGGAAAGAGGGGAAGCCTGGTTCCCTCACTGGTTTCTCTCTCATCATACCATGCCATCTCACCCCCTGCCTCAGACTCCTGCAACGAAGGTGACATAGCCAAGAGGGGCCCTTATCTTGGCACTTTGAGCTAATAAAATATTGTTTGTTTATCAAGTACCCAGCTTCAAATAATTTGTTATAGCAATGGAAAAAAGACCAAAGCAAAGGATTTTTGAAAACACAGCATTATTTTTCTGGAAGAAGTGTAGCTTTGTATGGATGATTTTATTGCCAAAGAAAATAACTAGAAACCAGATGTGATGGTGCCAAGAGAGCCTTGTCAACCACTCTCTATTGGCCTACAGAGACTCTCCATGCGTCTTTAGTCACTGATAATCCTCTCATGTCAGGATGTTTGTTTGGGTATGAGTCTTGGCATACTCACCTTGGGAGCCTTGGGAAAGAGAAGTCTCTCTGTGCAGGCCTCTCTCCTTGGTCCTGGGGGCTGGGGTAATTCGGGATGACCCTCTGCACAGGATGCAGGCCTCTCACCCTTGCCCCAGGAAAGGCCTGTTCTGGCAGGGCAGGCTGGATGACTTGATGGTAGGCTGCTGGAGGGTAGCCATGTGCATCTGTGTGAGAACAAGGAAATGGCAGAGAAGGTTGATTCCAGCTCCTCAAGCATAAGGCCAGGCAAACTCATTGAGCAGTCTCCTCTCGATAGCAATTGAGGCTCCACATATCAACCCATCTATATGTATCTGTCATATTCTGTACTACTAATGACTTTATAATAGTCATGAAACTGATACAATTTTTTCAATGTAAAAACATCTGTGAGATCACATGTTTGACATTTTAATCAGAAAACTCAAAAGAATTTTTAAAGGCCTGTTTTAGTAAGATACTTAGGATAATCCTTCCCTGAAGAGCCTGTCTCACATCACTGTTCCTACCAAATTTCCCTACTATCTAAAACTGGGAAGGAGCAGGCTAGGAGAAATTATCCTTGTGACAGACTTAAGATTACTGTGCTGACTGGACACAGTACTGCATGCCTTTAATCTCAGACTGGGAGGCAAAGGGAGGCAGATCTTGTGTGAATTCAAGGCCAGCCTGGTCTGCATACTAAGACCCTGACACCCCCCCTCCCCCCCAAAAAATACCATGCCATCCGTCACCACTAAGTGGACACACACACTCACACTCTGCTCCCTCTTAGGAAGAAGTAAATGAGTGACACCTTGGCTCATCCTTTGGGAAGGAAACAACAACACTATTTAACGTCACATTCTGTCTTGTTGAAGCCTATGAGCACTTGACACAAAGACAATAGAAAAGATATGAAATGGGAGGAGTAGGGGAGGTCTCACTCAACAAGGTATTTGCTGTGTAAATTTGAGGATGTGAGTTCAAGCCTCCAGCACCTGCATACATGTAGTTGTGCATGGGGCAGTACATGCCCAGTGCTAGGGAGACAGAGACAGGAGAATCCCTGGGCTCATTGACTAGCCAGTCGTAGTTAATGGGTTACTGGTTTAGTGACAGGCCTTCTCTCCAAAGAGAAAGTAGAGAGTGATTAAGGAAGACATCTGACAGTACCTCTAGCCTCTACATGCATATGCATGTGCATCTACACACACACATGAACATATACACAAACATAAAAATATTACTTTTTTTAAAAAGAGCAGGGATTAGAGCAAAGCGAGGGTGGCAGGGACTGATATGAATGTGTAATTTGGGAGGAAGTTGATCCTGGGAAGCTCCAGAATAAGAGGGTCCCAAGAGAAGGCCAGCTCAGCTGATGAGGCCAAAGAATCAAAGAAATAGGAGAGCTGGCTCAGCAGAAGAGTACTTGCTGTTATTCTAGGGGACTGGAGTTTGGTTCTCAGCACCCAGGTCAGGCAGCTCACAGTGACCTGTAACTCCAGCTCTGGAGGATCCAGCACCCTCCTGTGGTACAGACTCACACAGACATCTACTCATAAATAAACACTTTAGAGGGATGCAGATGCTCTGTGTGGAGCAGTCAGAGAGAGAAGGACTCTGAGAACACAGCTGGGAAACCTGAGAGGTGACTGGAGACTGGAGAGGAACAAGTATTAAGCTCTGAAAGAGGAACCACGAGTCCCCTCATGACCCAAGCTATCACCTCTACTCAGGTCAGAAGCATGATGAGCCAGAAAGCATAATCAGTTACGGCAAAAGCATTTCTGTTTAAGAAAATTATTGTTGGTTTTGAATCCTAGCTCAATTTATAAAAGTCGCATTTCTCTTTGTCCACGGGGTAATATATGTGGAGGAGACAGAGAAATAAAAGAGTAAAGAAGAAAAGGACATAGTCTATTGCCGTTAGGATTCACCCTGTGTGGTCAGGCTCTTGACCTCATCACCAGGGTCTAGACTGGAACGCAGTCTAAGGAGTCAGGGGAATGACAACCTCAAGCTCAAAAGAGCTCAGAGTGATATGTGTGTTTACTGGTGTGGCTGTCTCCAGCCCCACTGTCTGGACTCAGTGACTGGATAATCAGGTTAGTCTCTCGGGCCTGCTCAAACACCCAGGAGCCATTTCATTGTTTGCCTTGACCCTCTATCAGCTGTATCCTTCCTACCCTTCTTCCTCTTGAAAAAGTGACCAGCAGGCTGTGTACCGGCCGTCATTGTGAAGATCTGACTGGTGCAATAGAAGATCTGAGGAAAGGAGAAGACAGGAGATGAAAGGGATGTGCCTGGGCCTATCCTCAGTGGGGACTGGGAAGGGAGCTCTAAGAACGGGGAGATAAGACCATGGGGACCCCTGTGGTCTAGGACAAGGTCCACCACTAACAGTTTGTTTTGACAGCCTTCCTAGAGCAGCCAGATAGATTCTAGGACATCTAGATTGCCAGTGGGAATTTCAGGGCAACCAGGTCACTACTGCTCCTCAGGTCAAAAAGGACAAAAAGTGGTCCTGCCGCCATGTCACCAGGCAGGAGCCTGACTCACCTTTACACTAGCTTTGCACGGATTTAGAAACAGCTGGACCTGCAGTGCTCCAGCATCTACTCACTAAGATTCAGCCTTCATGACCAGGTCTCTGTGGTTCTTCTCATGTCCCACAACACTTTCACAGACTTGTCATGGCCACCTTCATCTTGAACACCCCCAAATGGCCCTATCTCTGGAATAGATCTTCACAGATCAACTATGGCTCTATCGCCTGTTGGGGGGCCCACCCTCGAGTAACCTTCTTTTCCTCATCACTAGAAAGAGTTTGTAGGAAGAGGGCGTGTGGAGGTTTCGCCAGCTTTCACCAAGCACAGTAGCTAGGTAGGCAGTGCTCAGTAAATGGGGACTGAATAGTTACAAAGCCAGCGTTCACATGGAAGAGGAACTGTTTTGGACTGCACAGTCTGTTTGCTTAAGTCTCAGCTTGCTAGACTACCTCTTATCTGCTGTTCTTCTTCTTTTTAAAATGTTTTGCCCTCCAGAAATGAGAAAGGCAAGGTCAGAGAAGAGATACTGGCAGGGCCTAGAAAGCTTTTTTCAAGGGAGATGCTGAAAGTAAATTCAAGTGAAGTTTTCACTATTTAGAGCCATTTTGCTTCCCATATCCATTAATGAATGGCTATTAACATTTTATTTGCTTTAAAAGGACTAGCAAGCTCCAATCATAGGGTGTGTTCCTTCTCCAGAAGGCGGATGTTAGTGCTGTTAATCAAAAGCCTTTGAATCAAGGTCAGCTGATTTGGAGCAGATTATTTCCCTGCACAACATGTTTTTGTCTCATAGCAACAAATCGTCTGATTAAAATCACTAAGCACATGGGCTGAGTGTTTGACTAGCTCTAACTCTCAGTTCTGAAACGGTCACCTGTGGTAAAAAGTTACACCAGTGTCTACGACCAGATGAAAATGATTCACCTCATTGGTTTCTAAATTAAGAGTCCCAACAATATAATCCCTGGTGTCATCCTCTTGTTCAAAGCAAGGACTGAATACCAGAGGGTCAAGCAAAATGAAGCCTATTGCATGAATTCTGTTTCATATTGTAATAAAAACCCAGAGCCAAATATTGGGGAAAAGCTGGAATATCAGGGAGACAGGGAGCAAACCACAGCCAATTCTTACCCAGCCAACTCCTCAGGCTGAATGGGCTCAGTCCTGTCTTCACAGGTCCTCAGCTTGACTGGTTGCTCAAATAGAATGCTCCTCCTCCTTATATTTCCTTTCTTGCCCAGCTGTTTTACTTCCTGGTTCAACTCTGCTAGAGCTGGGATTAAAGGTGTGAGCTACCACTGTCTGGCTGTTAGGCCTTGGACTCTTATCTCCTCGGTGATGGGATTAAAGGCTTGGGTCATCACTTCCTGACCTTTTTGGCTCTGTGGGTGGCTCTGACCTCTGATATTCCAGATTAATTTTATTAAATATACAATATATCTCCACAGAAGCCTTTCCTCCTGTATGTGGAACTTGTCAGACTTAGTGGCTGGCACCCTTACCCACTGAGCCATATTGCCAAACCTCACTGCTCAAGCTGAAACCATTCGGTTCTATTAGCATGCAGGTCTTGCTAGCTCCATGCTGAATACTACTCTAGGTGCTTTACACGGGATGATAGACTTGGAGTTTCTGTTCCCCAGAAAGAGTAGTCTAACTCAGAATGGAATACAGATTTCTTACTGTGGCCTTGCATCCTGCCTTCTCTGGAATTTCTCTCCCCGCTCACTTCCTCTGGCCCACTGCCTTGTCCTTGGCACCTCAGCACGATCAGTCTCCTTGCCTCTGACCTACTCATTCTTTATCTTTCATCTCAGCTGTCTGTTCAGTGAGACCCATTCTGCCTGCTCGCCTACTAATATCCGTTCCAACCCCTGGCTACTTCCTTTATATATGTATGTTTTTTTTTATCACGCTCTGTGCCTATTTCTACTTATTTTCTGTCTGCTTACCTTGTATCTGTACTATCTATGCAGTGCCTCGCATACCACATGGCAAACTTACTAAGTAAACTGATAAATGAATGGACAAGTTCTGTTTAAAAGTTCATTTCCATGTCCTTTTCTACCACACAACTAAAGCTGTCCTTTGGAAGACTTGATGTCACAAAAAGCTCTACCAGTGATTAGAAATCACTCCTTTCCCCAGAAGGTAGACTTTTTTTTCATTCATTCAACAGATATTTATAGACCCTCTACTCCCAGGCACATAGTGAACAAAGATAAATACGATACAGTTCCCTTCTGCAGCTCAAGATAAATAGAGACAGAGAGAAACCTGTGTGTCTGTAGGTGTCTGTTTTTCAACACAAACCCACACTAGTCTGTGTGTGAGAAGGGGAGGCATTCAAATCAGCAGCCACCTACTTGAGAATTGCTGCTCAAAAATAGCTTCCCACAGATTTCTCTCCTATGCCTAAAATTCCATCAAGAGAATTTACTCTGTAGGAGTCTGGAAGGTGGGAGATGTGACAGACAAATGACTTGCTAGCACGATAACTCCTCAGACCCTCAGACCGAGGCAGGGTGGAGGGCAACATGAAACAGCAAAACCTTCAGTGAGTGCCCAGCACTGGCGCTGTCAGTCCCGCGCTGTTGGCCTCTGTGCAGACTGTCTTCATGTCCCTGGGCTCTTCCCACTAGGGATTGTAAACCAAGCCTTAAATGAGGTTTCCCATGTATCAGGGAAAACAGTCAACATTTTTCTTCCTTATTAAGAATGGTAGTAAAAGAGCTTATGAGGGAGAAAATAAAATCTGATTTCCAACTTGTCAAAAAACATCATGATAAAATGCACTCAGCTTAGCCAGGAAACAAAATGGCCAACATAAAGCGTTATAAGAACTCCCCCAGCTGTAAGCAGCTGGGTTCCTGCAAGGCAAGGCCTGCCTTTATCACTGCTTCCATCTGGATTATTTTTCCTTGCTTTAATTGTACTTGCATTCTCGCATACAAAAAAATCACATGTGCCCCCCCCTCTCTTTTTCTTTTGGTCCATGGAAACATGTACCCGCATGCCATATTCTGCCTCCTTAATAAAGAAAATAAGAATTGTATAAAGCATAAAGGTCCATTAGATTTAATTCCTTCTTTTGCCCAGTTAGATTTGTATTTTGGGCTGGCTTGCTTAGCCACAGCTTCATCTGGTAACCCTCAGTGGAAGGCTTCTTGGACAGCAGAGGCCAACCTCTGGAGCTGTGGTGAAGGAAACTGTAGGCTATCTTGTCTCTTGTTCTCTTTTGCTTTGGATTAAAAAAAAAAAAATGAAAAGGGTGGCCAGTGATGTTACTTTTCCTTTAACTTGAAAAATGCAATGACACACGTTTGCGTGGTGATCATTATTTATTTATATATTCATTAAGAGGCACAGAAGTAATGCTCTTCTAAAGCTGAGAAGAGCCACACAGCCATGGTTTCCATCCTACAGCCTCTCTAAGGTGAACACAACAGTTTTGTTGGCAATTAAGTGCAGTTATAGCCCTGACATGAAACTATACATTTGTATATCTGTCTTGAATGTTTAAAAATCTGTGCTGGCCGACATGAGGGATTTGAAAGAGAAGGCATCTTCTACAGGGCTGGGCTTTGGGGGTCCTTTCCCAGATCACAGGAAAACTAAGAGCAGCTAGTGCTGAGGACGTGCTAGCAGCCAGGCACTTTTCCTAGAGCCTTTAATGCATTATCTCATTTAGTCCAAACAGCACCCTCCCAGGAGTCTTTGCTGCCAGGCACATCATTAACATTCCAGGGCTGCAGTGTCCTGCAGAGAACCCTAAGCCCTGGGCCACCCTGATACCTTCCCTGTGATTGGACTCCCAGGAGCAAGGGTCAAGGGTATACAGCGTGAACTATGACAGGCTCGAGGTTTCTGCATTCTTTTTTGTTCTTTTTGACTTCTGTTTATCTTTTAATAATAGGAATAGGTTGCTATTTAAAAATTAGCCAAAGTATAAAAGATATCAAGGAAAAATGCCCCTGGCCCCTCTTGATCCTTAGTTTTCTCTCATGCTAACAGCTGGTGCAGTACTTTGGGACTTTTAAGGGTGTTAATGAACATTCCTTTTGAATAAACAAACATATGTGGGATCAACTCTGTATCTTGCCTTCAGCCTTAATCCTTTTTATGTCAGAATATGAACACTGTTTTATGCTGTACTACGGGGACCAAGTAGACCACTGAATAGCATGCAGGTGCTCCTCAACCTACATTAAGCTGTGTCTCAACTGAGAATGTCAGGTCAAAATGTGCTTACTGTACCTAACCCCCTCAGCATCATTACCTTTGCAGCAAAGCACCCTCCTGTTTACCTGGAGATCTGTCGCTGACCAAGTCATCATTTCATACCATCCTGAAGTCATACTCTTAAATCAGGGATCAGCTCTACTGCACTGGCCCTTATTTAAGTAGACAGTAGTTTTTTTGTTTTTTTTTTACTGTCACTCAGTGGTTTTTTTTTTTTAATACATCATTTGTGCGTGCATGCATGTACATGCACACACAGAGGCCAGAAAAGAGCATCAGATCCCTTAGAGCAGGTGTTTACAGGATGCCCAGCTTGTTATGTGGGTGATGGGGTTTGAAGTTCTTCACTGAGCAGCAGGTACTCTTAATCTCAGAGCCATCTCTCCAGCCACCAACAGTGTTTGTTTTTAATAGCTTATTTATTATGTGTATCAGATTGTTTATTCTTTGGAGGGCAGGTGCCTGAAGAAGCCAGAGGCATCAGGTTTACCTGCAGCTGCAGTTGTAGGCATTTGTGAGCCGCCTGATTTAGGTGCTGGGAATCGAACTCAGGTCCTCTGCAAAAGCAGCTCGAGCTGAGCCATCTCTCCAGTCTCCAGTGTTTTAATGAACATGCTGTTTATGTATATTTTTGCTTGTTTGATGTTTCTATAGAATACACTACTAAAAGTAACACCGCTGTCCAAAAGGAAGGATGTAGTAAAGAATATTGAAAAGAAAAATGGGTTAGATGAAGGGTAAAGAGCTAGCAAGTTATATGCCTGGGCCTTAGGCCAATCAGCCTAAAACTATTGAAAGTGTTTGTGTGTCTCTGCGAGTCTGCGGGTCTGTGGGTCTGCGGGTCTGTGGGTCTGCGGGCCTAAACCTAGAGGTTAGGCCCGAAAGTCTGGGCCAGAAGCCTCATACTACAGAAGGACTCAAAAGTTTTTGATAAATAGTGAAATTGCCTTTCAAAATTGCACCAATTTCTGTTCTTACATAAAGTGTGTGGAGTGTTCATTGTCTCATTCTCACTAACACTGAGCTTCCATCATTACATAAAATGTATTGCTTCTTTTTTCATTTATGTTTGTGCACATGCATGTGCATACGTGCGTGCGTGTGTGCGTGCATGCGTGTGTGTGTGTGTGTGTGTGTGTGTGTGTGTGTGTGTGTGTGTGTGTGCACGTGTATGTGAATGCAGGAGTCCTTGGAGACTAGGGTATGGTATCGGATTCCCCTGGAGCTGGAGTCACAGGCAGTTGTGAGCTAAGAACTGAACTCAGGTCCTCTCCAAGAGCAGCAAATGCTTGTAACCACCAAGCCATTTCTTTGGCGCCATTTATGGCATTTCTTAAGCTAAGTCTCACATGCATTTTGGCTTTTTGTATTTTGTATGTAAATTACTCCCATGTCTAGCCCAAATCTCCTGTCTTTCTTCATCTTTCTGCACTTTTAAGATCAAACACTCCCTTCCTTTCCCCTTCAAGAAGACATAATACAGAGAGCAAGGGGAAGGTGAGCTCATGAAAGAAAGCTAGTTCTTAGGCAGGAGATTAAGTGTCCCCATTTAGACATGTCTGCCTTAAAAGGAGGCTGCCCAAGGGAGCAGTACTGACCTCCAGAGAAAGATCCCCCGACTCTCATTATCAGAATCAGTGCTTGCTTTGCTATCAGAACAGTCTCCTGGTGGCTTGGGACTTGCAAGGCCTTTGACCAGGTGTTCACACTTCTGCATCTTTATCTAAGGGGTTATGCAGAAATGCAGGTAAAAATAATGTTTGCCATAGTATTGAAAACTGGAAAACCTTTAACATGTCTGACAACAGAGAACAAGTTGATGATAATTTAGCAGTATATCTAATGAAATACAATTCGGCATTTAAACATTTTATCTAGTTTTTACATTTGTGTGTATTCACGCATTTTCTTGGGTGTACAGTGTACATGAGGAAGTCAGAGGACAATTTGCAAGATGGCTCTTCATCCCAGAGATGGAACTCAGGTTTCAGGCTTGGCAGCAAATGCCCTTAATCACTGAGTTATCTCACTATTCCAGAATTACGAACACCCAGTGTCATTGGAAAGTATTTTATATTAGGTATATATGCAAAGGAAAAAAATAGCCCCTTGTCATCTTTTGGGCATATTTCATTTAGAGGAAACTATCTTATATACTGCTGTTATCAGAAAAAAATATCTTTACATGCAGATAAGTAGAATTTCAGCAGCTTTAAAAACTAACCTGGAGACTTCTGGGAACTAAAGCCAACACCTGCTTACCAAGGTTTAGTTCTCAGTGACTCTGACGTAAGAAATCCACAGCTGTGCCATAGTTGGCACCTGGTCCCGCCCACATTCTCTGCCATCTCTGGAGGAAAGAAGAGGGGAAGGAAGAATGCAGAAAGAAGCCCAAGAACTGGACAGGTGAATTTTCTAGAAATCATCAGCATCTTCTCTCTGCCTCGAGGCAGGTTTCATCTGCACAACAGGGGATCCACTTTGTCTGAAAAGTTTCCTACAGGAAGACTGAAGTGAGACAGGCCTTGGCCAAGAAAATGCATCCTACTAAGGCCCCCTTGCAGACCAACTGCACAGCGAAACGCCCTGCCCCAAAGAATACTCCCCCTTACTGCTGGTCTCTGGACATTGGCAGTGTTATGAGGCCTGTTTCCTTAGTCCCTAACCCAGAACGTCCAGAAGCAATAAAGATGACTTACATGGCGCCTGGTGATAGGGTCCTCCGGGACAGTGATACTGATAGTTCCATGGAGCCTGTGGGGAAGGATTAAGAGGCAGTCTCTGAGCATATGCTGGATACCTCTGAAGTTCAAACTGAGGGAACTCCCTGGACCTCAGAGGCCCAGGGAGGTCCTGCAGGTAACATGTGGAGGTGAGGGGCAGTGGCCTTTCCAGTTGCCTGATGCCCAGGACGTCTTGGGGCTGGGAATCATACCCTGTGTCTATTGTGGGCACATCTGGGGCCACTCTGTTCCTGTGGGGTCGGGGCCGAGGTAGAATCTCTTGGCCACCACTGGAGGAATCTGCCAGAGCATCAGGGAAACTTGGGTCCGATTTGTCTGAGTCATGGCCGGTGTCAGGAGAAGCTGCTGAAACCTGAGATCCCAGCCGTCTATTGCGTTTTTCCATTAGTGAAAACCGGTGCTCTGGAGGGAGCGCTCCAAGCACAGACTCAGGCTCGCTAGCTTCTGATGAGATAGGATCAGGGTGCCTTCTAAAGAAACTGGCTTCACTCTCCTCCAGGACTTTAGTGCGCAGGCAGGTGACCTGTTGTGACACTGGCTGGTGATTTGCAAGTTTCAAGGGAGGGTGAGCCTGACAAATGCCTCCTGAAGCATGCTGGGGGGCTTGGAGCGCAGACAAGCAGCTAGGTGCCATGTTCCTTGTATTTGGAACAGGTGGTTCCAATTCCTCTTCCAGGGAATATTCTGGGATTGGGTTCAGCAGTTGGCTTGGGAATGGTTCTGATTCGTCAACCTCCACAGGAATGCTTCGGCTCATTCTAGTTTCTGGAACATGAGAAAGCAAACCACAGGCTCAGAAGATGGGGCAGTGCTTGGAGTCCCCGTTTTATGACCTTAAAGGACCCGGTTCAGGATGTGGTTTAAATTAACAGTAGTGTGACACCGCTGTGCTTGCAAGGCCCCAGTCACATAAAGTTATTTACTTATCCATTCCAGGCACAGGCACTAATGTTCATTAAGATATTTTATCTGGAAGACAGTTGAAGCAATATGACCAGAAGTCATTGTGTGGTGAGAACTGCTTACCAGCAAAGGGAATCCATGAGTGAAAATCACCTGCCCAATACTGAGGAGAGAGAAATGATCAGAAAGTAGGCTGCTGTGTGTTTGGAATGCATGATGAAAAAAATCCCAGGAACTGATGTGGAACAATCTCCAGGACAGACAGTTGGTTGTTAAAATCAATCAATCAATCAATCAATCAATAAGTAAGGAGCAGGATTCTGAATGAGTCTGGTTGATCTGCAAGTAGCAGAGAGGACTAGATGTGAGCCTGTGTGTGTAGCCCCCTGTCCGCATGTAGAGTGTGTGATGCACACACACCCATTGAGGGTGGAGAGGAGTCCGCCATGAAGAGTTTTACCTTTTGAACTCAGATCTATTTATTTTTTATTCCATTTGGCTATTGCTTAATAGCACTAAATAAACTTAAAAGCTAAATAATACTAAATAAAAGTTTCTTAGAAAAAGAAGCACAAGCATAAACACACTGAAAGAGGTCATAGTGACATTTTCCACTTAACAGCTTGGGTCATTTGGAGGATGTATTTACCTCTGGGCATGGTGCCTATAATGAAGGTAGCCATGACTAAAGGCTTGTTAAACTATCCCTTGGCCCCCAGAGCGGAACCCAGAATCTAAGCAATATTGCTTTTATCTCTAAAAATCGACTTAACACAATGGGGAGGGGGAAAAGCTTCCCTTGTCTTTCTAATCATTAGTTTCATGGCGGCCAGCTGTAGGGCAAATAGAGGAAAGCCTGAGAAATGGGTTGCTGTAGGGACACTGGGAGTTCACAGGAGGCTGCAGAGCAAGTGTTATAAGAGAGCAGCTATGTGTGGGAAATCCCAGTGGCTTATTCTACAGAGGGCCTTTGTACAGAGCACACTTCAAATACTAGAGAGAAAAAGGCTGTATGCGGAGTTTTAAATTCCAGCTTTGGATCCATGCAGTCTTTCAACTACCAGCGCTTCCTGAGAGCCTACTGTGCCTAAAGTCACAGAGTACATACGGTACTGTTCTAAGACAGCTTTTAGAGAATAGGAGATCACTCTATACACCCTGGGCCCACTTCAATCAAAGAAAACAGTGCACTGCAATGTCCCCCTTTCACAGAGTAGGCCAGCATTTTGCTTCGAGATGGAACCCAGGGCTTTTCACAGAGTAGGAAACATCTACTAGTGAGCTAGAGCTTTGCTCCCTATCCAGTGGGCTTACCTGTCTACTAGAAAGCCAAGCATCGTGCCCATAATTGCAATTGTGAAGGAGGCCGAGGCAGGAGAATCACTTGAGTCGAGGAGCAAACCACTTCTCTCCCTCCCTTGCCGCTGCAATCCTGACAGTCTTCCTGGCACACAGGATGCATCAGCAGCCCCCAGCCACCCTTAACCCTTCCCTTCTGTTGTCAGTGGTAGCTGCTGGCTAGGACTTTTTAAAATGACTAAGAGCCTAACATAGTCCAACATTTTACTATTTTTAAATGCACACTATCATTTTCCTGTTATAATTTGTCTACAGTGGGATACACTGGGGAATATGCTCTTCAGCTCAGCTCGTGAGGAAACAGAAGTAGTCTCTCAGGGGTGGCTGAGTCTTGTGGGATCTCCTGCAAGCATCCAGAAGCCTGCAGATGAGTGGGAGGATGAAGGGGGGGGGTGGCCATCAAGCCAGCTAGCAAAAGGATGACATTCTGTCAGCTCTTGTCATGTGATTCATATCCACTGCTCAAATTTTCAAACACTTCAGGTGCAAACGTTTCTAGCCTCCCCTGGTGAAGTACTTCCTACCAAAAGCAAAGTTTCAGAGTTGACTCTTCTAGCTCAGAGGTCTGCCTGGGGCTACAAGGAAGCTAAAAAGCACAGGTGGCAAATGTGGCCATCTCAGGTGACTTAAAACTGGTCTGCAAAGGGGCACATGGCCCCTAAGGTGATAGGAAATGAACCTGTCCTGGCAACAGAGACCCTAACAGTAAAGGTGTAGCTGTCAGTAATCACTACAAAATTAAAATGGATTCCAAGGGTTTTATTTTACTTAAAAGGGGTTTCTTTTTTGTTTGTTTTCATTTTACATACCAACCACAGTTCCCCTTCCTCTCCTCCTCCCACTCAATCCCCAGCTTTCCCCACCCATCCCCATTCACCTTCAGAGAGGGTGGACAATGAGACACACCAAACACACAAAGGGCAAGTCCTTACACCACGGTAGTAGCCCACCCCCAAAGCATAAGCTCAATTGCAAAATATTTCTGAGTACAGAATGAAAGACTAGACAGTGAAAGGTCATGGACAGTATTTCTAAAGACACGGACAGCACTGTTCTACCTGGAAGTCACTGGATCCAATACAAGAGAGAGAGCACACAGGAAGGCAAAAGGACCTACCTCAGGGCCTTTGTGCTCCTACTCTCTCTTGGAATACTGTCTCTCCAAATACCTGCATTGCTCAGCTCCTTTCTCCTCAGAGGTCTCTCCTCAGCTGTCTCCATCTCAGTGAGGTCCCCTGGGCTCCCTTGGTAAAGTGTTCACACTCTTTCTTCACTCTGTCCCTTCTTGGGTCTCTGTCCTCTCCAGCGATTATTACCATCTTACATATTCCACCAAGATATATAATGTAAATATGTAATCGTGTTTGCTTCCAAAGTATAATTTCAGGACAGCATGTCTTGTCAGTCTTCTACCCCAGCCCTAGACTCAACACCTAGAATCACACCCAGTGCTAGTGGGCACTCAGGAAAGATTTTCTGATTGGGTAAATGATCACTGTCTACTGTACAGCAGGCTTTACAGCTGAGTGGGTCCCTGGCAGGGTTGGCATTTGTAGACCAGGAGCCACCCTGCTCTAACCCTGGTCAGATGTGCCCTGCCCAGCCTCCCTGCCAGTCAGGGGAAGCAGCTCCACATGGATTAGAGAGGTTTATCAAAGATGCAGCTTTAACTATAATAAGATGTTGTGAAAATATTATTCTTTTAAAAAAAATCCAGTATTTTACTACTGCTAACCATTTCCACTTTTCTGGTTTTCTTCTAGACTAGCTCTGTGTTCTAGTCATGTGACTCTCAATCCTGCTATGGCCAATACTCCAGTCCTTGGGACAAGGCAAGTCTGGACTGGTATAGAAAATCGCTGTTCAACTAGCCCTGACCTTGGAGAAAACCTCTGACCTCTGAGAGGACAGAAGGCTTTGCAAAGGAGCCCTGCAGCCTGCGTGGCTGGGACAATTTAGAAAGACTGTAAAACCAAGGCTTCTCGGACCTGAAGACTAAGAGCATGGCTGCTACAGTGTGTCCCACTCTGGAGAAAGGGTGAGGATATGAGGAAACCTGGTGGGTGCCATGGATAAGACTCCTCTGGAATTCTCGGGGCAGATGCCAGGTCCAACTCAGAGACCATGACAGGGCAGGGCTTCCCTGCCTGATTTTTAAGTCCCTCGGGTGAACACAGTTTCAAGGGCTTTGCCAAGAAGAAAGAAATGTCAGAATTCTAAGTCTGTGCCCCTTGACAGAGTAATTTCACTTCTAAGCATTTCCTCTAGAGAAGTGTGCACACTGAGCCAAATGAAGTCTATAGAGACAAGTAAGTGGTACAAGAGAAAAAATGACTCTGGTTTTAAAAGTGTGTATATGGAGAATGAACAGTATCTTTAACAAATAATGGGGAAGTGCTCTGTGAGATGAAATGGAAACAGCTCCAAATGTATTATTAAGTTTTAAAAAAATAAAAGAACAAATCATTGTGCCATGTGGCTCTCCGTGACGTAAGACCATACATGTCCACATGGCTATGATGCAGACCTTACATGTGCGTGTCATCTACTAGAAACTAGAGTGGTGGTTATATCTGGGAAGGAAGCAAGTGGGATTCACCTTAGAACCGCCTGCACCTTGTCTCATTTATGCTGAATGTGTATCTATCTAGCAGACCCTCCGTTAGGAATATAAAGATCCACCATTAACCTGGTGTTCACAAAGATTAAGAAGCAATGCCCAATGACTCCCACTCTACCCCCAGGAGACTGTGAACTCCTTAGAATAAAAAAAAAAAACAAAAATAGTGCCCACTGGGGCTGGCTTGAGCTGCAAACAGAGGCCAGCTACCAAATACAGCCACAGTGAATGGCCATTCAGGCATGTGGCAGGGTTCCCATGCCCTCTGTTCCAACTCCAAAGCCCTTCCCTTGGCAGTTTTGCTCAGCCTCTTTGGGCTGAAAGTTGTACTTGTGATGTTTGCAGCTCTTGTGTTTGGATTCCCTCTTTTTTGAGAGAGGGTCTCACTGTGTATCCGTGGCTGCCCTGGGACTATAGACCAGGTTGGCCTGGATCAGGCCTTTGCCTCCTAAGTGTGGTGGGGTGGGGAGTGTGTATTGTAAATGGTTTTTATGTGTGTGATTGTTTTGCCTGCCTATACTCAGCACATGTGTGCCTGGTGACCTTGGAGGTCAAAAGACATTGGATCCCTGAAACTAGAGAGAGCTGATGGTGACTCAGCACATGGTGCTGAGAACTAAACCCGGGTCCCCTCCAAAAGCAGTGCCTCTGATCACTGAGCCATCTCTCAGCCCTCTTCCTTCCCATCTGTCACTTTTTCCATCTCTTCAAACCTCTAGCTTCCCTTTTCCCCTCCCAGATCAGATGCTGTAATCTACCTTCCTCCACTCACAGCAGGACTGGCTTTGGAACAAGATCTTCCCCAGCAGCCAAAGAAACTCCCTGGTGTCCCTTTCACAGAATTGCTCACACTCTTCCCTCCCGCTTTCTCTGCACACAGCCCAGCCAGTCTCCTTGATCGGCCATCAACTCTGCTCAGACCTTTTCCCAACATCCATGTCCTACTGTATTGTCTCATTCACCAGCATCTTAGAAAGGGGCTCTTGAGTCTTCTTCATAGCTCTGACCCTCGGGGCATACTGGCCTCCCTTCTTGCATGTCCATCAGACAGCTTCCTTCTCCTTCTGTTTGAGAAACAAATCTTTCTCAGGACACAAGGTAAAGGACCTAATGTCATGCTCACATTTCAGTGTGGCTCTGACTTACAGGTGGAATCATGTATTTCTCCAGTGTGAGATATACACGGAACTTAACTGCTCCTGTAGGCAGACTTCTGAATTTTGATTGCTTCCCCACCGGCTGTGTAATTAAATGTTATGACCAAGACAAAGTTACTTAACTTCTCCAGGCCTCATTTCCCTCGTCTACAAAAAGGAGGGAATTGCAACTCTGTCCTATAGGGTGTTATAAGGCTAAAAAAGTATAGCATGCCCAATGCAGAGCCTGGTACACATCTAATCCTTAAGTTATTTTTATCCAGAAAGTGACTTGGCTTTGGAATAGTATTTCTAGATGCCATCCCCTGCAGGTGTACCAGCTCCTAAGAGTGTCACCTGAAACCTAGTGTATGGAGACTGAAGCTATGTCACCAGCGAGTGTACATGAGAGGACTGCACTACATCTGACTGGCATCAGCTCATGTCCTGGGCCACAGGTAAGGACATGAGAGGTACGTACCATTCAGCTATTCCTTAATGACACACATTAAAGTGCTTTGCCAAAGCCACACAAGAGATTGGTAAAGGCACACTACCTAGGCATCTTCCAACAGTTTCCACAGGCCATTGAGATCCAGGGCTGGCAAATTTTCCCAACAAAGGACTAAAGAGCAAGCCCTTTCTGCTTTATGGTTCATATGGTGTCACTTTCTTGTATTTCACTCTGTGTGTGTGTGTGCGCGCACACACACACACAGAAGACAAGAAGTTTTTACTTTATTCTCCTGAGGCAGGGTCTCTCACTGGACCTAGGCTGACTTGCAGGTGAGGTCCTAGGATCCCCCTATCTCTAACCCCCACCACTGGTTACAGCCATGCACATCTTTTTTGGGGTCCTGAGGATCTGAACTCAGGTTCTCCTGCTTGCACAGCAAGGCTCTTACCCCCTGAGCCATCTCTTAGCACCCCACTACTTTTGTCTCTGTTGTTGTTATAACAACCCTTTAAAAATGTAAAGATAGGGCCTGGAGAGACTAAGTGGCTAAGCATGTACACTGCACAATACCTGCATTCTGTTCCCAGCATCCACGCTGGACGGCTTACAACCTGTAACTGCAGTTCCAGGAGAATCTGGTGCCTCTGGCCACCACTGTAAACTGCACTCACATGCATGTAACTCCCCCCACACACACACACATCTAAAAATCAATAAAAAGAAAATATTTCTAAGTTAATATTAAAATGATTCTTAGCACGAGGCTAGTATAGAAAGGCCTTCTGGGTTACCTTTGGCCTAAGGGCTACTACAGTTTACCAACTGCTCATAAAGATTATGCTCACGTAGCAAAATTCAAACCTAATAAAATTGATCTAGTTAAGAAATGTTGCCCTCTCTTGCCTGTCTCTTTAACAGTGACTGAATGGTTGTTGTGTGTAAAAGAGTTACAGGGATTTTTATACTGCAACTTACTTAGTTCTCACTGTGACCTGACTTGATAGGTGCTGTTGTTGGGTCTATTTTCTAATGGTTATAATGGGGAAACTGAGGTACAGGAAGGTTAAAGAATGTCTCAAGGTCCTACGGCCAGTAGCGGTTCGGCCGGGGAAGAAGGGACTGACAGATGGCTGGCAGCACAGGCAACTCAGGCCTGAGTCACTTTCAGAACATTCTCCTTGACCTGGAGGGGCGTGGCCACACACCTTCAGTGTTCAGTCAGACTCTACAGGAGGAAGCCTGGGTGTTTCCCCTCCTGCCATTACAATGGAGGGTGCGGGAGACTCTAGAGGCATCTTGATTTGAAAAAAGCACTTGATTGGATCTCATTAAATTTTAATCATAAACTGAATTCAAAATAAATTGGAACCTGGATGACAGAGCACAAACAAAGGGCGATGATAAATGGCAATGTGGCTGGGAAGGGGATGGCTTCCAGGGGACATCTCTGAGGCAAGGACGGATGGGATCTAATGAAGGTGTTGTGTCCCTGGAGGAAGACAAATAAATAGTACAGCAAGGGACAGAGGAAGGGCGAGAGTGAGCAGCCTGGGTAATTAGTAAATGCCTTAACAGCTCCTACATAATCAAGACTAGCCCATCCAACTGCTTAGATTTTGGGTTTGCTTTTTGAGACAGGGTCTTATGGAGCCCAGTCTGGCCTTGCAGTCCTGACTCCTACCTCCACCTCCTAAGTGCTAGGATTATAGGCATGCACCACTGTATAAGGCTGGATATTTTTTTAAATGTGTATATACGTATGTTGGCTTATGTGTGGGGTACATGTATGTGTGTTTGTGGAAGCCCAAAATGAGCATCAAGTGTGTCTCTCATTTGAAAAAGCTGACACCATGTACCTTCTTCAGTTATTCTCCACCTCATGACTGAGGCAAGGTCTCTCCCACCTTGACTTTGCGGGTAGCATGGCCAGCCAGCTGGGGATTTTTTGTCTCTGTTACCCCAACACTGAGATTCTAGGTGGGACACCACAGCCCCTTGGCTCTTAGATGGGTTCTGGGGATCTGTACTCCAGTTCTGAATTTGTTTTGTAATGTCAAATAAATATTACACATTTATAGTTGGGAGGTTCTAAAAATCCAATTTGGATCAGATACTTTCAATTACAGTTTCTTGATAACAGATTTACTCTCTAGGGAATAATTTAAATTTTATTTTTACATGTATTTTTGTGTGTGTGGTGTGTTGCCATGGCACCCATGCACAGGTCAGAAGACAGTTGAGCATGGGTGCTCCCTTTCCCACCATGTAGCTCTTTGGCTCACACTCAGGCTTTCAGCTTGGTGGTAAACCCCTTTATGACCTGAGCCATCTTGCTGGACCCCAGAGAGGAATTTTTTTCCTAGTGTGTCTAAAAATCACAGATCTCTAGAAATATCTGTAAATTCATGAATTTCTATGTGTATTGCCCAAATGTATGCAAATTACCAGAAGGTTGATTTGCTTAGTGGAAGCTTGATTTGGGGTGAGCTGGTCAGCTGATTCAAAAACTCCAGGGAGCAAACACTTCCAAGCTGACTTGCAGAATTTCCCTGAGAGAGAAGTTGTTCCGTTAGGGTTGCCAGAGGCTTTGAGGCAGTAGGAGCTTTGGAGACAAGAGGCCATTTGCTGGACTTTGCACAGGAAGACTCACATCAGGCTGAGAGCGGTCGTTAAGCTCCATTCTGACTAGAGGAAGTGGCCTTGGGACTCCAGAGAGGAGGGAGACTTCTGGGAAGAGACTGCCTACCACATAGAAAGCCGCTAATAAAAACATTTAGAGAAACAACCTCTCCCAGCTTGGGGGCTTTTGTTGCCATTGTTGGGTTGGTAGGTTTTTGGTCTTTCTAATTCCTAATTCAGTTCAGGTTCCAGACTGAAAAGGAAGGGTCTGGAGGAAAGAAGACAGGGAACCACTATGGCCATGGGAGACGGGCCTTGTAATCTACATGTATGACAAGTGCAGGAAGGGCCAAAGGGACTGTCACAGGAAGCGGGCCAGCGGCTTTCCTATCCAACTCAGGATAGGAAAAGTTCAGAGATGAGTGTGAGAGGAAAGGAAGAGCGTGGAAGGCTGGGCATAGCCAAGTTTCCTTCACCACTCAGGGAGTTGCCAAGACCCGGTGCAGTCTAAGTCTGCAGGGCCGCAGAGGAGGATGGGCTCTGTGGGTCACCCACCCATCCAAAGGGCTTGATAGGTGTCAGCAGTGTCATGGGGAATTGAACCAAAGTGGCAGCATGCTGAGGACGCCACATGGATGAAAGTCCACCCTTCCCTAGCTGGTTACGGCCTGTTGCCTCCAAGAAGGTCTGCGTGCAAGCCTGCATGCACACGTGTGCACCAGCAGTGAGCAGAGCACTCGAGTGTGAGCAAACATGGGCTCTAGGAGGCATGCTGGGTAGGATACAAGGAATGTTGGAGTGGGAGAAGAAACCCTGTGTTTTATGAACTAAAAATATCTGGGTGACCAAGTATTGAGAAGAAGCAAGAGAAGCCTGGGGGACACTTCCAGAGTCTCGCTGTCAGCTGCTGCTAGAGGAAAGCCAGCTGATAAGGAGCTAGGATTGAACATTTGGGCCATGTAGTTGGATGTGAAGAGAACTGGAAGACTGTGCCCTTTCCTATAGCAGTTGCCTACAGTTCACATGTGTATGTTTTTAAAGGCTAATCTAAAATTGCCTGCAGCAGAAAACGATTTGAGTTCAGGACCTATCTGAGATTTCCATTCTGCAACGTATAAAACATTGATTTAATTTAGACAAGCCACTCCACCATAATCTGTCTTGCCGAATGCCTGTTAAATGATGCCTGGAAATACGACTTCTCATCTTTTACTTTTCAGTGTATCTGAAAGTCACTAATGTCTTCATCCTCCGAGGTGTGGGCTTAAAGATGCTGTGTCTTTGTACCCGCTCAGAATCCCTGAGTGAGAAAACTCTCCTTCCCTCCAGCATTCTGTCACATGCTCCAGACCTCACTCCTGCTTAGCTAGCCCTGCACAGTGAACAAACACATCACAATAGCTGCATCGAGCATCTCCTCACACTTGTGGAATGACTGGGAAGAGCAGCATTAGGTTCAGAATGGCTGTGGTGCACCATTTACCAATCAAAGCCAGGCTGGCAGCCACAGGGAGCCGCTACCCTGGTTTAGATGGTAAGGCTTCAGATTGAAAATAAGGATCAGGAACTCACCACAAGCAAACTATGTTAGAAGTCTGGCACCCTTATTCCAGAGTACAGAGAACCATCTATAAACACCAAGATCTGTACTAGAGCAGTATAACCTACAGAATTTAGCAATACCCAAAGCCCCAAATCTGCCCCTCCCCTCACCTAGAACCCACTGAAACGCTACTGACAGAAACTGCTCAAAAGAAACAGTAATAATTTTTTTAAAAAGCAGTGGTTTGGAAAAGGTTAAGGACCTTTAATAATGACCTTGTGTAGCCACCAGCCTTACATGGTGCTAGGATGTATTTGACTGTTCCCTTTCTCCTCCCATTAAAGGCCCACACACTGACTGCCAGGCCAGGGGTGTCTTCCTGCTCTAGCTCCTGGCCTCTGAAGCAGGATCTGCTGCCAACCCTGGAGCCTGCCTTGACTCTCAGCAAACACATGGGACATGAGCTAAATTCAAGAAATCCCATTTCCCCCATGTGGTTAAAGCCAAAAATGATGGCTGGATTCTAGGCAGCCCTCCTGCAGAGCTGCAGCTGACACCCTACCCCCTCCACAAGCTGTGTGCCCTGACAGCTGCTTTACCTTCGGCCTGGAAAACAGATGAGGGAAGCTGAAAACCTTTTTAAAAGTTTCTATGCACGGAGCCTGAGTACCTCTACCGTGTTTGATGGCATGCCAGGTTCTAGGGGCTGGAAAAATGTAAGAAGCAAAGGCCTTCCTAATGGACTAGTAGCAGAGGTGAAATTTATATGTGTAATAATCAGTAAACAAAACATGTCTTCTAAGACCACCCATCACGGTACCCTTCTGGGACTACCCTGGCCTGTTTTCTTGGAAAGGAATTTAGACATAATCATGTTAGACATAATCACACACACACACACACACACACACACACACACACACACACACACACACACACACACACACTGTGGATGAAGAAATCCAGGCTTCTGGGAGCCAAAGAGAATTGCCTAAGAGATGGACCCACACAAAGAGGAGGGGGAACTTGGAACCAAGTTTTCTGACCTCTTTTAAAATTATTAATTTGATCTCTTGTCACTCCTTTAAAAAAAAAAGTCTCTGTGATCTGAGAGGCCACCATGAACTAGGAAGTCACAAGAAGGCAGTTTATAAGACCAAGTGTTTTTCCCCTGGTGTCCCCAGCACTGTCCAGACCCAGCAAATGCCTGGCTAAGGAGAATGGAGGGGGGCGGGTGTCGAGCACTTCCTGACCCAAGAATGTGATGTTGATTCCCCACCCCCACCCAATATAAAACCAGGACAACTGGGAGTTGGCCTTCCCGGCTCCGTCACTGACGTGTCTGGGGCTGGAAGCCAATCATTTAATCCTCGTCACCACGGCTCCCTCCAACAGTTTTGATTTTGTTTAATAGACAGGGTCTTGCTCCGTAGCCCAGGCTAGCCCCGAACTCACTAGGTAGCTTGATTTCTTGATGGAAACCCGCGGGTAGCTTGATAGTAGTGTGCTCCTCTCACGAAAGAGTTAACCTCAGCCCGGCCCGGCTGAAACTCCAAACCGAGTCACAGAGCTTACTGGAGCTCTGTGTAGTCTCAGCTCAAAGCTGGTCTCCAGATGAACAAGGTAAAAGCAAGGAGATGGGAGAGGGCGGAGGGAAGTGAGGAGAAAGCAGTGGACTGGAAAGCCCGTGGTTAAAGGGGTCGGAGCAGGCCCAGTGGGATCACTCACCTCCGATCGCCACTCACAGGCAGGCCCGGGGGTGGTCGCTGGCTCTGCTCCGGGGCTCCACCTTGGGCCGTTCAGCCCTCCCTCGGCCTCTCCAGGTAAGTGGTGGAGCAGGCTGCGAAGCAGGAAGTGAGTGGATGCTGTATGCAAATCTCTATGGGGAGGAAGCCTTGCTCCGCGGGCTCCCCGTGGACAGTGAATCAACCGCCTGAATTTCTTAAAACAGAAACCTCTTTCATTTACCAGAGAGAGTGAGCAACCAATTAGGCGGCGTCCTGATTTTACCACCCAGATAAGAAACTGAGGAATGCCCCGGCCTCGGGGTTACTGAGGTGCCTGAGAAGGTGTCTCGGGGAGACTGAACTTGAATGTTCAGATTGCTTATTCATTAGCAGCTTCAAACGAGGAGACTGGGCCTGGGAAGTCGGAGGAAGAAAGAGTTTTTACTGTGTTTTTTAACTCCCTAAAACAGATTTGCTGCCCATAGATTCACTGACTACAGCCCTGTGCAGGAGTGCATACACACACACACACACACACACACACACACACACGCATATACACATACACACACATACACACACACCCTGGCTTCACATACACACACGCCCACACACGTACACACACACACCCTGGCTTCACACATGCACACACATACACACACACACACACACACGTACACACGCACACATACACACACGCAAACATATACACACGCCCCTGGCTTCTCATTTCACGATCTTACATTTATTTCTTCCTTTCCCTTTGTTTATTCAGTAGCCTACAGAATTTATCGCACAAAGGGGGATCCTGGAGGCAGGATCCACATGATACCACAGCAATGTGTGTGGATAATACAAAACCAGGTGATTTCCAATGCACTAGAGGGTGATGTGAACCAGTCTAAGGGTGAATTCAGCCATGTTATCAACCAGCAGGGCTCTTCACTGCATCCCAGCTGCTGGACTTGCTCACCTCAGACTGAACAGCCTTTGAAGCTGGCTGGACCCTCCACAAGTCCTAGAATACCTCCAGCCGGGTTATATCAGGTCGACCCAAGTATTACACTTGAAATCAGTTGTTCCACATAAATTGTAAGCAAAGGGAATGAGGCTTGTTTTTAAACAATCATGATAAAGGGTATATATTGCGGTGTGTTTTTACAATGGAGTACTATGTAGATGTTAAAACAATAAGTATTTCTATTTGTACAAATTAACATGAAAAGAGGCTCTAAGAAATTATTTAATGAAACATTATTTTTGATAATACATATGATTACACAGAGAGAGAGATGTTTACGAGTCCCCAGCATCTAGGTCATTGCCCATGACATTGTAGACAATCACTCTATACATGTTGAATGATCGAGTTAGAAATGCTTGGAGTTGGACCTCATAAGCACAGGCCTGTTATTCCCATGTTTATTACTTCCGCCTTGAATTTTATGCTTCAGAAATTATTATCAGATCTTTTGAGGAGATGGAGGCAAATGGCATTCTTTGTGAAATGGATGAAACCAGGATAATGGGGCGGGGGCCTGGGGGAGGCTATCGGAGTTAGATGAGAACAGGAAAGGAGAGAACAGAAGAGCAGCAGGGGAGAGGGGAAGACCATTTTCTGTAGCTGTCCTTAAATGGGCCGAGTAGAGCCTCAGAAGTGCTTCTGGAAAGTTCCACCTTTGGAACCCTTTACCTTTTCTTCCTGTTCGCCACTCAACGAGACCTGTGACGTGAGGGCCTGTGGGAAAGGCACCAAACACTGACATTCTGCCCACAGTTGCTGGGCCTTCTCCTCTCTAAAGCCTCCTGAGCTTGGGGAATGGGCCCCTCCTGGAAAGCAGCCCAAGGATGTAAACTGTTTACAGAGAGTCTCCCTGACTGAGAATCGTCCATCTGAGCAAACCTACTAAGATTTAACTGAAATACAGACGACAGAGGGCATGCCTAAGGCCTGGGACATAAACTCCTCCTGTTCCGTGACGCTTCCCACAGTTGTCCAGATGCCCATGTGCTCTTCTGCGGACCTTTGTACACTTTTAATCCCAAGAGCAGTCCTGTGAGGTATAGTGGCACTGTGCCTTTGAGGAACACAAGGCTCAGGAGCATCAAGTAACTCCTTCATCTCACTCCAAGCTGCCTCTCTCCCCCTCGGCTGCTCATGTCTGAGTGGAGCTTGAGTAGTTCACTTTCTTTACAAAACCCCTTACAATGCCCGAGAGGGAGGAAAAGGAAGCCATAAACGGGCAGGGCCATGACTGTGCCAGTCACTCTGGATGCTTACATAAAAACTGCTGCTGTCAAAGAACAAGATATCAGATCATGGAGTCGATACGGGCCAACCATTTCCTCCTAGTAGAAATCCATGATGGACATAAGAATGTAGTTTATTACACTTGGTAATTTTGTACACAATCAGATAAAGGCAGTTCACTCCACTCCCATGAAACTAAGCCAAACCATGGCACCTACTGCTCAGCATTAATCTATGAAATAAAGGAAAACAGACTAATTTTTCTTTTTACAAACCTCATTTTCCCATTTTTAAAGCTCCAATTATAATCATGAGACAGGAAAGTGAACTATATTGATCTCCCATGTATAAAGAGAGATAGCCACCATCATGCTGTCGTCTGAAAATGCCCTTGTTCAAAGGGTCCTGAGCATCAATCTTGGGCTGGATGACTTCCCACAAAAGAGTGACCATGCCTTTAGTATCTGTCTTGTACTGGACATTCACACCAGTTTCCTAACCCTGAGTCAGCACTGGCTCAGTCCTGACATGTACTAGGTACTGACATACAAGCAGAAACGTCTCAACACTTTCTTGGGTCTCCTTCAGAGGACAGTGGTGGCAATGCAGCCATTCTGACTGATTAGTCACTAGACAAGGCAGAGAGCCCACTGCATGCAAGTCTCTCCACTGCTCATGAGCCTCTCCATTCCATATGAATCCACCCACTGCACACGAGTCTCTTCCTTGCATATAAACATATGCATTCCTCTACTGCACATGAGTCTCTCAACTGCATATAAATCCATCCATTGCACATGGATCTCTCTGCTACATATGAATCCATCCTCTGCACACGAGTCTCTTCATTGGATATGAATATATGAATCTCTCCACTGCACAAGAATCTCTCCTGTTCTGCTTAGCTGCCTCAGTTCAGAGCAGAAGCAGCATGGTCCTAGCCACACCTCCACCATTTCAACCTGGCCCTGGTTCCAGTTGCTACCTGTCCAGGTGGCCCCTTCCTTTGGGTGACATCTTCTCTGGGCATGTTTTCTGTCCTATTGACAGACAGAATCAGGACCTTCAGAACCTAACAGAGGTCTTGGTATCACAGACTCAGAGAGAAAGGGTGAGTTTCAGACTTTCTCCCTTAGAGGTCTGGATGATTTGAATGTGGCCTCCATCAAGTCACATCCAGTGACTGAATGGTCAATGAAAGAGTGTTAGGAAGTGATAGACACTGAGGGCAGAGCTCTGATGAATGAGATTGGTGACCTAAAAAGAAGTCTGCCTCTTTAGCCTTTTTACCATCTGAAGAGGCAGAGGAGCTACCCGTGAAGGGGAGACCTTTGGCAGACATGAGATCTACTGGTACCCGGTACCCTGTTCTTGGATTTCCCAAATGCCTGAACTCTGATAAAGAAATGTCTGTTGTTTATACATTTCCTAGTCTAGAATAGCCTCCTTTAGCTCATAAAAGCTACATCCCAAACTCATAAATCCCGAACCACAGAATACTAAGCCCTGTAAATACCATTTCCCCCTATGCATACATATCTACAATTGTTTAATTTATAAAGTTGACACAGTAAGAGATTAACAACGGATAATAATAAAATAGAAGTTATAACTCTATTGTCATAAAATTATCAACATCATTACTTTTGTTCTTTGGTGTATCACTGTTAAAGTAAAACAAAGATGACTGGATTCAGTGGCCTGGATGGAAAATGTCTCTCACAGTCTCATTTGGTTTAGAACTTGAGATGCTGTTTGGGAATGTAGTGGGACCTTTGGGATGGGATGTGTGGCTTTGGGAGGTGTGTCACTGGGGTTGGGCCTTTGAGAGTTACAACCTTCCCTATTCCCTCCCCAGCCCTTACGCTGCTTCCAGATCAGCTGCTGAGCTCTGGCCACTGGGCTTCTTGCCCTAAATGACCCTCTCCCCTTTCAAGTTGCTTCCATCAGGTATTTTGTCAGAGTGTCCAGAGAAGTCACAGGCACAGGTAGGTGTGACAGGCTGACCAGCACCTCACCAGACTATTCAGATGAGACACAGTTGTAATTTTTAAAATTACATTCATTATTTATTTATTTTTGTCGGCGTGTGTTTGGGGGAGGGGCACACATACCTGTACTATACCATGTATGCATACATGTCAAAGGAAAACTTTGAGGAGTTGGTGCTTTTCCTTTGACCATGTGGATCCTGGGGATCGAATTCAGGTGATGAAGTGTGAGGGATTATGCTGTTACATTGTAAATAATTATCCCACCCACTGGTTTAATAAAAAGCGCTGATTAGCCAAAGGCAGGCAGGAAGTGTGGGCGGGGCTACCAGACTAAGAAGACTCTAGGAACAGGCAGAACAGAGCAGAATGCCAGAGAGAAGTCAGAAGAAGCAGAGGACAACCATGCTGCTCTGAGAAAAGGTACCGAGCCCCATGGCTGAACAGGTTAAGAATCATGGGTTAGTTCAAGGGTAAAGAGTTAGCAAGTTATATGCCTGGGCCTTAGGTCAATCAGCCTAAAACTAATTGTAAGCATCTGTGTGTCTCTGCGGGTCTGTGGGTCTGTGGGCCTAAACCTTGAGGCTAGGCCCGAAAGTCCGGACCAGAAACTGCACACTACAATGAAGCTTGGCCGCAAGCTCTTTTACTCACTAAACCCTCTCACAAGCTCCTGATGCACAATTTAAAATGGAAGAATTGTTTATTTCTGGAAATTTCCATCTCATATTTTCAGGCTCTATTTGATGCACACAACCTCAGGTGACTGAAGCCCAATAAGAGGGATTGCTGTAATTTGTTGTAGATGCAGGTCCTCTTGAAGATTAGTCTCCTTTCTATGAAGTTCAGGCTTATTCAGCTCCATCTCTTACTTGGGGCGTACTGGGAACAGCAGATTTGTCAAGCTACAAAATAGCCTGTTAAACCATTACCCAAGGCAACGGGTGCCTTTTACCAAACATTTGCATACTTGAAGGGGAGCATTCTAAAATTCTGGGGAAAGCCAGAGATTACCTGCTCCTGGGTGGCTTCCTGTGGTTCCTTGGATCTGAAGTTTGGGGCAGTGTCTCTTGAGTAAGCCCTACACTTGAGGCTTCCTGTTAAAACCACCGAGTTATTAGTAGCTGGCCTTCAGGCTGCCCTCGGAGCACTGGGGCTCTGCTTAGTGGTGTAGTGCTCATTTGGCTCTGGTGCTCCTAGTCCATGCCTGCACCAAGACCAGATGACAGGTCTTAGAAGCTGATTAAGTACAGGCCGATGCTAAGCACTTTGGAGAGTCAGAGCTCCCGTGTGAGGTGGGTTCTCCAGGAGAAAAATAGCAAAGAGGTCGTCCCGGGTTCTGCTTCCTAGGGGGGCTGAGTACAGCTGGGAGGGTCAGATGAGGGAAGTGGGTTGGAAAAGAGGCAGAAGGAAGTTGACCAAATGGCATGGAGCCCAGTAGAGGAGGAGGCAGAGCCCAGGCGGCTTTTGTGGAGATGCTAAGAGAGGAGAGGCAGTGAGGATCTCTAACACCCATTGGTGTGTGCCCCATTGTGTAAGTCCTGGCATCCAGCCCTGTATTTTCCCCAGTCCTTTTAGTTAGATTCACACAATTGCTTGACTTCTGGATATGGCCCACAGGCAGCTTTATTTAGTTCAAATAAAAAGGCTGAAGCCTGGCATAGTGACACATGCCTGCAATCCTAGCACCCAGGAGGTAGAAGCAGGAGGATGAGCTCAAGGCCAGCCTGGGCTGCATGAAACATTGCCCCCCCGACAACAAACAATAACAACAATAAAAACCCACAATTAAAAAGAATAAACATTAGTATGGTCACTTGTCAAAACTTGAAATTCTTGTACACTGTTGGTGGGAAAATAAAATGGTACACTGCTATAGGCTATAGCAGACTGGTTATCATATGATCCAGCAATTGTGTGTGCTTGTGTGTGTGTCCAGAGGAGCTGGAAATTAACGCTTGAGCAGGTATCCACACCCTTGTATTTATAGCAGCATTATTACAATTATGAATGCGGTGCATACATAGGGTAGAATATTAATGAGACTTAGGAAGAACATGAGGATGTGATGCTCTAACACATATGAACCCTTGGACGCCTGCTCGGTAACATTATCACAGAAGGACAAATGTTGTAAGAACTACGTACATGAGGGGTCTAGAGTAGTCTCTTCAGATGAAAAGAGCTTTGGAGAATCAGACATTAAAATCCCAGCCTACCCCTGTGTGCCACCATCACCCTGGCACCTGATTGGACAGTCCACATTCAGGGGGTTGCCCAGGATACCAAGCAAGTGCCAGTATCACAGAAATTGGTCTTGGGGAGCCCTGGTCTCTCTTTTCTTTTCCCTTCCTCCAATACTTGATTTTTTTGGTGCTCATATTTCCTCCCTGCCCTTCCCTCATGAAAATATGCTGAGTGGGGGAGGGGCACCTGATCACTCATTTATACAAATTCACGGTGTGAATTTGAATCAATGGGCTGCCTCTCCAAGGGATACTTGCATTTTAAGCCTTATCACCTTCTATGAAATGAAAGGCTTTGTTTCATACTGAAGGACTTTCAGGCATCAGGGAGCAAGAAGGGAGGGGTCAGAGGGGAGCCGTGGCAGGTAGGGCAACCATAACCCAAGAAATGCATTAAATGGCAGGAGCTTTAGGCCAAGTTAGAGGGAGGTGTATTTAATGGACAGGCCGATCTGCAGGGCTCCACGGAGATGTGAAGTAGGAGGCAGGGGAGCTAAGTGGCCAGGCAGTTTATGTTAAACCCTGCTGATTGAGCAAGCCTTGCCTCCTGATTTCCACACTCCAGACTCTGGTTTTATCATCAGAACTATTCACACCCAGGAAAAAGAATGCAGGGGGCTGATTTCCTTAGGGTATCATTTTCCTGACAGCTCTCCATTCCTGTTCTCTGCTTGTTGCATTGTAAAATTCCAAGCAGCTGGGTTTGGCAGCTGTACATCTCTGTCCAGAGAGCCTGAGCAATCTTTTTTTTTTTTTTTTTTTTAAATGCATGGCTGGCATAGAATGTTATGCATTGTGTAAGGCACATCATGTGTATGTGTATGCACGTTTTTAGTGCTTCTGACTCAAGATAGCAGCAGCCCTCGGGAGTGGGAGTGACAGGCGACACTGCCAACAACATGCAGGTTCAAAGCTTGTATCTGACATAGGCTTTCAGGTTACAACACCACCTCCTGCCCGCATACGACCTTGGAAAGTGTAACATTGTCATACCTCTGTATGGGTAAGAGATAAGGTGTCTGTGTCGTGGCTCACCATGGCTACAAACTTGGTGGGATATGGGGCTTCTTTCTAGCTCACAGCTTCCTGAGGAGAGGCAGTGTATCCTGAAGCCCTACCAAATCTCTCATGCCCTCCTTGCCAGCACAGACTGCACATGTATCCAGAAGCCCTTGAGGCTGCTTTGGGAGTAAAGGAGATGTCCTGTGTGCTTTGTCTGGTGTTTCACTCAATAAAGATTAGCTACTGTCATCCTAATAAATATTAAAGAAACGCACAACTCAACTAGCATGCCTGAATCTGATCTGAGTCAATAATGTAAGAAAAACAGCTCAACTCACAACAGTAGATAATACTAAAATATTCATGCATAGTGATGAGTTGAATTTTTATGCTAATCATTGAATAAGGATTTCTTGAATCTCAGAGAATTTAATACCAATCAGAAATGTCCCTGCAATTGAGGAAATAGCCTAGAAGAAGCCAATTGTAGAAGTGCTAGGTAGCTTTGTTGAGGATCATTAAGATAGAGAGCTACTTCCTCCTAGTCAAAAGAATTGAATCTGAGTTCTCTTTCTGGCCCTGGGTGGAGAATTATCAGTCTAAACTGCCCAAAACATTACTATTATATTCTCATTTAAGAGTAAGTCCAGTTGGGCCTGTCAATCACCAGGAGTCCACGCCCTCAGGAAAGCCAATTCACTTGAAGATGCTGGAGATAGGGGAATAAATATCCCCTTAATGAGATAATGTACATAGACTCCCAGAAGTACCCCCTCCCAATTCAGCTGTTTACAGATCTTTATTGCTAAGAGTGCCTGCTATCCTCAGTTCTAACTCCAAAAATTTAATCCCTCACCCCACGCCATCTCTTCTTGGGTCCTGGCCACATCTTCATCATGCATTGGTCCCTCACCCCGCGCCATCTCTTCTTGGGTCCTGGCCACATCTTCATCATGCATTGGTCCTCTTTATAGGTCTTTCTCCAACCCCTCAGACACCCAGCTGTTTGTCACCCCCTCCCCTTGCTGAACCTGCCTACTCTCTTGAACCCTGACTCAAAAAGCATGTCATCTCCTTCCCATCTCCCTCCTCCAGGAAGCTGTCAACCATTCCTCTCCTTCTCCCTCCTCCATCTCCCTCCTCCAGGCAGCCCTCGAGGTTTACAGCTTGCTGGCCCTGTGGTTTGCTCCCATCCTCCAATAAAATAATCCTCAAGCTTCCTTCCCTCTGAGTCTATTTGAAGTTGTTTTATTAATGAGACCATGAATCCACAAAGGAAAACTCCAGTTCTCCTTTGGCCTCTCCTCTGCTCTGCCTTGCCTAGAGTGGTCCCCCTGGGGACAAACTGATCTTGGAGATCATAACAAGTTATCCTCACTCTAAGCTTGGTGCCTGTAGACTGATGCTTTCCTAGAAGAAAGTTGTATATCCCATTAATTTAAGAGATTTTTCCTCTCTCTCACCCCTGCTTATTTGGCAGGCAGCATGGGGAAGAAAGAGTAAACACAGCTAGTGGTGCTGTCTAGAAAGAGACGTCTTAGAATTGCAGCTTAAGTACGGAGGCCAGGAAGATTACACCAAGGCAGAGACAGACAGAGACAAAGAGACACACAGAAAGGGAGAGAGACAGAGGCAGAGGCAGAGACAGGCAGACCAAGGCAGAGAGTGATGGAGATAAATTGCACTTTTACATTATGCCTGTCCCCAAACCCTGAAGCTCCTACAGCTGCCCCGCCCCTGGAAACCTGGACACCGAGGAAAGACCTTGTGAGAGCTAACCCAAGGCGGAGGGACATAACTCAGTGCTACTTTGTGGGCCTAAGGATGACTTTGATCTCCAGAATCTGAGTTTAAAAAACAAACAAACAAACAAAAAAACAAAAACCCAGGCTTTGTGGTTCCTAGTTGGAATTCTCATGCTTGGGAAGTGGAGACAGAAGTTCCCTGAGGCATTCAAGCCAGTTAGCCTGGCTAAAGGCCATTTCAGGTCAGTGAGACTGTCTCAAAAACAGTGGTAGACAGCACTCAGGGAATGACATCTGAAGTTGTCCTCTGACCTCTATATGACCTCCCCCAAACACACACAGAGAGGGGGGAGAGAGAGAGAGAGAGAGAGAGAGAGAGAGAGAGAGAGAGAGAGAGAGAGAGAGAGAGAGAGAGAGAGAGAACTCAAGCTCCTTTTGTTCAGTTCAGTATGATCTTCCCAGAAACAGTCCAGACTACATTCATCTCTCCTTTGCCCTTGGTTTGGATTCAAGAAAAGCCTGTGTAGTGTGCTTCCCCATTTAGTGAGACTAGGCCCTGAGGTCTTCTGACTTCTGTGGGAACAGCCTTCATGGGCCCCCTTGTTCCTTAAAGATGTGCCAACTGACCTCCCTACACACCCATGTTCGCCTGGGTCCTCCTGGGAGGTACTGTGACTGGCTACACATACATACACCATGCTCACCTGGGTCCTCCTGGGAGGTAGTGTGACTGGCCACACACACACACACACACACACACACACACACACCATGCTCACCTGGGTCCTCCTGAGAGGTAGTGTGACTGGCCACACATACATACACCATGCTCACCTGGGTCCTCCTGAGAGGTAGTGTGACTGCCCCCCACACACACACCATGCTCACCTGGGTCCTCCTGGGAGGTAGTGTGACTGGCCACACACACACACACACACACACACACACACACACACACACACACACACACACACACACACACCATGCTCACCTGGGTCCTCCTGAGAGGTAGTGTGACTGGCCACACACACATACAAACACACATACACACACCATGCTCACCTGAGTCCTCCTGGGAGGTAGTGTGACTGGCCACACACACACACACACATGGAACAGTTAGTCGGGTAAACTGCTACCCAGAAGAAAAGACCGCTTACTTCAGCCTTCACTGAGGCTAGGCACGGTCACTTGAGGGAAATATGAAAACTGGTGCGCACTGAAAATCAGACATTTCCCTCTGGAGAGCCAGTGTATAGGACAGCACTGCCCATGGATGCCTGACCCCGTGACCAGAGAAGGGCCGATCAGAACCCACTGAGGCAGCAGTTCTCACATCAGAATATTCTGGAGTCTCTGTGACCTTTGCAGGCAGCAGAGTGACGGGCCCCGCCCGCCTCCTTACACGTCTAGAACTCAGGTATACACATGCAGTGACTTGTTTCCTGTATCCAGTATCCTTTATTGTTATATTAGCAAAGACAGAGACTCCGAGAAAGGGGTCCTGACCTGAGAGGCACCTGCCTGAGAACCCATGTGAAACAAGAACAGGGCAAGACAGGCCAAGAGGACCCGCTACGCCAGCACCTGCCTAATCCTTTTCTGTCACAGGCTGAGACTTCAGACTCTGAACACACAGGACTCGCCTCAGAGCTAACAATTGTGAGGTGTCGTGAAACGCATAACTAGACTAGCAGAGAACCCAGTTCTACCTACAAGTCTTCTGCTGCTTAAAGTCTTGAGTTATGACACCCCTGCTTGAATAGAAAACGGCCTGGACAGAAGCACCCTGACTGAGAGGTGACAGATCCAATGTGCGCCTTGGGATCATTTTGCGCTGATTCTTGTAGAGAACCCTGGAGCTGGCTCAAGTGTCCAAGGACCAAGTTCTCAGCACAAAGGAGATTTATTTGCCCCAGAGGGACAAAAAGCAGAAAAGCAGGGATAACAGACAGAGACAGGAGACAGGGGATGAGGAGGAAGGGGAAGGAATGAGGGAGAGGGGGAGGATGGACAAAGGACCGCCTGTGCATTCAGAGGACACAGACTTGGCCCATAGGAAAATGATGGTTTATAAAGGGAAAGGGAAACCCTGTGTTAGGATGAGGTGTTTAATTTTAATTGGGCATGTTAATTAGGTGAGCCAATGGGGGCTTTTGATTTTCGGACTTCAAGACTTTTATAGCTGGACTTTGGTAGTCGGTCTCAGGAGGAGGGGGTGGCCAGGTAAGGGACTAGACCTTGGTGGCTAGCTTTGAATGTAATCTAACAGTAATGGTTTTTTAGCAAGGCAGAGGGAATGGGGGGAAGGGCAAGCCCTGCCACAGCTGTGTTTGCCCTGCTCAGGCTGGCAAGAGCCCCTTAATCCTATCCTTACTAAGTCCACATCTCAGGACCAGTTTCTGCCCTGCATCCTAGACTGCCCTGGAAGAGCCTTCTTTGATGGATGCAGTACTCAGTGAGGGGAGGCTAGATCTAATCTTAGCTGCCCAGAAACCTGCACAGCTCTGTCTGGCTGTACATTGCCCAACTTTCCCTCAGAGAGTGAATCCTGACTGGGGCCCATTGGACAGTCCGTAAGCAGAGGTTTTTTGCCCAGTTCATGATGAGGCATTTCCCTTCAGGTCAGAGGCAGCAGCCAATGGCTGCACTTCACTGTGCAAAGGCCTGAAGTTCTCCACACACCTAAAAAAGCTCCTAACCCTTCATCTCTGGAGTCACTCCGAGGCTTCAGCCCTCATCTCACGCTGTAGAATTTTTGAAGTGTCTCAGAGCTGCCTCCTATTCTGAACTCTTGTCCCCACAAAATACGGATGCAGCTCACCCTGACCCACCACTCTGTGCTGCCATCCCCATCTAGACGGCTGCTCCCTGCCTCACCATTCCTGCCAGTCCTTCTGTTTGCTCAAAGGCCACCATTGCAATTCTGTTACACATAACAGATTTTAGCTGGAGATCAGTTCTTGGAAAAGCAAGGAGATGGTTTAAAATGGACAATGTGGGCTTGGAAGCCAGCCTGCATCCTTGCCTAAGCAAGCATCTCAACGGTCAGCTTTCACCCCTGGGGTCATTCTCTTTCCAGAGCCTTCTCTTCCCCCTTCAGGGTCTCCAATACATCTCAACACCACACAAGGAATACAAGAACCATGAGAGCTTGATCAGCCAGCGTTGTCCAGCCCCTTCCCTTGGCAATGCTCTCTCAACTATTTCCAACTCTTTCTTACAGTCAACTAAGTAAAGACATAGTAATCCCACAGGCAGCCACCTACCACCAAGATCAATACTATCCATGTGCTTTATTTACATGGAGTGGCTGGCAAAGGAAATCAATAGAAATCCGGAAACAGTTTGCTTACTCCACTTCTGGGTTTGGCCCCAAGACTCAGAAGCAGGTGCTTGAACAGTTATTTGTGTGTGCGCCCAAGCTCAAAGCAGCATGAGTCTCAATAGCCCAACAGTGAGAACATGAAACTCTTCTAGCAGATGGATAAACAGAATAAGACACAAGCATACAATGGGCTGGGCCTGTTGCATTACATTCTTCATGTAATGGCACAGAAGAGCCTTTAAACTATGGCGCTGGGTTGAAGAGATGGCTCAGTGGGAGGTGTTTAATGCTCAAGCTGATCCCACCATGGAAGGAGAGAACCCTCAAAGTCATCTGCCAACCCCTACACATACACTGTGGTACATGTGAACCTGTACACACACACACAGGGAGAGAGAGAGAGAGAACAATAAAAAATAGCTTCCCAGATACAGAAAGGTGAAGTAGTTGTTACCAGAAGTTGAGGAGGTTAAGGCACCATCTGGATTTAGTAATGGATGATGACAGTGTTTGCACCACACAGTGTGGATGTACTCAGTGCCACTGAACTATACACCTGGAGATGAACAACAAAGAAAGAAGCAAACACAAATCTCCCATAAGAATTGGGCTGTGTACATTTTTTATCACAACCTAAGAACACCTCAGAAGGAGTTTGAGTTCTCAAATTGGCTACCCCTGCAGGCAAGGCGCCTCCCCACACCCATCCCTGGGGACCCCCAGATGAGGGCAGGTGACGATGAAGGGCCTGGAGGGCCAGCACAGAGGCACTTTTGTGGCACAGCTGTGCCTGGGCAGCAGAAGGGGTCTCTCCCTGGGATGCAGTATCAAGGCTTCCTCACAGGTAAGCGCCCACCCCCAAGACCCAAAATGTTTTGCTGCTTTTCCCCGTTAACCTGCTTTTTGATGGAGTGGGAGCCAGCGCTCTCCCCGGGATTATTCTTCACAACAAGCAGCAAGCGATTAATTGCAGCAGTTGAAATTTATTGTGTGCTTGCCTAAACTCAAAGCCAGCCTCTGCCGGGTGTTTATTTTTCACTGTTGATACATTGCACACAGCAGCCCGGAAGCATCTGAATTTAGAGCGTACATAGAGCGCACACTATTGTGCCGTGCTCCCGCTGCTGCCTTCCCCCGGTCTGACCCCCTGAAATCCACAGAGCTCGGGGAAGGGAATTCTTGATTGCTGGCCTATAGAAACAGTTGGGAGCAGAGGAAGCTTTGGGTTTTGTGCCTGGTGCTTGTGGCTGGTGACTCAATTTATTTCAGGGGGCCCAGAGCATAAATCCTTACGAACCTGCCAGCACAGACCACCCCCCACGTCCAGGCTGACATGGAAAGCACCAGAATCTGAGGCTCCGTCTCAGAATGAGCAGGAAGCACTCTGGCCTGTATCCTCTTCAGGGCCACACAGATGCCAAGGGGCATCTTGTGGCTCTCCCAGCTCCCAGCCCCTTCTCCTGCCTCACCCCACATCACCTCAGCCCACTCCCCACCTCGCCAAGTGACTATCTCAAGAGGACTGTAAGTGTTGGCACCTAAGAAGGGAGAACAAAGGCCCGTGTACCCATCGAGTGCCATTTGGAGTGCATGACAATTTCAGAGCACAAATGGAAAGGGGAGGGGGGGAGAGAAAGAAGCCTTGAAATCTATAGCTGGCTTTTTATCAAAACAGAACTTGTAGGTCTGGCCTGACAATCAGCCAGCAGCTCCAGCCCACGAGGGACATTTCTCTCAAGCAGCTTCTGGCTGGCTATTAGTCCCAGCAGCCTCCTGACCCTTTTTCCAGGGAAGTAACAGCTGGCAGCTGGCAAGGGGGCTGGCAGAGTGGGCAGCTTTTGCATCTCTGGGAGCGGATGTAAGATTGGCAGGAAAAGGAGGCATTTAAAATATGACGATTATAAGCATTTCCCACTTGCCTCTCTATTATGCGTTTGGGTTCTGGCTCTGATTGCTAAAATGTATTGTGTGCTAAGGGGCTTTGACGATGCCTCTCCTTTAACCAAGCCTCCCCTCCCGCCCCCCAAGCATATCTGTCCCAGCCTTTTTCTCCCTAACACCAGCCTAGACAATGATGGATCCTGTGAGTGTTTTCTACTCAGTTCTCCTTCAAACAATTCTTAGTAGCAAAGATGGCAGACAAATGGGTTGTGAAGCTGAGCTCAGGTGTGGGACTAGTGACTCACTGAGACAGTGTTAGCTCACTTGGGCCTGTTGGGCAAAGCCTGGTGTGGTATCACAGCACTAGGGAGAAATGGATTAGGGAGTGGAGTGGAGTGTAGGTAGATTAACTGCCGGTAGAACGGATAAAGATTAATTTAGCCTGTTCTGTTTCTTGTTTGTGCTAACCAGCTATCTATCCATCTTGGATCAGAAAGGGTGGGGGTGGGAGCATGCAATAGGAAGCTCTGGTAAGAGGCAAGCAGAGTGAGGGGACAATACCCACCAGGAGTGGAAGACTTTTGTGACAGCCTTGTGATTCCAAGGACCTGTACAGTGATGGTGAGGGCATTATTGTGTGACCTCACATGAAGAGAACTGGGGTTCAGGCATCAGTGGCTGTGAGAGAAGCAAGTGAGGACACGGTCTTCTGCATGAACTGTTCTTAATCATGCAGATGCCCTGATACAAAGATTTCAAGTTGGAAGGGACATCTGTCATCTTGTTCCTACTCCAGCCCTGCAGCAGGAGCACATAGGCTTTCCTGTGTTCAAAAGCCCCAGAGAAAGGCCACATTAGTTATCCCTTAATGGAGACACTTCCTTGTCTGAAGGCTCATAGACCTGAGTTTTCCTTGCAGCCAGAAGTGGATGGTGCCCTGTCTGGAGGAGCTAATGCGTTCTGAGGGACCAAACCAGATTGCTCAGTGGAACTTGGTGTCTTATGTGACAGGTACACTATGATGTGTGACTAAGAAGTAAACTAACAAAGGTAAATGTAGCTGCTGCCTCGCCAAAGAAACCAGTACTTCATTTTCTCACTGGTGCCATTATACTGACCCTGGGGAACCAAAGATATTTCCTGTGACGTAAAAAATAACACTTAACTGTTCTTGTCAGCCCATGGCAAATGTGAATTGGGCAAAGTTCAGTATTAGAATTTCCCCGCCCACTTGCTGAGTTTTTCTTTCTTACAGTTTCCCAGCTCACCCCCAAGGTATTTACTGTTCTCCAGTGCCAGGAAAACAAAATAATCCACTTTATACTAAAGTGTCATTGATTCTCTGTGAATTCTACCCCAAGGACATTTGAAGTCTATGTCTGTCTGGATTCAATCAAGAAGGACAAACTACACTGTAATTTGAACAGGCAACATATAATACAAAGAATTGTTCACTGCAATAAGGGATTAAGCCAACAAAGAATTGGCTAATAAGAAGTAAAGAGAAGCCTAAAGGCTGTAAGAATGGCAGATGGACAGAACAACCCTTGAAGATTGAGACAAATGCTTGAGGGCCAAGTTCCAGACCCTGCTGAAGAGGACAGGGCAATGGCACAAGATGGCAGAGAGGACTCTGGGAATCAGCAAGTAAACACACACTAGAATTCTGTCTGTTTACAGGCACTCCACTGTCATCTGAGGGTGTGTGTGGGGGTGCCAGGGAGCTGCTGCTACCAGCCACTGTGCATCCTGGGAGCTGGTGCTTCAGGAGCTAGAGAGCTTTGGATGTGGCAAGCATGAGGGCACCAGGGCAGCAAACTCACTTCCCCACTGGCTCTCTTAAGCCTTCTTCTGAAAAGTGTAGCATTGTACTCACCACAGAGGAAAAACATTGGATGGACACTCCATCTTTGAGGAGTATTCAATGAAGGATATATTTGGGGCTGACAGGCAATGCACTGACAATTAGCACACATTTTAAAAGACAGAAAATGGTTCAGTGGGTAAGGATGCTTGCTGTGTGTGAGGACCTGAGTTCGAATTCCATTACTCACATTAAGAAAGAAAAAGCCAGATATGGTCTATGGTCAATGTGCCAGTAACACCAGCATTACAGGGCAGTGACAGGCAGGTCTCTGGAACTCTCTAGCCAAAACATGGAGCTTTAGGCTAAAGGAGAGCTTAGCCAGAATTTTGTGTGTGTGTGTGTGTGTGTGTGTGTGTGTGTGTGTGTGTGTGTGTGCACATGCTTGTGCAAGCCTGTGTGATGACCTCAGGTGTCACCATCCTTAGAAACACCACCCACCTCATGGAGACAAGGTCTCTCATTAGACTGGCTAGCCTGCTCAACCCCAGGGATCCTCCTGTCTCTGCCTCCAATGCAGAGACTAAAAGGAGAGACCGGCATTGTCAGCCTTCTGAGTTCCAGAGACTGAACTCAGATCCTTGTGCTTACAAAACAAGCACTTTACCAACTGCTTGGAACCTCCTCAAAGGAGATGATCTAATGGATGTAAGTGACATAAAAGTAAATCAGGACCAGGTGAGATTTTTAAGTGATGCTTTGAGGCAGGGTATGCTGTGGGGCCAACTAGATCCCACCAATACTATTTTTTGCTTTAAAAAGGCGAAGAGATAGCATTCTTCAGTCCCTTTGCTCTGGAGTATGTACCAAGCTTCAAGCATTGGAATGTGGTCCCCAAGGCATCTTCCAGAGAGTTCTGGCATCCAGAGAAAGGCAGGCATCTGCTGGAAGACTCCCAAGGAGCATTAGGGGGTGTTGGCTTTGCATGTTGGAAGCCTGAGTCACAGCCCACAGGAGACACTCAGAAGGACTGCTCATCCCATACTCCACATGGCTAAATAGCAAGACCCTGAAAAAGCTGGGGTTTTCATGACTGAAGCTAATATTGTACTAGGAAATGAAGAACTCAAGGATAACTTCATTCTCAAACTTAATGGAGAAACAAGGCCTATAATTCCCGTTGCTTGAAGAAGCAATATAATGGGACTTCATAGGCCCAGTGAGGAGGACAAGGCATGACCCCTTGGCCACTTTACTGTAATATTTTGGATGTAAAGTGTCCCTCTATACGTTGATGTTGAAAGCCTGGTCCCTGTTGGTGACACACTATAGAGAGGAGATAGATAGGATGGTGAGGATGCTAGCTAACCTCATTGGTGGATTAACTCAACTCTGAGTCTCTAGCTGAATAAGCTATTGGGCGGAGGAGCATAGTGGGGAAGTGGGTCACTGGGAGATGTGGCTTCAAAGCATGTGCCCTGGCCCTAGACCTTCCTTTTATACTTCCTGGCTACCTTGAGGTGTTCCACCATGAAGTCTTGCCTCGTCACAGCCCAGAAACAACGGATCCAGCTGACCATAGACTCAACTTGAAGTCACAAGTCACAACATTTCTTTTTCATGTTGTTTTTATTGGGTATGTTATATTTTATTTACTTGTCTATTGTGGGTGGAGGGGCACATGGGCGTTATGATGCGCACATGGCAGGGCAGTCGCACATGGCAGGGCAGTCAGGGAAGGATTTTGTGGAATTAGTTCTTAGATCCTCCCACCCTTCCATGGGCTTTTGCAGCAGGCTCCTTACTTCCTGTATTAGTCACAGTTACTGGTGCTGTAATGAAACATTGTGACCAAAAGCGGGAGTGTGGTGGTTTGAATAGGAGTGGGAAACTCACATTCATGAACGCTTTCTTCACAGGGAGTGACACTGTAGGAGATGTACCCTCGTTGGAGGAAGTGTGTGCTATGGAAGCCAGCTTTGAAGTCTCACATATACTCAAGCTACGCCCAGTGGGACAGTTCATTTCCTGTTGTTCACGGATCAAGATACAAAGCTCTCAGCTCTCACCTTTCTCCAGCGCCACATCTGCCCGCGTGCCACCGTGAAGCTCTAACCACTGTCACCGTGAAGATAATGAACTAAACCTCTGAAACTGTAATCCAGTCCCAAATTAAATGTTTTCCTTTATAAGACTTGCCACGGTCATTGTGACTCTTCACAGCAATAGAAACCCTAAGACAGTATCAGTTGCTGAGGGAAGCCAAAGCAGAAACTGAAGCCAGGCAGGAACCTGAAGGCAGGAGCTAATGCAGAAGTCATGGAGTGCTCTTTGCATGGTTTGCTCAACCTGTTTTTTTTTTTGTTTTTTTTATTTTTTTTTTTTTAATAGAAAGAACTCAAGAACCACCAGACCAAGGTGTCCCCATCCACAATGTACTGAGCCTTCTCACCTTAAACACTAATTAAGAAAATGCCCTACAGCTTGCCTACAGCCTGGCAAGATGATTCTAGCTTGTGTCAAGTTGAAATAAAAGCTACCCAGCACATCCACTGAACCATCGTGATGGCCTTCTTAGGTATTTCTATCACCATACAAAAACCTAACTATACATCCATGGAACAAAGTCTTCATGAGGCTCAACACTGGGGTGTCTTGTCTTTCCCTTTCCTTTCTGGGAGCTAGTTCTTGTCACAAATAGGCTGGAAGCAGGTGCACACAACTGGATGCACAAGAGACTTCACCCGGCTGAAGTGAGTCCCGGCTGAAGTGAGTCCTGAGCAGGCTCGGCTGCCCTGTGTAGAGGAACCTCAGGATCTGCAGGCACTTTTCTCACCTCCTTCTCTCCTTATTCATAGTTATTTCCTTTCCTAAGTGTTTAGAAAACTGTATTTCCTCCCTTTTAAAATACATACATCTACATTAAATATGTATCAAATGTGCCTACACATTGTCCTTTACACAAACTTCACACTATGGGTTCTATTTGAATGTGGATGGGGGAAAAGGAAATGCATTGGCATAGGGGCTTCCTTCCAACCTGCAAACTCTAACAAGGTACTTTTCATTGTCCTTGGATTTCAGATTTTTTGGCCACCAGGCTTCATTCAGACCAGAAGACCTCTCCAACAAGACCTCAACTTGGGAGCCTGTGGCCCCCCATCTTTGTGAGGACCTCAGCCTGCGTGACCTGACAAGGTCAGCACAGGTCTCCTAAACAATGCCTCCTGTGAGCCAACACCTTACAAGTAAATCACATTTAACAGCATCACAGTGCAGCATAAAGTTTATGGAGGATGCATATAAATTTGGGTCTGGAAAGTGCAGAGTTTCCTGTGCTGACAGCCGGCTCGGCTGGCGTGCTTTTATGCCCTGCACCCCAGTTATGGGGCTGCGAATGATATCAACTGGAGGCCTCATCAGTAAGGAGCAGAACGAGTGGCTGCAGGGACAGAGGGTACACTGGCACCTGGCATCTCGATCCAAACTCTCGAAGCACTTTTTAATGTTGTGGAGTTCACTTGATAGACTGGAGGCAGCTCCCTGTAAACTCGGGCAGAGTTCTTGCAGGTGGTTTTGGTGAACTCCAGGGAAGGAGAAGGAAAAGAAGGGAAGACAGCATACCTTCAGTCTCTTGCCTTCTATGGAGCTCTACTTTAGGAGTTTTGTTTGGGACCAAGGACTCTGGGAATGTTTGGAGACTTTAATACTGGCGTTAATATGGCCCTGTCCCTACAGCCTGGCCTCCATGATCTGCGTTTGCAGCTTGTCATTGTGATATGTGTGAGTGCAAGGGACCATGGAGTCTGTAGGACTGAGGGCTTCTCATAGGGGCCCAACCCCCAGGCTTGCTGATGGCCTCTGCCAGCCCATTCAAAGTGTCATAAAGCATCACAGAAATGACACTCCGTTTCCTATGTCGAACGAGCTCTGCAGTCAGTGAGTCAGCTCAGAAGTACCTTCTGATAGGAGACACTTCCTTTTTTGTGTGTTTTGTTTATTTGTTTTTGTCTTTTGAGACAGGGTTTCTCTGTGTAGCTTCGGAGCCCATTCTGGAACTTACTGAGTAGACCAGGCTACCCTCAAACTCACAGAGATCTACCTGCCTCTGCCTGCAAGTGCTGGGATTAAAGGCATGCACCACCACTGCCCAGCAGGAGACCCTTTCACACCCATTTTACAGGTGGGGAAATTGAGGAAGAAATGATAAATTTTATGGCACTTCCTCATGATCAAATTAATACCCAGGAAAGCAGTATATTCTACAAAGAAAGTTGAGGCTCAGAAAAGTTCATTTAACACTGTACTTTTTTGTTGTGTTATGAGACAGGGTCCCTCTATATGTAGCCTTGGCTGTCTCAGAGCTCATTATATAGACCAAGTCGGCTTTGAATGCACAGAGATCCATTTGCCTCTGCCACCCTGCCACTGGAATTAAAGGTGTGCATGAGGACACCCAGCATTAGCACTGTGCATTAGCACTCTGTAAAGTCTCTTAAGTGAGTACTCTCTCTCTCATTGCCTTTTTGTAAAATTGAGGACAGCTTACTGAATGTTGTATTATATTCCATTCTTTTTATGATTTATTAATTTATGCATTTATATAGTGCTCTGCCTGCATGCCTACAGGGTATGCCTGCTGGCCAGAAGAAGGCACCAGATCTCATTACAGATGGTTGTGAACCACCATGTGGTTGCTGGAAATTGAACTCAGGACCTCTGGAAGAGCAGCCCCTGCTCTTAAGTGCTGAACTATCACTCCAGCCCCTGTATCCGTTCTTAAACATATAAATAAATGGACTTTTATATATGTGTGTGCATGTGTGCATGTGCATCTGAGCACCTGAGATGGCCAGAAGAAGGTGTTGATCACACTGAGCTGCAGTTACAGGAGTTATAAGCCACTCACCATGGGTTCTAGGAACCAAACTCAGGTTTTCCGGAAGAGCAGCAAGTACCCTTTTCAGGCCTAAGTTTTCTAATTATTGACGATAGTTTATCAGTTTCTTGATTATTGAGTTTGTACAGCAATAATCTGAGTAACACCTGAATTACTTTCAGATGGTTAAGTGTGGCTACCATATGATCAAGTATGTCTACTCCATACACTATGAGAATTAAAAATCTATACCTACACAAAATGCTCAGAGCAGCCTTATTGACAACAGTGCCAAAGAAGAAACGACCCAAATGTTCATCAGTGATGAATGAATAAATAATAAATAAAATGTCTTAGTTAAGGTTTCTACTGCTGTGAAGAGACATCATGACTATGGCAACTCTTATAAAGGAAAACATTTAATTGGAGATGGCTCACAGTTCAGAGGTTTAGCCCATTGTGGTCCTGTTGGGAAGATTGGTGGAATACAGATGTGGTGCTGGAGAGGAGCTGAGAGTTATATATCCAGACTGGCAGGCAGCAGAAAGAGAATGTGAGACATTGGACCTGGCTTGAGCGTCTGAGACCTCAAAACCTGCCCTCAGTGAAACAGTTACTACAACAAGACCACACTATTCCAACAAGGCCACACCTCCTAAACAGTGCCACTCTCTATGGGCCTATGGGGCCGTTTTTATTCAAACCACCACATAGAATATTAGCAACAAAAAACATCAAGAATCAGCATATATTATAGCATCAATGAGCCCTGAAATCATACAAAGAGTTGCAAATGGCCACATGCTGCATGATTCCTATTAGATAAAATGTCCAGAAGGAATAAATGTACAGAGACAAAAGTAAGCTAATGGATGCTGAAGGGCAGGGAGAGCACGTTGATTGAGAGAGTGATGGTGAATAGGAGATAGTTTTTCCTCCCCAGATGACGAATATAAATGAGGGTGATGGCAGCCTGAGTCAGTGAATATTTAAAAATTCATTGAAGTCTATAATTTAAAGGTGTGAAGCATGTAAATTATGTTTCAATGATGCTTTTGATAATTTATAAGTAATTTCAACCACAGTCTATTTTTGTTTCTTTGAACCAGTTCCTTCTGTGTTTCCAGGCTGGTCTCTCTCTACTCCTGGGCTCAAGCCATTCTCCTACAGCAACCTTCTGAGGAGTTGAGTCTAAGGCATATACCACCATGAGTGGCCATGATCTATTTCTATGGGCTGAACTGTGTTTCCCTAAATTGTCATTTTGAAGTCTTAACGTCCAGTACTTAAAATGTGACTTCATTTTAATTAATATGGGGTCCTTTAGGTGAGCTTTTAAATGGAAATGAAGCCTCTAGGGAAAGCTTCCCTCTGAATGGGTCCATGTGACAGTTTAGGACACACTGAGAGACACCGGAGATGTGTGTGCAGAAAGAAAATGTTATCTGAGGACAATGGCAGGGACAAACCAAACTTTTGGCTCACAGCATTTTGCATTTCTGCTTTGTTTTGTTTTTGTTTTTGAGACAGAGTTTTTTCTGGCTGTCCTGGAACTCAGAGATCTTCCTGCTTCTGCCTCCCAAGTGCTGGGATGAAAGATGTGCACCATAACTGCCTGGCTGCATTTCCGTTCTTTTAAGCACCACTTTGATTGACAGTTCCTAAACTAACGCATCCATGTTGACTGTTACCTTCTTCAGGCATCAATAGTCTATGAGTCTTCTTCTGAACTCTGCAGACATCTACATTCAAGCAAACATAGCCACACGCATGCACTCATACATACACTTAATTTAAAAATTAAATAAATCTGTAAAAAATTGATTTTTTTTAAAAAAATCTTTCTAATACGAAGCAATGCTTTTGGCTCTTGGAAAGTTGGCTTTTATGGAAACAGTATAATTAGTGTTATTGTTTTTATTAATTACTTTTTTATAGTGCTGGGGACCTAAATATTCTGCACACGAGGCAAGCACACTGCCCTGGAGCTATATTCCCCATCAAAATATATAAGCGTTTTGATAAGCAACACCTCCTAACTTCTGAGGATTCCTCCCCCCAGATCCATAAAAGTGAGATTTTCTAAATTTAGGAGGAAACAATAATTACTGAGAAATAAAATTTTGAAGTATTCAATATTGTCAACAATTCTCAATGTAAAAATTTTCTTAGGCCAAATTTCCTTTAGTAAGCACTTATGTTGGAACCCTTGATTGCATTCAACTAAAGTGTTCCTGATGTGGGAATGCCTTTCTGTATGCTGTGAATATCAATCTTTAAATAAAGGAGCTGTTTTGGGCCATGACAGGCACCATAGAAAAAGTAGTAGGAGGAGAAATCACAGCATAGGTAGGAGAAGCAGGGCAGAGTCAGAGACAGATTGAGCTGAAGCCCAAAAGAGCATCATGTAAAGAGCACGGGTGAGCCACAGGCCACGTGGCAGGAATGATTAATAGAAATGGATTGAGTTAAGATGTAAGAGCTAGCTAACAATGTGCCTGAGCCATAGACCAAACAACATAAAGTTAATATAAGCGTCTGAGTCATTTCTGGGGACCTGAGCGGTGGGTGACTAAGAGGTCCAGCATAACAAGGTCTGGGCCTCTGGCCGGCTGGGACCAAAGAAACCACACTGCAACATGTTTCCATCTGTATTCATGTCCTGGAGTTCAACGAAAAATTTAAAAATGACATGGAAATAGGTAAAAAAAAATTTTGGAAAACCCCACAAATCTATTTTGGACTGTACTTTTTAAAAATGGGAACTTTTAAGGAATTGAATTGCCATAATTAACTTCATTTTCTAGCTTTGAGGGAAAAAAGACATGAGAAATAAAGCTTAACCACAATGAACACAGGAAGGTGAGGCCCACAAGTGAAAAGAGCTTCAAGGGATGATGGCCTGATTCTTGGGGAGATGCATGCTTCTCGGGGAAATGGGAGCTGGCTCAGACATGCCATTAATACGTTCTTGTCATAGCAGATTCTGGCTCTTGGTCAGTTCTAAGCTATGGTGCTTAATTGTCACTGTCCACTTGACTGGGTTGAGAATCACCATGGAAACACCTAACTGAGTAGAGTGTCTTTCCAAAGAGGGTTATCTGAGGAAAGAAGGCCTACCCTGGATAGGAGCAGCACTCTGCTGTGGGCTGGAGCTGAGCTAGATAAAAAAGAGAAAGTTAGCTGAGCTCCACCATGCACGGCTTTCTGCATCCCAGCTGCAGATGACCAGCTGCTCTTGTTTGCAGGGAGAGTATGTTGTTCCATTGTAAATAATTGTCCCTGCCTATGAGTTTAATACAAAGCGCTGATTGGCCAAAGGCAGACAGGAAGTGTGTGCGGGGCTACCTGACTAAGAAAACTCTGAGAACAGGAAGAACAGAGCAGAATGCCAGAGAGAAGCCAGAAGAAATAGAGGACAACTATGCTGCTCTGAGAAAAGGTACTGAGCTGTAGTAGGAGGTTTCTGGCCCGGACTTTCGAGCCTAACCTCAAGGTTTAGGCTTGCAGACATGCAGACCCGCAGACCTGCAGAGACACACAGATGTTTACAATTGTTTTAGGCTGATGGGCCTAAGGCTCAGGCATATCACTTGAAGCTCTTTATCCTTAAACTAACCCATGTCTCTTATCTTGTTCAGACATGCCGCTCGGTGGTTGTCCTCTGCTTCTTCCAGCTTCTCTCTGGCATTCTGCTCTGTGCTTCCTGTTCTCAAGAGTTTTCTTAGTGAGGTAGTCCCACCCACACTTCCTGTCTGCCTTTGGCCAATCAGCGCTTTTTATTAAACCAGTGGGTGGGATAATTGAAACAACACAACCTCCCACATATCCCCTTTTCTCTTTTAAAACAAAAAGAACTCCAAATCTAATATTCTTTCCCCCCTTTATGTATAACAACTTATAAACAACACTGCAAATAAACACAAACATCCATAATCCATGTTTTGGGAATGTGGGCATCGTTCTTTAGGCTACTTCCTGCTGAGTGGGGATGCTGGCGATCTCATGAGAATCCAAAGAAAAATGTAGGATTATGGACAAGTCTTTAGTGGAGTAGTCTGTGAGGCTGGGTCATCTCAGCAAGTCTCCTTGAAATTGTTCTGGATACAGAGCTCTGGAAATTTCAACAGAGGTGCTCTGAAATGCTGAAACATCTGGGCCATCTATTTCCATTGGAGATTTTTCAGGGGGTCTTCCTCTATCAAACTTTATGTTCATTATCCAGGAATAAATCCACAGCCTCTCATTTTCTGTGAAAATAAAACGAAAACCTCTTCTCCAAAGTAGCATATCTTTGCATTTCAATTTTAAAGTAAACTCATTTACAAGATATATAGGTTGAATTAATAGCATTTATAATCAACTGTCTTTTAGCAGCTTTTACTAAGTCATTTTCAGTCAAGAACCTTAAAGATAAGACAATAACATACAGTATCAAGACATTCTTTGTATTTTCCATCTTTACATGGCTTTTTTAATTTATTTTTTACCCAATTACTTTTTTAAGGGCTTTCTATACATTTTCTTTTCTTTTCTTTCTCTAAGCCTGTGTATCTATATTTTCAACACACTCTAAACCACTTAGACTTTTTTTTAAACAAACTATCTTTACTGTATATGTATTTCTTAACTTTTTCTGTCTCTGTCCACACCTTTGCTTGGCTAGGGTGATTGACTCCACCCAGATTCTTCTATTTCTTTCAATTTCTGAACATACCTTTAATCTGCCAGAGTTCAAGGTTGATAGGATGGGTGGATGGCTCCAACCAGCTCCTAGTCTAACTTCATAGAATTTATCTTTTTAACCCAAGTACTCTGGGGAATTTTAGGGTCCATATAATGACCAAGTAATACATTGCCATCTGCTGCTCATTAACTCCATTTAAGTATTAGGCAGCAGGGCCTCTTAAAAAACTCACAAGTATTTTGCTTCTAAGGCTGAGTCAAGAAGGTTCTCTTAAAAAAGCCAAGCCTCAGTTTGCCTTGGGAAAACAGAGCTTATCCATGAAAACATTGACATTAAGAAGCCATCTCCGATTCTGTTCCCTTTTTGTCCTTTTTAATAGAAACCTTAAATCCACCATACAGAGCTCTTTCCTTACATCTAGACTCAGGAACTGGCCTTGTTCACCTTAAGTTGCATGTAGCAAACATAGCATTTTATAATTTAATCTCATAAACCACTCAGTCTCTTTACCACGGGCCAGTTCAGAGACACAACTCGGAAGCTGCTTTGGGCTTCAGTTTCTGTGCTCTGGACCATTTCTTAAGCTTTCTCTAGCTTTATGTGGGTATATATCATGTATATGCCCCATGTTGGGCTGCCATTTGTAGTAGGAGGTTTCTGGCCCTGACTTTTGGATCTAGCCTGTAGATTTAGGCCCACTACACTGAGCCACATGGCTGAACAAGATAAGAGTCATGGGTTAGATTAAAGGTAAAGAGTTAGTAAGTTATATGCCTGGGCTTAGGCCGATCAGCTTAAAACTGTTGAAAGCATCTGTGTGTCTCTGCAGGTCTGTGGGTCTGTGGGCCTAAACCTAGAGGTTAGGCCCACAAATCCGGGCCAGAAACCTCATACAACACTTGTTCATCTCCAAAGTTTCTCTCCAAGGATGGGCACATTCCTCCTTAAATCACTAGATAAACTCTTCATCCATTAAGTTGCTTTTGGTCCGGTATCTTCACAGAGCAATTAGAATACATAAGCCAGATGCTAAATATAAATAAAAGCCATTTTGGTGACATTCAAGTCGATGTGGCAATGGGGAGTCAGAAAATTTTCCCAGTGTTATTTAAGAAAGACAGCAAGCCCAAATCCTTCTGGGTCCAAAGCCTGATCTGTAGCTGAGGCTGCAGAATAGATGAGGACGTCAGTGAACATTTAAAAATCCATTAAAGTCAATAATTTAAAGGTGTGAGGTATGTAAATTATGTTTCAACAATGCTTTTGATAATTTATAAGTGATTTTGACCATAATCTATTTTTGTTTCTTTGATACAATATCTTCTGGTTTCCAGGCCAGTCTCTAACTCCCGTTCTCCCGAATCAGTCAGGCATGGTGTGGTAGTGAATGCCTGTAATCCCAGCACTGTGGAAATGGGGGCAGGAGGATCCTTAAGACTCACTGGCCAGCCAGTCTAGTCGAGTTAGTGAGTTCCAGGTTCAGTGAGAAACTCTCTGTCAAAAGTCAAGTGCAGAGAAACTGAGGAAGCTTGCCAGCATTGATTTCTGACCTCTTAACATTCACACATGCATGTGTACTCACAAACACACATCCACACAAAATAAAGATTCCAGGAAGAGGCTTCTTCACAAACACTGACCAAGCCGTTTGGTTAGACAATTCTGCATGAGACATGAAATTTAAGAATGTGTTAAAATAGATGGTTGTGATGGTGTCTGTAACTGCAGTACTGAGGAGGCTGAGACAAAAGATTGGAAATTTGAGCCCATGTGGGCTATGTAGTGAGATCATCTCTCAAGAAATATGTCTACTGAATTACTACAGAATCTATTCTAGTTTCAGACCTTTTGAAATCTCTCTGCTATTCATTAAAACATGCAAAAATATAAATTGGCTCTAACACTGAGAATATGGAAGTAAAACTATCAACAGAGCATGGTTAAGTGAAGGGTAAAGTCTCTGTTCTACAAGATTCTGAGTCGTTTGTTAAGAAGGTGAAAACATGCAGACAGGGCAAGTTCTCTTGGAGGCACTGTTTACTGAAAATTTGGCATGTACTCATGTCAGAAGCGGCCCTGCCTGTGCAAATTCAGAAGGGTCACAGAGACACCAACAAAATGGATCAGGAGACTCTGTGTTGGGAGGGATGTTTCTTTATCTGCAGTGTTTGCTGTTTCCATGCCATACATTCGCAGTGCAAAGATACATTTTGAGTAATTAAAAATATAGATTTTTGGGGGGTGGGGTGGGTGTCTAAGGCTGCTCTGATTGACAACAACCTGATCATGTAGGGGCATGATGAACCTACCCCTATGAACAGGGACAAAGGACCTCTCTGTTGAAGGGTGCCTGTCTTTAGGTTGCTGTTGCTGTGATAAACACTGTGACTAATGTGCCTTGGCTTATTTGGCTTATATATCCTGCATCTCAGTTCATTGAGGGAAGCCAAGACAGGAACTCAAACTGGGCAGGAACCTGGAGAGAGGAGCTGATTGTGGGCTACAGAGGAACGCTGCTTGTTGGCTTGTTCCTTGAGGCTTGTTCAGTCTGCTTTCTTATACAGTCCAACGACCATCAGGCTGAGGTATCACAATCCACAGTGAGCTGGGCCCTCCCATACTGATCACTGATTAAGAAAGTGCCCCACTGGCTTGCTATAGCCGTATCTTTTAAAGGCATTTTTTTCAATGGACGTTCCCTCCTCTCAGGTGTAGTCATTTATGTCAGGTTGACATAAAAATAGCCAGCACGGTGCTTTGGGTTTTAAGAAAGTAGGCACTAGAGACCCTTGCTCCCTGGGGAAGGTTCTTGAGAATGGCTAGGATGACCTCTTACCATGGGAGAAGTGTGCCTGGGTCTTAGGGGTGGGTTTTAAGAAAGTAGGCACTAGAGACCCTTACCATGGGGAAGTGTGCCTGAGAAGAGGTACACGAAGTAGTTCCATGTACAAAGAAGGGGGAGCATCTATAGAGGGGTTATTCAAGGGACGGGACACTAGATGTCATTCCCTCATGGAGACACTGCCAAGAAAACTTGAGGTGAGGACCGGATAGGGCCAGAGACAGCTGGCAATATAGCCTTTGATGGTCCATCTATAAAACCAGCTTCCCTGAGCATCCACCCCTGTGTCCTGCACATCTGTGATCTTCTGGGATTTTTCTGGAAGATAGGCAGCATCTCCTTGAAGTTCTAGAAAGCCCTTTGCAGCTGGGCAGCCCTTCCCCCGACCCAGGGCAGCATGAGTCAGGTGCTTCCTAAGTCCCCAGTCCAGCTTCATAGTCACCACAAGGAACTTTATCACAGGCTACTAGATCTCATCCAGGGACTTGCTTGTTCAGGAGTTGAGGCATACAGAGCCTGGCTAACCTGGCTTGGCTGGCTTCTCCAAAAGCTGAAGGCCTGTGGCTGAAACAGTCCTTGGCCCTCCCTGGAGGGGCATCATACTCCTCATCCCAGCAAGGAAGACTGTCAGTAAGACAGATGTTTCCCCAGATGAAGGCTAAGGGCAGGAGCCTTGCAGGCTGAGCCAACGAGGCCAGGCAGGTAGGACCTGGACCACAAATATCTGTCATGGACTATCCTGCTGCCCCAAGTTTTCAGTAGGAGCAAGGCAAAGGCTAGCACACTGCTTCGGACTGAAGTTTGTGCCTTCTGGATCTATATCCTGAGCTCCTAACTCCCAGCCTTACAGCATTGGAAGACGTGGGTGTTAGGAAACAATTACATCATTGTGGGAGTTTATGTGTGGGCTGTTGTGATCTCCTTCTACTCAGCCAGTAGGAAGACGGCCTTGGGTTGGAGAGATAGCTCAGCGGTCAAGGGGCTACTCTCCCAGGTTCAATTCCCAGTACCCACATGGCAGCTTCTGTCTGTGACTCCAGTCCCAGGAATCTAATGTCCTCATTTTGTCTCCACAGATACTAGGCACAGAGGGAGTGTATCTAGGAACATGCAGGCAAAATGCCCCCATAGTCCCACTCATTTGAATGCTTGTCCTTAGCTGGAGGCCCTGTCTGGGGAGGTTTAGGAGATGCGTCTTTATTAGAGGGGTTACACCACAAGCAAAGGGCTTTAGGGTTTACAAACATAGCTCTGTTCCCAGTTTGCTCGCTCTGTTTCCTGTTTGCTCCCTGTTTCCTGTTTGCTCTTAGAGATGTGAGCTTCAGTTGTCCCTATGACCATGTCTGCCACCCACTGCCATGATTCCTTGCCACAATGGACCCTCATCACCCTAGAGTCATAAATGACTCATTCTGTAAATTGCCTTGGTCATGGTGCTTTATCACATGATAGGGAAGTACTGATACAACCATAAACATAATAAAATAAAATAAATAAATCTGATGGTAGCTGTCTACAGAGCATCTTGGTGGCAGGGCCCCACAGACACCAAATCTGCTGATGCTTGGATCTTGGATTTTCCATCCTTCACAACTGTGATAAACGAACACTCTGCTATTTATAAGTCTCCAGTCAATGGTATTTCTGTTGTAGGAGCCAGAACAGACTAAGACACATGTGCAGAGACAAGTTTCTAGCCTACTGTCCAAAAAAGCCTGAGTGAGTAGGTCTAGGGAAGGCCCAGGCCAGTCTTTATAAGGATTTACTTAGGTCATGCCAAGGCAGGCCTAGGGTCTGTGGCTTGAGGTTGGCTTGCTTGCTCTGTCTTCAAGAAGCTTGGGAGAGGTCAAGGGTCAATACAAGAAAATGTACTTTATTTTAGACAATGGGAGTCTCTCTTTCTTTGAGAGGGCTCGGAACAAGTTCTTGATGTATCTATGACCTATGACCCCAATCACAGAGGGAAAAGAAAATATGAGAGCAGGGTAGGGGGTGAGGGTGGGAGGCTGGACACTAGGACATTTGGGCATTGAGTACTCACTGAGCTGTGGGTATCTATGCCTGGATTAACCCCAGGCCCACATCTATGGTCAGGATAGCCATGGGAAAGTTTTACATGATGGCACAATGTAGCTAATGCTTCAGCCCTGTCTGTCTGGGGAGCTGCTAGCTATTCTTGGCCTGGAGCCATAGAATCTCGAATTTGAATGACCATGTTTCCAAACATAACACACACACACACACACACACACACACACACACACACACACACGCGCGCGCGCGCGCGCGCTCAAACCCTCTCCCAGTAAGCCTCTAGCCAAGGATACCTCTTCATTCAGCTATGGGTGGGGCTATAGGTTGTCCATCAACACGGAAGTCTCTTGTATGAGGTTTCTGGCCCGGACTGTCCAGCCTAGCCTAGTGGCTGGGACCCGCAGACCCACAGTCCCATAGTCTCACTGAAACACACAGACACTTGTATTAATTGTACACTGATTGACCTGGGGCCCAGGCACATAACTTGCTGGCTCTTGCTCTTAAACTAACCCATGAATCTTATCCTGTTCAGCCACGCAGCTTGGTACCTTTTCTCAGAGCAGCATTTCAACTTCTCTCTTCTGCATCTGCTGGCATTTCATCGTGGTCTCTCTATGGCTTCTCTGTGGCATTTCTGCCCTGTTCTTCCTGTTCCCAGAGTTTTCTTAGTCTGGTAGCTCCGCCCATACTTCCTGTCTGCCTTTGGCCAATTGGCATTTTTATTTAACCAGTAGGAGGGACCATTATTTACAATGGAACAACATAATCCCCCTATAGTCTTCTGCATGGGGTGTTCTTGCTGTCCTGTCCAGTTTAGTGCTTTAATTGGAGACCACAACAATCCTAATACAGTAAAGGGGTGACAGCATTTTATCCAGTGAAAACTTACAGAGAGACTAATGCTAAACACCAAATCCAGTGTCGTGGTTCCAATCAATTCAGGAAACAAAATTAAAAAAAAAAAAAAAAGAAAAAGTCTTCAATTTATTTGCATCTCTGAGACTCAGAACTTGTAGCCAAAAATGTGTCCTTTGATTTTTCATCCCTTTAATGTGAAGCATTCTCAAATGCATTTCCAATTTAGGAAAAGAAAAAAAAAAGCCTATGCTGGCTGGCATAATACTCTGTACTGAGGAGCTCAGATGGTAACTGAGGGTTCTGGCTCTTGGATTGAGTTCAGTGTCATATCTGAGAGTCTGAAGTGTGCCAAGTTCCTACCCTCGGTGAACTTGGAGGCCAGGAGAAAATCCCTAGGCCATGGGCTAACATCCATAGCAGGTGGTAAAGTGGTGCATGCCACCAGATGACTGACAGCCAGGTACAGAAGATGCTTTCAGAAGGCAGCTTTCTTGATGTTCTGGTCCTGAAGGATGGGTAAACCTTTAAAGAGGAGGACAGAGCATGTGTCTGGAGATGTGGGTCATTTTATGAAACTGGAGACAGGGTAGGATGATGGGACCAAGGGTATGGGGCCAGAAGTTTTGAGTGGACTTCCTTGAATTAGCCCTTGAGATGGCTGACCTCCCCACCGAAACTGTAGGCAATCGAGGCCCCAGAACCTCTCTCTGGTGGCCCTCTCCAGCCACTGCTTCTTTTTGCAGATTGTGTACTTGGCTTCTCCCAGGGGGCCATCTCTGCCCCCAACTCCTTTACCAAGGTCTATCCAGTCTCTTAGTTTTGATTCCAGGTTAAGGGAGATGATACAAAGAACGGTAGCTAAGGTTTGCTTCCCTGTGGCTAGACTCTACTCCACCCATTTGAACAGTTTTTGTAGGGCTGGGTGTCACATGGTAAGACATGACTGGGCATACCCTGCTGTTGGATGGGAGTAGGAGGTGAGGTGGGGGTGGGGTGGGCGAGGCAGGTCCTTCAGGTACAGGTGTCCTTCCAGTACTGATGGTCAGAAAGAAAATAATATAATGCAAGTTACAATTTTAGATTCTTCTCTTGGATAATGGGTGAGGTTGGAAACGAAGGGCAAGTGCCAACATGTGTCAGGCTTCTGCCACGTGCTGAACACGTGTCTAGGTGCTGTCAGCAGATTCTTTTATTTATTTATTTACCTTTTAGGATAAATGTATCCCCTGGTACCTTGCTTGCCCTTGTTCATCTCCTCTCAACTGCCCTTTCTCATGCTGATCTCCTTTCTCACATACTCCTGTTTCTCCTCTCATGTCCTACACATGATTTCTTATTTCCCTCAAACTATCTGAGGACCCGGAAGTTAAGAGGCTCAAAGAGAACACACAGCTTGACAAGATCCATACAGCTAGTTGGTGACAGAATTGTGCTTTGAAGCCCAAATCTATACTGATTTGAAGCTCTCACTTTCCATGGAACAAGACGTGAGAAGACACAGCCTGAGTCCGCAGACACCTCACTAGTCACCGCTCTGTCAGCATGTCCTTTCTGGTCCTTCCCTGGTCTCCCTGTTAACAGCATTGTCATCTACTCAGCCACCATCTGTCTCCTTGTCAGGAAAGCAGGGATCGTAATACAGTGACTAATAAAGGAGGCAGAGACAGGCAGATCTGAGTTTGAGGTTTACAGACTGAATTGCAGGATGGCAAGGGTGTCACAGAGAAAAACAGATGCAAAAAAAAACGCAAAAAGGCTAATGATGATGATGGTATGTCCCCAAGAGGGTGAGAATCGGCCCAGAGAATGTTCATGAGATGCTTAGCCCCGAACTTGGCACTTGACCCACAGTTTCTGCAGAATCCACAAAGAGAAATGGAACCACAGGAATATGGCTGGGAACTTGCTTAAAGATGGAGCTGGGGTGGGGGCGGGGCAGACACTTTCTATAGAGTAAGTATTTTCAGGGTTTTAGGTCAATCAGTGCTCAATATCGCCAGTGCTGGGCAAAGCCAGCTCCAGACAGGACAGAACCAATAGGTGTGGCTGTGTTTCTAGAAAACTTTACACACAGAAGAAATCAAGCCAACAGGCCCAGGGGTGTGCTTTGTGTCTCCTATAAGGGCAGATGCAAATCTGTTTAGCTCATAGATTTGTTTCTCAGCCTTGAGAAACACGGGTCAGCACATGTGGAGATGCTCCATAAATACGAAAAGAATGATTAGGGCTCAGAGTACCTGTGTATCAATCCCCACTGTGTAAAGAAAACAAAAATGACTAGTGAGAGCAAGCAAGAAGACAGACAGAAAGGGGAAAGAGCTGTGGGGTCACCTGGGGATGATAATAGGGGTCGGCATGGGAGGCAGGATTTTAAGTGAAGAGAGATGTAATGGATTTATCGGAAGGTTGGAAGAAGGCACTCTGCTTAGCACCCCAGTGGTTACCTTCTAAAAACCAGGAAGGTGAGATACAAAAAGCCATTGTCAGAGCTGCACCTACAGAATTGCAACTGCTAAAGAAGGCCAGGGGGGTATGTAGGCAGAGTTTCACTTACAAGGCACCAATCCAAGATTAATATTTATTAAAATATAAACCAACACTCACGATACAGGTAACAGCTTATAGTGGCGCCTAAACAGAGACTGGAGTCTGGAACGATGGACGATGGATTCCAACTGGTCTCTCCAACACCCAGGAGCCAGGCAAACAGGCTTTCCAGGGTCCCAGCAGCCCCTTATCAAAGGGATTGGTCACGCCCCCTTCACGGGCCCAGGACCCTGGGTAATCCTCGGATCTTATCAGCTGACACCTGAATCCCAACACAGGGGTAGCCAGGTAGCAAGAAATGGCATGGCTGCCACCACCACCTTTGAGTGTCTGTTGGAATGTGGAATCTAGAGCCAATGGCACCTCATCAACTGATCTTGATGCTGGAGATGAGACATCGATGACTCCATGGCTTTGCTTCCTGGTAGAGCATAAGCACAGGGTGCAGGGATGCGGCACATACCTCCCTCCCTTATACCTTCCAAACTTTTCATAAATACACCCAATTGGTACGGTCTAATTCACAGTTGTGGTCCGAACAGTAAGATAGTCTGGGAGGTGCATTTTCATTTTCATAGACACAGCTTTGGGGGTGGAGCCTAATGTTCTGGTGATGGGCCTGCTAAAACAACTCCAAATCTCACAACTAGAATCCTCAGCCATTTTTTAGTTTAGGAACTTGAAGTTAGGGCTTGGTGGAAGCAGCTTGTCTTTGCCATGAGTCAGCTGGGATGTCTGAACACAGGCTCCACTGTGTGAGCCAGCCCACAGGCCACCTGGGAGCCCAAGTCTTCACCCAAGGTCCCAGCTGGGTTCTTGCTCAGCAGCTATTGTAAGAGATCCCCAGCTGATGCTCTGGGGAGCAGAGGCCAGTAATCCCCATGAGCCTCTCTAGCTGCAGATCTCTGAGCAAAATACACAACTCTATTTTTGTTGGGAAGTTCTGAGGGGTGATTTGTTATGTAGAAAAAGATTATCAGTAAGTGGGGGCTCTGCTGAATGGAAAGTCAATAGGACAATCAGTTAGAAGCAGCAGAGGTTTAGAGAGAGGGCGATGGTGACCCTGGGTGAGCATAATCCCTGCTCTGGAGCCCTCAGGGACAGGCTTGCCAGCTCCCTGACTTGGATGCCTTTGTCTGCTCAACACTAGAGTCCAAGCTCTGGCTAAATCCTTGAAGTCTGTCACTGGCATTGATACCCAAGGATTGTCTCTCTCAGAACTGTCTCTCCACAATTTCTGATCACGGCTGAAAGGCTTTGATTTTCAAGTTCTGAACAGGCAAGGTTGACCTACTGAGGCTATGATTTCTAAACAGTTTCAGGTCAACTCTGGTGATTTCACACCGTGGGATTGGCACCCAGAGTTGTGCCGGTTTTTTGTACCGTACAATTTGAGGGGGTGGCATTCACATTTGAGTCATTATCCTTTTGCATATTTATTGTAGCAATTTCCTGGCAGATGGCAGCAAAGCATGTTTAGGTAGGGTCGCCTTTTCTATTTGCATAAAGCTGATTTATAGCAAGTGGCAGCAGACGCAGGTATAAAGCTAGTGTCTGATGAAACACAGATCAGTGGCAGGGCCCAGGGGCTGGGGTGAGACAGAGAGAACTGGATCTGGGAAGGCCTTTTGCATACCTACAATGGGAGCCCAGAGAAGAAGCGTTAGGATTTGTGGGGTACAGAGTTCAGCTTTCTGAGACCACCAAGGTTACAGAAAGGACATGGCAAATCTCACACAGGATGCCTGCTCAGGATAGTTCAGCAGCCACAGGTTTGCCTTGAAGGGTTTAGCTAGGCATGGTGTGGCACATGCCCCACAGGCCGGCAGTTAGAAGGCTGAAGCAGGAAGACCTTGAACTTGAAGTCAGCCTGGTGGAATATATAGTGAGAATCTTTCTTTGAAAGGAAAGTCTGCTTTAATACATTAACAGGGACTCTATGAAGGGAGACGTGACTAGGCAAATGGAAGAAGTGAAAATGGTGTGATTCTAATGGGAAGAAGCAGGAGGGTGTGGGGGATGGGAAGAGGAGGCAAGGCTTCAAGGAAAGCTAACTGGCACGCGGCTGTGTTCTGCCGAAGGGCAAGGTATGCTGTAGCTACAAATGCTTACAGCTTTGGGAAAGTCTGTATGAGTCGTGAGCAAGTATCATGGTTCAGAGCAACAGTGCAGTTTCAGACTCTCTCTCTCTCTCTCTCTCTCTCTCTCTCTCTCTCTCTCTCTCTCTCTCTCTCTCTCTCTCTTTCAAATGAATAGTAGGACCGAGAAACCTTTCCGCTTGGAACGATGCTCTCCATTTTGCATTTGCTTTTGCAAACAGACTCTCAGCCAAACATAGTGTTTTGTTTCATCTATGTATCTTCCAAGGTCCCCTTTGGCGGCGCGCATGCTGCTTTTGTTCTTGGCTTGCCGGTATAAGTACAGCTCTGCTCCATTTCCATCCTCTCCCTCCTATTCAAAACACAGGAACTGTCTGAATCAGAGCAGACAAATATGGATGGAAGGAAGCGTCGCTTTCTTGCCCTCCAACATGGTGAGGTCACGGGTTAGCAATAGCAAAGACAATGATTAATGCCTTGTAGTTTCACTTAGAGACCTTCAGGAATGTACAAACAAATATTCTCTGATATTTGCAGGTGAGGAGGGAGGTGAAAGTGGCTCATGAAGGTTTTTGCTGATTACACTGTTTCTGCCTCCATGTCCTAATTGTCTCAATGGTGCTTTGCTGGGCGCCCCTGGAGCTGTCCATGTTCTAAAATCACGAAGTCTAACAGAGTAGAAACATGGATGCAGTTTATGTAAAGGATGTGGGCAAATTATCATTCAGTTCTAACAGTCCTCCCTCCATCACTGTGTGTGCACAATGTAATATGGCTAATTTACCAGAAAGCATTGTTATTCATTCCCCAATTCCCCAGGCAACTGCTGTCATGTGCTAACCATTTCCTCACTCTCTGGGGATTGACAGACCTTCAGCTCCATTTAGGGTGGCTGGAGTTCCAGGGCCCCATCTCCAGAGGCTTCCTTCTGATATCCTCCCATCTCACCCTTTGGGGGCGTCTAAAAATATGAAACGAAAGGATGCACATGCTTAGATTTAGTTTGTGACAGGCTTATGTGAGTCCGTTTGTAAACACATGCAAAAGGAAAAGAAAATCTCTTGTGCTGTTTCCCTACAGTATTGCATGTGTGCTTTTCATTAAAATCACTATTCGAATAGTACTCATTTTATTCTCTCTTGCTTCCAATTAGCTACCCATTGATTATTCCATAGCAAGCGCTAGATAATTAGCTCAAAGAAAAATATCCAGAACAAAACAACCAGAACACCCTGTGATTTTGAGTAGTACCTTTCATGAATTTACATATTGTCTGATGCAGCAAGAGAAATGGCCTAGCTGGCAAGTAAAGAACAATGGACACACAACTGGGCAGCTGGGAGAGTCTCTCTGTCAAGGGCCCCAAAGAGAAGTACTGAGTTAGTACAGCTCTTTGCTAGCAATTCTTGAATTCTTGTACTCTATATTCCCAGCCACACTCCAGCGGGGATCCTGGATCAACAGCCCGCCTGGAACCTTATTCTTGGGGCTGGAGAATTGACTCAGTGGGCAGAATGCTTGCTATGCCTTCATGAGAAACTGAATTTGGATCTCTAGAACCCACGTAAATCAGAAGCAGAAGCATACGTGTGTAATCCCAGCATTCTTAGGACAAGGCAGGAGGCAGAAAGGTGACTCTTGGAAGCGCTCAGGTCAGTCCGCCCAATGGACAAAGTGGTAAACAAGAGACCCTATTTCAAACAAGGTAGCAGCTAAGGACTAATGCCTAAAATTGTCCTCTCACCTCCACGTGCCTTCTGTGGCATGTACTTGCCCACACTCACATACTCACACACACACAGAGACACAAACCACCACCACCAAGTCAACCAATCTACAAAAAAAAAAAAAAAACCTCCCAAAGCACCTTTACCCTCTGTCCCTGTGTGATATCACTTATCACCCCTCTGTCTAGAAAATCCAGGGAGGAGGGGGAGGGAAGAAGAAGGGAAGGAGAGGAAGTGAGTTGTGTGTTTTAATGCAGCTTTGTTTCTTATTTGGACCCATTTACTAAGCAGCTTCTGTATTCAAAGCATGGGAGTCAGTGTCACCTTGAAAGGCAGTTAGTGTCTCTATACTGCACTACCTAAGCCACCTCAGCTGAGTGATGGCAGCAGCCCTCCTGCCAACCCCAAAGAGCTGACACATCTCCTCACCTAAGTCCTGGGCTTCCCATCTACAGACTGGTGCTGCAAGTCCTCTGGGCCTCCTTCTCCACTGGGCTGTGAAAGTTAACTGGGTGTCTTTGAGGTTTGTGTACACATGGTGAAGCTCATAACGAGCATACCCCAGAAGTTTGAAGCAAGACATAATAACTACTCTTCATGAACACCCACCATCATCTCTGCCTTCATCACATTTCTCTGAAGAGAGATGACCCAGGGCGTCTTTCTGCCAAGCTTAGGACTCTCCTTTGCCCAAGGTCTCTATCCCTCCTGCTACTTGCAACATCTTGGCCATGGAGGTCCAATCTCTGTCTTCAGGAGGCTCTGGGTGGCTTACCTTTCCATCAAGGTCTCTCTTGCCTTTTTCCCCATTCAGTTGAGGCTGTTTTCCACTGATTGGGAAGGGAAATCTTCATTGTGTGTGTGTGTGGGGGGGGCAATGATACATTTCCCATGTTCAGTCTCCGCACAAAAGTAAGCCACCCCTTCATCCAGTGCTTCTCACATAGGCCAGAAGTAGCTTGGTCCTGAGAGCTGCATAGGGATGCTGCAAGCCTCTGACTGAGGACACTGCACACCTGGAGGGTTTGAAGAAACATTTTTCATATAAAAACAAAGATGGTTATTTTAGGAAATGGAATATCAAGTTTTCATAAAATTATCAAATTCAAACAGGACACAGCACATTGTAGCACACTGTAGACTATGCCTCACTTGGTGAATTATCACTCTGTGCATACTTAAGAAGTCTGAGTTTCTACCCATGAAATTGGGCCGAGACCTGGGAGAAAGCTGTGGGTTCACTGGATGCATCTGTCTCAGGCTACAGAGGGAGCCTTCACTGTTATCTTGAAGACTGGTGACTGGACGTTGTCACGGGCAGGACCAGCAAGGTACAGCTCTCTCGTGCTCAGCAGGCTCTCAGATAAGGATGTCATTTAAAAGTAAACCATCACCCCACTGATTGTTGAGTGCTATCCATCTAACCATGCACCCATGCATCCATCAGCCCCACATCTGCTGAAGCTCATTATTGCTCAAGGTAAGGAAGAGTAAAATCAAAATACCATACAGTTTCCAGTCTTGAGGAATGAGCAGCCTGCCCTGGAAAACCCACTGGAAGATCGGTGCTACCAAACCCACTGTGGTCTTAAGCACACGATGACAGGGGTTCTGAGTACTTCAGAAGGGCACGTTGTTCTGGCTGGTGAGAGAACAGTCATCTGTCAAGCATTGCATTCCCACAGAGCTACTCCTACAAAATCACAAACTACTTATTTATATTTCAACCTCTAGATTTGTGTGCCTGTGTGTTCATTTGTGTGTTGTCTGTGTGTGTGTGTGTGTGTGTGTGTTAGAGAATGAATTCAGGGACTCAGGCTTGCAAGGCAAGTGATCTACTACTTAGCTATATGCTCCTGCTTTTAATTTAAAATGAGGATATATTGGTCCCATGTCTTCCCCATGAAATTCTGATTATTTGCATATTGGGTAAAGATAAAAAATGGTTTGTGTTTGTTATGAAACTTCTCTGAATATTGATACAAACACAAATTATGAAGGTTAATTTTATATTTTAAAGATACTACAGACATTATTTTTCATTATTACTATGGTGTTAGGTTCTACATTTGAGAATTTAAGAAAAATTAAATATAATGCTGCTGCTTGAGCTGCTTTTTTCCTCCCCCAGGATCAAAGCCAGTCTCCTTCCTTCCCTCTTCATCTTCCTTCCAGAAAGTATCTTTTTGACATTAGCCTAACCAAATCTCACAGTGTAACATACAGTGGAAAGCAAGCCAACAAAAGCCATCGGAATCTATTAAAATATCTTTCAGGACAAACTGACCAAACACCATTTTATTCAAATACAGCTTGTAAGGAAATGCCTGCCCTGTATGCTTGTTCTGCATCATGGCTAACAAGAGAGATGTCGCCTCTTCTGTAGGAAGCTATGGTGCTTTTCTCCTTAGCATGCTGCCAAGAATCTTACCTTCCCATGAAAGAGCCATTCCAATTAATATGGCAGGCACTGTTCCAGCCCTGAGGGAAATTGCAGGTAAAAATTTTGTAGCCCTGGTACTACGAGGAAAATCCTCTGCTGCCAAGATTTAGCCACAGAAGGATTCCTATCTGTTTTCAGGTGAGTAAACACCCTCAGCTGCCTGGAAATCTTGAATCACGTGGCATGTTTTGAGGGATCATGGTTACCCTTGACTTTCCCCACAGAAACACCTGTTTCTATCATGGCAGGGTCTCGGAAGTCCATTGAGTTGATGCTCTGACATATGAGACCTGGCATCTACCAGGGTTCTGTCAGGTTTGTGGTTCAATGTCAATGGAGTTAAGAGGAATCCCTTTATCAACATTTACTCCTGAGCTTTCAAAAGGGACGTCTCCAGTCAGCTTTGTATTTGATTTTTTTTAAAAGTGAAGGCATCCTGTGCAGCTGAGCAACACCAGGTGGAAGTTCTTCTAGACCCAAGTACTTAGGTCCTTATTCTGAGTTACTAAACAAAAAAAAAAACCCCATAACAATAAACAAATCCCTCCTCCTAAAGAAACAAAAACATTTTCACCTGTTCCACAATGAAGTGATGTTTTTCTTTTATAATGTCTTCTTAACTTTATGGTAAGCAACTCTAGTTCCCTGATCCCAACATCTATCACTTGTGGCTTCATAGAGGTGACCTCAGAACGAATAAGAACTCCCCAGAGGTGACCTCAGAACGAATAAGAACTCCCCAGAGGTGACCTCAGAATGAATAAGAACTCTCCAGAGGTGACCTCAGGACTAGCTCTTGAAAACACATTGGACAGGTGGAAAAACCTGGCCCCTTCTCTGATTTCTTCCTTTCTTCTATTCTTCAATGATGCATACACATTCTGGAATGCTCCAGGGTTCTGGTCTCCTAAGTGTGCTCCTGAGCTGACCTCTGTTCTTAGTTTTCTTTTGTATACAAGAATCTACCGTGAACTCACTTGATGAAATGAAAAACAAATATTTTTTCTCGAAGAATTTCTGCTTAAAACAGTTTCTTTTCCAGATTGTTCAGTAACTCAAAAACAAAAATCTTCCAGAGAATATTTACAAATTACCTAATCTGTTAATGAGTAGTCCAATGTGATACAAATTGTACCTAGTAACTTTTTGAAAATTCTGTCAAGGATATTCATATCCAAAAGAATAAAATTTTGATTTTAAAATCTTTTATATGTGCCCCTTGCTAAAAAATCTTTTTGAAAGGTAAATGTTATTTCAGTAACAATAAAAACCTTTCTTCCGCATGTGGCTTCATATGACACACGTGACCTTGGAATCTTAGGAAGCTGAGGCTGCAGGGAACTACAAAGTATCTGTACCTCCTCTCCACAGACTGGTCTGTAGGTGAGATGGAGGTGACTGTGTGCTCAAGGTTCTGCAGGGGATGATGGTAGATCCAGGAGGCCTGGACGGTTACCTAGCTTACCCATCACCTTTTCCAAAAACCACACTGTCTCCTGCTCAGGAACTTCATTATAAAAGTAGAAGGATACTTGGAAATTTTATGTTTTGAGATAAGAGAGTCTATTATCTCCTCTACAGATAAGACACAGTAAACTCCTTGTAGAGATAGGTTCAGATAAACCGCAGTGCACAGGTATGCCCAGTTTTGCTCTAACGATCCCCTGAATTAGCCAGACACTTGATTTGCTTTTTGGTGAGGAGGGTCTCCAGATGTTCTGAATATTTCTGTCATCTGGAAATGACTGCACAATGGCCAAATTCACCAGGTGATTCCTCACCATCTGCTGTGGGACAGATAGGTCACAGAACACCTAGGGCACCTCCTGTGATGTACACAAATGAACAAATTTTTTTTTCAAATGTAAAATGCTCTCTTTTTAATTACTAAATTAAGAAAGTTAAACAATTTAAAAATGTAAACTCACAAATAAATCATTAACAAAAAAGGAATCAAGACTTCAGAGTTGCTATTCAGTATTAAAAAACTCAATAGAAATAGGAATTGCTTGTTGTTAAAACATGTAATTCAAGGCTGGTACAAACAGCAACTAAAAAGGTAATACTTTTTTTTTGTGCACCCCCATGAAATGTAAAGTAGTGCATAGTTATTTACTGGAGTACTCTTGACATGGAGTCGTTCGTTAGCAGTACAAGACATTAAAACACTTATTTTACAATGGGACATGTACAACCCCCCACCCTTGCCTTCCCCATAATTTTTAGTCACATGAGAAAAGTTTAGTAGGTTGCCGTGACTACAATGCTATATGGGTTTTAGACCATTTAAATGTGGTTACAAGATTTATTAAATAAAAGAGGAACATTTGAAACACTTGAGCAGTCATATTTATACAGGAAGTCTGTGTGGTCTCCGATCTTCCAGCTCTCAGGGGAGGGCTGGCTGGCTGCTTGCTTAAACTCACTCAGTCTTAAGTCTCAAGAACAGATCACAGTATGCTGGAGCAAAAACCGATACAAAAACATGTGAACTCAGCTCGGGGACCTGAAGAGTCACATGAACAACAATCTACAGGTTTGATTAGGAACCAAAAAAGTGCAATCCAAATGAAGGGGGGGAAATCATGCTTTGTAGAAATCAAAAAATGAAGCCACCGGCTTTCAAAATGACACCAGTGCTTAGATGCAGATTCTGCAGTAATCCTCACTCTGGGTCCTGTAACTATACGGCCTTCTCGGGCCACAGTCTCCATGGTAGCACCCACATGGTGTATGTACAGGAACATATGTTTTTATATATATATATTCATATGTATAAAAAAGAAAAAAAAACAAACACCTGTCCTGATCGGCTTTTGTTAAAACATGAAAAAAAATTTTATTGTTTTAGACAAAGAGGCCACTTTTGGAAAATAATACTTTTTTTTTTTTAGTTGAATCAGGTGAAGACAGAGTTAAAATCACACAGGATTTGTATTTTTGTTTTTTTCTTAAAAAAGGAAAGCACTAGGATTGTTGGCACGGGAGCGACTATTTACACTGAACAGAGGTTGGCCTTTGACATAACATCGATAAAATGCATTTCCAAAGTCTGAGAAATAACACGGTTCTGTCTTGGATGCTTCACAGAGGAGGTTTGGATTGGGGGACAAGTGTCATTAAGGAGGCCATGGAAGTTCGTCAGCTTCAGAGTCACATGCAATCTGATCCTGGACGGTTCTCGCTGCCAGGGGCAGCTGGCTACAGAATTGGAAGCTAATGGGGAGGTGGGGAGGCCTCTGGGAGGTCTCTGATGAGCAGGCTCTCTCTCACAGGTTTTCACCGGGCTGGTACTGGGGCTCTGTGGCCGTAAAGTAGTCCTCCAGGAAGCCCTGCAAGTACTCGAAAGTGGGCCGTTCTTCCGGATCCTTTTTCCAGCAATGGATCATGAGCTCATGCAGGGAGATGGGGCAGTCCTGTGGGCAGGGCATCCTGTAGCCTCTCTCCACCTGCTCCAGCACCTCCCGGTTGTTCATACCTGCAAAGACAAGGGGCAGTGAGAGCAGGAGGGCACTCCTGGGCTCCAGCCAGGTCCCGACCACCATGTGGCACAGAGTTAAAGGATGCTATCCGCCCTGTCAGGAGAAAGCTATGCTTTTAATCGTCTATCACTGCACAGAAAGAACAGAACAAAGAAATGAAGAACTCCTAGATGCAAAGCCCAGACAATGAATCTCAAAGTACTACAAGAGAAAGAAGCTGCAGACAAAAGACAACATACTGGATGATTTCATTTATACAGGACCCTGGAAAGGCAAAAGACTGCACGATAGGAAGCAGATCAGTGGTTACTGGGGGCCAGGGGGAGCTGAGAGGTGAGACGTGGTATGTCAAATGCCCATGCTTTTTCTGTGAAGGGCCAACAGCAAATATTTTAGTCTGTGTGGGCTAATGTAAGCTTTGTTTTCTTTATACCACTGAAAGGGTTTAAAATAAACCAGGTTGGGTGCCGAGCTTGGCCCATGGCTGCAGTCTGTGAGTCCACTGTAGCATGCATGCACTGATGTGGTTTTTAGTCAAAATGCATGAAAGTATATTTTTAAATTAAAATTTGTTATACGTAAATTATACTTCAGTTGAACAGATGAAAATACAGGCACGAAGAGATGACTTAGTGGCCCAGAGTGTGTTGGGCTCTTGCAGAGAAACCTAGCTCAGTTCCCAGCATGCACACTGGGCAACTCATGAGGATCTGATGCCTTTGCCTGACCCCATACCTGCACTTACATGCATATATTCCCACAAAAACACAATTAAAAAGAAACCTCTATATGAATAAATACACACAAAACGACCTCAGGTGATACAAGCAAACAAGACTTCTATTTTCAGGACACATAAGATCCATTTGTGACCTTTCTGGTTTTCACTGTACCTGTGCCCAGTGCCTAGAACCTGCCCTCATGCCAGGAGGGCTGGGCACCATCTGGCCTGGTGACCCCACAGTACTCTGAGGTCTTGGAACTTTTGACAAGGAGACAGGGTGTCTCGTGGCCCTCTGCGGGAGCTGCCTAGTGTTCTCAGACTGGATATGGTGGGAGGCTCAGCACAGGAAATACCACTCTTAGTGACCTGACCCTCCCTCCCAAGCACTTTTCAGATACTAGCTCCCTTGCCCTTTTTTGTCCTGTCATGTTCTTGTCTCTCTATGCCAGGACTTTGTGAGCTTGTCAGCTGGAATCTTCCCTAACTTGTGACAGTTCACAGCAGCAACAATCTTCTGTAAACTAAGGGTTGTAACTAGTAGGGAAGCCACACATATATAATGTACCCATCTTTAATTCTGGGGACAGAGGTGGTCAGAACCCTGTCACTTGGTCAGGTACTGGGTCCTGTTCCCTCCGGTGAGGAACACTCACTTCTGGGTTGGTAGGCAATTCTCTTAGCTGTATTCTTTGAGAGCTGGGCCTATCCTAGTGACAACTATTTCAAGTCATTTGTTTGTTCAAACCCCTGCAGGATTCTCTGACCTCATACTTTCTAGAGGTGATAACATTCTTTTGGTTGTGATGAAGCCATGTAACCTTCAATGTAACCAAATAACCTCACTCAGATCACACCAGCCCCTTGCCTAGGGAGAGGTGAGAGTACAGTGTGGGATTGCCTTCTTTGGTTGGGTGTTGCCTGCAGCTAATGAGCTTCAATCTTCCTCCCAATGCTGAAGGGCTAGGACCTAGGATGGGGAGCTGGAGGCCAGGAGAAGCACAGCAACTCCAGCCCTTTCCTGAGATGCTCCAGACAGACAGACAGGGTAAGGGACAGAGGCCAGCGTTTCTTTAGTCACAGCTCCTAACTCCAATAAGCTCAGGGAATCTGAAAGCAATTGTAACTTACTTGGCAGCCTCACAGATACAAACTAGCCACAAACCCTCTCTGATGTGACACTGTGATGGAGCTTACTTCTGCCTGTGTTCCCAGACTCTCCTCTTTCCATGATATGTAACACATTTCTCTGCTGCACTGACTTAAAGATAATGTCTGATTCAAGTGATTTAGCTCCAGGGGTTTGACTAAGAAGCTGGGGCCCAAGTAACAGCCAACTCAGGAAGAGAGGGTGCCACACACAAGGACTGGTGTTCTTTGACGCAATCCTGTGCTGCACAATTCAGTAGATAGAACTTTTAAGTTTCATAGTGTTTCTGGATCCACACAGCCTGAGTCTGGGGGAGTCTCCCTTGTTTAGACTCTTGCCAGGAGCCCCAGGAACTTGAGGGAAAAAAAATCCCAAGAGGCCTGTAGCTCAGAGGTGTGACAGGCTTCTATGGGAGAAGGTACAGCATCCCAAATACATCTCAAGGCTTTAACTTGGTACCAAGAGCACAGAACGGCCCCACAGAATCAATTATCCACTTTCCCATGACTCTGGGTCTTATGCCAGGAATGTTTTATTTCATTAAAAACCAAACTCCTCAAATGGAAATATTTCCTTTCTTTTAAACTTTTAATTCAGTCTTTGCCAATGGAAAATTTAACTGGCCATTTGGGTCAATCCTATTTTTCCAGTGCTCCACCCAGGACGTGGACACAGCAGATGTGACAACCTGAGTCAGCATGTCTCATGTGCTGGGGTGGCCTCCTTCCTAGGTAGCTGTAGCTACAAGACAAAAGGGCTACATGCATCAGCTTTGAAGCACGTCTTAGCTTGCTACCTCCCTTTCCTGCAGCATCCCCATCCTTCTCCTCTTCATGGGCTCTGTCTCCAGACCTTTCAGAGTCTGAGGAGTATATACCAATTCTAAGCACTGAGAGAAACAGAAACATGCCAATGACCGCTTTGTTGAAAAGTAGTAGGCCATTGGACACTGAAACTGAGAGCAACAAGTAGACCCAGACTGGGATTAGCTCATCCAGCCAGCCAGAGGCCGGGACACACGTGCGCTGTCCTCAACAAACTTTCAACAAAGTCAGGATGTTCCCACTCAGCAAAGGTTCAGCTAGTTTTCACTTCACAAACAGTACCTCATCATGGTATGCATCATGGTAATTAAAAAAAACTACCCATTACCTAGTTTGGTCTCAACCCTTTCTGAGCTCTCAAAGCTCAGGTGAACAGCATGCCTCTGTTCCTTCCCTGGAGAGGGACAATTTTGTAGGTCAGTCTCACAGGATTCAGCGAGGTGGCTCTGAGGTCACAGGTCTCTACAACCTGTCGTTCTGAGGTCTACCTTCAAATCTTTCTTTAGTGTTTTCACACATGCTCATGGCTACAGCACCCCAGTTCTTCTGCTCCCAACACTGTATCTGGGATCCTCTGACCACAGAGACTCACTTGCTTCCTGACACTATGAGTGCATTATTCTGAGTCATTTTGCTGGCTCCCTTCTCAACTACAAGAGGTCAGGTTTCCAACTCTACCTTTCAAATCTTGACTGTGCGGCTGCCAACATGGATTCTCATATGCACACACATTTTCTTTTCCCTTACTTACCCTTTTGGCCCCTGCCTCTCTTTTTCTTGTAAGCATCGGTGTTGAGCTGTACACGAACTCAGCAGACCCTCCCTACTTCTCTTTTTGGTTCTTGAGGGAAGGAATAAAAATAGCTTTCTTGGCACAGCACTGAACTTGATGTCACTTCTTGACTTTCTGCACCCCTTGGCAGGGGGCCTGATCGCCTCTAGCCTCAGTGTCTCCTTCCATCAACCAAACACCTGAACCATCATCACCTTACTGTCAGCTGCTTGGGACAAAGTCTTATCAAAGAAGTATTAATGTTTTACTGATTTTCATTTGTGTGGCTTCCCAAGGGACCTTAGAGGGGCTATACGTGTAGTCAGTGGGTCTGCTCTCTATTCACAGTGGTGCATGGACTTCACCGTGGCTGTGGGAACCTGTACTTTTGTGTAAATAAATGTTATAACAATAAAAATGATTCTCAGGTTACCTGGTATCAGATTTCTTCTGCAAAGTGAGCTTTTCATTCAAAGGGAACAATATGATATTGTGTATGGATGAGGCCTTCTGTTGGAGGCCCTTCGCTTCTCTCTAAAAAACCTATCTGCCTGCTTGCTGATGTAGGAGCTAATGGTGCTACCTCAGCACTCAGTGCCCTGCGCGTCACATGCGCTGGTGCTATCAGATTATCAAGTGTTTTCTCATCTTACAGGAACAACCAGGAGACTCTGAGATTGGCTTCGTGGATCAGAGTATAAATCTGAGGCAGAGGGATGCTGCCCAAAGATGGAAATAAAGGACTGACCTTGAGAAGGTAACAATTACCAGTTCTGTTTACCGCTTCCCATCTCACCAGGCACCTGGGGACAGCTGCTCTTATTAAACCCATTGTATTAATAAAATTAGAAATGACGGCAGTGGGTGCCTGATGTGGGAAGGTCTTTCTGGATGCTGTACATATCAATCTTTAAATAAAGAACTGTTTTGGCCATGGCAGGCACCATAGAATAGGTGGGGAATCAGAATAGTTAGGAGAAGGGCGGAGTCAGAGACAGATGGAGCCAGCCACCCAAAGAAGAAATGGGCCACGGGCCACGTGGCAAGATAGATTAATGAGAATGGATTGAGTTAAGATGCAGGAGATAGCTACTAGCAAGGTGCCTGAGCCTTAGGACAAACAGTCTCTGAGTCATTTTTGGAGGAAAAGCAGTGGCGGGCGGCTAAGGGGTCTGGACCTCTGGCTGGACCAGGGAACCTTCATGTAATAGGTGCCATACAACACGCAAATGTTATTTGAAGCTGAGGATGCAATATTATGCTTTTTAGACATTTCTTTTTCTCTGTTTTTGAAGACAAGTCTTTCTATATGGCCCAGGCTAACTGACAACAATCCTCCTGGCCCAGTCTCCCAAGTGCTGGGATTACGAGGCCTCAGTCACCCTACCTGACTTTTGATAAATAACCTCTCTGTCCTCTGAGAAGTGAGAAGAGGGAAGGTGTCAGCACAGAAGGTAGGGCCTGCCCACCAGAGAACGGATGGCAGCGTGCTGAGAGCGGAACATCCCTTCCTCCATCCTCACATACATTTCCCTATTTTCTCTCTCATCAGCCACACGGGCCAAGAGAAACCTTGCAGGGGAAGGGGTTAGCATTTCGGGCAGGTCTCCTTCTCTGAACTGGAGGGCTCTGGCCCTGGGAGCCACAGGGGATCACAGGCAGGCCAGAGAGGCAGAGGACCTGACACAGATGGTTGGCTAAGCTTGGCCTCCTCAGGCTGTTTCTCATCGCCTTCTACCTGGAAAGTTCAAACTTTACTACTTCACAGAGAATCTGTCCCTTTTGGCAGCTTGATCACTAGATCCATCTGATCAGTGAGGGATCATGGCTGGGCGAGGGGATGACACAGGGGTGGGTATAGAGGGATACCGACCGACCGACTGACCGATCTTTGTTCTTTCCAGAAGGTGCTAGCACTTGTACGGCCAGTGGCCTCCCTTACCTCTCCACGCCATTATCAAGTGATTAGATACATATGCTCAAGAAAGTCAAGCAGCGGCCACTTGCTGGATGATCTAAAGGCCCTTCAAACACATGGATAAATGGATCTGCCTTAAGAGAACATTCCCGCTCTGCTATATCCTGCCAGCACAGAGGCAGTTCAGTTAAGGGCCATGGCATGGCCAGTACATTCTACTTATCAGGTTACTGGAACATGGTATTTGAACACAGGGTCAATGTCCCAGGACTCTGGAGACAGATGCTACCTGCTAGCTAGGAAAATTCATACCGTGTCAGCTACAGGTGAAGACAACGTAACAGAGTTAGAAAGGCTTTGCAGGCTATGGGCCAACTTTAAATGTTTTTTAAAAACTCCTGAGTGTGAGTTCTTCTTCCTCTTCTTTTTAAAATATCTCTTTTCATATTCATCCACTCCTTTGTTTGCTTATACAGAGTCTACTGTGGGCGGACACTACCAGGAACCGTAGACCATGAGAGATGCTCCACTCCCCTCAGGGAAGGTGGAGCTCTTGGGAAGTGCAGACAGACCTCTGTGAGTTTGAGGTCAGCTCAGTCTACATAGCAAGTTCTAACTGGAGACAGTGAGACCCTGTCCCACACAGATATTTCTTGGTGTGTCCAGCCTAGAATGTGAGGGGAGGGGGATGGCCAGAACCAGAATCAGATCATGTTACTCTCCCCCTCAGCACCACTCACTTCACACAAATGCCCTACACCACAGACTCAGGGGACCCTGTAGAAGAGAGGGTTCTGTGTGATGGTGTCTCCTAGTGACACCACAGCTGTATCGTAAAGTCTCATTGGACATGAACGGAGCAAGTACTACACCAATGGACACGCCAAGCTGCAGGGGAAAAGCCCACAAGGCCTGAACCCTACGCAAACTACACACAAATGAGGAGAGCTGGGGGCGAGACAGACGCCCTCCCCAGAGCAGAGCATGCCAACTGGCTGTCCACTGCAGAGTGGTCAGCTCTGAAAATATAACAAGGTACCATCGCATGGACTCATGAGTTATAATTAGAAACTTATATATCAACACATACACACATGCGATGATGATGAGAGACAAGCTATAGATGTGAAGGAGCTGGGGGTGGAAACATGAGGGTTTGGAGGGAGGAAACGCTAAGGAAATGTAATTATCCCACATCCTCAAAATTAAACAAAGAGAGTAAAGTGCACTTGCTTACGACCCTGCAAGAGCCTATCTGTCACGATTCAATACCTCCTGTCCCCTGCAGGTGTGTACAGTCTCACTAGACACCCACCTGGGCAAAGTTCAGCTCCCATAGGAGTTATGCTCAGAGGGCACGTCCCAGTGGCTCTCATTCTCACTGTCACCATGTCCTAGCTACCCCCCTTTCTTCCCCACTTAGTACTACCAGCCATATGTGAATGTATTTTTTTGTCTTTCTTGCATATCTTCTTCAAGAAAAATGTTCAGGAGGGCAGGAGTTTTCACACTCTTCCACTGCCAGAATCCTTGGGTCTGGAACAGCACTTGACACTATGTATTCAGTAAATATTTGTGGACTGAATGAAGGAAAGGCTGATGAGGAGCTGAGTGAGATGCCGCTTTCTGGAGTTATCGGGAGGCCAAAGGGGAACCTGGGAATCTTTAAGTAGGACCAGAGTGAGATAACTCATCTGTTTTCCAGGATAACATTTCTGCTGGTGACAATGACAGAATGCTGATGGGCAGGGGGAGGAAGGGAGAAACCAAGGACAGGAAGTTCCATTAGGAGGTCACTACCCAGTGGTGACAGCTCGATACAGGCAGTGGCAGTGAAGGCTGAGGGGGAATTTGAGAAAGGTTCTGAAGGTGGAGTAGGCAGGCTAAAATACGAAGCCATGATTATAAGCATCAAGGCCAGGAAGCAGCTTTGGCAGCGGCATTACCATTTCTCAAGTCAGACAACACGTTAGTGTAAAAGCAGCTCTGATCTTGATGCAAACAGCGGCTTAGAAGCCTGCATGCAGAAAGAAAGCTGTACTGCAGCAGTGAGCAGGGATGACAGCAGAGCGGGTGCCCTTACAGGTCTTGGGAGCAGCCCTCCTCACCCGGCACCTCCCTTTAAGGTCAGGATATTTCAGTGTTCCCGTTATCCTTCTGTCCTCCCTGTCTCCAGTCAGTTCGGTGAGTGCTCCCTTACCTAGGGTGCTCTACTCCCTGCTAGTGTGCCCTTCCTTGGGCCACACCCCTCACGTTATGCCCTTAGTTCTCTGAGGCTCACTTCTGACCGACTTCATGCTGGGTAGAAATATCCCAGCAGCTTTTGCAAAACTCATTTATAAATCTTTCCCTGTGTCACTTCATTGTCATTTACAAGCCAGAGCACCTTTCCTATGTGACATGGTGACAAAGGACCATTCTCAGGCATGAAAGAACTCAGAAAAGTTTACCACCACCTACCATTCTTGAGAGGAAAATTATTTGAAATTACATCCTAGGCAACTGAGAAATTATTGTGTCAAAGTGCAGAATGGAAGTGTCTGATAAACAAGGCCTGAGACTCTCTCCGGACTCCTCCCGGCAGGGAATGAGAAGTCCAGTGGAGGAGAGTAGAAGCAAGGTGACCCCTCAGTACATGCTGACTGACTGGGACACACCAACAACCATGGTGACATCTGCACAGGACTTAATGAAACTGTCTGTGCCCTGGAACTGCTCCCCTTTGTTAGGATAATAATCCTGTAATTGCAATCCCTTTGCAGAACTTCTCACTCAAGAAGAGTCTTCTGATACATTCAGAAGTCCAATTAAATGTGATTATAGCTGAGTTAAAAAAAAAAAATAAAATCAAGCAGTGTGTGCGGTTATCAGAGCAGGTCTGGGAATGGCTCTCTGTAGTGAAGGCAGCTCATGTTACTCCCTCCCTGACACAGCGCCCAGAGCCATCAAGTCAACCAGCCAGGCTCCAGTGTCCATGGCAGCACACAGGCCCCTCACAGCTGGCCCACCCCCTTCTGGGAGCATTGGGTACTTCACCTCACACACCCTCTTCTTAGACCCTCCTGCTTTTCCAGGTGCAGGGCAGGACTCAGCTTCCTCTCTAGGCCCCATGAAGCCTTCTCCCTCCCCCATGGCCCCTGCAGACAGGATGCCAATGGCAGATCAGCATTTGCTATCAGGCATAAATCCACATTCAACTCGGGGTGCAGTTCTCACTTCAAACTCCTTTGCTCTTTTCCTGGTACCTTCAGTGAAGGGCCTATTTCTGTCCTTGATTTGACCACATAATGAAAATGAAGGTTAGGGACACACACAGCAGGCATACTTAAGTAATGCACCCTCCACAAAGGCCAACCGGTTCCTGGATCTGATGCCTACTGTACCTGACCATAAGCTCCATGTGCACAGGACTGTTTATTTACGGCTCTCTGTTCTCTCCCCAGCATGGACAGGACTGCTCTGGGACAGGGACTCTTGAGGGCTACCTGAGGAGCTGACTGGCTTATCTTGTACCATTTCCCAAGGAAGGGAAACAGGTCACAATGAACGACACCAAGTGAATGAATCTAATCTAACTTGCATTTTCTTTGTGCTAAAACCCAACCTGACAAAAACCTATCTCTGAAGACACCTGCCTTCCTCATCTAAGGCCCCCACCTCCACCTCTTTGTCTTGGCTTCGGTGTGTGACCCAGGAAAGAGCTTTGTATTAAATGAGGGAAAGGCTTCACAGAAATGCAAAACAACATTAACCTTTTCCTGTGGTTGCTTTTAACGCACTGGGTGTCTATGAACCCAGGGAGATCAGGAAGAAATTAGTTCACAATGTAGACAATAAAAAAATTTTTTAAAGTGCCTTCTCATCTTTAAAATCTGGAGATGGTATATATTCCTCCTTGAGAAGCAATTCAAAAGCACCCATGCTGGGCCCCGCCCCTCCTGGGCAGCCCTTTCTTCTCTGCTGCTTGACTGTTTCCAGAGTGTCTGCCCACTTGTGCATGCCGGCGGCGGCGGCAGCAGCAGCAGCATCATCAATAAAAGAGTCTTGCACCCACACCTCCAGACGCTGGCCCTGGGACTTCAGAGGCCTGGACTTTGTTAATTTTGCCTCAGTGCCAACCTTGCACTGTAGAGGTCTTGAGGCTGTGCTGGCCTAGACAGAGAGGCTCTTTATGAACACTGCTCTGTTCTCTGACTATGACCAGAAACAATCAGACAGAATGAACAAAGGGATTACAAATTAATCGGCTCTCGCTGGCTCCTCTGACTGCAAAGATATGATTACAAGCCCAGGATTTGCAAAAGACCTACATTCCTCATTAATCTCTACTATCGTTTCCATCACTGTGAGCGTTTCCTTTTTCTTTTTTTTTTTTTTTTAAGAACTCCTTTAAAAAAATGTAGGGAATGAAGAGAGTGAGCCAGATATGTTCTTTCTTTGCTCAGCAGTAACTAAAAAATATGCCCTTAACATTTCAAAAAGCAGATCGTGCCTGTACTGTAGCCAGTAAAGCGTGGAGGTGAAATGGCACCAGCGTCCTTTATGTCTCCGTCCGGCTACATTAATGAGTTTAAGCATGGATAACCTTAACTCACAGCCTCATCAGAACTCAGAACTAACTGTAGGCTCAAGAGGCTCCAAGTCCTTTATAACACATTCCCTTTTGTGTGGTGTATTCTGGTCATTCAGCAACAGGCAGAGAAGGGTCTAAATTGCCTTGTATGTAGCTCTGCCCCTGAGCCATCTGGAGTTGGAGCCTCAGAGAGAACAGGTCCGGCATCTTTCTGCCAGCCTTGCTCTTACAGGGAGATCAGAGAGCAACATGAACTTCTCTCCTTCTGTTTCCAGACATGTCTACAAACTCCGTTTGGGCACAGGCTCAGCAGTGACATTTCTGCTCCAGGAGGCATGGCACATGCACCGACTGGGACAGGACAAAGTCTATGACCCGTGGGAACTCAAGCATTTATACCACTGCTTAGTACATTAAGCCTGGTGTGCAGGTCATGGTGATTCTTGGTTCTGCATTCCTCTGGATAAATGCCCTGAGCACAGGGCATAGAAAGGCAACTGGACAAGACTTCTATAAAATAAAGTATAAGAGAATTCACCAGACACCCATTTCCCAGGTGAAAATGGCTCTTACCTGGGTAGGGCACTCTTCCTTTGGTGACCAGCTCTGTGAGTAAGATTCCAAAAGACCACACATCAGACTTGATTGTGAACCTTCCATAGAGAGCGGCTTCAGGGGCTGTCCACTTAATGGGAAATTTTGCACCTGTAGAATGAAGACCTGGTTATTTATGGATAGGAGAGTCTGTGCTGAGTGGGGAGGGACTGAAAAGTCATCTTCAGGGACAGGTTGAGAGAGGACAGAAGGCTGTGGGAAAGGAATACCTGGAGGCAGAAATATGTATGCCCTAGGCCTGGGTTCTGTGACTTTAAGGAAATCACTTTAATTCTCCCTTCAAAGTGTTGGACTTCAAAAACCCTTAATATCTCAGTAAAGAGGGAAGTTGGCTTTTTGAACATGAATCCAGAATCACATTGAATTGTATGGGCTTGGTCTGCAGAGGGAAGGGAGAGGGTAGGGGAAGAGATATTGAATAAGAATGGCGCCCATAGGCTCATATATTTGAGAGCTTAGTCCCACTACTTAGAGCATTAGGAGGTGTGGCCTCCTTGATGGAAGCACATCACTGGAGGACAGGCTTTGAGAAGATTATTTCAGAAGCCCAAGCCAGGCCCCATGGTTCTCTTCCTGATGCCCGGGAGTCTGAATATAGGCCTTTTAGCAACGTCTCCAGCACCATGTCTATCTGCATGTCATTATGCTACTTGCCATGATGGTGGACTAAACCTCTGAAACCATAAGCCAGCCCCAATTACTTTCTGTTGTAAGAGTCGTCATAGTCATGGTGTCCCTTCACAGCAAAAGAAAACTATGACCATATGTGTACATATATGTCTTTGAAATGCTTTATTTTAATAAAACATACAGGACTAGCTCATCTCTTGTTTTTCTGTGTCCTCTGGAATCTAAAATCATAGACTGGCCTTATGAGGGCAGAGGTGAATGGATACAGCCTGCACATCACACAGGAATGGGCCGTATTTCCTAGTTTATATCCTCCGTAGCGATCCCTTCCATGGCCGATTTCTCTCTTCCCTGTACTGTCCTGCCAACAGCAGCCATCCCATCCCTGCGAAGTTTGTTACTCTGCACTGTGTCATCACTATCCCCTCCTTTCTCCTGCCAGCCAGAGAGGGTTCAACTACGTGATTTTTAAGGTAAGGCTCGCTGTGATGACCATCTCATGAATCTGACTTCTCAGGACCAAGAGGCAAATAAGCCAAAGGCAGCCGATAATGTCTTTAAAATGTCTCGAGCAGTGGAGAATCCTCTTTTCTCCACATCTAAAGGAAAGGTGGGGCCCACCCTGCTCATCACATTGCTGGAAATATGTGGACAAGTTAAGATGGACCCAGCAGCTTGTGTTTTTATGTTAGGACCAGTAACTATAAAGCAGTCCTGGACATTTCTTGATATGGATTAGGTATTATCTATGCAAACAATGATATGCTTAAGGCATACTAATTATGCTTAGGATCCCCTAAAAAGCATACAAAGGCTGATAAAAATCAGAATTTTCACAGTGTCGTCTATGAAAAGTCACTGTGCAAAAGTGGTAAATGATTAAAATCTTTAAATTAAGGAGGTTTTTATAGCCAGGCACAATAAATTATAGCAATTACATTTTTGTTTTAAATATAGTACATGATAACAACTTTAGCAAATACACCCTGGCATTTTCCAGCAATGAAGTTTTCCTCTCCATCTCTTTTATGCCAGTGTGAAGTCCAAATTGAAAACATCCTATGGTTCTCTCTCTGCACCTCACATTAACACGGGGCAGGCAAGCAGTCCTACAGCTTCCTTTTGCTCCTACAGATATTAAAGGATATTTGGTCCTATCTCTTCTTAAGTACAGGCGATTGCCTGCATGGTCTGGGATTCTCTGGGAAGTCATTGTGTTTTTAAATTTCTTTCAAAGCATTCTTCACATAGCCTTCTATCCTTGGGCACTCTGTCCATGCAGATTGGACTCCACTGGGATTAGGGTAACAGGCTTTCCTCAGTGCCAAGAGCAGACTGCCCGGGACCAAACATCACCAGGTAGAGTTCTCTTATTTAAAAGAAAATCAATAAAGGCATATTAAATTCATTCTTATTTAGACCACCTCTAAAGCCAAGTGGCTTTGAAATCTGACCACGTCTAAAGTACAACAGAATCATTTTTCTCTGGTGTGCAGGAAACTTCTCTGTCCTCCTTGGACTCATGAACGCTGGTCTGTGTGCAAGCTCCTGAAAGTGAACTATGCACGACTGAGGTAAGGTTCTTCTGGTCTCCCTTCCTTGAGAGAGTCTCTTGCAGCTGAGGATGCCGTGACCTTCAACTCCTGGCCCTCGTCTACAGTCCAAGTGCTGGGATTAGAGATGTGAGCTGCTACATATGGCTTTCATTTGGATTTTCTGTGAGGTTTTTATGATTTCAAGCTTTAACATAAATATATAACCCAGCTACACTAGTCTGCTTTATTATTTTCTTACTTTATAGGAACAGTAAAGATAATAATATGTAAACATTTACATAAAAGAACAAAGCCTATATAATCTAATGGGCCTTTGACAGGAGGTCATCTGCAGGTATGCACTTTGGTGGATTAGCAGGGGCCTAAATACACTTATTTTGCATCATTTCTCTGTCAGACATACAGTATTTTTCATACCAATCAACAGCATTGATATGGGTAAAAAAAAATAAAATGGCTTTGTCCAAATTTTTAGCAGTTATCTTCAACAGAAACTTAAAAAGACTTATTTTATTGTGCGCATGTGTACCACTCACATGCCGGTGCCCCTGAGGCCAGAGGCCGTGTGGGATCTCCTGGAGCTGGAGTTATGGGAAGCTGTACAGTCACTGGACATGAATGCTGGGGCTAAACTCGGGTCTTAAGGAAATTTATACCTCTAGCCCCAACAGAAATTTTGGGGTCTTTCTGTTTTGTTTTTTGAGACAGGGTTTCTCTGGGTAGCCCTGGCTGTCCTGTAAGCCAAAAGGTAGATCAGGCTGGCCTTGAACTCAAGAGATCTGCCTGCCCGTGCTTTCATGTGGTGGGATCAAAGGTGTGCATCATCACACTTGTCTTTTGTCGTCCCCCAATTTCCTGAAGGATCATGTTTGTCCCCCCCCCCCAAGGCAGACAAAAGGTCAGCTTCAAGCCATGACAAGCTATTAATGAGAAGAACTAATCAGTGCTCACTTCCCACTCTTCCCGTCCTCCTGTCTTGGCTTCCAGAGGGCAAGTTACCAGCTCTAATGTGTGGCTTTGAAAGGCAAATGTCAGGCACTTGGTTTTGCCCGGTATGTTTGCATAAGCTGTGCAAGATGCAAGGTGTAAAGCCCAGGCCTGAGAAGGGTCTATCCAAGGTCACTGGGTAATAACACCTACTCAGTTCCTCAAGGCTCTGGGGGCAGTAAGGGATGAAATGAGCTTAAGAGACTTGGAGGGAGGCAACTCCCAGATAGAAGTCACGTCCACTGTCACCCTGTGACTAACTCCTGCCTCTCTGCTCTTGGCCTGAGTGATACTTGCCCAAGAAACCTCCACCTCATCAGTAACACTTGGACAGGTTCAAAGCTCCATGCTGCTACAGCAACATGGTTCTGGAGTTATTATGGCTTGCAGTGTGATGAACACATAGACCGTCAGAAGTGTCACCTCCTGAGGGAGGTGCTGCTCCTGAGGGTTGGACATGTCTTCTGGATGACTGTCTCCAGTCAATAGCTTGGGACATAGGGAGACCCCTGAGAGAACCAATTGGATGACAGAGAAAGTGGGATGGTAGATTAGGCTTCCAGAGCTCCCCTTCATGCTGACTAGCTGTGGTTTCTAATAGGCAACTGATTTGGTCTCTTGCCTCCAGGGCACCTTCCCCTTGTTCTTGGTGACAACACCAGTGTCACATCTGTCAGCATCTGGAGAGCTGTTTAAGGGCCTGACAAGTGCTAACTACAACAGAAAAGCATATGCTCCACACCAATGAAGCTTAAAAACACAAAATCTGCATTTTAATCCCAAGACCGGGTACTCAAGAGACCCTTTGTAGAGGGTGCCCCAGCTCTGCTTTGATAGGAACATGGGGCCAGTTCACAGGATGCTGCTGTGATGGGCAGTGGTTTTATTAGCAGAAGGACCTGAGAGCAAGACCTTGTAGTAGTGACAGCAAGGCAAGTGGGCAGCAGTCACTTCCAGGTCCGGGGCTCTGGCCTTTTCATCTGAAGCAGGGTCAACAATCACCTGTGCTTCAAGTCAGAGAACAGACAGTGTGGGTTTTATTCAATGATCGAAGTTTGTCCATAAGGGCAACCCCACCCCACCTCTCCGCTGCTGAAGTGATTTGCTCTCTCTTGCCATAAGCACGTTTGGCGTTTTTCCCACAGGCCTAGCACCATGCTCTACTCACAACGGCAAACACAATCTCTGTCTGTCTTCTGTCTCCAATGACCACCCCTTTTCATCCTCACTCTAACCACAGAGTGGCAGAGCCTCAGTGTTCCAGATTCTTTTCTCTCTGTTATTTCTTTGGAAATGTTCCTCTCTTGTTACTAACCTGGCCTGCTGTCTGGGGGGGGGGGGGGGTGGGCACATTCAAATGTTTCTTACTCGAAGTCTTGGTACTTTATTTCCAAGTACCTATGGGACAAAGTTTCTAGGCTATCCTGGCTTTACCTACAATATAGCCACTGTAAGCTGAGTTTATTGTTCACTGTATGTGAACAATACTATATGTGAGATTACATGAGGGTCTGAAGTAAGCAGAGAATGTCACCAAATGACTGAGTTATAAGTTAACTCTTAATTCTTACGTTGCAATTCTAAGATACAAACAGACGCCCCTTGGTTCTGTTGCGTGTGTTTGGACTGTCTACTTTCTGGCACTGGTCAGTATGGTGCCAATTAGCTGGAACTTTCTTCCTCTTGCAATTTCTAGATCTAATCCATCATCTTGCTTTGCTCTTGTGTCTGCACATAAGCTCTCCTGCTTAGGCTCTGCAAAGACCAGGCTCCAGTCACCACCTCTGCGTAGTCCTGCTGCCCCAGGGCCAAGCCTCAGCTGAGCGCCCTTTAAACTGCAGCTTCCTGTTTCACCTTCTTAACCACACCGGAGGGTCTCTACCAAATTAAATCAAAATCCGCCATCTGGTTTCTAGGGACCTACACAGCCATTCACCTCTGGTTCTTCCCATTGCAAACAGACAACTAATCTAGTTTAGTGTCATCCCCCCCCCCCCCAACAGCCCACACCTGGCAGGATTACACTCCCTTCTGTTTTTAGCCTGCTTGAAATGCCATCTTTCCTTCCATTTGCCTACTGACAACATTTTCTCTCCACCTTTCCTCAAGTCTTCTGGAATGAGCCTGATCAGAAGCAAAAGTTTAATGCTGGGGAATATGAGCTTCTAGCATTACTGAGTGCTTGCTAACAGTGCTGCATGTTTAACATATGAGTTATATGTGTAAACAACATTTCCGTTCTTCAGCTGGGAGAACAACACATCTCAGAACAAGTATAAAGCATGGAAATGGGATCTGGACAGAGGGAGACTGCCATGGGATGGTCTTTCTTTATGCTGTGAATGTGTGTTGCTATCATTGGTTAATAAAGAAGCTACTGTGGCCTATGACAAGGCAGGACAGAGTGAGGTGGAGAATCCAAGCAGAGAGGCAGAGAGAAGAAAGGTGGAGTCAGGCAGACACTGCTGGCCACTAAGGGAAGCAAGATGTAATAGGATACAAGTAAAGCCACGAGATAGTATTGATGCATAGATTAATGAAAATGGGCTAAGTTGTAAGAGCTAGTTGGTAATGAGCCTGAGCCATATTTTGTAGTTAATGTAAGCCTCGGTGTGTTTATTTGGGACCAGGCAGAGAAGATTGTCTCCAGAATCAGACACTTAGACACCGTGCAGCACTCTGTCCAGTATGTGAACTTCTTAGCACAACACCGACCTTCCAAGGTGGTGGAAGGTCTACACTCACACTGTTCCACATGGAACTTTCACTAAATCTGTTAAATCACAGCTGCTCAACAGATGTGGAAAGAGGAAAGAAAGCCAACTTGACAGCGATTCATCCAACACTCAATGGCCAGAGCTGTTATCTTCTCAGAATTTCAAGACTAAACATAGAGAAAAGACCGGCAATAGAACTAGAGCTGGGGATGAACTCATTCTCACAATACCCTCAGCCTACCTGGTCAGTGCTCTCAGTCTTAAGAGGAAACCAGAAGACTACCCACCCTGACATCAGTAGGGCCCATCCCAACTCCAAGTCACGGTCTGATTAAGGAACCGCCAGGAAGCCTGCCTTCCATTTCTGTCTCAGACAGAATGTTCTTGAACTCAGTTGTTTCCTGTACTCCGGGATGATGACAGTGGCATTTCAAATGCTCACACAACCACCTTTGTCATGAGCCTACCTTCTGTAGGAAGTGAAAGAAGAGCTGGAAACAGAGAATGCTCTTTAGTGACAGTGGTAGCAAGGCCAATGGTAGCCTGAGCTGGGACTGACTGGCTTTTCCCAGAATGGCAGGAATAACCATTCAGAAAGTTGTTTCAATAGATATTAATAAAATTGTTAAAGATTCAAGTTAATGGACAAAAAAAAAAAAAAAAAAAATTCAGAGTTAGGCAGATCTGGGCTCTCAGACTTTAAAGCCCAAGACAGTTTCTTGTCCGCAACTTGGGACTCAGCAGAGTGTCTGGAGCCTGGTGACAGCTCGGAGCTAAGAGGATGCAGCTACTCCTGTGTTTGGATGGGTAAGCAGGGCACTGAGCTGCACTGGCAAAGGCTTCAGCACCACCCCTACTGGTCCATCAACCACTAAGAATTTCTTGAGTGTCCACTAGGTCCCCAAGCATAGTGTGAGGTGCTCTGAAGTCATCAGGAGTAGGGCTCCTCCTGCAGGAATTTTCTAGACAGTTAAAGGAACACAACTTCTAAGTTAAGCATACAGAGAGCTAAAATGTCCAGGCTTGAAAAAGACGGCTCAGGACATGTAGGAAGCAAAGAAGCAACCTGGGAATGACAGTGGCAGGGAGAGGTGGTAATAGAGAAGAGATGTGGGGTGGCTGTCATTTTCCATGAGAGAAAGGATCATGGCGGAGGCAAACACAGTCTGAGGGGGCCATCACACACCACTAGCTCTTAGTGGAGCACTGGCTGTTTCTGAGAAAGAGGATCTCCTCCAGCTAAAGAACTGGCCCAGCGGGGCAAGTACAAGGAGGGCACAGCATAGGATGACAGAACAAGTCCACAGAACACAGTCTGCACCCTAACAGCATTTCCAAGGACGAACATCAGCTTTAACGACAGACCCAAAGAGCCACCCAAAGCCTCTTCAGTGATGAAGGCACAACACAAACTCTACAAACTATTACGTACAATGTTAGTGATGTGTAGTGCTCTGGAGAATAAAAGAAACCACAGAGCATGCCAGTAACAGGAAGCTGACTACATTGTGGAAGAGAGCAAGAGAAGGAGGTCAGGACATCCTGTGTTAGCACCTCAAATAGAGCTGACCTGACCTGGAACTCTGCGGTGATTCAAACGAAGCAATAATTTCAAACCTGTGGAAACTTGGCACAAGAAAACTCATAATTCTCATACTAGGCCAAGGGGTGATGTTCAAATTTCCCAAATGTTTCTGAAGTAATAAATGGAATGTTTTCAGTTACCCTGGTAACATATTCTACTAAAATGTCCACTTTAGGTTCGTAAGAGTTTAGCATCATGTTTTTAGAATAAATATAAACGAAAATCCAGGGGCACAATGGATTGGGATATTATTATATTATTATTGTTTCCTTTGAAATTTCAGCATGCCAGTGGGTAGGGAGTCTGACAAGGTCAGGGGATTAAGGAAGACTACTGTCTTACTAGGGATGTTGAGGGGGAGGAGGGTAAAGCTAAGAGAGCCAGAGGCTAGAAGTAGAGTCTGAACATACTGCGAAGCTATGGATTGATTAACTAGGCACAGATCCAAAGTTGGGAAAAACCCATGGAAGAAATGTTTAGGCTGAAATGGTGAGCAAGCTCCCAGAGGAGCTGAGCCGTGAGCATGGGCAGAGAGGGACCTTGGCAGGCTCATCCCTGAGTTAAGAATATAGCAGAGCACAGAAAGATTTAGTCACCCTCAGAGGAGCCTGGGTAATATCAGGCCACAATGGGCTAGGCAGTGTCAACAGCACCGGTTTGGGGATACAACATGGGACAGGCCTATTATGTTGGGGCTTGGATGTGAGTCTAAAAAGAAGCTCAGGAAAAGTGGATACACAGACAAGCACAACTTCAGGCTGTCTTTTAAACTGCCCCCTGCTTTCCATCTGGCAGTGTCTGTACCGTTGGGACCCAAGGGAGACCAGCTTGATGGGCCCGGCACCCTCTTTCAGTTAGGAGAAAAGGGCTGGTAGCTGCAGACTGTCTGCATGTGCCCTCCTGTCCCTGGTTATCCAGATAATGCAAATAAGGTTCTTTCTGCCAGCAAAGCACAACAAGGAAGCCAAAAAGACATTTTTGATGTTTGATGGCAGTCTGCAGTTCCTATTTACACACTTAAAAAGTCACAGAGGGTGACCATCTGCTTCCTTACTGACGATTTCTAAGAACTGTGGGCTGCGCAGACAGAGGACTTGCTCCTGACCATTCATAAACAACTGCCAGGCGGCTCTGCCCAAAACAGCACAAGGAGAGGGAGATGCCCTTGTGGGCACAAAGCAGGACTGCCAGAGGAAGGTGCTCAGAGAGCAGGCGCTGGTGACCTGTGCTGGCATCAGGCCCATCTGTATTCTCTGGGCTAACTCAGAGAGCTGTCCAAGGATGCAAGTGGCAGAAATCAGTTCTCCCCAACTCTGCAAGCATTTTTAATGTTGCAAGGGACTGCAGAGAAAAAGGATGATTTAAAGTCCCCTCCTTTCATTTCATCCGCCTTTCAACACATCCTTGCTAGGAGAGAATGATGCTCCCAACAGCCCATCTCCATTTCCCAGCATCTGACCTGTTCCCTGACTACTAATCTGGGTTGAGACTTCAGCAGAAAACAAAGCAGACCCAGAAACACCAGTGTGGGAGATCTAGAGACTGAGGTGGCAGGCATACAAATGAGGCGGACTCCTGTCTGCTCAGAGGTGCACCAGACTGGCTCAGGAAGGCTCAGGGAGGCAGCCTGGCTCAATTCTGCTCATCAGGATCAGCACATGGCCTCTGGCAGCTCTGGGGATGATAAACTGCCCACGTGGGCTTGGGGGTGGTATGGCCTGGTCATTTCACTGCAGCCTTTCACAGCTCTGCTGGAGAACAAGTGATTTCCTGCCTAGTATTCCAAACAATGGCTTGGGCTGGGAAGAGGCTTGCTTTTTGTTAAAAGACGTTCCTCTTCTCCAGCAAGGACAGAATTAGATTAAATTCTACCATTAACAAGGCTCCGGGCTCCATCCCTCCCCACCTTCCTTCTCTGCTGACATTTGCTGTTCAGGTCACAGCACAGTGTGGAAATGGTGATGCTGTTGTTGACAGAGAATGAGAAATTCATCGCTGAAGGGAACAGAGGGAGGGCATCTCATGGTGAGATCAGCCTTGATCTGCCACTGGATTACAGGGGCCTCTCAAGCAGCTGATTAATAATTCTGCAGGAGCCCTTGAGCTGGAACGCAGGAGCCCTGAGTCTAATAATCCCCAGTCATTGTAACAAAGGAAGGACAGGAATTGAATTCGCAGTTCTGCATTGTGAAACTGGAAATCTAAAAGAAACAGGGACCTGGTCCTTCCTGGCTGTGTCTGCCAACCTAGTTGCCTGCTTGTTTGTGCTAAACGGCTACTGTGCTTTTTGAATCCAAAATCTGATTATATTTAATTAGCACAGGCATCTGGGATTTCTAATACACAAAGAGTTATTAAAGTAACAAATCTTTCTAAAATATGTTCTCCAAGAAAGAATGTGTTAATTTATGCAGTAACAATTCTTAACGTGAAATAATGAACATGAAAACTGTAACAATTATGAATTCTTTGTAGTCTAATTTATATGTGAATTTTACTCCAGACAATAATCTATTCAATTTAAATTCTCAATACTGGGAGTATTTGAACAGACACATTTTTCTTCTCCTACTTAATACACAAACCAATGGTCTTGCCCAAAGTTCTAAATGCCCCTGTTTTGTTCATATAGTCCACAGACTCAAAGGTTACACTGTCTTGACATTTGCTTCCTAGGTGATCATCTGGTTACTGTTTTAGGACAGATCAACCAACTATGCAAACCCCAGAGAAATTCCATGCCCCTGCTCTTCATGATGATTCAAATGTGGGAGGAGCCCTGGCTGGAGGCAGTTCAGGAGGGTTCTGTGTAGCATGAGTGTGCTGAGTGGTGACTATTCACACCTACAGGGAAACTGCACTGCGGCCTTCACAAGTGCTTCACACCTAGTCCCAGACCGGGCTCACATGTCTACTTGTTTTCAGAGGACGGGCTTAAGCTACTTTGATCAGATCAGCAGTGATGCGAGGATTCACACTATGATAATCTGACTTTCTAAGTCATGCTCTTAGTCGACCTGGGCTTGCTATCTTTTGAAGCAAAGTAGGGAGTACAAAGAAAAAAGAAACAAGGCCCGAGGAAGGAGAAATGCTGTGGGGAAGAGTGAGAAGTGGTAATGATACCAGATAGCTTCTCTCTTTCCTACCCATGGCCACCGACAGGTGGCTCACAGGACCCGGGGGCTCAGAGGATCGTAAGCTCTGGAGGAAGGTAGAGTTAGCATCTGAACACAGGCCCAGCCAGCTCTCCAGAGTCCCCAGAGACAAGCTCAGTGTGTAGCCGACAGAATCAACAGCCCTTTCTGGGGGTTCCTGCAGCAATTACAGTATTTGATTTTCTGGAAACCTTGTGCACACTGCTTAGAGAGCAGAAAAGAATGTGTGAGAAGGGCAGTGGTCACAGCTATCTCCACGGCTACACACCATCAGTGACACTTCATATGTGCTCATGAGGGCTGCATCCCTGTTTTCATTCCTGTCCCAGAGACCTGTTTTAGTGATGTCCAGAAGAACTGTTACCCAGGGTCCATGATGTAAGCTTCCATGTGTGCATGTGCCGATCATAAAGCTGCCGAGCACATGACAGCCAACACAGCAGGTTTATATATAGATTTATATAATATATATACTCGTATACATACATAAATACATGCATACATATATAGAGAAATAAGTAGTTAAAAACATGCTTGCAGCCTAGGGCCATGGATAGCTCTTTTCTTTCCTAGAGACAGTCTCTCTACATAGCCCTGGCTGTCCTGGAATTCATTATGCAGACCAGGCTGACCTCAAACTCAAGAGTTCTGCCTGCCTCTGTCTTCCTAGCACTGGGATTAATGATGTGCACCACCATGACCAACCAAGGATAGTTCCTAACAGAAGGAAAGAAGGAATGGCTGAGGCTGAATGACTCATAGCTGAGTTCAGAGGGTCTGTGGGACACGTGGATAGAACCAGAATGATGCCTGTCCAGATAAAATAGACTGGTCTAAGCTATAAATGATGATGCACACACACACACACACACACACACACACACACACACACACACACACACACACACCTACTTAACTACCTACCTGTCTGTCTATCTTTGTGCATGTGCCTTTGTGTGTGTGTGCTTGTTAGTGGCAGAGGTGATTTAATCTTAGGAGTCCTGGCTTCTAACCCAGGTAAATGACATAACTGCATGTAGCTTTTGAATCTGTTACTCCTCTGTGAGGCAGTGACTGCCACTGCCAATCTAGACCTGCTCATCACCAGCCCACCCACAAGGGCAGATACCCGGGAGATGGGGTGGGTGTGCATCCTGCCCAGCAGCTTCATCTGTAATTGTCCCAGGTGGAATCAGTACCACTGTGTTCCTCAGTGCAGTGATGGGTCAGCTGTGTGTGTGTGTGTGTGTGTGTGTGTGTGTGTGTGTGTGTGTGTGTGTATTATTAGTCTGCTGTGAGAAGCTAAGAAGTGTCAAAGGGAGCAAGAGTGCCATGACATAATGAAGGAGTAGGAGGCAGACCAAACAGTATGTCATGGCTAGATGATGCAGTTCCTAGAAGTGCTAGGCTACTGAAAACGAGATCTGTGGAGTTACACTCATGTACTTCCCTTTCAGGCAGAATGAATCTGCAGCCACAGAGAAAACAGAGCCCTCTCTGGCAGAGGGTGGGATGAAAGTCTTCACACGTCTTCCTCTGTGAGGTGGTTTCAGGACTACACACATATGTAAAAATATACCCAGATTCGTTCATTTAACTGCATGAACTTAAAATAAAGGAAAAAAAATCATGTCCACAAGACCAAGTCATTGCTAAACATAAGTCAGGTTTATAGTGTGCTAGGCTCAAGTCAACATTAGCCAGCCCTCAGCTGCTTGAGAGCTCAGGGAGAAAGATGAAGTCTGTGGAGAATTCTGCTCATTCTCATTTCTGTGAGAAGGAACAGATGGCCCAGGGGCTGTGACAGGAGAGAGACCGGTGTCTCACTGCCCTGGGCCCAGGTAAGGGTTGTGGGAACTTCTGGAAGGATCCAGGGAACAAGGATAGGGATGTGCCTGTCACGAGCATGGGGGAAGGGGGGGGGGTAAGGTGGAGGTGACAGGAGGCTGACAGCTAAGGCACCTAGCTGTTGAGTGGCTCAGGCGAGGATCCGCCCAGCTGGTCTCTCCTGGTCGAGATGCAGCAGATCCCAGCTCAGGCTCATTCTCGCCTCTGAAGTTAAGATCCCTCAGATGTTCCCTCACTGCTGCTGTTGCCAGATCTACCTTACCCCAACCCCCAACTGCCTCCCGGGAATGCTCTTTTTCCTGCATGGGAACTGGGTCTTTCTGGGTAACTGTAGCCTACCCACCTGTTGATTTCCCAGCAGCCTTGTCCTGGTTAAGGCCAAACAAGAACATCAGCGGACTGACCAGGTCCCATAAGCGGGGGCTGGTTAAATTCTGCAAAGCACACAGAGCAGCTACAGTGCATCTTTATTTAACGATAAGCAATCAGCCCGTGGGAGAACAAGACAGCTTGCCCCAGGGCTATGGGTGTTGTTGCTGGGCTTCACACTTGACTCTGACGTTGCTGTCCCTGTCATGCCCCTAGCGTTCCTCCCTCCTTTCTGTCTTCAAGTTGGAGTCTTGCTATTTTGCCCAGGCCAGTCTCAAATTCCTCGGCTGAAGAGACAGATCCCTCCTCAGCCCCAGGAGCAGCTGAGACTACACAGGTACAGGCCTTTGCTTTGACTTGGGTGTCTTCATAACAACGTTGAGCCAAGTTCCTATTATAAACAAGGCATTCAAATACCTGACATGGATTATTTAAGAGACTCCAGATGGACAGAATGTAGTGTTGAGCTTATGACTAAACTGGGGCCCAGGTAACTATGAGGAATCCCAAATGTTTCCAGTTGCTTCCCGAATGCTGCCAGAGGAGAGGAGGGTCACTTTTGTAGGTGCTGGGCCTGGTCTCTCTGACAGCAGGTCTCTGCTCACAAGCCAGGGTAGGTAGGGGGTGAGTGAGGGGCTTCTAGAGGCACATCGCATGAAAGACCTACCAGAGCACCATACTGCAGAGATGTTTGTGCCCCGTACTATCATACCTTGCTGCCTGGTGTGTCTGTGTGTGATGACAGACATTTTAGAGCACCCTGAGATGCAAAACTCACAACTGTTTTGCAAACAATTGTCATTCACTGGGTCTTAAAATAGCTAAGTTTGGCACATGTTTCAGAACCCTGCCTGCACTCCCATAATCAAGATGCGGCACGGCTGTGGCCTGCGGGTGACATGCAAATATTATTAGGCACATAGACCAGCTGCCTAGAGGGGCTGATTAATCCCCGGCAGGAATGTCGGCATGCAGCACACATACCATCTGCAGAATACATTGGCAAATACACGCCGGACCTTTCTATCTAGTGGAAAGGGCAGGGAAGGACAGACCCAGTGGAGGGATTGTAGGAACAGCTGGGCTGTCCAAGGCTGGAAAATGAAACCCTCTCTAGTCTCCTGACATGAATTTGAGAGGTTGCCCCTTAGGGCTTTTTCCATAAAATGAAGGGGAAATAGGACTTATGACCAATTCTCTCCATTTTTACACTCTGCTCTCTGATTCACTGTCCTGGTGAGAGGCAGTAAACACTGCTTCAGAGCATGCCTTTATTGTTTTTAATTCTGGTTTTCTACTTGTGAGCTTTGTGACTTCGTACACATGACTCTGCTAACTTTCTGAGTCCATTTCCTGTCCTTTGAAAGTCAGGCTGTTCCAGCTCTACACTGTCCTGGCCTTTCCCTGTTCTCTGCTTGCAAACAGCACGGGCTACCGGTACCTCCTTCCACAATTCAGCTCATCTAATTCTTATTTATGCCGTCCCAGTGTTTGGTTTGGTAACGGAGAGAAAGAAACAGTAGTCAAGTCAAGGAAGTACTGAACAGAGGGTTAAGGCTAGTCCTTGGAAAGGCTGAGATGGCTTGGGATGTAATGGGGACAGGGCAGAAAGGCAGTCCTGATGAGGAAGGCCAGACCGAGAAGGTCCTGGGCAGATTCCAGAGCAGAAGCTGACATGAGAGGGGCCACAGTTTTAGGTACTCTAATGAGTGACACACGACTTATATACCCAGGCCCTTCCCACAGTACCTACGTTAGCATCTGCTGGCTCCTGGTCCTGCCACCTTCTCATTTACGGGTGGGTCAAGGATGTTAACCACTGACTCCGCAGAGTCCAAAGTGAGAAAACAGTCTTGCGATGCTCCCTCGGCCACTGAGACTCTCACACACTGAAGGAAGCTGCTGCCTTTTACTGGAGCCATTTCTGAAGTCAAGTACTCAGGGAGTCATTTTCTAAATCAAATATTCAGGTCATCTACCTTCACCCGCTCGCCCTCAGGGCCAGGGCTCTGCTCAAGTTCACTCAGACACTCTTGGTATACCATGTCACCAAAATCATGTATGCATTCCTCTGTGCTTAGAGATACAGTCTACTTCTATGTCCCCCAACTCTGGGTGTATGTATGTTTACATGCTCCCACCCCACATGATCCCATGAGGAGGCTTGCTATGCTTCAGGACAAGAAATGCCATGTTTGAGAAATTCAAATAGCTGAGCTGTATGGCCGACATGTAATGGAGCACTTGACCACTATCTATAACCAGGCAGGAGCTTAGTTGGACATTTTCCCTTATCATTCATCACACTTCCATTCTGAATCAGAAGAAGGAAAAAAAATGACATTAAAAAGAAAAAAAAAAAAACTAGGAAAAGAAGGTTCTAGCAACGAATGGGATGCTGCTATTTGTTCTTAAATTGTAGAAAGTACCATCCTGCAAAAATTCCAGTTACTGCTCAGTCTGGCTCAGGTGACCAGGCTTTGGTTAATATCACCAAGGAAACTCACCCTCACTGAGTTCCAGACATGAAAGTGCATAGAAACCTCCCACAGTTGCTTAGCTCCTCACTTTTATCCACACCTGGACATGTGACCGACCAGGAAGGAGGAAACACCCGTGGGAATGCCTTCCTGGCATCAGTCACTCCAGTGGGCTGGTCTCTGGTTTGCCATGTGCTTTACATAAAGGCTGTCCGTGGGGTTGTGTAGGATTGGGTAGAGACAGACAAAGAAAGGGGACTTCCCAGGGAATGGTCACCACCAGTTCCTCCAGTCTCCCCTCCTCACGGCTTTGCTCTGAGCTCAAGAGGCTTCTTCTAGGCTTCGGTCCATGTGCTGCTTTCTACAGGAGGAGCCCTTACCCACTGCCACCTACACCCTCAGGGTGTTCTCAGTGTCTGAAACCCTGCCTGTTCCTTTGTAACAGACTGTTGCCAAAGTCTCTCCTTAGAGTAGCACCTGCTTTCTGCTGGGACAATGCTGGTTGGAAATGAGCTATAACTTCCCAGAGCATATTCTTTCTCCAAGAGCAGAGCACTGTGGGCCTTGACACCTCCAGAAATGCAGGTGGACCATGGAAGCAGATACCTCTCATATGGTCAGTGCTGCACCCACCTACTCGGCCCACTGGGCCCCCCATCTGAGACCTGTCATGCTATTACCAGATCAGAGGAAAAAAGGGGGGGGGCAGTTGGAAGAAGTAGAGGTAAGGAGGGAGGCTGTGTGAAGCAAAGGCACAGCCAGGAGCCTTTGTCTCAGAATTTCCCACCTTGTCTTGCTGTGTACTCATTGTCTTCAATCAACCGAGCCAATCCGAAGTCGGCAATCTTGCAAATCAGTCCACTCCCCACTAGAATGTTCGCTGATCGCAGATCTCTGTGGATGTAATTCATTCGCTCAATGTAAGCCATCCCTGCAGCAACCTGTGGAAACCCAGGGAAGGGGGCACAGCTGTCACACCATGGCGCCTCATAGCATCCACACAGCTATGGCCATGGCCTGGGTCAAGTTATCCATGCCTACCTGTGCTGCCATGTCAACAAGATTCGGCAATTTCAGAGCTCTCCCTTCACCATCTTTTAAGAAATCAAGCAAACTTCCTATGAATGAAACATAAAACAATTTTAGTTGACTCAGAAAGGCAAAAATTCCTCGTAGGCTATATTAGATTTCCTTACTGTAAGTGAAAAGTAGTTGAATGGGACGATGCCATCAATGGGGAAAAAAAAAAGGGTTGTATAAAAAACAGAGAAGCAAATTCCATGTTTTAAGAAGCAAGTCTCAGTGTCTGAAAATAAACAGCGATTATTTTGTTTTATTTTTAAGGTTCTAATTCATATATATATTTAGTTATTTTATTTCATGTGCATTGGTGTTTTGCCTGCAAGTATGTCTGTGTAAGGGTGTCAAATCTCCTGGAACTGGAGTTACGGACAGTTGTGAGCTGCCATGTGGGTCTGGGAACTGAACCCAGGCCCCCTGGAAGAGCAGTCAGTGCTTTTAACCACTGAGCCATCTCTCCAACCCCCAATTATTTTGTTTCTAAAGACAAAGGGTTTGGTAAAACTAGAAGAAATGAACTTCATCTCCTCTTCTGGCACAAGAAGGAGTACTCAGGAACAGAATCGTCCTGGGATGCCCCAGCCAGCCTTTCATAGAGCAGTGATGCGGATAAAGAACACCTACCTAGCTGAGCACACTGAGGTCGCTGGGACCAGTAGCAACAGGGAACTTGTTGAAAGTGCATATCCTCAGGGGCTTGCCAAGGCTCTGCTCTATCAGAAACTCTGGAGTCAGACTCAGACCCCTAAGTTTCCAGAGGTCCACAGGTGACAGGGAAGTTTTTGAATCACTGACTTATTTTCAGGTTTTAAGCTGTAAATGTGTCATCTGAGGAGTGTGGGGCAGAGAGAGAGCTTCCCAATTAGATCACGGGCAGCCAAGCCTCTGCCTCAGACATCTGAGACAAATAGGCAGAGCTTCAGAGCCCTGCTAGTAAGCTTCGTGAGGAGGCCCAGAACCGACACCAAGGCAGAGATAATCATTTGCAGGAGCTGAGGGTGCATGATGGCCGTCAGTGATTTTTTTTTTTAAATGCTTTAATCACAAAGCTATTTACAAAATAACCTTGGATCCAAAGGGCAAACATTCTGCCAGGAAAAAATTCCAATTATATTTTAAAAGAAAGTACACAGAAAAGAAAATTTTCACTAGTGTCCTCTGATGTACAACGCACGGCCTTTTAGGGCTGTTTCTTGTTTGGTTCATTTACTTTTCCAAAACAAAGTGCTCTCTGGCTTCATCCCCAACAATGCTGGTTTGATTATAATGATGTGCACATGCACACGTGTGCACCAGTACATGACTGTTTACGGAGGGAGGAAAACGTGGCGTAACATTTCTTCACCTGACATTTAAAGAGAAAACTGGGGGGAAAGATGTTGATCTGGAGACCAAACTAACCCAGCAACCATCTGCTGTTAATTATTTATCCCTAAAAAGGGAAATTTAACAGAAGCCACTGATTCAAAATGGCAGCTGGTTTCATAGCCCCCTACATTAGCTCTGATATAAATGTTTTAATTACGCAGAGGAACACTCCTGATGTGTAACAGGCAAAACTGCACTTTCAAGAATCTGGGGGCAAACTCAATGTTCCCCCTTTTCGAAGTGTTATCCTGAGTGAGTACAGCTGGCACTTCCTGATGGGAATTCCTGGCCCATGTAGAAACTGGGGGCTAAATGAACAGGCCACCCCATTTCAATCTCTGAACAGTCCCTGCGTGAGGAGGAGGAGGAGGAGGAGGAGGAGGAGCGTGTGGTCCGACCTTTGCTCATGTACTCCGTGACGATGTAAATGGGCTCCTCAGACACGACCGCATACAGCTGTACCAGTTTGTCATGTTTCAGCTTCTTCATGATCTGTGCTTCCTCTAGGAAGGATTCTGGGGACATTGTGCCTGGCTTCAGAGTCTTTATGGCTACTTTTGTGTTTCCATTCCAGGTACCTACACATATCCCACAACAGTAAGTCAATCCAAAGACACTCTTTTCATGGGAAAAATAACTCTGACCAGCAACTATGTGCATGAAATCAGACTGTAAGTTTTAAAAATCTTAAATGATTCTTAGGAACAAAAACAATTAATTGCAAAGGACTCTGTCAGGTATTTCAACAGAAAAAAATAAGTTTACTTACAGTTGTTTAATATTTCACTAACCTTTCCTATTTGATATACGCCACTCTTTTATGGATCCTTCATATAATTGTGAATTTACAACCAAAAAGCTTTGGGCTCTTATTTAAGTGATGAAAATCTAGAATTTAGAATTGGCCTGGGAACCCAATAACTGTCCCTTAGATAACAGGGAAAGCCTAGGAGAAATTAGATTAAATTCTATTTTAGAGGGCGTGCCCCCTAAAAATATGGCCACACACCGAGGAAGCTTGGAACTGGTTCTAAGCTTTCAACTGCCTGCACTGGCGGGTCACTTGACAGAGTCCTTTAGCAGTTAAATGTGCCCATGGGCACAGTGGCCCCGTGTGTATGGACTCCCCAGGTAAGGAAAATCCCTCAGGCTTCTGCAGAGTCAGCCACAAGAGTAGTGTGATTCAACAGCAGCTAGGGAAGAAGAGAAGTATTTAAATGCTATATTTAAATACTTCTTTAAAAATCTAGCTGACCCAAAGGGGAGTCCAGGTTTATGGCCCCAGTTAGTTCATCTGTAAAATGAGCTAGCTTTTCATTCTCTTCTGGCTCTCAAATAAAAATAGAATGGAATTTGGGTTTGGGCTTATTCCATTTTTAACTGATGACTTTGAAAGATAATTTTATAAAGGGAAAATAAAAATCTGCTAATTCAGGTTATATTGCTTACAATTTGAAAGAGAATACAAGTTCAAGCCAAGATTTACTCACATGTAATCTGACTCTCGGATTTTAGGAGCCTGTATATTGGAGCATTTATTATTGTGTTGAAACATACAATTACAACATGCATACTTGGTGGGGGGGCACCTGTGAAGAAACCTGAGGCATCTGTCACTCGGCATAAATGGGAACTCTGATAACTTGTAAGTGGCCTCCGTGATTTAACTGTGACCATCTTCCAATTTGAGCTCAGTGCAATCTTCTGTTAACAGCTTGGATAACTGTCTAGGCTTCTATCCCAACTCTTCTGTTCCACAGAAAACAATACCTGAGTGCTTTGTGTAATAATTATTTAAAGTTGATAGTGTCAAAAGTTTGAAGATAAAATTTCTTAGAAAGTCCAATTCTTTCTGACTGTGATCTGATGAAATTCCTTAGGACTTACAACTTCAATTACAAGTTAGGCAGGTAATACAAGTTATATAAGCAGATTTTATAATACTTGAGATAAAATCTACACAGGGATGAGCACATTAATGTGGACTCACTATTATAATATGCACAAGAGCTAATATACATGCACATGCATGTCTGTGTACTTCCATTATTGTGCATCTCTTTATGTGTCCGCATGGTACCTGATGTGCTTCAAGCAGATTGATTACATTAACTCTCTTACTGTGGATTGTACCTGAAGACCATCTGTACCTGTTTATATCCCTTTAGGCTCTAAGGAAGGGAGGGTCCAATACCTTATTATTTTATGGACAGATGTTTTGGGGGAGGGCTCTAAGCCTATGGATTTTCTGTAAGCAGAGCTGCATCTGGTCCAGAGATTATAATCGCCATCTCAAGGCCCAGTGCAGTTGGCATCACTGAAAACCAAATGAAGAAAGGTATGCATGGATCAAAAGTCTACAAGGGATTTTAAACATGTCGATATAATCCTCAAAATAAGCCAGTGAAGCAGCTATGACTCCAGTTTTACAGATGAGGAACTGAGGCTCAGGGGTGTTAAACAGGCCGTATTTATGCTTAATTACCCACCAAGGGTTTAGACCCAAGCCCCGAATGCAAAAAAGCCCATGACCTCTCTCTATAGCTGCCCCCAAAAAGCATCTTACCATCCCATTTCACAGGAAGAGAAAACACCACAGTAGTGGTGTGCTGGCTTCCTGTTTGCAGGTGCTTAATGAACCATTTGAAATAGGACAGATGAACACAGCAAGATGCTACCACATTCTGCAAACCTGGGCTTGATGGCCATCTAGTTACGCAGGTTAAGGGTCTTTGTCCCAATGGTCACATATGCATATCTGTTCAAAACTGTCCTTTTCATTGGCTTTGAGATGCAGCCAAAACAGAATGTGCCCTCTGCCTTACCAAGCCACACTTCAGCGAAACACCCCTGCCCCAGCTTCTTCTCCAGAAACAACGAGTGGCGTGCAACTTCCCAAGCATCTTTAGCCAATCCAGAAGTTTGTGGGGTACAACTTGATGAAACCATAGTTAAGTTAAAACACAAACCATCAGCTTTCTCTACAGGAAAGGGAATTAATAAAGAAAACAGTCCTTATAATCCATAATCATGCATGCACTAGGAAAGATGGAAGGTGACTTGCCCTGAGGGCAGCATTCAGCAAACGTCTGCTGCTGGCAACAAAGGGTAAGACACTCTATTCAAGTTAGAATATTCCGTCTACCAGCTGTAGCACAACCTGACTCATTTGTCACTCTTGCTCACTTAATCTTTTTGAGAAATTCCAATTTTTTAAAAATAAAAATTGAGCAATTCAAACTGTCTTCCTGGTCATAAAAAAATATCCTTATTTTCACCTTCCATCTTTGATGGTTGGGATTTCCCAATAAAAGCTAATAAAAGAGTAATTGAGTCTCAGCATACCCATCCATACTTCCCCAAACTGCCCATTTCCCAGTCTCTTGATCAACTGCAGGGATTCTCGAGGGATTTCCCAGACATCTTTGGTTTTGACAGACAGATCGGTAAGCCTTGGCATCCCTTTGTGACAGGGAACTACTAGGCGGCAGCAGAGACCTGCAGCTCTCTCTGAAGTAGCAGGGCAGCGGTGAGGGAGAGAGAGAAGAGCAGAACATGTAACAACAGTGCGCACAGGTGGGCAGTGCGGCGTCGGCGGGTGCTGCACAGGCCACAGAAGATTTGACAAACACGCAAACATCGGCTGGAGGTGGATGAGGGCATTTCAGATATGGACTCTGTAGTCCCCCTGGCATGCTCCATATGCACAGGTGCAGACTGCTTTGGCTTTTCTGCACTTCCGTCTGATGGACTAGCACACATACCCTGGAATTCTGAAAATGCCCTTGCTAATTTCCAAAAGTGCATCCATAAAAGTAAAATATGCGACTGCCCTTTCCCTTCTGATATGTAGATAGCCTAGGGGTTGATGGCATCTTCCTGGTACAAATGTGTTTAAATTGTGACTTTAGCATAGGAGCCTTCCACAGAACTCTGGTCTGTTAGAACTAGTGGACCTCAAGAGTACACCAGCATCGGGCCAAGCATGTCTTTAGGAACTGCTTTGTCCTTCTGATTCTGTTCTACCCGTCCTGTGTACTAGCACTGCTTTCTTGGGCAATTTTCCACTAAAAAACAAACAAACAAAAACCACAACCTTTAAAAACAGCTTCCTTTGTATAATTTAGGAGTCTGAATTCAAAGAAAGAATGGAAATTAACATCCGCAGACACCCAACAACATGAAAGACTGGAGAAACAGCTCAGGTTACTTGGAGCTGGGGTTTTTCCCTCCATCCTTTTTCAAAAGAATATACCTCTGAGAATCTAGCAAAAGGAGGGGACTGACCGAATGTCAACAGAGAGCGAGCACTCAGCGACTGATGGAAGCCACACAGAGCCTGCACTGAGAGGTGGGCAGAGGTCCCCTATGTCCCTTGAAGCCCCTCAGATCCAAGGCACAAACCTGGCTTCTTTTCTGGGAACTCGAGTTTATTTTTCACTTCTCTTTCTGATGGAATCTAGTTCTGAGATGTTTAGGCAGGAAATTATTTATGTGTCAGTATTTCAAAGGCATTCTATGCGCAAGAGAGAAAGGGGAATAGGAAAAGCCAATATAAAAACAAATCTAACTCAAGATAGATTTTTTTCCCTGAGATTAAAAAACGCCTATTGTTCTTCATATCTGCTCTCTCCTTCCAGCTTCTGATGTTATTAAGGTGCCCTTTCCAGCACACTATTTTCAAATGATCCAAACCCTGGGGATCCTGCTGATGTTTGCCTGTAATGAAATATATTTCAGCATTTGAAAAATCCTTATAACATGCAGGCATTTTGTGTATGTCTCTGAAGCTCAGGGAGATTTTCTGCCCCATTTCTCTCAATATTAGATTAGAATCCACATAGAATGAGAAAGCTAACGCCTGAAGTTGGCTACTCAGGTATGGTTAATTTTTTAATTGTTCATCAATGGCCAGAATCAATTCATAGGCATTTCTTATTGTTATTTTTAAAAGACTACATTTTTTTGTGTGTGTATGTGCTAGAAATAGCACAAATACTTTTCAATGGTGGAATAAAAAGGCTCCTATCTGTAATCCCAGCATTCAGGAGGCTGATACAGGAAGACTGCTACAACTCTGAAGGATCACCTTGGGCTATGCAATGAATGCTTGGGATACCTAGGGTTTCAAGTGACATCTCAAAAAGGCGGGGGGGGGGTCATGTACACAAGTGGGACATACTTGTTAACCAAGGAAAGCAAGCATTGGCATATTAAACAGCTGCACATAAAGCTACGTGTTTAAATAAAATGCACATACATATACACATATTCAGTAACTAAATTGCCAAGAACAAAAGAATGATATCATTTGGTGTGAACAGTCTAATCTCTGTTTAAAGTCATTGAAACAGCTGGGCATAGAAGAGCGCACCTTTAGTCTGACAGGTGGATCTCTGAGTTTGAGGCCGGCAGGCCTATATACTGAGACCTTGTCTCAAAACAGTCCCAGTAGAGGTAATGGAGAGCTATGGCCATATACATGTGAGACAGGCAGGAAGCAGCGCTTGGAAAACTGAATGCAGATTTATTCCTGTAGACAGATGCTCATGAGAGGCAGGAAAAGTGTGTGCAACCGCACTGCTGGGCAAGTGTCAAGTGATGTTGCGTGTGAGTTTGCCCAGGGACTACTCTTTCTACCTTTCATGGTTCTGCATACAGGAAGGCAACATGAAGGGACTGTGCAAGGATTTTTATTATGAAAATAAAGACAAAAACAACTTGTACGATTTAAACTATTGCCTTCTACCAGGGGCCGCTTCTGAAAAATACACGAGGAAAACATTATCTATGGCAGAGCAGCAGTGGAGCGGCTGGGTGAAGCCTCAGGTCAGGCTGTGCACAGGAAACGGTTTTACTGAGTGACTCCCTAGACATCTGTAATCTCCTCCTCTTTCCTTCCCAGCTCTGGGCCCACCCACACCCTTCCACTTCCAAATGCTGAGGGTAATTAGAACTGAGGTTACCTGAGTAATGTTGTACAAGCTGCTGGAGAGTTTCAAACTGGGCCCGGGTTGTGATATAATATCCGCCATTGTCAAGTTTGCGAATCTTATAATGCTTGACGTGGTCTCCTTTCATATCATCCCAGTCTCGGATGGAAAGTGAGTAGGCACCTGGAAAATACACCAAATGTTCATCATCCTTGATCGTCAGTTTTTGTAGATCTCATTTATTTTACTATTCTAATAATTACCAGAAGGACACGCATGCATGCACACACATGCTTGCACACATACATATGTGCACAGCATGAAGGGGGGTCATGTCACACACACCATCCCCACTCAATAACAGGACAACACACCTCTTGCTGTCTGGCCGGCCAGGGTCAGAAAATGTTAGGAGCAAAATGACTTTGCCCTTGGAACTAGACTTCCCAGCTATGTTTTCTAAAGTTTCCTTACAGTGTCTTGTGTTGTCTATCACAGCCCAGACCAAATCACACCGGGCAAGATCAACACAGGGACTCCAGGTGAGCTTGTCTCCTGGATTCATTTCCTATGGGGTATCGGAGAGGCAGGGATGGTGGGGGGAAGAGACGATGGAGGAACAGAGGGTGGGCACAAAAGAAATGGAATGTGGCTTTTCTAAAAGGACCTCCAGAATTCTGCTGGCGGACACTTCATGGGGACAGGTTACCAGTGTATGGCACACGGAGCCAGGGATCACCACTCCTGGCCCCCTTTGACCTACCTCCTCCTACGGGTTCTAATGAGTCATTAAACAAAGGGAGGAGAAATGAAGTCCTCCATTAACAGAACAAAATGGAAGGAAAGGAAGAGAAGACAAAACAGCCTTCCTGCAGGGTTCACTGGCACACTAGTGACAAGATGTGAGTCAGAGGGATGCTGTGTGGCCTGTGTTCAGTCTCCCTTGAGCCCTGAACTTCAGGAGCTTCCAGAGTCTTCGGGGAGGTGAGGAGGGGCGTGCAGGACAGCTAAGCCTCCCAACCTCCAAGACTAGCCCGCACATTCAGATGACGAGGTAGCCCCGATCTCGCCTTATCTTACCTTTGGTGGTTTCGCTCTCACGGATAAGAAAGGTACCTCTTGGGTTTCCAAAGGACAGGAGCTGCCGCTCAGCATCTTTTCGACCAAGTTTTCCAAAGTACCACCTTTGAGGGAGAGGGAGGAAAGAAAATAAAGCTGATTTTTCTCCTCCACACTCCTCCCCTAATGTCGCCCCCACTGTCTCCAACTGGGTTTTTCTAGTTTCATTCAGTTCTTTCCCAATCTATTTCTGATTCTATCTCCATTTCTTGCATTCTTAAAAAAAAAATTCAGATTTGAATCATGTTTTCCTTCCCTCTAGGACGGCAGGAATTCGTGTGTGAAAAGTGCCACCTGCATGCACAGAAAGAGAAACCTGTCACCTTGTTTGAAATACCAACTGCAGGAGATGCTTCCACAGCTCGGCTATAAGACCCTTGATTTCTGAGTATAATTACAACTCCTGGGAAATACCAAGGCTCAGGCCCAGGACAGAGACAGCTCATTAATCAAGCATTATTATTTTTTTAAAAAAGAAATTCGCTCAGGATGGATAAAAAAGAGAGATAGATAAGCTTTCTACTCGAGCTCTACCTATGAGAATCGTGAGGAAGGCAGCTCTGACCCTGATCTGAGATGACTTTCTCCTTGGACCCATTCTGATCATCCCATCTCACCCAGCAAGTGTGAGGCCTCAAATTATGACAAGCATTTCCGCAGCGCCTGGCCTGTGATCTGCAACAGGGCCTCTCTTTGACACAGCTGTAGGGACAGCTTACTGCACATTGGAGACCTGTGCACAGTTAATGAGCGTGTCCGGAAAAGTAAGTTGGTGGGGTAGACTTTTTACCATTTCCTTGCAACAAACTGCTGGCTCTTTTGTGCCCTGTAGGAGCCTCCAAGCTGCCCCGGATGTGCCTTTTGTTTCCCCACTTGGACTGTGAAGCCCTAACCAATGCCTGGAGATTGGGTCACATTTCAGCATTGGTTTGCATATGAGTAGTAAGAACCAAGAGCCCATGGAAAAGTTTTGGAGCATTCCACTAGAATCTGTGTGTAGGAAAAAATTTAAGGATATTTAACTATGAAATCATGTAGTTTAAAATATAAAGTTACAATCCACTATACCTGAACATTATACCTAATACATTCATCATCGGTCCTTCTGTGAGTGAGAGAATCTCACTGAAGAAAAGTCCCACCACCCTAGGACTCCAGTGACCTGAGAAGTGCCAACATTTCCCACAATCCCAGTCTAGCAATGTCGGTGTAAAGGATATGACACCAATTATCTGTGAGAAATGCCTTTCTTGGTTTGTAGCAATAACTTAATTAAGATGCTGAGTGATACAGTGGTGAAAGGGGCTGATACACCTGACTTAGTATTTTATCATAATACTAACTAATTGCATATGTAAAAACCATAGGGTTTATTTAAAAAAATCCTAATCTCTAAAAAACCCCAAATCCTTATCATTATAAATATGACTTGGTCAATGCATTTCCAGTTAAAGTAATGTTACTCCATAGTAAGTTTTAAACTCTGAAAAGACACTGGAGATATTTACAAATCTGTTCCTAAAATAAAAATTTAGTACAAATACATGTATTTACTGATAATGGAACACATTGATAAGGAGGGGGAGAAAAAAAAAAACAGCCCAAAACTATGAGTGTCGGAGAAGCCGGAACGCTCCTCAGTACAGTAAATACAAAGGAATCAGCGCAGCCTGATGAGCAGGGACTTGGCTCAGGTGTCCAGTCTAACCCCCCCTTGCTGTGCCTCAACAAATCCACAGCAGATTAAACACGAGAGCTGCACCTCGTGTGTACCCGACTTGCTCTCTCTTTCTAGAGAGCCAAGCCCCCACGCTTGGGGCATCACTGTCCCTCTCTCTTTGCTAGAGCCCAACAATGTCACCGGTAGGAGAAGGAACAATTATCACCACTCATCCTTTGAGAACCCCGAGGTCTCCCACCGCTTTTCCTAAACTAACTTCCTCGGGCCTAGTTAATGTCCATCAGCCATGAAAACAACCTAGGCTTCAAGAAAAACGTCAGTTGAAACCCACAGCTGCAGTATTTTCCAAGCGTGGGACTTGCTGGATGTGAAATACTTTTACCTGAGGCCAAAAGGTCTGTTTTCAAGACTCTCAATATTTTTGATTACCAGGGAGAAGATTCATAGCTTAATCTTTAGTAATTTGCCTCCTCAGTGCCGAGGGAGCAGCCTGCAGGCACACCAGGGTCCCTCACTAATACGTGCTGTGGTTCAAGTTTCACATTAGTTTTTAATCTAGAGCAAGGTACTGGGTTTTTATTTAGGATACTCAGATAAAACTTCAAGATAAGAAAATGGACAGGCTTAAGGGAAAATATGAAGTTAATAATAGTGTATTCCAGGGACCTGACAGAAACCAGAACATAGCAGCATATTTTCTCAACCTGTAATCACTGGTAAATTTCTTCTCTCCTCATGCCATGTCACTGGCGGTTTATTGTGACAATTAACTTTTAAAAGCAGGTAGTGAAAACAATAACAACAGACGTACTCTTCTGCCTGGATAGAGTCAACTGGAGCCACGTAATTGCTCGGAATGTAACCAGTTTCTCCTGTTGTCAAGGATCGGGCTTCCCACCAGTCTCCTTCCCTGCAAAGAAAAAGGAGGAGAGACATGCCTGCATCATCTGCTCAGCACTCTGCAGTCAGATTCAACACAGTAATTAGCCCTTCTGCCATGCAATTTCTGCAGTCCTGCTACCTTCTGCAAACTAATACAGGCCCTCAGAAGGCCATACCATCCTGTGCTGAATCTGGGGCTGCCTCTTGCTTTCTGGAGAAATTATGCAGCTGAACTGCTCTAGGGTCAATACCCAGCAGGGATAGAGGCGAGACTAAAGTTCAAGGTCATCCTCAAGGCTACAGATCTTAAAACTAACAAACACTCTCTCATGTATGGGTGCAGACTTGGATGAGGTGTGTGTGGGAGCACACAGCAACCTCAGTTTACTTTGGGGAAACAGCAGACTGGTGGCGGGGGAGCTGTTAGGAGGCGCAGTGAGAGATGGATGCATGCTTAGTGTAACCATGTTGCTTGCTCTTAAGAAAGTGGGAAAGACAGGCTTTTTTTCTACAGGTAGAATGATCAAAAATACATATCACTTTCAGTTGGAGGTTATTCTAGCAACACCTACAGCTTTAGCCTGCCTGAGTCTGACAGGAGGGAGGGCCAGTGTGTAGCTGGATGGTAGGAGCAGGAAAACTCAGAAGGCAACGAAGCGCTCAGAGAGTGTGAGGTGGTGGCAGGGGTTCAACCCTCCCTTTACAGTCAATGGACATAAAAACAGGTGTCCACATGCTTGGATTCACGGGGGTTTTGTGAAGAGCAAGCATGGAGTGTGAGCTTCCTCCCACCGACAGTGGCTGGGCAGAAGTCTCAACGTGTGTTCCTTTTTACTGCAGTACCACTCGAGACTCGGGACTGGGGTGTTCTGTGGCAGAGTCCCTGCCTGGGGGGACCTGGATCCCAATCTCTGCACCACAGGAGGAAAAAAAAGGTAGCATTTTAAGTTGCCATTTGTCCCATTTCTAGTCCCACAGGAATAGATGTAGTTGTAAGTCTAGCATCTGAATGTATATATGGAAGTTATGCTCACCATTCATTAGTGTGCTTAAGAAAAAGGCTTTGAAAACTACCTGAATTTTAAGTGACAGCTCTGAACTTCCACTAGATGGAGACATTTCATCATTAAACAAAACAGCTGTGCGCTCCTCACTGCACCCAGTACCCAATCTGGGAAATGCTCCAAAGGGGTGAAGGAAAATTGAGTGCTTATAGCACAGGCTTCCTTTCTAACACATGAAAATCTTCATAAGTTAGTTCTAATTGAATTAAATTAAGGAAAAGCAAGGCTAGCATCCATTTTAGGTGATGTCAGAGCGTCAATGAGGGCAGGAAGCCACATACATCTTACTGCAAACTGGGAGAAGCCCAGTTTTTTATTCAGGTGATTCAGCATTAATGAAGCAAGCTCCAATTTAAGTTAGTATCACCTTGTTTTGGTGTACGCACCTACACAGTTTATAATACATCAGAATCCAACAGCCAGCCATGTATACTGCAGGAGTTTGTTCACACGACTGATATCGCCACCTGGACCGTGTCTGGGTTAGCCAGGGTCATTTTTTCCCCAGCATACAAGTGACACACAAGCAACAAATAAATGTCACATCTGAGGCATTTCACTCACAGTGGTAGTGGTAAGAAACATCTACCTCAAGTTATTAGGCAAACAAATAAATCACTGCTTAATACACCTGGGATCAATCCACCTGCTGTACAAACTGCAGATTTGGAGTGGGATGTGGGATATGCCCCTCTCACTCGACTTTTTGCTGTGTGTGTGATATGCATGTGTTCAGATATGCATGCCAGTGTGTTCGAGTGTCTATAGAGGCAGAGGTTAATGCTGGTGTCCCTTCCACTGCTCTCTCCACCTTGCTCTCACTGAACCTGAAGCTAGCTGATTCAGCCAGATGGCTGACTAGCAATCCTGCTGCCTGTCTCTGCTTCCCTAGCACTCACTTACAAGTGTTTCTGTCACACTTAGCTTTCCATGTAGGTACTGGCGACTGGAGTAGGTCCCCAGGCTTTACCTACTGGGGACTGAACTAGGTCCTCAGGCCTTACCCGCTGGAGACTGGACCAGGTTCTGGGCCTTAACTGCTGAACCATTTCCCTGATTCTTAAATGTTCTTACACTTCAGCTTTTTTTTTTTATTAATTCATACTTGGTTAGATAATGTTTTGAATCAAACTCACGATTTAACCCCTGACACTGGTTGAGGATGGGTTATAAGTTTTCTATAATGGCCCTCTGTTCTTCCATTCCTGTCTCTAATCCTTAAAGTCCATCACAGAGCTGTGGCTCCAGGTATTGGGAGCCCAGATGGAGGCAGGAAGTGGTTTTGCCAAGAGCAGCCAGCCTTGACCTGTCCAGCCACGGAGTCAAGGATTCTTCCTGCATCTAGCAATGGTACAACTCAATCTGAGAAAGCTCTGTAACAACTTTTATCACACCTGGGTAATCAAAAAAATTTTTTTGTTTTCCTAATTGTGACAGAAAAGAACTTTCAATGGATTCTGGGCAATGCTGATTCCATCTGTAGAAAGTGTTGATTGCATTTTAAGGACTTGCTGTTTGAAGATGGTTAAATTACTAGTTACAAAGTGTAAAAACAGGGAATAAAATAGGTAAGCTTAAATACTGTGCCGTGAGCTCAGGCCTGAGAACTATGGCCAGCCCCTGTCAGCACTGGGTGGGGCCCTGCTGAGCATACCCTGTGCATGCTACCGCGAGTGAGGGCCTCTTGACAGGGGCGGGTCTGGAGGGACATACCAGAGGGGGTGGCAGCTGCCCCAGGGAGAACACAGCCCCATCCCTCTCCTGCCAGGGCTGGGCGCGGGGGAGGGAGGGCTCTGTGCCATCTGCTCTATGGTGGCGCTTTGTTCTCTTTTCGCTGGTTTTCCTCCCTGTTACTACCCTTGACTCCAGATACCGTTTTGCGGTTCAAACCTTACTTTTTTTTTTTTTCCATAACCCTGAAAAGGGGCACTTAAGTGACATGTAGGATGACGAATTCCACTCTTGAAGGAAAAGGCCCTTTGCCATGTTCTCCTCTGTGAGAACAGGGTCACAGGACTCTGGAAACATTAAATGCTATGCATTCAAATAAAAATACAGAGCGGGATGGACAGCATCCTTCCCTTAAGCATTTCTCTAAAATTCACTTTGTTGATACTGTAGATCCTTTAGATCCTTTCTGTAACAAAGAAAGATGCCAGGGATTGGACACTGTGGTGACCAACATGGCCAAGCCCTGCAACCTGAACAGAGGCCTGCATCAGGAGTGTACGCAGCCACCCAGAGTGACACTCGCTTCTTCCTACCCCTTCTATTCTTACTTCCGAGAGCCCACAGAGTTTCAGATTTCTAGTCTACCTTGCCGCCATTTAAAGATTGCTGTACAAACTGGAGAGGTTCACACAACCCAGTCCACAGACTCTGACATGGAACATTCATCTAAGAATCAAACTAACAATAAGCAATCACAAACAAGAAAAGATCAAAGCCAAATCCCCCTTCTCTACCTCCTCAGACAACTTTCTAAATCCTTTACTGTCACTTGGCTACTTCAGCTGCCTTTGATGGCAGCATCTGGGCTTTTCCAAGGTCACACCTGACACCAGACTTGAAATTCTGAACCTTACATCTCACCCTGGGCTTTGCCACCTGCCAGGACTGTACACTCACACAGTTCCCTGACCTGTGCCCTCTGCTCTTGGATGTCACGTGAAGACTGTGCTGCATGCCCCAGACAGCTGTTGTGGAGAATAAACGAGAGCAATTGTAAAAGCACATGGTCAGTACATAAGGCGCTTTCAATAATGGCAGCTGTTTACTAGCAAAGAAATTCCTATGTCCGCAGGAGGTCTCTAGTGGGGAGGTGAAGCTCTCAGTTTGGATGCTGGTTGCACAGACATGCTTAGTTTGTGAGAATACAGTAAACTTTTATGTTTTTGAAAGATTGAGGTAAGATACATGTAGCATAAATGTATCAATTTTTATATTTTAAGTGTGAATTTACAAGGCAGCAATATTAGACAAGCCATCACCAGGCATGTTTATACGCACATTTCTGCATGTATTTCAGTAAATTAAAAAACAACACATACCCACACTTGCTGGTGATGACTGTGCTCCTAATTTTAAAAGTCCCTGGCGGTGTGCAGACATGTCTGTGAACACTGAGGAATTCTTAGTGTCTCTGGAGGTCTACTGCTAAAAGTTGGTGAGTTCTCAGCGTACAGGGCCGAGAGTCAGGGGCACCCCCAGGAAGGAGACAGTCTTCAGGTTCCAAGGAGTCCCCTGTTGTCACATCTCTCCTCTTTCCCGGGGTGTGTTACCATTTACCTCCCTCCCGATGTCCTTTTTAGAGGGGTTTAAAGAGCCAAGATTCAAATCCTCCAGCTACCATGAAATCCAGCTAGAGAAGAAGCAATCAGACTTGGTGGCCTGAGCAGATGCCCTGATGTTTCCAGTCCCAGGGGCAACCTTTCCCAATGACTGGGGATCACATGTCAAGACACTGGAGATGCTGAGGCATGACACTGCCATTTTCTGGGGAGCTTGGATTTTCCTGTAGCTCCCTCATCCATGCACACTGCCTTGATCTAAGAGAGGTAATGTTTCAGAATCGGGAAAAACCTGTCCACAGTTGCTCTTCCTCTGCAGGTAATAAGGTGGGACTTAAAAAAGATGTTTTCTTTACCCCTAAGTTTGCTGCTCCCTGTCTACAGTCGCTCCAAATGGTCACATCTAAAACACCCATTTTGTAGCCATTCTTGGGGGGAGGGCAGTGAGGAGGGAGTGAAATGCTTCTGCTTTCTGTTTACAGAGCACAGACGCTCCCACACTTTCACTCACAAGAATCTGCACAGGCTTCAGGTTGGGAAAAGTAGAGGATACTATCCTGTTGCTGGCAGTGGAAGGCCTCTGCCAGTGCCCACAGCTGAACCTTGGAGAAAATCTCAAGGCAGAAGGCATGTGATGTGGGAATGTCTTTCTGTATGCTGTGCATTATCAATCTTTAAATAAAGGACTGTTTTGGCCATGGCAGGCACCATAGAAGAAGTAGGAGAAGTAGGTGGGGAAACAGAATAGTTAGGAGAAGGAGGGCGGAGTCAGAGACAGATCAAGCCAGCCGCACCCAAAGGAGCAACATGTAAGGAACACAGGTGAGCTATGAGCCACGTGGCAGACAGATTAATGGAAATGGGTTGAGTTAAGATGTAAGAGCTAGCTAGCAATGTGCCTGAGCCATAGGCCAAACAGCATGAACTTAATATAAGCATCGGAATCATCTTTGGGGGGACTAAGCAGCAGTGGGTGGCTAAGGGGTCTGAGGCTACAGGTCTGTGGGTCTAGACTTCTGGCTGGACGGGGCCAAGAAACCTTATTGTAACAGGCATGTGATTCGGGCAGCCATGCCATGTGCCAGTCCTCTGAGAATGTGGATTTTTGTGTGTAGATGTGGGTTTGGGTGGCTCTTTTAAGGCTTTTACTAAAATGCAAAAACACAGACCCTGGGACTGGAGAGATGCTTGCTAGGTGGCTAGGAATGCTTGCATTCAGCATCCATACACAGGTCTACAGCCCTAGTGCTGTGGGGGAGGGGTAGAGAACTGTTGAGGCTTGTTGGCTGCCAGCCTAGCTGAAAACCAGGAGATTCAGGTCCAAGGACAGACTTGCCTCAGAGTCCAAGGCCACCTGATGGCTTCCTCTAACCCTGATACATACACTTGCCCCTCAACAGCAGCTCTCTTTCATCTCTCTCTCTCTCTCTCTCTCTCTCTCTCTCTCTCTCTCTCTCACACACACACACACACACACACACACACACACACACACACACACGCGTGCGCGCGCGCAGAAAAACAGATTCTAAAACAGACTCTGCCCTCTGCTTTAAAAAGTTCCTTAGCATACAGTGCCACTTAATACTGCACTTTTTAACCAATTCACTCAGGATGTATTGCTATGAGTTAATGAAATCAGTAAACATCCCTTCCTTATCTTAGATATCTGATGTGTTTGCCACAGAACCTTTTCCTAAACCAAAAGTCAGGTGTCCTTCACCTCCCCAATCCCAAACTTACGAGCTGTTCAATATTTGAAATTTTTCTCCCTTGTGAAAACTCAGGTCATCTTCTGTCCGTGCTTCATAGTCGTAAAGAGCCACAAAAAGTGTCACTCCTGCCAAAACAAGGAATGGTATTATTACTCAGGTCATTAATACTAAGAAGTTACATCTTTGCTAAAGTCTCATTCTTAGAACTCTACATTTATTCAGCATTACTGAGCATGAGGTATTATAACTAACATGACTGGATTTATACCATGACCTTATGACAAAAACCTGGAATAAAAGGACATTGTGCTGTGCAACCCTGGGTGGGTATCGGGGTGGAGGTGGGGCTCTGACTGACATGATCTGCAGCACATACTACCCCCTGCAGTCCCCTATCCATCGACCCTGGAAGCTGTGTTAAGGCCTGGGTAAAACAGATTACTCAATTCCAAACACACACACACACACACACACACACACACACGCACACGCACACGCACACGCGCGCGCACACACACACACACACACACACCAGAGAATGAAACAAGAGGCTTCCTCTGTGGTCTGTTCACCTGCAGCTGTGGTGTGGCTGTTGGCTCTGAGGCCCTCCGGCTAACACTCTGCCCACTTTGGTCTCCTTCTGCCTTGAATTTACCCATCCTCACAGTATTCTCCCTCTTCCCCAGACCTTCCTATGTCCTACTGATCCTCAGAAACCTTTCCCTCATTCTAGAAGCTTTCCCTCGATAGCAAAACAAGCAAACGCCCAGTGTCCCAGTCTAGGGCTTGTCCCATCTGACCTGCCTTGGTACACATACCCTTGCCTTCCTCTCTTATAAACACGACTTGATTCAAATTAATACAGTATATGAAAGTGACAGAGGACCCCCAGCATGACACATCTCTTCAGAATACAGACTTCTCTACTGCCACACTACCTTGCAGACTCTGATTAAGAAGGATGCCATGCTGGCAAGGCACTCGTGACAAAAACTGGCTAACCCTCAGCCAGGAACTGGATCCCATCCATACCACACGAGCTAGGAGCAGCTCATTCGCAACCAAACTGTGTAGTCAACACAGACTATCCTGAGGCAGAGGGCCAGGCTGTCACTCCCGTATTCAGACCCACAGAAAGACAGATAATACATGTAAGATCACAAATGCATCATGCTTGAGCTGCCAGGTGTGGTGGCTGTTACACAGGAAGTAATAGCTGAAGGAAGACTTAATTTCTCTGTAATCTGGCTTCTTGTTTTGATTTCCACAAATTTCAAAGTGCCTGCCATGATGGTTTAGGAATGCCACATTGCTGTGGAGGTTGCTGTTTCCAGGGAGACATATCCACAGGACTTGCAAGAGCCTAAGACTGGAGGAAAATGTATCAGAGGCCCTGACCACGGAGCAGGGGCTCATTTTGGTCTAAGGTTTCTCTGACAGGGTGAGTGCCTGTATGGTCATATTTCAGTAACAGATGCCTCTCTTTTCATAATGTAGAAACAGAACCAAGCCATCTGTGTGTGGAAGACAGTCACACCAAGTCAGACCTTCCGACCCTCTTACTGAGGATGGAGGAGGAAGCAGAGGAGGCTGGGAAGAAGGCAGACATTGCTCCTGGCCTTAGGGGACCAAACAATGCTGCCAGAAAGCAGGGATGCACGACCCTACCAAATCCCCAAGGAAGGGACATCTGCCAACATCCTGGGGTTCTGTTTTTTTTTTTTTTTAATTTATTTTTATATGCATGTGCTTTTGCCTGTGTATATGTATGTGCACCACATGTGTGTCAGAGCCTGTGGGGACCAGAGGAAGACCTGGGCCCGTTTGAACCAGAGTTACAAGTGGTTGTGAGCTGACTGATGGAGGTGCTAGGGACAGAACGTGGGCCCCCGTAAGAACAGGAAAGGTTCTTAACACTGCATTTGAAACTTTAAATTTTATAAGGAGTCAGATGGCCTCTTCCACTAAGATTATCCCTGACTGTGGTACATACCCACAGGTTTGACAAGGCACCCATGTTGGTGACTTTAATGAATGAGACATGTACAGTCTTCAAACCCAGCCTTCATAAATGAATGAACAGAGATGATGTTTGCTGAATTACAAGTTAGGATTGCAAAATACTCAACATCTCTCACAGTGGAGGGTGTGTGTGTATGTGTGTGTGTTTCTTTTCTTCTGTATCTTCTAAGGAAAAAAGGACCTAGAATACCTGTCTGCTTCCTTCACAGGACCCTGAGGGAAATAGGAGGTTTGGTGAGGGTCTCATGTACAGCTGAATTTAAGGGTAGGGCAATGTCTTGACAGCATAGGATGAACATAGATATTTGTTTTATGGGGCGGGGGCTGACACAGCCCTGTGGGAGAGACAGTGTCCAAAGGCTTCAGGTCAGTGCCCTCTTCCAACTCCACTGCTCTATGCTGCACATGGAAGAGAGCCTAAGGCCTCAGCGGCTTCAGCTCTCCGGGTAAAAACGCCCAATGAGTTCTCACAGATGACAGGAGGCATCTGTCCCCAGAAGAGTGAAGAGATGCTACATTCTTTTAAGCTTTTGTAATAAACAGATTTGGAACAAATAGTGTCAAATATCTGGTTACCATGGTTCATGCAACGGGAGAGGATTTGGAAGATTAAAGATGTATCAGACAATCTATAAGAATTGTAGAAAATGTAGAATATACGCCAGATATGTTATAAAGCATCAGCTACGTCAGCAAACAGACCTAGCAGTGAAACCTAGCCTTAGGGTATGAAAAAAAAGGAACCTTTGTGGGGGTAGGGAGTTGGGGGGGGATATGAAAATGGTCTTGGCATACAGAACTCAACTTTAAAACACATAACTGGGTGTGATGTTTCATGGCTGTGATCTCAACACTCACCAAGGCAGGGGGTTGTTAATAGTTTGAGGACAGCCTGAGCTACAAAGTGATAGCCTGTCTCAAAAATCACACACAAACCAACACAACATACAGACACAGATTATAACGGAGTAAACATATAGAGATGCATGGAAAACTGGAGGGTTTATCAGGTGGGAATACTGAGAACATGAGGTAAATGGTAAAAACAAGCTGCCAAACAACCACACCAGCCAGGAGGGGCTGTCAGGCTGAGAGCTGGGGATGAGAGGGACCGGTTACCCCAGAAGTGAGGGAGGGCTGCATCAGTACTGGAGAGCTCAAGGTGCACCTCAGAGCTGGTCCTGAGGCCTCTGGTGCAGAAGAGCCAGGACAGGGGTCCGGCAGCCATGAATACCTAGTATGGCCAGGGGTGGGAATGTTTGCCCAACCGGTCAAGGAAGACACTGCATGCACTAACCTGTGCAGAATTCTCAGAGCAGTAACAAGAGGCCTCCTGTGCCCCCAAGCCAGGGTATTCAATATGTGCCTTTTGTTTTAAATGGGAGATGATAGATAAAACTGACTGAAACTTCTCTGTTAAAACCTTAGTCATAGTGAGTCAACTGGAACATAGATATACAGTTGCCACCTGGGAACCCATGGTGGGGGGGAGAACCAACTCCTCTGACTGCCACATACTTGTGGCACACCTCCATCCCTCAACCCCTCCCCCCAACAACAATAGCTTTAAAAAAGCACAGCTGTGGCCTTGGCCAGCCATGCCCTCGAGGGGTCAGCCACGCCCTCGCTCTTCTGACTGCTGGCGCCTTACCTGTCCCTCCTCTCGTACGCAGGGTCCCGGTGTGAGAGGAAGAATTCACACCCCCAAAGACGGTGAGTCCCTGGCCCCCAGCTGCGTGGAAGTTGTTGTAGTTTGGGATGGAGGTCACGCCAAAGCTGGGGTAGTGCTGAGGGGTGGGGTCTGTGCCATAGCGGTACCCAGAGCTCTGGTTCAGGCTGCCATCTCTCTCCTCAGTCAGTTTCGCTGCTTCTTTATCCTTACATTGCACACAGCCCATTATCCAAATTCCTGATGGGAAGAGAAAAGAGACACGTGAGCAAGCATGCTTCTGGGCTGCTTCACTAGGAAAGGGGGAAATTCACCAGGGTGACCAAAGCAGGGACAAGGGGCTAGTGTTGGGCGGCACCTCAGCTCTCTGAACACGACAGACTGTTCCTCATGTGCTCTGGATGATGGCATCATCATACAGAACACTGCTCACCAGGTGCAATTTCCCTCAAATGAGGCCTGTGGCCCCTCGAAACTCTACATTATCACATACCTGCCTAAAGGAAGCCCACCAGCTCCTTACGCTTTTGAGCGGCCTCAAGAACTAATGTGTGAGCAGTAAATTGCATTTTCCAACACTAGAGCAAAACCTTTCAATACAGTAAAGGAAATCTAAGGAGGATGCGAGGTGAGCTGGGAAAGCCCTGACACAGCCCTACTGACAGACGTCCCCATTCGTGGGCACTTACTTATTCTTTAATCACAAATGATGATCAGTATTAAAGCTAAGAAGTAGTCACCAAATGGAAAAGAAAGTTGGGCAGAACTAGAGAGGCTGTCATCATAGCCTCCAGAAATAAGCATTTAAAGCTGCTAATTAGCATTTCAAATTTCTATTAAGTGTTTGACACTCTTAAAATCACTCAGAAAGAGCACTGCTGTGTTCCAGAGGTGGTGGTGGATGGAAACACTAAGCGGCTGTCATTCCATCCTCACACCAGCCTCCCCAGGGCTCCTCCAGTTTTACTCTCACTTCCTGCTTGGGGACATGGCCTGCACCATGCCTGCCCTGTCTCCTGGACATACAATGAATCCGTCATGTCCCGCTAAGTCAGAGCTTCTTTGGAGAAGCTTCTCAGACCCCCTTTCCATAAGCTGCAGTATCTTAAGTGCTCAGTGGCTTCTCTACTGTCCCTTAGCTTGGGCTCCATCGTGTCATATTAGAAGATGGCCTGTCCACTTGTCCACTACCCCATGGACTAAAGTCCATTTTATTCTGTATATATTGCCAATGCCCAGAACACAGTAGTTGCTGACTAAGAAAAGAATGAATACAACTCTGTACCTTGTATTTCTCTCTGTTCTAAATCCGATCTTTCTCCTAGTGGTTCTCATCAGTGGTATGTCCTGCCCTTTCCTGCCTTTTTCTTAGGCCAGGTCTTACTATGTAGCTCTGCTTGTCTGAACCCACTATGTAGACCAGGCTGGCCTAGAACTCACAGAGATCTGCCTGCATCTGCCTTCTAAGTGCTGGTCTTAAAGGCATGTGCCACCACACCCAGCCCCTGTCCTGAATTTTCCAACGTCCTGGCATGTGTGTAATACAAGAAAATAACTCAGAAGTATAGGGAAGGTAGCACGTCACCAGTCTGGGCTGTAAGTGGACAGGAGGTAGGCAGAACTTGCAGTGGGTGTCCCTGCCAAAACTCTGAAAAGTAGCTACTGGGACCAAAGAATCAAGTAAGAAACACGTGACATCATGTCTAATAACACATACTCAACTGAGGAGGCCAGGGCTGGCACAGGACAGGAAGAAATCTGAGACCATGAAGGGCAATTCATACCAATGTAGGAGCTGTCACAGGGGCGAGGAGATGCCCAGTGGTAGTACCCAAGCACCGAATTCTCCTAGACCAGAGCACGGAAGTGCATTAGACACTCCAAAGCAAACACTTAGTGAGCTGACTACAAGTTCTTGAGAATGGGAATGTTTACCAGGCCTACTACTTGAGCTGAGATCATCAAATCTGGAACCCATTTTCTCATAAATCACTCGAGATTAATTTACAGCTTACTGTGTCCAAGATTCTCTCTAACTTACGGTCAATGAGTGATTTTTAACAAGTTTCCAACAGGAAATGTGAACTACCTACAAGGCATGATTATGAGGGCGTTCTGTCACTGCTGCTATTGTTGCCCCACCTAACTGATAAATATCTTGCTCACTTTATATTAACTCTTCCACGGTAGAAAGTTGCTCTGAATATTGACAGGGGCCAGATAGAAAATACCTGCTCTATGTGCCCCCCCCCCAACCAGGGGTTTCACCAGCTTAAACAGAGGACTTGAGTCTAGACTCACAGGGTCACGTTCACATTTGCCATCTGTGTTCACAAAGAGACATGGCAGGCAATATCTTGAGAGGTTTTCAGTTCTCAGAACTGAGGGGAAGGGGTACTTGTGCATCTAGTGGGGTTATGCCAGGGTCACTTCCAAACACCCTACAATGCACAGCACAGCCCCATGCAGCAAGCAATCCCCTGACTGAAATGTTACTGGTGCTATCCTGGAGAAAACCTAAAACCAACAAGAACTTTCACTCCACGCTCTCTTTCCAATGGAACAAAGCAACCCCATTGGAACTCTTGCAGAAAAAAGGACATCATGTCCCACCAACAAAGACAAAGACAACCTTCTAAAGTCCCTTCAGAAAGTCCCATACTGGAATAAATGACTAATAAATTAGTTTATTAAACAGTAGAGGGAAAAGCGCAACTCCTTGAATTCCCTGAAGCCAAGGATTGGCTGCTGGTCTTTTGCTTCAAAGGTACATGTGTCTCAAGTGCCTAGAACAGAGCTGAGCACACAGCAGCAAGCAACAAATGTCAAGCACATTAATTAAAAGCATCGAATTATTTCACAGAAAACAATCTTTTCTGAAACGAGTATACTGAATGCATTTGACACTTTGAGTTAACTAACACTTCTGTACAGATCTTGCTTGCTCTTTCTCTTACTCACTGACAGATAAGAAGAATCAGAAGTAAGACAGAAATAGAAACATGAAAAACAAAAATAATGCAGGCTCCAGACACTAAGAGTCACTCACAGTGATAATATGTGTGAAGCTTGGGGTCTTCTTGCCCCCAATTGGGTCGGGCCAATTTCAGCGTTGTCAGGCTCCGGACCATGAGCACACGTCCAAGGCATTTGGAGTTCTGTGCTACAGTTTTCTGTCTGCTCACACAGAGTGCACTTACTATCCTACCTGCTTTTGATCTGTGGGTCACTGCAAAATATTCTCAGTGTTACTCTGAAAACACTGGAGATCTTATTAGTAAGACACCACATCATCTACCATGGCTCTAGTTTATGATGTTTCGCATCTAGAAGAGCTGGCAGAGGAGCATTTGACTAGCCCAATCCTGTGTGATGGTCAAACTGTTTGGACCCCGCTTCTCAAATGGGTTGAAAGTGGAAGGGCCCTGTTTCTATTATGCATGTAACAGAAAGAGCCACTTTACTAAAAATTTATGTATTTTTGCAGATCTTTTCAAATGTTATCAGCAGTATTACAAAACTGGTGAAGAATTGCCAGATACAACTGAGGTATGGCCACACCCTGCTCCCACAAGCATAGTACATATATGATCACTTCATAGTACATAAGACCACTTTATGCTGTTATGTCATGGTGTGGCCTCAAACCGTTCATAGTTATGTGACCAAAAGTGACCTACAGTACTGGGGTCTCAATTACTATAGGTGTAATATATCTGACAAAGGTGGGCATGGGTGAGTACACTCTGCTACAGATGCCAGTCTGCATACACATAAACACAAACAATGCTCTGTGTCCTCAGCTGTACATCTAAGAGCAATGCCCAGTTTCAGGGTATTTAAGAAGGCCCTAGGTTTGTGCTGAGCTGGGTAACAAAGCCTGGATGGGAACACAGGTGAAGCTGGCAATGTCTCTGTGACAGATACTAGGGAAGACCAGTGAGGAGTTGTCATTCAGTGGAGTAGGCTGTTACCCTGGAGCAAACTCAGGAGGGTGTGGGAGAGCGACAGCCTTTAGGCTTAGTTCCCATCCCTATCCCCCTTTCTCCCCCAAACCCTGACCTCACCCTGAGAGCTTGGAGGACAGCCTAGGCAGGCCTTGGGAAGGACAGGTGAAGCCTGGTCAGCTAGTGCTCTGACATGAATTCCTTCTTGTTCACCCTGGAGATAGCCTTCAACTCTGGGACCCTCCTTTCCTAGAGGAGCACTGGGCCAACCACACAGAAGCACCGGCAAGTCAGAGCAGAGCTGCAGGTCAACTGCAGCTTCACAGACTTTGCCAGAGGCAACGGCAAAGGCAGACTTTGTCCTGAGCAAACCCCTCTTAATGAACAGCAGTGACATAGGGAAGAGGGTGGGAGGTGGAGCACAGCAAAAATGAGGTGACCGTAGAGAGGGTCATGGCAGACAAGCTTTTGATGCCTGTAGAATCACAAACGCCCACGGGGTTGACCTAAGGTATTTTACTGTATTTCTCAATCCTTTGAGAAGTCAGGCCAGCTGACTGTGAGTTTCCCCCACATAAGTGCTAGAGCAGGATTCAGGGAGTTGAACACCAAGCTGGGAGCAGTGGTTGTTGGGTTACAGAATCTGCCGTGCAAGTTTCCTGCTTCACTAGCACCTTTCAATTCTGTGAAATGGCCTCCTTTGTAGGGCAGAGGAGATGACCCTGACAGCATATGGGTGTGAGCAGGAAGTTCTGTCTTTTGGGTACAGCCAGAAAGGCCCTGTGAATTGGGAGGCTGGAGAAAAAGGACCATCCTGGAGCCTCCTAGTTACATAAGCACTTGTGGAGGTCCCACGGCAAAGAAAAGATCCAGCTGGGTTTGCATTGTGCAATTGTAAGATCTTGGGGGCTGAGCCACACAGGCCTTGGTGCTGGGCCCACTCAGCCTCAGCATAGCCGAGGGCTCTGCCCACTCGGAAAAATCTACTTGCTGCCAACTGGAGGAAAGAAGTGAGAATATATTCTCTGCTAAGGTTGTGCTGTGGTAGGCAGAATTCTGAGCTACCTCCTAAGATTCCTGCCCCTAAGGAACACTCCCTGTACAACATCTGGGATGTGTGAATGAGGCAGTCACTCCTGTAACAGGCTGTGTAATATGGCAGAGCTGACATTAAAAAAGACATTACCCCAATGAGCTGACCTCATCCAGGAAGTCCTGGAAGACAATGGCTCTTCCTGGACATGCAGAGCTGAAGAGTGAGAAGCATTTGAAGCGAGGATCTTCTCAACTGCAGCTCTTAACATAGAACCAGACTTGTGGGAATCTTGGGGCTGAGGAGTGCTCACAGCTGGCGGAAGCAGGGAACTGGGATGTCAGGCCCACAGCCACAGCACAGCTTGATCAAAAGCCTGCATGAGTCAGGAAATGGATTCCTCCTTAGCAAGGTCTCAGGATGACAGCTCCACTGATGCCCTGTTTCAGCCTTGCTGAACAGAGACTCCGGTTATGCCATGTGCCAGCTTATGGCCCACAGAATGGTGAGCTAATAAACAGAGGCTGTCTGAAGCTTATAGGAGATGAGTGGATATCTATGGGATGGGCACTATTCAAGGGAAAACTCCAAATCTTGGCCGTCACAGCCTACGTAAATGCCCACTGCATTCCAGGCACTGCTCTGTGTAGTGGAAAATGCTCCCACCAAATTGTCCTAACTCCCCAAACATGGGTCTTGTCTTTTTTTCTGCACTTCATAAGGTTAGAATGGAGAGGGCAGGGAATGTGTCCACAGCTGGGCTCAGGGTGGAGATGAGTGGTGAAGACAGAGAGCTGCAGTTTACGTCTAAGCACTCAGAACTTTGTAACTCTGTTACAAAGTTGCTCCCTGTACCACGGAGCCCTGGCAAGTCCACACAAAGGTGTGGTAGGAGGCAGGGGTGTGCGGGAAAGTCCTAGGGAAGGACCCTCATTGAAACCACCTCCAGGGAAGGGGCTGAGAGAGCAGAGTACCTTAGGTATGGTGCCTCTGTCCCCCATCCACATTCCACACTGTGAACAGCTGGTTCTATGGAGGTTCTGGGACCATACTATGTACAGTGAGTCACCTCTTCCTTGGTATGGTTTGGCATCTTAATGATTGTTTGAGCCATCAACAAAGCAGCCTTCAATTTCCTGATCTTTCCTGGCTGTGGCAAGGATATTTATACATACCACGAGGGAGGCAGCATTGGTTTCCTTGGTCTAAAATGATCTGTCCTATGCATTTAAAGCATGGATTCATTTTTTAGGCAAATTATCTCATAAACAGGAATGCTCTGACCCCTCCCAACCAAACACAAAATAAATATCTATTCATGTTATAATCCTGTGAAGAAGAGCCCCAACAAACACACATTCCAAAATATTTCAGGTCTTTGGTGTGAAGACCATGACACAGTGGTGGCGATATGTACAATGCAGACACTAGGTGCAGGCAGTGATCAGCAAACTGGAGCTACATTTCAAATCAAAGCATTACTTCAAAAACACTAGGAGTCAGGCTATTGGATATGGATGTGAGTTTGATGCAAAGGCTTTGGGGGGTGAGGGTGTGGGTGAGGACAGAAAGAAATCATTCACAAAACACCACAGCACATTAGCAAAGAGCCGCACTCCTGGCATCTGGGATCTCTGTGGCTTCCCATCTCTGGTATTGCTTGTTTCAGATAAGCCCCAGGCTGAAAAACTGCAGGTGTCTGTTCCTCCTGCACAACCTCCCACTCACAGAGCCTGGAGCTTTGGAGGCACTTAGTGAAAGGGGTACTGAAGCATGAGACCCTGAGGGTGAACCTAAACAGCGCTGTCAGCCAGCCAGGCGCTGGATAGCTGGATAGGGTCCCAAACCTAAATGGCCAAATGAAGTTTCAACACCAAACCATGGAGGGGCTCCAAAGGAGGGTAGGGACACTTCTTGTACCCAGTTTCCTTTGATCTCGGAGTTGATGGGAGTATGAAATTGCTGATACAAATAAGGGTGTTTTAACCCTGTCTATATGAAAGAATTTAGGGGAGACAGGGTACCCCACCTTCCTTAATTCTTCCAGACCACATTTTTTTTCATAATGTATTTAAAAAAAAAAAACTATTTCCTTAAAGTATGGCACAGGGGGTCATTGGGTAGTTATAAAGGAACCATCACTGACATTTAGTTCCGAACATTTTCTTCATCCCTAAAGAAATCTCTGTGCACTAGAACAGTCGCTAGCCGCTCCCTATCTTTCCTGACAACCTCTGAGCTATCGTATGTTTCTATGGATTTGCCTATTTTGGATTTTTGTATGAATTTAATAATACAATACATGACCTCGGTGACTTTCTCTTTTTCACTAGGCATAATGCTTTCAAGATTCATTCATAATGTAATATGTATTAAGGTATCATTCCTTTTATCACTAAAAGTATGTCATTGTATGGCTATATCACATGGTGCTCATCCATTCAGCAATTATGGACATCTTAGTTACCTCATCTTTTGAATAATCCCATTATGAACATTTATGCATGTTTATTTTGTATATATATACATATATATATCTTTTAAAATGGATTTATCTAAGACAAACCAATTAGGTTGGGAAAAGAGAAAACCATAGGCAACACGCAAACACACACACCCTCTGAAACTTGGGAAAATACCACTTTCTAAGGTCTTCTGAAAAACAGTGAGATAACACCCTTCAAAAGTCAGATTAACAATGATTGACAGTTCCCTGAAATCAGGGTGCTCTTGCACTGCTGTGGAGACTGGGTACACAGAAAATTTCGATAGAAATGTCAACAAGGGGGCTGGCCAAGTGTGTACATTTATGAAATGCTGTTATCATTTGGGAGATTAGAAAATACAATTGTTTAATGAGAGTGTGGCAAATATATGAGATATGGCCATGAGAGAATGTTACAGGGAAGAAAACAGAAAAGATCAGAACGGCAAAGCAGTGTATTTAAGAGACACTGAGCTGTTCCAACTATGAAATTGACATCTGGAAAGTTCTTTGGGGGGGGGGAGACCAGGCTAAAATCACTGCAGGTGGCAATGTCACGGCCACCTGCACTTTCTTCATTTCTGACTTTACTTCGCAGATTGCCTACATTGAGACCACACAGAGAGAATGCAGCATTTTGAAAATGAGACAAAGTTGCCTTTATTCTTCCTTAGGAAATATCCCCTTTCCTTCAGGTTCCAAGAATTAGTACGTAAGTTGAAATGATCATATATATGAGTGAAGTATAAAGCTGGAGGGGGGAGGTGCAGCTAAATCAAAGCACATTAAGGGGCAACTTCTGGAAGGCAGACGAGCCAAACCAGTCAAGAAGGCAAAAGTGTTCTCTAATCCTCAGCAGGCACTGAGGGGTTGTGCAAAGAGCAGGTGGCGAGAACCTGCACATACAGCCGCAGAGGCCTTATTAAGGCGGGTCAAGCAGAACCATTTAAGGTAAACTTGAGGACTCTGAGTAACCAAAGCAGACCTGGGCAGACAAGGTCAGAACCAAGAGTGGGGAGACGGAAGCAGCCTAGGCTCTGAGTCCATCTAACTGGGGATGACAGTCCTTAAGCAGGCAGCTCCTGGAACTGAGGGCTTTGGAGGAGGGGCTGAGCTGTGATGGCCTTGCACTGGCCAGCCCCAGGAAGAGAAGGCCAACCAGCCGGCACCCTGCTCTCTCACTGCTGCTGGAGGCTTGTTGCTCTCACCCTTTCGTGGTAGTGAGCAACCGTGGCTTATGCAACTGGACCTTCTTCTCACTGCCTCTATCCAGTCAAGCGTGTTTCCACCTTCTTTGCCCATGCTCTGTGGAAACGACCACAGGAAAACAGAACCAAAACCTGCTCTTCTCTTCACAAACCAGTATGGTGAAACAGGAAAGCCAGTGTCACATTGGGGTCAGTGGCAGAGCCTAGCTCTCTGGCCTCATCTGTTTTAGGAACAGGTGTAGCAGGACTGGATGAGAGCCAGGGATCACAGGGTCACCTGGCGCAGACACAAGCAAATATGTTAGCACAAAGCAGATGTCTGAACAGGCATCATCAATGCCCTCTCTTTGGGAGGTTCCCTCTCAGGCAGAACAAAGACTCACTCTGCAGATCTTTCCAGTCTCCACGGCGGTTCCTCATCAGAAGATTCTGCATGAGCCTAAGCCTTTCAGAAAACAGTGAATTCTTTTTCTTTAGTTCAGTAGCCCTAGTCAAGATCCATCTCTTAGAGGAACATATGGTGAGTAATGATGTCTGCTGCAAAGCTCACAGATCTGAGTTTGATTCCTGCAGGAGGAAGAAATGACTGCCCCAAGCTGTTTCACCTCCACCTGAATGCCAGGGCTTGCATGGAACCTTTTTCCATGCACATGCCTATCTGGCAGGAAATGTGGGTTTCCACATAGGCCCTTTGCTCTGAAGCTTGGTTATAGAAACAGTTCCAGTGGAAGCTACTGGCCTCATACTTTGAAATGAAGACAGATGCCATCGGCACTGCAAGTTTGGGACGGAGATAGGATCTCCTCTCAAGTATGACATGGAGCCCTGTGTCTCTAAGCCATTGGGGCTGCATGTTGGCACTTTCTTCAAGCTACAAGGAACACAGTAGCAGAGCAGCGATATGCAGCCCGGGCAGCGATTTAGAATTTCAAAGCTATGCAGCAGCTACTTTGGTAATGAATGCTGATAAACCAGGCCCTCTGCTCCAGTTCCCGTGGCTGCTACAGACCTGAGAGCAGGCAGCAACAGAGGAAGCAGAGATGGACTCCAGCCAGCCTCCTCCCACCTCTTCGTGGTGGTGCAGTCTGGGAGGAAAGTAGGCTGATCTCGGCCTTCCTGACTTTCCTCCCTGCTGGGAGCCTAAGAGGTTTGCACTGATTGCCCAGTGGGAGAGACCCGGAGGGAATTAGAGGACTGAGATAAGAACGTGGAGCCTCCCGCAGGCCAGGCGCTGTGCAGGTTCCCAGCAGCCCTCAGAAACGAGCATCTGGGGAGACAAACCGGCTCCTCTGAGGAAGAAAGGGAGTTACCTCAGCTAATCCATTTGATGACACGCTTGAAGCCTTACAGAAATGTTGTCAGTTAAAAATGTATTTAAATGAATTAAGACAATGTTTTATGAGCTACTATACATTTGTATACACTATTATTTGATTACAAATGCATGGTAAGGTAATCCAACTTTACTTGACATGTGAATTATTAATATTTTTATTATCAGTATTTATTGCAGAATAAATAGGAACCTGAGGAATTCTGATATCAGACAGTGTTGAACAAGACCTAGAAGAATAGAATTTGGGGCGAGCAAGGTGGCGTACATCATTTTTAGTCCCAGCATTCCAAAGGCAGGGGCAGGCGGACCTCTGTGAATTTTGAAGTTAGTCTGATCTACATAGCAGAGCTACACAATAGAGAAAACCCTGTCTTAAAAAACAAAAGACAAACAAATGAAATTTTAAAAAAATCCCCCAAAGAAGAGTTTTGACAATCCTGAGGCCCAAATCTATCTCTGATAACAAGTGACACAGAGAAGCAAGTACAGCATCCAGCACCCCACAAGGCCCCCGGCCCATCCCACACAGCCCCCGGCCCATCCCACAAGGCCCCCGGTCCATCCCACAAGGACCCGGCCCATCCCACAAGGCCCCGGCCCATCCCACAGGGCAGTTTCAGATAGGCCCAAGGCCCTATAACCGAAGGCCAAGCTTTCAGATGTTCTGTCTAGATGCTTCCATGTCACTTTGGCTACTGGACTGACCATGAGCAGCTCTGACAAACTCGGGTTTTTATCTTTTAGGTAGAAATATCTTTTGTGAGGCACAGGAGGAGTATGTGGTCCTGGGAATCAGCTTAAACAGATAGAAGATACCAAGCTGTTAAGAAATGGCTCGTTATCAGGACAGCAAGAACCCTGGATAACCTTATTCACCCTAAATCACTAGCTCTAAGCTTCAGGTGAGAGAAGCATGAATATCAGTCACATGTGAGCCCTTATACTTCGGAGGGGCAGACAGAGAGTGTGCATGGGATACGTTCTTTTCTGTTGCAACAGGCAACCTGAATTTGGACATAAAACAAGGAGGAAATGAATAGAACACAAGAGAATAAAGTGCATGCTCCTGTCCCTCTGCCACTGGACACCAAACTGCTTTGAGTAAGAGAACAACAGTGAATTCCAACAATTCCTAACTGAGAGGACAGAGCTTCTAGCACTTGAAATACGGCCTCCTTTAGTGCCCAGAGTACCGTGCCCAGGGTTTAAGGTTAGAACCTTGGGCTCACAGAACTTGCCTGGAATACCTTGTGTTTGAGACTGGATCTGAGTCCACATTACTGCAGCCATGTCCTCTACATGCTACCTAGGGCACACTGTCCTGAAGTGCGTATTCTGCATTTAGACATTTCCCAGGGACAGGTAGGTTGCTCCCCAAGTGTCTATGACATCTTACTCTCAGTATCAGGCTCTTTCTTGCTTTACAGAAGGGATGGAAGCAGTGGCATTGGTCAGTACTAAGGATGTTAAGTGACTGTGTAGCCTGGAGAATGTCCTTTTAACACCCTGGAGCCTAGTTTTCTCACCCATGAGCAAGTTTGCCAGGATTTGTGTTGAGGCTGACATTGCTGACGAAGCCAGAGCCTCTTTTCAGAGATTCAAGCAGAACCATGGAGTCCACAGACCTACATGGTACAACTATGTCCCTAAGCTGAACCTTTGGGTCATGAGAACTCATGCAGTGATCAGGCCCAGAGGGTGGACTCTGGCTGTAAGGTTCATGCACCCTGCTGACTTCACTGTGTCCTGTGGGGTTTTGTTGTTATTTTTTTGTTTTGAGCTTAACACTTGTACTAGGCTTAAGGAGTCCTTTTTAACTACAGTTTCAGCCCTTGTTGCTGGCTGGCATACAGGACAGCTGCTGATCTGGCTCAGTGGCTTCTGCACCTCTCTCTTCCCTGTCTGAGGGAGGCTCTGTCCACTGAATCTGGTTCTACCTGAGAGGCTGCTAGGTACGCTGTCCTTCTGAGCTCAGATGAGGAAGAAAACAGTAAGAAGAATAAAGGAACTTCCTTCATCCCATCTCTCAGACAAAGGATACCCAGAAATCACCATAGTAACAAATCATCAGTTCTCCAGGGCTTCACTCCTCTTGGGTTTTGTCCTTCTGCCCACAACCGTGTATTTGTGTCTGGCTCTGCTCTCAGCCTTTGTTCAGCAAACCCATGCTGATCCCCTCTCTGTGACAGGCACTGTGCAGGGGAGCACAGCTTCTGCCCTCAAGGAGCTCAGGAACATTGAGGATGGAGACAGACAAGCACACCAATGGCCTCGTCAGAACGTGCTGGAAAAGGTGACTGGCCATTAGCTCAGACAGGAAGAGGTGCCTCCGGAGCAAGGAAAACACTGGAAAGCACGCAGACAGCACAGACTCTCAAGGAGCTCTAAGTGGCCCTATGGCTGGTTTACATTTTATTCTTGAGCACTCAGACATGTGCCAGGCCAGCCTCACTGGGCCTCTGCTCAAGAAGCTTACAGTGAAATGGAATTGAAGCAAGCAGATGCGAAAGTGGGGAAGCAGCAGAAGCAAGACCGCCTGTGCTGATTCTACCAAGGGCTTGTAGCTTTACTCCGAGAAACATACACATCACATCCTTTGGTCTATCAATAGCTTCATGAGCTAAAAACTGGTCACTATTATACACCAATGGCACTATTTACAGATGGGGATGTCAGTGGAAGGAGGTTACCTGTGTCAGGCCTCACAGCTAGTTTTAACTGGAATTTTAGCCAAGATTTGGCTGATTCTAAGATCTACCCTCTTACCCATGGGCTAATAAACCAAAGCATTTATACATTACCCAGCTGATGGTCATCCGGGATATCATAGGAGGTAAAGCTGGTCATGAAAGACACATATTAAAACTGGGGAGAGAAGAAGCACAGAAGAACCAGCCAAGAGGCCAAGAGTGGGAAGACTGTGGAGGCGGCTGAGAGAGATTCAGCTAAGTGAGATGTGACTTCCTAGGCTGAACAAATGACTCCATCCATTCTAGCCACTTATCTATGCATAATTCATATCTCATAAATCATCCAATGACAGCAATGCAATAGCTTCTGTTGTATATGAGAATGAAGATCTGAAATTATGGATGCCAGCAGAGGTGACTTACTATGGGCTTATGCAAGTTCCATTACTGGGGATCCCCGTGATCTTTAGGGGCTGCTGGGGGGGGGGTGGAAGCTTGTTCTGCAGCTGTGTAGGTGGCAGCTTAAATGTGGTGAGGACGGGTAATAGCAGGTACACATCTGCAATGCAGGGCATCAGAAAGAGGCAGCACCGCCCACTACAAATGCATGCACCAGCTGGTATCCAGCAGCAGATTGGTATCTGGGGTTAGAAGGCTAGGGTCCACCACCCTTCTCTATCTGCAGAGACTCTGCCTGTCAGGTCAGACGGGAACATCATTATCACAGTACACGAGAGGCAGTAACTTGTCAGTTCTGCATGAAATACACAGCTCAGTTTTCAGTTAGGACAGGCAGCTGTGCTCACACACAGGGTCACTGTGTTCTTAGAATCAGCAAGAATTGTTACATAGTGGCTCAGGGAAGCAGTGCTTTGTCCCAGAATCAAACAAATTGGTCTGTTCTTAGGAACATTCCTTACAAGACTCCAGGTGATGGTGACAACCAGATTGTGGCTTTGTGTTCTGCTCCAGTTCCGGCTCAATACCACTCAGATAGAGCAAACAGCAGTGGAGTACACTTGGTGTAAGCCAGGCAACAGTCTTATAATACTTTTCTCTCTGACTGATTATAGAGGTCAGACCAGGTGGGAAAGAAAAAAAATGGCCCCACATACAACAGCCTGGTTTCCGGTGTCTCCTATCTCCCAGGCTTGTCTTTCACATGGATGCCAGTCCCCAGATGTACAACCTTCCGAACCCCTTCCTTCTCCCAAGATCTGCAATTTCTCGATAGGGTCAATATTGCTAAAAAACAGTGGATTTTTATCCCTTGGGACAGACAGATCATGCTACGCCTTGCTTCCTCTGGCTTCTTGCTCATTTTTTCTTACTTTGCCAGGATATTGCAAGTGCCTCTGTGGCATGCTAACTGGTTATCTGCCTCCTGTTCTTTGCTTTTTCTCTTGTGTTTCAAACATTTGTCTCTTCAAGTTAAAATAGCAGCCTCAAATTTCTCTTCTTTGTTTCGACTGGTTCTTCTGGACAAAACAAATATGTACAATTTTATCTGTTATCTTCTGTGGTACCAGAGACTTTGGCTTTCCTGTCAAAACCAGGTGACAGAGCCATTACCTGCTTTTCATTCTTTCAGAGTTAAAGCTTCATTATAAATGAACAACAAAAGAATCCCACCTGACATTCAACCTCAACAAAACTTCTCACTCCATGTTTATTTAACCCAAGGAAACATAACACCTGCCGTAAACTGTAAACTACCATCCTTCACTCAATGCTGTAATTGCCACACAAAGAGGCTGTGCTACTGGCAGGGATTTTAGTCTCCAGTAGGCAGAAAGTGCTTGGGAACATGTGGAATAAGGAAGTTCACTTGCAGCATTGGCAGCCTGTAAACTATCACAGCTCTGGAAAAGCGACGTCCCCATCTACTGAAGAAGTAGACCTTTCCCATAGCCAGCCTATTCCTAGGCGTACACCCGAAGGAAACGTGGCTAATGAAGCAGGGAACGTGTTTACCACCTAGATGAGGTCTAGGAATGTGAGGAGCTGTCCTTTTCCACGGCCCACAGGTGCAGCCCCTGGAAAGCTCACTGCCGTAAAGGAGCTGGATAGCATGTCAAAGCAAGGATAACTTGCTACTTCCTGCTTCCACTGCTTTGTTGCTTCTTGTTCAGGTTAATTGTGTGACAGTAGCTCCTTATCACCCCCAGTCCCATTCATTTCTCCTGCCCAGATCAGCCTCCATCTCTAAGAACAAGTGAGGAAGCCCATGGGTTGGCCAGACTGGCCCCTGGTTATGTCCATCCCTCAGTGCAAAGAGCTGGCCAGCACATGGCTTTTGCTTTTTTAAGTTTAAAAATATCTCCAAGGTGTCAAAAGCTGTACAAGTTTCAGTGGGCACCTGGGACCCATCCTGTCACTCAGCACCAGTAACATGTGCAGAGTGAAAACATTTGTTCAAATTGTTAACTCAGAGCAGATTCTGGCAAGATGCCTGCGTGGGGGAGATGCTGGAGTGGAGAGAGGAAACTGAGGGGAGACAATGATAGGAAATGCAAATGAAGTCTGGTATGGTTTCAGGGAGGGCACAGAGCATTTCCACACACCTGGTCCCTGTCCCACGGCCTCACAGCACTCTCCTCCCACACGGGGAGCTGTCTGAGGACTGCCCAGCCTCTATTTCCCAGGGGCCCTGCCTGGCACTTCATTATTTGAGGCTGCAGGTAGGAGAGATATGTGAGTAAAATTTCCATTCCACTCCTCAGTTTTAAGACAAGATTGCTTCCACACCTCCTTTTTAATTCTCCAAGTTCTTTGAAGGCAGAAAGCCTTGACTTAGAAGGAGGTTTCTAGTTTAGGTAGGTAGTGAAAGTATCTCTGGCTTCTTCACTGTAATATGTGGATCATGCCAACTCCAAGGCTCTACAATTAATGGCTGGTGAGAAACAACTGGTGCCTGACTATCTTTGATGTATAAGGAAAGGAAAGGAATGGTTGATCCACGAGACAGGCTGGACTCCCAGCTACTAGGGAGGCTACAAGTACATGACCTACTTAAGCTATGGATATTGAATTCAAGCCCAGCTGGACAACTAGGTAAGAGCATGTAAAACCACACACACACACTTTAGGTGTTCAAATGAGCAGATATCTATTGCATTCTCTAGTCACACCGAGAGTATTTGCTCAGCAGACACCAACAGACATGTGTATGAGGCCAGAGTCATCCTGGAGGCCAAGTGGTTTCCTGTTGGCAGAATGACTCTGTCTGGCCTAGGGACCAATGAACCCCGAGTCTTCCTGGGCACCTGGAAATAGGTAGACATCTACTGCAGATATCCAGCCACCTCCTAAACTGAACAGGGTAAACTAATTAAGCTGATAACAATAGGGGTTGTTGTGATAAACAAAAAAAAAGAAAGAAAGAAAGAAATTAAGAAAGGGTTACTGTATTTCTGTCTAACGTATTTGATCTCAATTCAGCCAAGAACCTACCCTTTTACAAATGGAATTACTATCATGGGACCATCATTTTACAAGGACTCCTCCACTTGTTTAAAACAGCATCTCCCTGTGTAGTCCAGATTGGCCTGGAACCCTTGGCAGTCTGTCTCTGCTTTCTGACGTCTGAGACCATAGGCTTGAGACACCACATCTTACTGAGACTTACTCTGTTGTTTTTCTGACACAGGGTCTCATTGTCTAAGTCCTTGGGGGCCTTGAACTTGTGGCAATCTTCTTGCCTGTGCCTCCCTAGCACTGGGATTACAGGTGTGCACCAATGAGCCAAGCTAACACACTTCTGATGGATTATTTGGAAGGTGGTGGTAGAGGATTACTTATCTTTCAATATAACTCTTGTGTTTAAAAAAAAAAAAAATTCTCCTTTGCACCATATCATCAAAGAGCCAGTTTAAAGGTTCACCAAGAAGGAGGTGTCAAAACATACACAGTCAGAAGAATAGGCCATGGTAGCAATGCTTTGTGGAGCTGTGAGAGGCGCCAGAAAAATGGGGCCTTTTACCTCAGGTGCATTTTGTTCCTTGGACAGCTCTTGGATGTGATTTTGTGCCTCCTGTGATAAACATTTATGTTCAATTCACACAAGACATATTTGTTCTTGCTGGATCACAGCTGTAGAACCCAATCTGGCCAGTGTGTCCTGAATCTGGATATGGCCTCTGCCTTGCTTCGTGCTTTTCCATATAGAATCTATATGACGTGCCAGGCAATTGTGTTTAAATTGGTCTGCCCTGAGAAAGTTTTGGGAAAGGGCTCCCTGTTAATATTTAGTATGTGCTTACTGACATTTATTTACATGTTATGCTGGACTCAAACAACTTTCCTTGGGTCATTATTTTCTCTGTTCCATTTGTGTATAAAAGTACACTGGAACTGAAGCGAGGCTGTCTATAGCCTTAGGCTGCAGTCTGTCCCTTTCTCTCAGGTCCTCAGATCCCAGCCCAGCAGACAAGGTTGGCACAGGTCGTCTGGAAAGTCAGCAGAAGGTACTAGGGTAAGTGGCATTTCTGCATGAAATAATCTAAATTTACCTAAATATGAGTGTTCAAACACAGACACACAGGGTCTTTTCTGATGACTGACTGGAGAGAAGGGCAAACAGTTTTAAGGATGGAGGGCTCACATCTATCCGCACTCTTCTTAAAGCCACAGACACATTGGGCGGAGTCCCTGTGGGCTGGGGTGACGCTCAGTCAGGAACTCAAGGAGAATCAGGATTGTGTGTGTTTGCAGCAAACACCTTTGAACTCTTCAGAGAAGGCTTCTATGGCTCCAGGAAGGGTCCTAAACCTCTCCTCTCCCCAGAAAGGCTGAGCTGTCAGATTTTATCCTCACCTTTCTATCTTTTGGAAGAAGAGGCTCAATGACCTCCCCAGACCAGCTGTGCTGTGGAACCCAATCAGTCCCTCAGTGCTGTGGACAGGTGTCCACCATCTTGATTCGGCCATCCTCACCTACATTGACATAAAGGGGTGGAGCCAGATGATGCTGGGCTACCCAGAGGGCTGTGGCTCTGTGTTCAGAGTTTGGACTGTGGCTTCTGCAGTACAAGTTCTTGCTAACTGCCAACTTACTGAACTACGTGCCAGGCACCTGTTCGTTGTAAAATTACTGATGAAAGAGGTAAGGGACAGAGGAAAAACTCAGTTTATTTATAAGGCAGTGGAGAATCCACAGTGGTGATCCTGCTTGTGTGGTATGGACGGGCTCCCTGGCAGACAGCGAGCAGAAGCAGGACTTCTGTATTCAGGGTGTGTGAGTTATGATGATAGAAGTCCTGTGTCTGAGAGGTGGGACGATGGTTCCCAAACTATGGCTTCTGTTTTTTCTTCAATTATGTGCTGAAAAAACAGCTAAAATACTGCTGATCTCGGGGTAGAAACCAAGAATTAGATGGGGGTAATATAGAGAAGGCAATCCAAATAGAGAAACTGGGCACTCCTTTTAAATCTGGCTAATTTCTTTTGTTTGTTAAAAACAGCTCCAACTGTGTATAACTTTCAGTTTTCAAGTTTTCCTAGTAACTGAAGAATCTGAATAGTGGTGGGTGGGGATGGGGCTTGGTCGCTGTGGGGGCAGAAGGAATAGGCTAGTGACACATTCAAGTAACACTGCTCAGAAGGGCCACATGGATGTCCTCCTCAGAACAAGTGAGCTAGACCAGGGCACACATGGCTGGCCATTATGTGTCCAGTGAAGAGGAAGATATATAAGACAAAAGACCCCGAACAGACCTGTTAGTGACAATGTGTATCCAGGACCCATTATCTGCTGTACATGTGTGCTCAACACTTACGTGAGAGTGAAGAGGGCAATGGACACGTGGAATGTGTAACTAACAACCAAGGTAAGGATACCAGAAATAAGAGAAACAAACCAAACCACAAAGGATTCAAGCACACAGACAAATAATTACTTCTGGGGTCTTTCAAGGGCCCTGCTTGGCTCACTCTGGGCTCAGCCCTGAGAAAGTCATCAGCTAAAGGTGTTAAGATATTGGGAAATGGCCAGTAAAACAATTACAGATGAAATAAACTACCAGCTTCAGGAAGAAGTCTCCACATGAATGGTATTCTTGGCAGGACCCCCCTGCTACACATTATGCTACAAACAAAAATTGGTATAAAGAGTCAGCAACACTCACTTCAGTGCGATTCATGAACATGAAAACTTGGACATGATCTAGGCGCTCACCCACAGGAGATTAACAAATACCAAACAGATTCCTATGCAGCTATTAAACTCAGCATGCCAGAATGGAGGCTGTTCATGCCTGGTTAAGAGAAATATGCACATGTTACAAAACAGCAGTCCTCCCAGCCCTATAATGTGCTCCTCCTGTATTAGAGACATTTCACATGTTCTAGCACCCATGCCTCCAGTCGGGTCTCCTCCTCTCCAGACACACTGTGTGCCTTTCTGTTCTTTGAACACACGCTCCATGAACCCAGTATGTCAATGCAAGCTCTGCCTGACTGTGTGCTCTCAGCACTCTGGACTAGTTCTAGCACAGAGCACCCAATGGATGGACGCTACAACCCCATTAGGGTGTGACATTTAGTGGATATACCTTCACAGAACAGGGAGAGTAAACCATGCAAGAGGCACATGCTCCAGGGAAGTGAAGACATAAGAGCCCTTGGGGCTAACCAGCCAATCTAGCTGTATAAGAGGGCTGGAAATACAGCTCGGAGACGGAACACTTGTCTAGCATATGTGAGGGGCCCCAGGTTCAATTGCCAGCACACACACGCACACGCGCACGCGCACGCACACGTGGTGGAAGGCACCAATATTGAGTTTCTCAGGCACACGCACAAATGTGAAAGCACGCTCCTCCACATACATACACAAAGCAAGGATATTGCTTGATTGAAGATACTGAAATCCTGGATTAAAGTTTCTTCTTTTTAAATATATTATCATTTTCTGCAGTAACACTTAAAGGATTTTTTTTTAATGTGTGTATGTGTGCAGGTCCCTCAGCGGCCAGGAGAGGGCATCAGATCCCCTGGAGTGGAAATGGTAAGTGGTTATGAGCTGTCTGATATGGGGTGCGGGAAATTCAACTCAGGCCCTCTGCACCAGCAGCAAGCACTCTTAACCACAAGCCATCTCTCCAGTTCCTATTAATAGTTTCTTTTGAGGTAACATAAATTAAGGTTTTCCCTTATTTGTTTTTAGACTGTGATCATGCTAAGAAAATGCTATCAGAATACAGAAGATCTTAGAAGCTGTTTGGGTTCATGGCCTTCCTCTTTCGGGGGGGGGGGTCAGCTCAAGGGAGAAAAAGAAAGAACAGCCTGCTGGCTTCCGTAGCCAAACATGCAAGGAATTCATGCAGTGGGACTTCCCTACACTAGTGGTTCTCAGACATCAGACTAATGTGACCGCTGCCCAAGCAACCTGTGAAAGCCTCAAAGCTGCACTCCGAGGAGCTACACTGGACTGGACGGTGTCACGCTGCCCTCAACACTTCCTCCAGGGTTCTAACAATAGCCCACAACAAGAATTCATAGGAAACTCTGTTCTGCCCTCTCCCAGAAGTTCCTACTTGGAAGGAAAGGGGGCAGGAAGTCCTCCATTATTCCAGACATTGTACTTGGATGGTCTACATTTACATCAGTTTAATCCTCTCTACCACAAAACAACAATACAACCAGGGAGATCTCCAAAGCCAGAGCTACATGATCCTGAAGTCCATGCTTAGTCTCTAAGTTTCATATTGAAATCTGTCACTGAAATCAGTGTGAAATCAATGCCCCCAATGAAGAAACAAACAACCCCCCAAAAAATTTTAGTATGTTATCTCTGGTGGTTTGAATAAAAGTGGCCCCCATAGGCCATGAGAGTGGCACTATTAGGAGGTGCGGCCTTGATGAAGTAGGTGTGGCCTTGTGGGAGAACGTGTGTCACTGGGGGTTTGTTATTAAGAAGCTCAAGCCTGGCCAGGGTGTCTCTGTCACTTCCTGCTGCCTTTGGATCCAGATGTAGACCACTCCGGTTCCTCTGCAGCTCCATGTCAGCCTGCATGCTACCCTGCTTCTACAACACGACAACAAATCTCCAAACTGGAAGCCAGCTCCGATTAAATGTTTTCCTTTCCAAGAGCTGCTGTGGTCATGGTGTCTCGAACCAAGACACTGCCATACGTTCCAGCTGGATGTGTTGGCACAAGCATGTAATCTCAGTTACTGAAGACTGGATTATCAGAGTATTCCAGCACTTGTTGAGTTCTTTGGCAACATAAGAATAGAAAATATGTTTTCCCCAGTAACTTGCATCCCAGCATGAAGATGATCTGAGTCGATACCTGGCTTATTACAGCAAGTCTTCTGTGAGGCAAGTAGTGGGAGGCAGACTTTATCACGGATCTCAGCCCGTGGAGGGGAAGACCTCAATGGGCTCTGTCACAGAAAGATGACTACCCACACTCTTGGAGACAGCTAAAGCCAGGCACAAAGACGAGAATGTAGTGCTGGGAAACGGATCGGCTGTAACAGACATACTGCACTGAGGAGCTGCACCATGAGCTCCCAGAGAGAAGCCAGACACGGCGTGTATCTCTGTGAGTGTGCAGAGGATTGAGGATCCCTGAGCTCACTGGGCAGTCAGTTATTCCAGCACTTGATGAGCTCCACCCATACCTTGTCTCAGAACACAAGGGGAGCCACAGAGCCACAGTGGATGGATCCAAGTTACCTCTGGCTACCAGATCATGCCACACACAGATACCTGTAACTACACACACACACACACACACATGTACATACACATGTACACACTAATGGACACACGTGTGCATGCACATGCATGTGATCATTTTCTATCTTAGGCAAAAGTAAAGTAGAGACTAGTTATTGCTTTTTCACTCACTGAAGAAGGGAAGGAGACAAGAGGTCTAGGCGACAGAGTCTCCAAACACACACCAGGAAACCATCGGCTGTTATCTCTCCATGGTTTTCTCATTTCAATAGGGACATAACCGCATAATCTATGTGTTACAATTTGTCCTACACCTAGGGTTAGGCATGACTCCAAGTCTGACAAAGTCCTGAGATCATAAACAGAACATGCCGATTCTCTCTAACATTATACTTTTGACTGGAATTCCAAATTGAGACCAGGGTTAAACATTAGTCGGTTATTTGAAGAACAAGACGATAATGTGGTTTTCCATATCGGTTTTCCTGTATTTCTTCTCTTTGTGACTTTCCTCCACGTGTTATTCTAGATTTCTGTAACAGCTGCATAAGTAGGTTTAAAGGGAACGCTGTCTGAGTAATTCTGCCCACACCCTCAGACGAACAAGGGCCTCACACGGGATAGCTCACAGCTCATGCGACTAGTTTCCTGTGCCCTATGCAAAGGGCCTTTGTGTCTTCTTTCCAGGAAGTATATTTTCTAATTGTGACAGTCTGCTCAGAAAGACAGCAGAGAAGACCCTAAGAGGAAAGTAAATGGAAAGAAGAAACAGGGCAGAGTGGCTGGGAACGGGAGGGGACGCTGCAAGCTCTGAAGACGAGACTCCAGTGGGGAGTATATGGACACACAGCTCTAAATTCGTCTGGGGTTCTGACTGCCTGTGGTCTCCTCTGCACAGCACGTCCATGTGGTTGGCAAAGTCCAGTCCCTTACCGCATGGGGTGCTCTCACTCACAGGACAATGTGTGTTATTTATTATAGAAGAATGGGTGCCCAGGAGATCTTGGGAATCAAACCCACCTCTCCAGTCAGCTCTGCCCCACTGTCTACAGTGGACTCCAGGATGGACTGTCAGTCATGAAGCAAGACCAAGTCCTCTGCTCCTGGCTGGGCTCCTTCTGAGGCACTGGAGAAGGGCGCTCTTGTCCTCCCCAGAGGCAGGATGCTGTTGAGCTGAAGACACATTGGCTGCTGGACATCCTCCTGTTGATCATTTGCTTTTACATTTTACATTGACCTAGCAGAATTAACTGTCTCATTCTACCAGAGTCAACTTGGGGTACAAAGCTCTCTATCTGTGTTAGTGTCCACACCTGTGTCCTTGGGGGTCTTTAGGAAAAGACATTCTCTACTCACTATGTGAACTTATTCCTCAAGGTCAAATACATTTCTGCAGTGGATGGCCAGTCTACTGCGCACAGATTCCAGGGCCCTTGGTGTGGGGTGGTTTGTGCAGAAAACCAAAGAGCAGCCACTAGGCAGATGACACTCTTCAGGCCTCAGGGAAGGCACTCAGCTGGAAAGATCTGTTTTCCTTGAAGTTAGGAAGTGCTTTTTCAGCAACTATTTGATCTTTCCTGGGAACTGACTCTTTCCCAGGCTGGAGGGAACATGGGCTCCGAGGCTGGCCCTCAGTGTTATTGCTAACCTGATGTGGGAGCGGGGAAACCCTCGCTGTTATCTCCCCCCGGTTTTCTCATTTCAATAGGGATAAATGATACAAACTGGCATATGAGAAAGGTGTTGAGAAAAACGCAGGAAGTTACTTTATCTTAAGCACTGGCTGTAATACAGCCCTCCCTCCCCCACTACACTGTGAGTGCTATGTTTTTCTTTTCTTCTTATAACTGGTAGGGATTTCCTCATGAGAGGGCAAAGTTAGAAAGCACAGCCAGGCCGGGCATTGTCAGGATCTGAGAAAGTAAAGCCAGGGAAGCAGAACTGGACTGGAATCCCATAGAATAATCCAAAAACATCTGCTTTGCCAGAACATTCTGGTCCTTCTTGCCTGGAAGGCCGCTGCTCCAATCTTAAAAGAGTGAAATGAACAGACAGATACACTCATTCACTCACTGCTTATAAGACAACACTGTGTATCCAAATAGTGTGCAGGATACAAAGATGTGAAGTGTGTCCCTGTTACTGAAGTAGGTTAAAGAGACAGTGGTCACACAGGCAGAAACCTTTCTGCTTACTACCCAGACAGTGGTGTTCAGGGACCTTAGGTCTGCTGGGTAAAGCCCTACAGATAGGGTGTATCTGAGAATCCGCCAAAGGGTCCACTGCAATTCTAAGTTGGGTCCACAGCTTGGTGGTCCTGGAAGGTGGCAGATTGTGGGCCTAGTGGGAGATCCTTCTTATTAAAAATGTGCCCTTCAGAGATAATCTACGTGTGTGTGTGTGTGTGTGTGTGTGTGTGTGTGTGTGTGTGTGTGTGTGTATTTCTCCAGAGTTACTATAAAAGCCAGAGCTGCCCCATCCAGCCCATCCAGTCCTTTCTGCCCCTAGTTTGAGAAGAATCATGGATCTGCTCCGGTCATCGCTAACCTCACATATTCAGAGGGTGGTACTTGCCAAGTCTGTGCTCTGCCGCCTGAACTGTCAAGTTCTGGAACTGTGAACTAATAAACCACTTTCTTGTTTTAGTGGCCTGCTCAGGTATTTTGTTACGATGCTGTAGAGCACATTATATAGCATCCGGATTGGGCCTGGAGAAAGGTCCAGTGCAGGAAGGGGTCAGTGACATCCTTCCTGGGGTGCAAAATGGCAGCTACAAAGGAAGAACTTCAGGACCATTCTTGGGAACAGCAGGGTTACTGGGTAAAGGGCGGGGCCTCATGTTCAAAGAGTAAACAGGCCATGGAGGTTTCTAGGCAGCAGCCACACAGTGGATTTGTATTTTTAAAATGCTAAAACTGCAGGCTGAGAAGGAGGAGAGAGAGAGAGAAAAGAAGAGAGAAGGGTCTAGATCTCCCAATACTTCATGAAAAGTCCTGGTCTGAGAGCGCTCTCTTCTGTGCACCAGATGAATACATTTCCTACTGCCAGCCTGGTCGGTCACTTCACCAGAGAGAACCGACTCCTGCGGCCCGGCTCACTCACATCTGACACACCTGGAGGGTGGGGATACACTCTCCCCTAACGGAGTCCAGAGGTCACCTGGGGAGTGGGGATACACTCTCCCCTAACGGAGTCCAGAGGTCACCTGGGGAGTGGGGATACTCTCCCCTAACGGAGTCCAGAGGTTTCTGTTTCCCTCAGACTACTCACAAGGTATCAGCTTCTCATACAATTCTCGGAAAGCCTCCTGTCAACAGGAAGTGGTGTTTCTCACATTGGAGGGACCCTGGCTGTCTTGAAGTATCTCATAAATGGAGAGAATCTACACTAATCTGGGGAGGGTGAATGAGGCCTGGGATTTCTGACTTCCTTCCATCTGAAGCTCCATCCTCTCCTGCCGTCTCCATTATCCCTCACCATCGGTGTTTTCTTCCTTCTCCGCATCCTCTTCCAAGTCCAGGTACAATTTAGTGTAATATACAGACATAAATGTACAGTGCAGTGGCTACAGAGAGGAACAGGATATACCTGTGTAACAGTCCTCCATGGGGGGGGGGCACTGGAATCACTCTAGGAAGATGTACTTAGTAGCCAATCCTATCCGAGCCAAGGCTGCCATTCCACCACACGTTAGCTTTTCTCTGGCCCAGATTTTCACATAAATGTAAGCACACAGTGTGTTCTCTGTGTCTATTTATTTCACTCAGCACAGTCCTGACATAGCTTACTACTCCCGAGTACTCCAGAGTTTCCACTGCTTTAGTCATTTCAGGAACTTGCTTCTTAGGGTTATTCTGCAGTATGAATTCACTCTTGTTTGGCTGGTTTTAATGCAACCACGGATTCATAGTGGGCAAAGGGAAAGACAATGGTAAATGCCAGTTTCAGTGAGCCATCGACCGTTTTCTGTACTGAACATCATCTTCTGAATTTTTAACGGCATGGAGGCTAAAACTTAAGTGCATCAGGACAAACATGTTTTAGAGCTTGAGGTTTGGGTCACAGGAACAAATGGAAAATGGTCCTTAAAAGAAAGAAGGCACCGTACTGAGAATCTGGGTAATTGGAATCAGACAAATAATTTAGATAACTAAAATACAGTTAAAAAATTAAAATGTGAGGCGATTCTAGCACCTACATAGTTGATCATACCATCTGTAACTCCAGTTCCAGGGCATCTTATACTCTCCTCTGACCTCCACAGGCACCAGACATGCAGGCAGAAACACTCAGAGACATAAAACAAAAATCTCCACCTGTTCCCACAAAGGCTTTCACAAGGTTTGAGATCCCTTCCCCTCCTTGTCAATCTTTCTTACCTAAGTATGACTACAGGAAGTGGACTAATTCAGTCCAGTCAAGAAAGGAAGTGATTAAATAGTACTAAAGAACATGTAGGTTTCCTTTGAGAGAACTATACTCATTCTAGTAACCACCTGGTAATTTCATATATGTTCAACCAAGAGATAATGCATGGAAGTCTCAGGAAAGCCCATGAGCTCTGGGCAAAAAGGGCTCCCGGAAGAGCGCAGCCAGGAGGCAAAGTCAGAGGGAGGCAGGAGCTGATACCAAAAGTCTTAATTTAGTGCGCCTTCTTTACTCTGTCTAAAGAAGCAGCATGGGTGATGCCCACAGCCACCCTGAGCTCACTGTCTTCTGCGCCACTGCCAGAATTTACCAGGAAAGCTAGATATGGATGTGTTCTGACAACCTGGAATGTTTTATCTGGGTCAGCTCAACCCTCTGCCCACTGCTTGTCCTGTTACTGCGCCATGCTGAAGACAGACCACAGAGCACAGAGCAGCGCTGAGCCCAACTAGATTCCAAGAACCACGTGGATAATGTCCTACAGGAACACCTGGTAGGCGTCCTTTCGCTTCTCAGATAATGCACTTGTTAGCTCTCTATTGTTCTCAAGCAATTTAATATTTGTTGAGCATCAATTACGGGCCAGACACTGTTCTTTTCATTCTTGTGGGTCTCTGAAGTAGGACTTTAATAATCCCAGTTTCAAAGATGAGCAAAATAAACAGGCTGGGCTTCAGCTTTCATTACTATTCTCTACGTTGCCTTTCCTCAGCAAGATCAAGGAGGGGCTGGGAGACGGGAAACTGCACGACCAAACAGAACGAACGCACAATGACCTCCCTCTTTCATCTTCTTCCTTATACATTTTAACATTACATTTTGTAATTAGGTCAAAGTGAGAGATGCCACTGTTGAGAGCTACAGTTAAAGCTGAACAATTATTTCTTAGAAGATTGCTAATTAGGCTGACTTGGGATGCAGTCTCTGGAATGTATAATCATTCTGATAGCAGGCTCAGTGTAAGGAATCTCGTAAATGAAAGCCATTTGAACACGACCCACAGGAAGCAGCTGCAGCTGCCGGGGGGATGTCTGACATTAAATGCAGAATTTCATGGAGTTATTTCATGGGCTCATATATCAGTAACCCATCTGAGCGGGAACAGGGCTCTGTTTCCAGGAGGCACTCTCATTGTATAGCATTCACATCTGGCTTTCCTGTCCTGGCTTCCAGGAGACAACTGTGGCTTATTAAGAATAAAAATTCAAGGAAGCATGAACTAGTTCTTAGAGACGTTTATGTTTCCAAGGAGAAGGGCCTGTCTGGGTGTTAGCTTGGGCTTCATCAGCTGCACAGACCCACACTGTCTAATATGGCAAGTGAGCATTAACCAAAGCTGGATGGTACAGCTTGAGATGAGAGGCACATAAGCAGACCTTAAAAGCTTAAAATGAAAAAGGGATACTAAATGTCTCAATAAAATTTAAAATGTGATTATTTGTAGAGATGATGTTTTAAATGTGTAGACTTAAATAAAACCATGTCAGCATCACTGCCACCATCTGTTCCCTTTTGCTTTTCTAATGTGGCCACTAGTGAATTTAACCCCCCTTCCCCCACTCCTACCACCCACCACCCACCCCCACCCCCCATTACAGAGGCTAATCTTCACTGACAGTTCGACTGGATTTAAAATCACATTGAAAACACCTTTCAATGTGTCAATAAAGGTGTTTCCAGAAGGTTTAAAGGAAGTGTGGGTGGGTGGCATCCTCCCACCGGTGGGGGTCCTTAAGAAGAAAGTGATTCATTTCTCTGTGCTTGCCAAGTATAAACGTAATCTAAGCAGCTGCTTCAGGCCTGCCACCATGCTTCCCCAGTTGCCATGACTTTCTGCTCCCTCAAACTGTGAGCCAAAGAAATCCTGCCTTCCTCAGGCTGCTTTGCTGCGTACTTTGTCATAGCAGTGACTAAATAAAGCCACCTGTTTTATTTTGTGTCCTGTCCCTAGACAGCAATTGGTACGGACTCCACAACAGAAGAGATCAGCCTTGGCTGCAGGTTTGAGCCCCTGCAGTGATGTGTGTTTCCTGGGAGGGGGTACAAAACTGAGGGTCAGGCCTCACTGCTGAGCTGGGACCTGATGGTGGCCTTGGCTAAGCCACCTGGCCATTTCTGACTTTAACTTTTACAACAGCTGGTCCAAATATGGTTTGGGAGGTTCTTCTAGTGACGATATTTTTAATCTTCAGCAATTCCTAAAAGCTAGTAACTCAGAGGTGAACATGAATTAAACATCCCACACATGCACATCTCATATTCATTCAGGTTTTGTGGCACCAAATGTTGTGCACAGACAGGGCTCCCCTAAAGCAAGAGAGAGTTGTCTGCTCTATGGACCAAAGTCTTAGGTGACAAGATTACAGTAGTGTAGAAGAGCTTTGGAATTCTTTAATGACCAGACAAAATACTGCTGAAAGACAGGGGCCAGCAACTCTCCACAAAAGGGGGAAGAAAGCAGCTGCCCTTTGCTTAGGCTCTTTCCTGCTTCTCTTCATCTTCAAAAGCATTTCCTTATCTGTGAAAAGCCATCCCACATCTTTTTGGTAAATTACATAGATATTCATTCATTCTCTCTCTCTCTCTCTCTCCCTCTCCCTCTCCCTCTCCCCCCCTCTCTCTCTCTCTCTCTCTCTCTCTCTCTCTCTCTCTCTCTCTCTCTCTCTCTCTCCCCACCTCCTTCTCCCCCCCGCCAAACCAAAATATAATACCAGTCCCTTTATTTTTTTCTGGAAAAGGTAAAAAAAAAAATAATTAAATTTAGATAACATAAATAACAATTTGGGTAAAAGTTTCAGCAGAATATTAGATAAACAGCATTCATGTCCCGTAAGTATTCTATAAAAACACATACTTTAATGTGCGTGTGGAAACAAATGTGCAATTAAGACAATGTCGTAATAGACGAGCCACAAGATGGTAAGAAGCCTGGGTGCTTGTCATAAAGATCTCTAGAAATTCCAAACACTGTCCCATAAAAGAAATATAATGTATATCTTCCTTTCTGTAGAGCGTTCCTGTGTATCCAGTGCATCTGACCAGGCAGAAGTGTGCTCACTGCCAATCCCCATGTCCCTGGTGAGGAACTTGGTCCAATGTTCTTCCTAAAGCTTCCAGCCTGGCCTCCACTGGAGGCAACAAGAGCTGAGAGGTGAGAAGCGGGAGGGACGCAGGCGGAGAGCTGAGAGGTGAGAAGCGGGAGGGACGCAGGCGGTTTACTTTTCTCCCTTTTTCATGTAGTTCGCCCACCTATGTGTCGTGCCAGGGCAAGTCACGTTATTATTAACTGTGAAGCCAACAGTTTGCCAAATCCAACTGAAGCAAATGGCATGTTTTCACCATGCTGTAACTTCCGGGGAACCTATGTCAGAAAGTGAGAAAGAGGTTCAGCATAAACCTCCACCTTCATTTATGAGGCCCACGATGGACAGACAACTGCTAACTCGTGAGTCTCCATAGGTTTATTGTGTTATCCCATTTTATTTGGAGATAGAAGAAGTAGCCCTACATATTTTCTAGCTGCCATTATTTTCAGAACCACATTTGACAAAACATCAAGAGAAGCAGATTAAAAAAAAGTTTTATTGGCTTTCTATTAGGGTCATGCAATTTATTCCTTTATGTTTCTCTTGTTCTACCTCAAGCCCACTACTTCACTCTTTGGGCAGCACGCGCGGGGGAGGGAGAGCAGGGCACAGGATTTGTGGAACTATAAGGCATACTAATCTGCCTGATTTCTCAGTGATTCTTTCAGCATCTTTGTGCAGTAACAGGAAGGATACAGCTTCCTTTCAGATTCAAATGAGCCCCAAGGACAACAGCATGCATAAATTATTCTAGTCAGAGAGCCCCCAGAACTGCTCTCTCAGGTAGGGTGATTATTTCATTGTAGGGTCTACTAAACATCAGATTTCTGGGTCCTGTCTATTTAAAATACCAACCAGCAAACAACCAAACAAAAAGTGTAGGTATGGCTAACTAGACAGCACTACTCTTTGAAGAGAATTGTGAGTTTGGGTGTTGAGAAATGTTTCTAACATCTAAACGTGTTTTAAATTGTGTGCCACAATCTTTAAAAAATGGAAAACGCATCCTTTGAATTATTTCTAAAATTTGAATAGCAAAAGAACGTCCATAGTACCTTCTTCCCAGATATATGTTCATAAGCATCAAAACCAAGGAGAGATACATTTATAATGTGATGAACAGCAACAAAAATATCTAAAATATTAAAAAAAAAACAACAAAGATCTAAAAACGCTAAAGCAAAACCGTGGATTGGTATTAGTCAATTTTTAGTAACAAAATTGGGGAACAATTTTATTATTAATCTGGTTAGTGGAAATTTGTGGTTAGCAAGTTACGTGTCCTGTCTTGGGTCAATCCTGTCTCTCCTCCACCTACTCTCCGGTAACCAACATCTTACCAATTTATCTCCTCATTCATTCATAAATCCATCCAATACACCCTGTCTGCTATTGGTAAGTCAAAATGGTGAATGAACATAGTCATCCTGCCCCAGAGCAGCTTTTGATGAAAGAAAACATACAAATAATTATACATAAACGCGGTCCTGAGTTTGATGAAGAGATGAGGTAAGGCTGCACCGAGGAGGGACACAAGAACTCTACACTAGAAGTAGGTGGCTACTCCTGGCCACAGGCGTCAGGGACTCGGGAGACGGGGAGGACTTCTGAGCCCACCAGCTGGCCAAGGGCTTGAGGAGCAGATGATAACCAGGAAAAGTGGAAGGATCTGGACTTGGAGCTCCACAGCCCCTTCAGGATGGGTCAGTGCAGAAGGGACTAGGACAGGGCATGACCAGAAAGAAACCCCAGTAGTTCAGGCCAGTCTTGATTAAGGAAGAGAGGGTGAGCACTGAATGGAAAGACAGGCGGGCAATAGGTGAGATGGGACATGGACTTGGTGGGTTTCTAATAATCCAGTTAATATACTTTCATACTCGATAATTTATCATAGCAAGGGAAACCGAAAAAAGTGTGTTAAAATAATTTTGTGTGAAATTCAGTCCCATTTCTGTACTCTAAATCTCAGTAATAATTGATTTTATAAGAAAAAAAGTCTTAGGGAAAAAGTCTCAAGATAGCCCGACTGATGAAAAGGGGGGCGTCTTAGCATTGGGTCTCCTTTACCCAGGGGGTTCTGTCCCTGTTTCTGCTTTAGCAGGGACCTTAAATATGGATCCTGATGAACGTCAGCACCAGGAGTGGCCTCTGACGACACTCTTGATGCGTGACAGATGGCCTGAGTGAGTGACAAGACTTGAGAGAGCTGAAGGGGTCTCTCCACCTAGAAAGTGTCATTTAGGGTTTGAAATGGGGCTCCCAGCTCTTCAGTAACCTTATCAATCTCCTAGTTGAAGATATGGAAAACTAGTCTGAGAAACCATTTAGATTAACAGACTTTTGGAGAGATCGGAAACATCTCTGTGAAGTCAGTGACAATATTAAGACACAGAAATACCTTGATGGGCTGGAGTTACAAGTGGGACCCAACGGGAGAGAACGTGAGGGCTTTAACAACAAGTTACCAAGCACAGATGGGCACACAGGATGGGGACACATGTAAGAAAGATATTGGAGGTATTAGCTGAAAGTAATTTCAATTTGAGTCAACTGTGTGACAGGACTGCTTAACAGTACTTTAATATGGTAGTTAGTAAACTATAGCATCAGCCCCAGCTTCACTTACAATGGGGTTCCAGAATCAAGGAGAAAAGTGGATGTTCCTGATATGAACAAGCTGGGTGAAGAGAGCTGTAATAGTAGCCACATTTGATCAAACACAGGTTTGCTGGTCAAACTACCTGTAGCCTCCACTGAGCTGTGAGGCTATCAGGAAAGACAAGTAGTACCCAACCAAACTGGAAGCCACATGTGCCCATTCTTAGCAAGTCCCTTATTCTTTAGACTGCATTGGTAACGCAGTTTTTGGCATCAAGATACTGAGTGTCCAAGGAAGGACAGTGCCCTGCTGTCCCCCTCAGATATACTGCTAAGCTTTATGAAGACATTGTACTTGCTCTGTTTGTCTGAAGAAGAAACTCTTGAGATATCCCAAGAGTTCTGGACTCCAATCTGGGCTTGTGCTCTTGACAGCTGGAGAGCAGCATAAGGGCAGGGTAGTGTGACCCTTGACCTACAGACCACCTGTCAGCCAGCAGGGTCTGGTCCATGCAGAGCTGATCTCTGAAACTCTCTCTCAATGTGTAAACTGTGCAACTGCTACTTCCAAACATAACACCTACCTCACACTGACAAACGAAGGCCAGCGTCATCTCCCTCTTCTCTGTGAGAACACAGAAAGCTAGCCAGCATGATTTCTAAATGCAGTTGAATTATGTTTAAAATTATGCTGCTGTGTGCTTCTCCTCCCTTGAGCAGGATGCTGTTTATCTTCAGCTCAGACCCCACGAACCCTGTTGTCTATGCTGAAGAAAATGTCAAGAATGACAGCTTTCACACTCAGACGCTTATCCTGTCATAACGCGGTTCCCAAGTCCTACAGTCAAAGTGGTTGGCTTCAGCCTCAGAACAAAACAATTTATCCAATAAAACATTTCTTACAACACACAGAAGTATGCATACACATACACGCACCTCTATATTCATGTGATACATAAATAATTTAGTAGCTTCTTAAACCTCCACTATATAGAATCTGGAACAGGTTCACAAAAGAGCAATCATGTTGAAGAGAGTTGATTCTGCTAGTAAAAACTACCAGTAAAGCTGAAATGTGCCCTGCCTTGCAAACCCCAAAGTGATGGATGCTATACAGGAAAGTTTCGTTCCTCTAGCAGTGAAAAGGACAGAACCGAAGACCTGACATGTTCACCCTACTACTGAGCCTAGGACTGTTCACTAGCTCCCTTTTCTATCCTTAAATTTTCAGACAGATTGGCCAGGCCTTGAACTCTGTCTGCATTCTTGAAAGGCACTGAACTAGAGATCTTCCTGTACTGGCCACGCTAGCACCCAGTGTTACAGGTCTGCACTACCAGGCCTGACTCAGAACTATTTTCTTATGACTCATTTCTAATGCGATGTCATAAGTGGTAGAGATTCCCTAGACACTAAATCTTTGCAGTGATGTTTTGATGGACAGATGGAAGGTTAGCTGAATCAATACTGGTTGAACTAGATAATCCCAAAGGTTGAAATAAGCACTATGATCTTATGATCCCATTTTCATTTTCTACAATAGCCCACGTATGGTATTGAAGATAATTAAATAATATGAAAACAGGCTCTGAGACCAGGGTTTTTGAGAAACTGGATTCCTAGTTGCTTAGAAGTCAAAGAAAGAAATCCATGTTCGGAGGGGATCGGGCAACTGGTATACCCATAAGAAAAGCAAACAATGAAAATACAGTCCAAAGGACATACTGCAGAGATTTATCAACAAGTCCTTTAGAGACTGACAGAAGGAGAACAGCAGAAGAGAATGGCATTAAGTTTACTCCAACGTACTTAGAAGTCAGCACCCTCAGCCTCGATACAGTCAGCTTTGTGGGAACCATATTAACATTCTGGAAATACAATGGTTTTTACTTCTTTTTTCTTTTAGTTCCAAACCCTTAACAAAATGAGTACCAAAAACTGTCATTGATTTAGAGATATAAAAATGACACTGCTAATAACTCATGAATCAAAACATTTCATAACTGTGATGGAAACTACTCCACATTAAACTGTGTCATCCTTTGAAGAAAACCAGAGTAAGGAAGCAGAAATCAATAAATTAATAAACAAAAATAAAGTTTTATTTGGTAATAAGATATAAGTATGATAAATCTCCAAAACAGATCAAGAAAGCTACAGAAGAGTAACATTAGTGATATGGATGAAAGAAAATACTCAGCAGAGATGAAAAATAAGAGTATGCTATGACATTTCAGGCCATGAAGTTTGAAACTTAATTAAATGAAGACTTTCATATAAAAAGTCAAACATTATTTAAATAAGTAAAGACACATAGGGAGTGATATAACTGTTTACGTAAGTGACTCATAGCTACAAATCTATTCACTTCCTACCAAAGAAAATCAACCTAAAAGCACTAGGCTCAAGGAGGCTTAAAGGAGAGAAAAAGAAGGTATCAGAAAACCACTCTCCCCCACCCCCGCCCTTCCCCCCAAAACAGAAACAGAACAATACAGTAATCTACGCGCTGTGGAACATCTTTTAGTACACTGTAAATGTGTATTATTACTTTCATTGGTTAATAAAGAGCTGACTGGCCAATAGCTAAGCAGAAAAACATTATGCAGGAATTGCAGGCAAAAAGAGAGCACAGGATAGAAGGCAGACTCATCAGTAGATGCAGAGAAGATAAATATGCCGTGCTGAAAAAGGGTACTGCCACATGGCAGAGCATACATAAGAAATATGAGTTAATTTAAGTTGTAGATGCTAGTTAGTAAAAAGCCTAAGCTATTGGCCGATCATTTACAATTAATAATAAGTCTCTGCATGGTTATTTGGGAGCTAGCTGGCAGGACAGAGCCTACCTGCAGTCCTGACAAAAGCCCTCTGCCTACACCCTCCCTCTTTCATTTTCATAAATGTAAAACTCCTACATAAAATCTGCTAAACTTAACCCAAGGGTATGTAAAGTATATCATGACTAATTTGGGTAGTAAAAATAATAAATTTATTTTATTTTATTGGGGTCCTTATCTTCTACCTTGTTGGAGACAGCAAAGATGTTGTTCTTTACCGTGTCCACAAGTGACATTCTGAAGATTTAGTCTCCGTGTCCCACTTCCTGGACAAAGACTGCAATCTAGATAGGTGCTACCACCCACACTTTGTTTTATACATTTTGGGGATTCAAATAGAGGTCCTCACATTTATGTGGAAGCAGTTTGCCCACTGAGCTGTCTCCCTAGTCCGAGTAACACAACTGATTTTAGGTGTGCTGAACAGCACTTGGGGCTTCATGCACACTCTGAAAGGACTTTATCCTGCATTATACACAAACAACTGTTTAACTTTAGGGAACTGATAATAATATCCTCTCGTATCAAATCAAAAGAGAAAACCCTGTGATTTTAATCACTAGAAGTTAAAAAGTATTCAAAAATTATTTAGCTCTTTGCAATTTTTGAAAATGTAAAATCTGAGTAAAGAACAATCAAAGGGAATTCTCTCTCTCACTCTCTCTCTCTCTCTCTCTCTCTCTCTCTCTCTCACACACACACACACACACACACACACACACACACACACACACACACACACACACACACATTTGAGACAGTGTCTCACTGTGTATTCTGGAACTGGAACTTGTTATGTAGCTAGCTTCCAATTTTCAGGATATCTGCATCTCTCTGCCCCCAGAGTGCTGGGATTAAAGGTATGGGCCACCACGTTCAGCTTTTATATTTTTAAAATATGTGTATGTGAGTTTTGTCTGTGTGAGGCTATGCACACATGAATGCAGCTGCCTGCAAAGGTCAAAATGCAGATCCCTCTGGGGCTGGAGTTATAGATGGTGAGGACTGGCCCAAAGAGGGTCCTCTTAAGTGCTGAGCCATTTTTCCAGCCCCCAAGGGGTCCTTTCTTAACCCAAACAAAGCATCATGCTCAAGGGAGGCACTCCATCATAAGTAGACAACCTGTGCTACCCATGCTTCTTAAAACTGCACTGCATTAACATCCCTGTTGGGCGGGGTGTTGGAAGAACTGCAGTTATTTATAGACAATGCGACTGGCTACACAGATAACAAGAGAACATGATAAAGTTTGGGAACCGATAAGCAGCATCATTCAACAGTATTATCTCAGTAAGAAAAAGTGTGCATAGCACAGGCCAGAGCAGGTAACTGACAAGGAGGGCCTTGGCTTCTTTCTCTTGATCTTCATCTCCTGCTGTTTGCCAGGCGCCTCACCCAGACAAGCACAGGACAACAAAAACAAGGAACCCAGTTACATTGCCAAAGTATGAGAGAGGGACAGAACTTCACAGAAGCCTTTCAGGATTCCAGTCTATTGCCATGGCTCCCACGCGAAAATGCAAATTCTACTCATTACATGTAGAAATGCCAATCCCCTGCATCTCTACCTCAAAGGAAAAGCAAAGCTGTGAGGGGCTCAGGTGATAGAGAGCTGGTTGGGGATCCCCACCACCCACATGAATGATGGGTGCGGCAGTATCCATCGATAACCCCAGAGCTGAGGGCATGTAGATGATTATCTCGCCAGCTCTTAGGCCAGCCAGGGTAGTGGAATAAGTTAGCTCCAGGTTCAGTGAGAGACTCTTAAGATGGAATCCCAGCATGAGGGAGGCAGAGGCAGCCCCATCTCAGTGAGTCTGAAGCCAGTCTGGTCCTACATAACAAGTCCTAGGCCAGCCAGGCTACAAAGTGAGATCCTGTCTCAAACAACATAAAACAACAATACACACACACACACACACCTTTCTTCTACATGACTTAAAATCAATTTCAGCAGAAACTGAGGCTCCAAAATGGCACCCACGTTGGGACGGAGCCAGGCGTCTTAAAGGGAGACACTGGTAAGGAAGTAGGCAGAGAGACGAGGTTAGGAAGTAACTGCTTTAATCTTGAAAACTCTGTTAAGGGTAACTCTGAAAGAAGCTGCTGAAGCTTCACTGAAGTGAGGCAACACATGACAGCCATGGTCTGGACTCCTAGCCACATTCAGGCGTAATTGTCGATGTGGGACATGTTGCGAATAGTCTCAGGAAAGCAAACTTTAACACGTACACTGTTCTCTCCTTAGAGGTTGGTTCGCGATAATTTTTGACTAAGTGATTACAAATGAGGCACAAAATATCAGTGAATACAAATAATACTGATGTTCAGTATTCACTTGGATCTGAGCCAGCTATTCATTTAGAAAAAAACAGGGTTATCTGAAAATATTACATGATGATGTTACCTTTAAAACATGCTAATAGCCTAACAACCCAAATAAACAAAATTTGAGAAACTGACTTCCTATCTGATTGACTGATTACGGACTATTGCCTACTGATTGATTAACTGGTATATTCTTATGATGTAATAATACACAGCACAAAATATTGTAAAATAAACTTTCTGACAGAGAAATATTCATGATACACTGTAGTTTTTTAAGTAGGATATAAAACCTTGTGTGATTCAAAATCATTTAAAAATATCTAGATTTATAGCAGAAAAGGATAATGATTAAAATGCCAACAACACGTCATTAGGAAGCGCACAATAGACGAGCATGCGACTGCTGTTATTTTCTGTATTTCTAAGTACTTCATACTGGAATGTGCACTCTTCACAGGGGTATTAACTCTTAATCATGAAAACATCTTGGTTTACTAAGGACTTTAGAGGTTCCTGAAGTAGCGACCAATTCCCTTCCTGATGGTTCAAAGAAATAAAAACCAAGGGGCCTGTTGACAGCCATGCTGGACCCAGGTCTCCCAGTGTCCTCAGGGGACACTGAAGAGATGGCCAAGCTCAGAAGGTACTTAGCCTTGCCATCAGCAGAGGTGACAAGGGCCAGCCCAGGACGTAGGGCAGCTGGAATTATGCAGAGTACGGGGCTGAACAACCCTGTACATGCCCTTGTCACACTGCTTCCTGCTTAACTGCTTTCTCCAACTCATGGTTTGAAAGCGGCCACGCCAGCCCCACATCTCCCCTAGCACATACTCTCTCCCCACAGCTGTGCACCAATGGGTTCCACTGGAACCCTGTCCTCCAGGAAGGGCTCAGCTTCACAGGCTCTGCTCAGCTTCACAGGCCCACAGTGGTCTCCCACCTCAGTCTCCTCACTAAGACCCAGCAACCTGTCATCAACAGGGGCAGGTCTACAATCAGTTCTCAAGTTCAGAAGATGGATCATCAAGGCAGGGTGGTTTTGACAGGCACATTTTCATTTTTATGCACAATCTTTCCCTCCTGATCTGTCCATCTCTATCCATCTTCTTTCTTCTATTTGTTCATCTCACTTTTTTTTTTCCAAGACAGAAGTCTCTGTGTAACCCTGGCTGTCCTAGAACTAGTTCTATAGACCAGGCTGGCCTTGAACTCACAGAGAACTAACTGCCTGCCTCTGCCTCCGGAGTGCTGGGATTAAAGACATGAGCCACCGGAACCCGGCTGTTTATCTCACTTTTAAAATCATAAAATATCATTTTTCCTGGTCCCAACCCACTGTGGAAGATCTTCAGCTCTTAATTAGCTATGTAAATGGATGGTACATCCTGAATACGGACGTCCCAGGACGTCTGTACCCTCAGTTCAAGGCCCCTGGATACTGCAGCCACATTTTGTGGCTCAGGACAATGTTGCTTTTCAGGAGATAACAGGCTGTTATATATAGGTTTATTTGTCTTTTCCCTCTCTTAAACACCTACTTAGTGTCTTCCACATGCCAGGCACTGTCCTGTTTCCCCAACTGCACTGAGTGCTCCCTACGGCAAAGGCTGTCGACAGAGACTCTAGCAGTATGTTCCAAGTGCATTTGGGAAATACTTAACTGGTTGAAAAGAGAAAGACAGAAGGTACAAGCAGAGGCTGCAGGTTCCTCTCACTCTGTCTCCTGTGTGGTCTGACTAGAGATGGTGGGTGGAGATGAGGATTCTGGCTCTCCCATATGGGGTGAAACTTTCATTTTTTTTTTTTTCTTGAGCTTATGTCCAGACCAAATGAAAAGATGTACAAAAAAAGTATTTGTTTCAGTAGTGTAACAGTTTAAAAATGGAGGTTACCATATTTACTGTTGTGCACTGCCCAGTCCTTACCATGAAAAGTTCAGCCCAGCAGAAAGTAAGCAAATCACTCCTTTTTGCAAGCTCCTACTAAAAAGGGAAAAAAAAAAAGAAAAAAAAGAAAAAAAAAAAAAAGCTGACAGCTCGACAATACCCAAATGGAAAATAAAATGGAGCAAGAGCCACACACCCAGAGAGAGGGAGCAAGCCCACGCTGCCTGGAGGAACCCTCTAATTGCCTCCACTCTCCTCCGACATCCTTCCAGCAGCTTACATGTAAGAAAACCCCATACTGGGATCCGGGCAGCTGTGGAGGAGTTGGGACATCGTCCTGTGTGCCGGATGGCTGTGGCAGGGGACGGGATAGAAGATTCACAAGCAAGGCTAACTAAAGGTCCAACAAGTTAATGTATGTCATGCAAACCTGAGCAAAGCAGCTCTCATGGCAGCGAGACTACAAGAAACAATAGAAATCAGTCTGGAGAAAGGCAGCGGTAGCCTGCGTGGGTGTGAATGCTGCTGCAGCCCACTCATCCCCAGCAGCCTGCCGGCCTCTCCCATAGGCTGCTGGAGAAGCCCAGGCTGTAATTAACCTTCTAGAGGGGAAATGACCGGATACGAGGGCACCCACGCTCTTCTGCATGGTGGAACTAAGTAGGCCTTCCTTGGCAAGGATTCCAAGTGCCCATCTCAATGCTTAGAAATGCCAACCTCTGATTCAGGCTCACTCTGATCCTGTGTCCCTATTCCCTGTGCAGAGATCTCATCAATCTCCAGCCTCTAATCATTCCCAGCCCTTTCTGGGTTCTCATTGATCACACTCAGGGCCTTCTCTGGGAGTAACTAACTACATGGAGGATATTTTTAAAAAGAAAAAACCAAGACTACAACAACTCACGGAGAATTTTAAACAACAGTTCATTTTCACACGATAAAACTGTGATACCAGAAAAGATGTGTCTGTACCACCAGCTGCTGGTGGGCAGGGCTAGGACCTGAGGGCAGAGTCCTTACCCCATCAACTATACCACATCACACCTGTCAGAAAAGGTGGCACTTGCTATGAACCAGAGATGAAGCTAGCTGTAGTCATATACTTTCTTCAAGTTCAGAATTTATAATTTTATGAACAAAGCCCAAACCTGGGTAACTTCTCACAAATCTCAACAGCAGTACGGATGGTGTTGGGATCCAGACTGATCACAAAGCTTGTTCCTCATGCTTCTACATGAAGCATGGGGGGTGCTTCTCTTTCATGTGGAGCTTTCAGAGTACCTTTCCCAGATTCTACTGGAATTTGGAAGGTGAAGCTGGGAGTCAGAGAGAGTGGTTGTTAAAAACTTCTTGCTTTCCCAGTATGACCATCATTTTGCAATTTAAAGGGACCATAAAGGATTCTGATGAAGTGGCCTCTGCTTCCCCAGGAGGCTCTCTTCTCCCTAGCAGGCTGAAACAGAAGCCCAAGAGTCCTTGAGCAAGAACACTCCAGCTTCTGGGACACAAAGGGTTCTCTGCAGGGCAGCATGAGGGAGTCAGGTTTCCTTTCTCCTTCAGCAGGAAAACTCTGTCACATATCCCCTGAACTGATTTGCCCACCTCCAACCACCAGTGCCTATGAAGTAGTAGTTATTGCTAGACAGGTCAGCACATCATCAAAGCAGGATGGAAGCCAGAGCAGGCACTGGTGCTTTTCCCCCTTCCTTTCTTGTGTTCTCCCCCGCCTCCCCACACAAAAGGTGGTTATGCTCTTGCTCATGGGAACAGCCTCAACATCTATGTTGTACGTGCACAGTGTTCTTTTGGACAAATGACGACAAGATGCCGCTGTGGAATGTTACATAAGTAGCCTAAACTAGAGGAAAGAATCATCTCTCCTATGCTTGGTTTGGACTTCCCAGGAGCAGCTCAGTGAGGAACCTTACTGGGCAGCAGGCCCAGAGCTGAGCAGCCTTCTGGGAGATGCTCCACTTCAGCATTAGGCTTCTCATTTTCCCAGCTCTATGTAATCTCTCTTCCTGTCCAGATGTTTAGGGTGAAAAACCAAGCAAGTCTCCAATCAGTCTCACAGGGCAGGCAGCAGCCCGGCAGAAGCTTTGGAAACAGAGCTTTTGTTTCATCCACAGCCTGACAGTTAAGAGAAACTTGATTCTGCTGATATCTCCTACCCACATCAACAGTCTATTGTGGCAATTTTCACTCCTGAAGTTCCAGGTCTTACTTTGAACATTCATGGGCTCCACTCAGCCACTATCATTAATATTATAATGCATTTGCCTTATAATTTAGCTGCCCACCTCGTTATACTAACAAAAACAGCATTCAACTATTCTCCCCCACCCCCCAAAAAAGGCTTTGACTCTTAGGGGTGTGGATATATGCTTAGGCCCTTACTAGCGGGGAGACCTTGGGCAGGTATGTAGGTTCTTAGAGCTTCAGTTTTCTATACATAAAACGTGGGTAGCAATATCTCTGGGTGCTGCAAGGGGGTCAGGATAGTATGTGAAATAGACACCCAACTCTGACTCAGTACATGGTAGAGTCTTACAGCCAATTTTAGTTCTCAAATTATGTTTGCTTTCTTATTTATAGAACAAAATTAAATCAGGCAAAAAAAACAAAACAAACAAACAAACAAAAAAAAAACCAGCAGCATCAATTCAGAGATAAGATGAATAAAGAATCAGAATAATCAATAGAAGAGCATGGTGAAATTCAGGGAAGGCTCTTAAGTTACTGTTTACTATGTAAATTTAAAAGTTTCTGTGACAAAATGTTTTATAAACTAAATTGGTCACTGTATTTGTAAAAATAACAATTGTAACTATTATTGCTGTGTCTGAAAGATTTAATAAGAGGCCTCTAAGGAAGTGTTAAGTGGCGAGGCTGTGGTTAATTCGGGGCTAGGATGTCCATACCACCTCTCTGGCTGGGTGCTATAGGGGAGGTGTGTGTATGTGCAGGGGTTGGTATGTTGCAAAAGCTGCTCAGGTGATTTGGTTCACTTCAGGGTGAGAACCTCTACACTGGCAGAAAGTGCAGAAACCACACTTTCCAGCATATTAATTGTGAGAAACAATACTTTGCATCGTGCAAAGCTGGTGCCTTCAGCTAATCTGCAGGCCAATGGCAGTGTGAGCAGCCTCCCTCTGTGGTTGGGGGTGGCTTGACTGAGGGCGTAACTACACCCTCTCAGCTCTCTACCAACCACTTCAACTTGTACAGCCAAGGGTGACTTCAGCACCCTTCAGACTCAGGGGCCGGGATGTGGACAGTGCTACACAGAAGCAAAAGGAAGGCGTCATGTCCTTCTTGACACAATGGCCACCCTCTTGTTCCAGTCCACCAATCCCATCCTTCTCTGCTGGGACTCATCCTCTCCTTTGCCTTCACTGGTAGCTGTAGAAGGCAGAGAAGAGAGCTGTGAGGGCAGTAAGGGATATGACAGCATGTAGGGAGCCCTCTCCCAGAAATAGAAGCAGTTTTTGTGGAGGCAGCTTGATTGGGTGGCCTACCACAGGGACCAGAATCATTGGTGAGTCTGTGGATCGCCTGAATAATGCAGAAGGGAGAGAAAGTTCTTGACAGGTGAAGCTTTGCAGGTGTCCACATACTTGCCTGGTAGTTTTGATATCTATGGATGGCAGTCAGAATTATGTCCCCTAGAATTCATGTACGGACACCCTGTCTCTCAATGTGACTGTATTTGGAGATGGGGACTTTAAAAAGGTAATTAAGGTCACAGGAATGTAGCTCAATGGGCAGAGTGCTTACCCATGATGCACAAAGATCTGGTTGGACTCCCCAATACCATACGAATTCTGATATGTCAGTCCCCATCTGTATCCCAACACCTGGGAGCTGGAGGCAGAAGAATCAGAAGTTCAAGATCATCCTGTGCTACAGGGAGTTCGAGGCTGGCCAGTTTTTTTTTGGGGGGGGGCTGTTTCTTTTTGTCTGTTTTCTTTTTAAATTTTACTCTGCTTCTAAAACAAAACAAAATGCTAACTAAATACAACAGGAGGAAGAATCCTGGCTTAGACACAATACTGTGGAGAATGTGGATAAGGACTGCTGTAAACTCAAGGCCAGCCTGGGCTTCATAGTGAGACAAACAGAGAACTTAGCAGGTAACACGGGAACAAGAAATATCACCCGGTGTTCACACATGGAAAGGGCCCTGTGAAGACCCAGGGAAGCCCTTGCCACCTACAGGCCAAGGAGATGGGTCTCACAAGAAGCCTAAGGTGTGGGCTCACTGACTGTAGACATTCTAGCATCCAGAATGTGAGCCATCTATTTCTGTCTCGTAAGCTCCCCTGGCCCCCAGTCTCAGGCATTTTGTTACAGTTTCCTGAGCTGACTGATACACCAAAGGTCTCTTTGATGGAAACAAGCATCTGAAGATGACCTTTTCTTGTTTGTCAGGTTTGTACTAAAGGTTCTAGAAAATATCATGCCCAGTCCTCTAGTTACTGCTTTCAGCAAGTGATGGAAAAGAAGTCTTGTGGGACCCAGAGGTGACCCTCCCAGCTTGAGGGACCATGAAGGAGATACCACTTAAAATAACCCCTGCATAAAGTTGAGTGTGGTGAGTCCTGGGAACTGAACCTGGGTCCTCTACAAGAGCAGACTTAACTGCTGGGCCGTCTCTCCAGCTCCCATAAAGGCTTCTCTTCTGGGAGGAGGAAGGGAGTTCTCAAAGCCTGGTGAGGGCACAGAGTTGGTATGAAACGTTAACAGTTGAATGTGGTACAGATCGCCTAGCCAGAAATCACAGATGGCCCTGAGTGGTGTTGGGCCTTCTCGGTCAAGGAACAGGGCCAAGGGTGTCTGAAAAAAGTCTGAAGGAAGAAAATGTTGAGACTGATACAGGCTGGTGAGGGAAGGGTGATGAGACATGACATGGGCTAGCACATTTCTTAATCATCTTTAAGCTGCAAGACAATCACCATCTTGGGTATCAGAAAACATACAGAGGAGGGTTCATACAAAGCAAGTTTCTTACCCAAGATTCCATGGGTAGTCAGCAATAGAACTCTGCTTCAAACATATGCCCAGAATCAAAGAGACATCCTGCCCATTGTTCTGCTTAAAACCCCAAACCAGGCTGGAGAGATGGCTCAGTGGTTAAGAGCACTGGCTGCTCTCCCAGAGGTCCTGAGTTCAATTCCCAACAATCACATGGTGACTCACAACCATCTATAATGGGATTCGCTGCCCTCTGTCATGCAGGCATACATGTAGAGATACAGCACTCATGTACATAAAACATGTAAATAAGTAAGTTTTTTTTGCTGCGGAAGTGTTGGCATATGCCTTTAATTCTAGCACCAGGGAGGTAGGGTTTGAGGATAGCCTGGTCTAAGAGTGAGTTCCAGGATAGCCAAGGCTGCAAAGACAAACCCTATTTCAAAAAACTAAAACAAACAAACAAAGCCCAAAGCCTGCTCCTGGTTACTACCCTCCCTTTTGTCAGAATGAAGATAAACAATTCACGGCTTTTAGAGTTGAGAAACAGGATCATTAACCACAAAGGCTCCCAATTCACAGGCCACCTAAGGAACCACCTCTCAAGCAAAGCAGCTGTGTCCTTGACATCCTTATCTACTACAGCACAGGGAAAATGTCAGTGAGAAATGTCCCCATTATGTCCTCTAAGATCAAAGACCCAACAGTAACTTGAACAGACAGCCACAGAAATGTGTAGGAAGGGTGGTGCGCAGGGGTGCACAGACTGTATTTCAATACAGTATCAGCCGGCTCTCTCAAACACTCCGTACTTTTCAAATTCTGTCCTGGTCCTTTTTGTGACTAGGCCACTAATAAGAGAAGAGAGGCTCATTTTAGCCCACGGTTTTGCTTGGTGTCGGTGCAGAGCAGGCTGTGGAAGGCAAGCTGGTACCCACAGTGATCACATGGTGTCAGGGCAAGCCCCAGAAAGCTGAGGAGCGGAACTTAGCAACAGCAGCCCTCTCTGAAGAACGAAGCTCTTCCCATGAAAACAGCACCAATCCACCTCAACAGAATCAGCTCTTACATGCTCCGCCTCTCAGCATGGTTACACAGGAGACAAAACTTCAACAAATTTTGTGAAGAAAACTTACTATGAGTATTTGGTATCCATGCAAGTACAACGCTGTTTCCTGTGAATGACGACAGAAACAACGATCACTTTATCTTTCTGCCTGAAAGATAAAACCTCCTAAAACCTTAAGACATAGTGAAAATAAAAATTAAGTTAGAAATTAGACTTATTACTTCTAAAATAAAAAGGCGGCATGTTCTTTACCTTCTGGTGTATTAACACCTTCACTGCTGGCTCTGTGGTTCCTCTGTGCCTTCTTTTCGATGCTACCAACTACTTTCTCCCTTCCAGAGAGAAGGATGTAAGAGGGCGTACATACAGGTAGGTGTGTGTGTGGGTGTCTACATACGTGTGTTTGTGGGTATCCTGCTCCCACTTTGCTCTTTAGGTACAGTCACATCACAATTTTCACATACAGTAATTACAGTTATTATTCTTATCCATTAAATAAATCCCTCTGTACTACATACCACATCTTACTCCCCCCCCCCACCATTTCCAGGGCAGTGAAGGATTGTTCCAATCATGCAATTTATCTTCAGACTCCAGAGAGTTTCTGAGTCAACATACTCTTCATGGTGGTGGGTGTTAGAAGTTTCTAAAATGGTGAAGTTATTCATGTAGTTTTTAGGGCAAGTTTGTGGAGGTATAGGTTCCCCGTAGTCTCCCTAAGACAAAAGACAGGATTGATTTGGGACAGGTGATTGTTACACTCTTACCTGGGCCTGAGACACAGTCTATCTCCTCAGGAGATTCTGAGAAAGGCACCAAGTCAAGGACCACTTAAGTAAACGCTGTTTGGATGTTCTACCTTCTTTTCCCTGTTCATGCAAGGCCACCTCTCTCGCTGTAAGACACAAAACTATACCATTTTTACTTAGAACCACTTTGAAAACTAAACCTAGAGACCAAGACACTTGTCTAGAGGCAATGACAAACTCTGGCTCTTTAGTAGATAGAAGTAAGCCACTAAAAGACACAGCGAGATGAACATACAAGCTGTTCACCCAAGGAAATGAAGATGGCTTCAACCCAGGCATGAGAAAGGAGTGCTGGGTGTTGTGGGGAGGGTCTAAGTGAGAAGGGCTTCAGGGAAGGGGTCAGGAAAAGGCCTTTCACATTGTTCCAATTCCAAAGCACCTTACTCCTAGAGCAATTTGAATGGACAGTTTTTGGCAATCTGGGAATGTAAGAGCCACACCAAGTCACAACCTTGAGACACAATACTGAGGCAACCCGTAAATGACATGGACAACAACGTGTAGCTCCCACATTTACTCCTATGAGGGAGTGCAGTCCACAAACATTCGGGCAACACACACACATGATAAAACAGAATAACACAACAGAAGGGGCCAGCTGGATGTGGCCCAGATGACTATAGCCCAAGTATCCTGAAGGCTGAGGCAAGACAGCAGGTACAAGGACCACTAAAGACCATTGAGACGAGCCTGGGCAACTTGTCTCAAAAAGCAGCTAAAGAACTAGAGATAAAGCTCAGTGTTAGAGTGTTTGTATTACACTTGCAAGGCTATAGATTCAATCTCTTAATACAGCCCCTCAAAGACAGCGTTTGTGACATCTAAGAATACATAATATCCATGTACTCTATGGTGTCACTGAGAAACTACCAAGTAACAAATATTAAAGAATCTATATTTAAGAAAGAATGCATTATAATATCAACTTGGTCTTGAAAAAAATCATGCCACCAAATTACTTTTAAGAAAAGAAGAAACATGAAAACTACCATGGAGAAAGTAGAACTATGTAATAGCATGCACCAGCATTTCCAGACAGTGGTCTCCCTGGCTGCCAGGGCGGAGGCAAACTGTATTTCCCTATAATTAGAGTACCAGGGGAAAAGGCACAAGGAGGAGAGAATTTGTGGCCTCAGACTTGTGAGGAGGCAAGAGTACTGACTAGGTTTCTCTGGGGAAGATTTGAGAGGAAGAACTAGCTGGTGTAACCATGGACCACTACACCACGGAGGAATGTAGCCAGGTATCACAATGAACATGTGAAACTCAACCCCCTCAAAGTGAGACTAAATAAGATACATTGAGTTTCAAGGATGCAATCTAAACCTTACAGGGCAAATAATAACATTTTGGGTACATACTGAGTTAAGTAAAATATCTTTAAAAAAAAAAAACAAACAAATAAGTTCGCTGGTTTCTTTTTGTTTTTGTTTTTAACCTGGTGTTGAAAAAAATGATTCACATAGTCTTTATCTCTGTGTTGAATTTCTATTGGACAGTGCTGGTTCAGACGGAAGCTTCTTCACTTTTGATTTAGAACCAGTGGTAGGAGCCTGGCTGCTGGAATGCGAGGGTGGTCTGCAGAAACACTCGGAGCCACGAGATGACCTGTCAAGTAACAGGTTCTCTTGCTACGGGCTGGCAGACAATTTTTTGCTTTAGGAATGATGAGAAGCAATGCCCAGAGATTCAAGCTGATCAAGCCTAGTTGGCAGGGTGTTGCCCCCTGTGCCCAGAGGGTGGTTCATCTATTAAATGAGAGAGGGATGAAGTTCTTGCATAAAGAAGCAACATGGCAGAATCTCTGAGTCTGCACTGTTGTGATCGGATCTGAGCTGATATGGTTCAGTGTGGCTGGTGGATGGCAATGGACTGAGACCTCGTGCTCCGTGAGTGCTTGGTGGGAGGTAGGGCTTGGCAGGACACTTAGGTGGAGTCTACATAAAGACTGTATTATTATAAAAATAAAGAAGAGACAAATGGAGACAGAAGGGGGGTTGAGAGCACTGGCCCTCTGGCAGGGTGAGGAGGGAAAGAACACGAAAGAGAGAAAGTCAGAACTCAGGGTGTGCTGTGGCTTCAGGGGTTAGGACAGAATCCTAACACACAGGGTGCCACCACTCCAAAATGAAGTAATTCTAGAACAAGCTGGGATGAGCCTGGCCAGTCCTCAGGCAGGACCCACCCTGAAGCCGTTCATCTGCTCGCTCTGCTTTAGCTCTCATGGGGCACATGCTTACAGCTCTTCTTGTGCTGGGTGCAACTGATACTCATGGAAAGAAGAAGAAAACAGAATGGGCGAAAGCACGACTTGGGCAAGTTTGAGAAAATGCTCTAGCTATTTGGAGGAAAGTGTGCTTTTAAAGTGACCTGAGGAATATCTACTTCTGTGTCACTAATCTACTAATTCAGAAATCTAAGGCTCTGATTTAAGGAATTCAAGGAAGTCCAAATGGAACGGTGGTCTCCATCTTCCCAAGGCTGTGTTTTCCGATGGTCTTGGTCATCCCCTGAACTGCAAACGAACAAACAGTGGCCTATACTGGAGTCAGATCCAGCATTCCAACAGTGTCTTGGCTCTAATAGCACTTGTTCCTTTCAGAAGTGGGGGCTTACATCTCTCCAGAAGTTTAGGGACCTTCTTAGACATGCAGAGTCTGTGGCCTAAGGCAGGAATGGCAGAGTGGGAAGCACAGTCAGTGGAGATCCTGGGACGGAAAGACCCAGGTTAAACATGACAGACAGATGACTTGATCTGAGCTCCACCTTACGGGCTGCGTGAGCTGTACAAGTTACTTCAGCCCTCTGAAGTGCAAGCAAGAAGAAAGTGAAAGATACTTTACATGCAAGAAGAAGGCTCTGGGACATTTAGCTTATCAGAAGCACTCCTCCTATCCCTAAAAGCAAGAAAGAAAACTGTGTAGGACAATCTGTTATTATAACAAACTTAGCAGACTACCACAGAAATCAAACATATGAAGTCTGTTTGAAGTATCAGTTCAGAGAATTCAGGACAAGAAAGAGGCAAAAATATCAGGCAGTCTTCCAAAGTACCTACGTATCCAGGCAAAGATTGTCCAGACACCACCAGATGATAGATCGTTAGGAGAGAATTCACAAAATACTCAGGTGTCACATACAGGTGACTTACCAAGTCAAAGTCACACTCATTTGGACAGGTCTGACACCAAACAGCACTGAGGGCAGTAAACTACCCAGTACCACCTGTCCTGGGATATGATGTTGTATCAGACCCAAGATATCACTTGCAACACATTCTTTCTGAAATCTGTTTAATCTCTATTTTAGTGACAACCTTCCAATGTGATGCTTTTTGGGGAGAGCAGAACAGGTTAAATGACACCATGAAGAAATAGACAAGACCAGACCTGGGGTGTGTGGAGGCAGAGGCAGGCTGATCTCTGAGTGTGAGGAGGCTACCTGACATAAATAGTGAGTTCTAGGCTGGCCAAGGCTACACTGTGAGTGAGCTTGTCTCAAAGGAGTAAGAATTTTGGATAGATGTGGAAATTTGAAGATGGACTGGAATTCGAGAACACTGTGCTAGATGTTATCAACAATGTTGTAATACAGAAGAACACGGTTGTTCTTAGGTTAGTCACGGTTCAATACTTAGAAGTGAAATGTCAAGACAATTGCTTTTTCTAGGTGGCTTACGAAACAAATAAGATATATGTGCAATTTTTACATATGACTAGAAGAGAATAAAGCAAATATAAAGAAAATGGAACAAATGGTAACTTTAAGTAAAAGACATACAGGTCCTTGTTTCTTCATTTATTCTACCAACCAGTAGGTTTGGCATTTTAAAAAACAAGTCTGGGTAATACGGAGATGGCTCTGCTCTTCCCGAGGACCTGAGTTTATTCCCAACACCTACACCAGGTGGCTCACAACCAGCTGTAACTCCAGCTCCAGGGGACCCTCTGGCCTCTGTACATCTGCATTCATTCATGTACACATAACCCCTACACAGACACAGAAAAATATACATATTTAAACACAATGAAAATAAAATAAAATAGAAAGTTGGGGAAGGCAGAAAGAAAATAAACCACCACCTCCAAAACTGGAAGAAGGGAGGGGTGAGGAGCAGAGAATCCCCTCTGTGAAAAGCTGTCCACAATGACACTGAGGTCAGCTTCCCTTCATGTATTCTCATTTAATATTCATTTTATCACATTAATGAATTTTACATGTGCTCATTCAAGCCAATACACCAGTGTCTGAGCTTCTTTTCTGGCTGACACCAAAACCTAACTTTAATCAAAGCTCTGTCAGCAGGCTATGCTAATCCACAAGGCAGGATAAAGCTTCAGACCAAATCTCAAATTCAGGACAATGACACTCCAATCTCTACCAGGATGCTTTCTTAAATTTAGTTTTTAAACAGTGTGTGTGTACGTGTGTCTATTAGTGTGTGTGTGTGTGTGTGTGTGTGTGTGTGTGTGTGTGTGTGTGTGTGTGTGTGTATCTCTATATGCGTGTGTGTATGTATCTGTCCACAGAAGCTGGGTCTACAGTGGGCTGTGAATTGATCAAGATAGGTGTTAATAACAGAACTTGGGGCCTAAGGGAAGGGCAAAGGAACACACATAAGCACGGAACAACCTCCCCAACCTTCTCAGGATGGTTTGTTTCAATCTGGTGAGATTAAAGTCTGGGGGCAAAGCATATTACTGGACTCTATCATTTACCAAAACAGAAGAGTCCCATTCTCCTGAGCTGGGCAACGATGAAGGAAGGTAGGTATGGGGCACTGATTAGCCACGCCACAGAGGTGTTAATGAATCTGTGTCTCTGAACAGCATGTGGTGCTGAGCTCTGGTGCACACAGCAGCAATGTACAACCTGTAGAACAGCCTGTCTGAATTCTATGTCAAGAGTTCCCAGAAGCATGAGTGAGGACCTCATGCCTTCAACCCAGAGGGCTACCTGGATTCCAATAGTGAGTGTGCATCTGGCTTCACTGTGGTGCTAAAGATGCTGTCACAGAAACATGTCTTCCAGGCTCTGAAGGCCAACTGACATCCTTGGGCCATTCCCTAGAGCCCCACATATCAACAGTGCCTCCAATTCTTCAGAGGACTTCAAAGACTCTCATACGTATCATCAATGTCCCCGCCTTAGACAAGCAAATTCAAAAGCCTCCAATTTTACCCAGTGATATGACTCCACCACCTAAGAACTAGTTTGGGAGGATCAAATGCATTGCAGGTCTTTAAAAACTTAAAAGAGCTATCTAAATGGCATCTGGATACACAGCCTCACCAGCAAAGCTGACAAGGGCTGGCCACTTGGGTCCCAGGTGACTCAATTCAAAATAGTCAAACACTAGCATATATGGCAGCTTCTGACTCTGAAAATACTTCCCCTAAGTGAGCAATTTGGGCTTCTATAAGTGTTGCTACAGATTAAAGCCACACTATGGCGTGAGTTTTAGAGTAAGGGCAGATGGCAAAACCATAGGCTACTGTAGATGAGCAGGGCAGCATGTTGGAAGAAGCTTCACGGAATCTGGCCCAGGTTGTTGCCAAAACTATCCTGGAGTGAGAATAACACCTGTCTCTGTGAGCAAGTGATGAAGGAGTGTGGATGACTTCAGTTATCAAGACTACAAACAACGCAGAAGACAGCGCCCTGCCCTCCTATACACAGGCTGGTTTCCAAAGTGACTACTCTGGACATCTCTTTCAACTCTAGAACATGCTCTTGAACAGGATTCTTAGAGGCTGGGCTAGACTACAACATACAAAGTCTCTTATGTGTGAGCTCTGAGCAAAAGCTGAGATGGGGCATAGATTCTTGATTCAGTGCCATAAGTGGACATTGTTGTCCCAGACACTTGTGCCACATCAAACACAGTGCTTTTTATAGTCCTTTTCACCTGCTCGTCTCTGAGACTTCCGTACCTTCCTCCAAGTTCCATTCATCTTAAAGACACGGACCGACAACATGAAGTCCCTGACCTCTGGGCCTGGCCATCTGAAATGAGGCTTCAGCCTTCTCTTGTCTGGCTTTCCAGAACATATTTCCACCGCATTCATGTGTGAGGAAAGGGTACAAGCCGAAAGCATCCTACCAGAGCTTTCAATAAGAATGTATTCATGTCTTCAACATATGCCACACCCTTTCTGGGAAGATATTACTGGCCTAAAACCTGGGTTAGTGTAACCTAAAATACGCCACACTAAAAGCACAGTTACCCTCCCAGAATAGGCCCCATAATTAAGTCAAGCCATGTTAAGAGAATTGCTCCGTGTTGCAGCTTGACATATGCTACTTCAATCTCCCAGCTTTAGTAAATGCAGCCATACTGGGCTGCACACGTGCACAGCAACTCACATTTAAGACAGATTGTGGTGTCACTAGCAAATGGATGCAAATAAACAGCCCTGTGAACCAAAATACTCCATCTCAATCATCTGTAATGAGATCCCTCTACTCCCTAAGCACATTTCCATCACACCAGAATCACTGCCCTTGATTCAGTAGGAAGGACCACACAGACTGCAATGTTATCTCATCTGCAGACAAACACATCTGACTGAGGAAGTTGGGCTGAGGTCTAAAGCATGAGGCAGCCCCTTCTGTAGAGATCTGAGAGCACACTGTGAAAACTTCTTTCCTTCTGTGGGCCATGGTTCAGTACCACCTGCCTGTCTGAACTCATGGGCTCCATTTTTGCTTGGAATAGGGAGGATGCTTGACTCGCAATGAAGTCAGGTAGCTCCATGAAGAAGGTAGCTTACTGGCAGCTGTCTCAGGCCTCTCCATTCTGAGCCCTTTTCAGATGGCTATATGTATATAATTAAATGTTAAAATATCTTAAAATATAAACCCTCAAAACAGTGGGTACGTTAGACATTTTACTGGCTCAATCCCCATACCACTGACATTTGGGGTTATTTTGGGGGCTTGTACACATGTTCTGGTGTTCTGTATATTGCAGAACATGTAGCAACATCCCTCACATCACCAAATACCCTCTAGGAAAGCAAGGTGACCCAGGATGACTTATCTCCCACCCTGGTATGTCCCAGAGGTGAGGGAGAATCTTGGCTTTTCAAAGTATTCACAAGTTGTAGCTTTAAGAATCTTAAACTTCTCGACTCATGATGAAGGATGAGAATGTGAAAAACACTGGCATCTCAAAAGATTCATACACAACACTCCTACTGTCTCAGCTAACAGTGCCAGACAGAGAAGGACATACTGCTCTGAGCTCCTGGGCTGCTCTCCTTTCAACAGTTCTGTTCTTAGAAGACTACTCAACAAAAAAGCCTCCACAAACATCGCTAAGTGCTCAGTGTGAGAGGAACGGATGACAGGGAGTTCAGGGTTGGGTACCACTAACGTTCCCAGTCACATCCTGACAGGCCCGAGCAAGGGGGAATGGTAAAGCAGGAGCCTCTTAGAGCTTCCTGGGGTGGGGTGGGACATGTAACTACCGCTAAGGGAAAGGATACAAGAAAGTCAGTTTAGTCCACAGGAGAAAGCTTGGCAGAGGAAGAAGGGCACCTGAACGTGGTGGACTACTGTGTGGGAGACACTAGGAGCAGAGGGGCTCAATGGATAGTTAAGTGCTCGTCATATCCTTCCGTGTGCCCAGCCTAAGCCCCTGTCCCACACAGCCCAACGTAAAGACCAGGCTGTTTCTTTTTCTCTCCACTGACCCTCATCCCACTTTCTTTTTAGCAAGCTGAGATAACTGACCTCTGTTTAAGAGCTCATTTTTTTTCCACCTTTCATTCACATACTCTCCTGTACAGTACTGAGGGCTTTCACAAAAGCCTACAGTGGTATGTATACCGCCACAATTAAGAGAGCGGACAGGATGATCACGCTTCTCAAACAATTTATTTGTGTCCCCTAATTCTTTATTATTTTATTTTTCAGTAAGACAAAACAGCTTGGTTCAGTACAATGATTTAATTTATGTGTACAGTGTCTAATGATCAAATCAGAATGAGCATCCCCAGCTCCTCAAAAGTAAATACTTGTACATGCTTAGAACATTTGTGTTCTTCTTCTGTTTTGAAATATATCCTATATTGTAATAATCAGCACTGCCCTGATGGGCTGGAAAATCCAGGCTTACTCCCTTCTGTCTTTTACTGACTTATGTATCAGCAAGCTGCCTTACCATAGCAAATTCCTTATCTCTGAGAGAACTATACAAGAATTTCCCCTGGGTAGAAATTCTGCTGATGAGACTTTTTGGCTCTTTAAAGATTATCATAGAGACCTCCGAAGGCCATGCCAAGTCCTTGATTCATAAAACAGTTGTGTAATCTTAACATCAGCACCACTCTGCAATGACTTGGCTGATTCTCCCCCAGACATGGGTAAAGGCTTCACCCCAAAACCAAATTCTTGGATCTTTATGAAGCTACTTGACCATGCGGAGTAAAATTTTAAAAAGGTTGAAAATAAAAGCACATACAAACCAAAAGTATTATTTACCTCATTGCTGACCCTTCCTACTAATGTGAATGAAAACAGCATCATACTTCAATCAAAAGCTCCAACAATGACTGTACTCAGTTACAAGGTGGCAGAAGGGAAGCCAAGTTAGCCTCGCTTACCTGAGAATGGCTTCCTGGGGTTCCAGAAGGAGGCCCAGGTCACAGGGGGGGTGGGGGGGTGTGATGGGGGAGGAAGTGATGAAGAAGTGGTTGAGGTGTCCCCTGTGAAATCACATGTGTGTGATCAACCCACCCCGAAACTCTTCCTGCTGAAGACACACACCTTTGAGTGGCTTAACTTCAATGTCAAACGTGGTCCCCAAACCAGGAGGTTCTATCGTAAAACATGGCTGCTGTGGAGCACCCGCCATGACTCACTTAAGCCCACAACAATTCTTGTGGAGTAGGAAATACTAAAGGCCTCGGTTTACAGAAAAATCCGAGAGGTTATAAAGCAACAAATAGGTGCAGAGTTCTAACCTGAATCCCGATGCCAAGGAGGAGGTGAGGGATGCTGCTTTTCTGGGCCTCTCAAGCTACTGCTCCTTAGAAGCTGTGCTAACTGCCTTCCATTTCCCACTCCTCAGCCAGCTTCCCTTGTCTCACGCAGGCCACTGTGAACCCTCTGTTTTAGAGAGGTTATTCTTCTGGTCTGTGAGTTCATTACTCCTATTACATGGCTGGCTTAGAAAATAAACTAAATTACCAAGAGTGGTCTGTGTTATGCACCTGAGCTTTTCCAAATCTAGAATACTGTATATTAGAAAAATCGAATATTACTTAATAACATTAGTTTTATCAAGAAAAATGGCAGACTGTCAGAAAACACCAGTTCAGTGCCACATTTAATTAAAAACTTTTCATTTGAAGTTCAGTGCAGATTTGAAAGAAGCACAGGGCAGGACAGTGGCTTCCCCTCATTGCACCATTTTACAGCTAAATCTGTTAGAAATAAACATGTCAACACTTACCCAAATTTCCACCAACTATCACAAACTTTATATACACCACATGTCTTCTAAACCACCGGGAGGGCTGACTCTGGAAAAACAATGCAAATAAACACCTTATTCACAATCCGCTTTAGTCCTGTGCCTCTCACCCTGTGGGGCGCCCATTCACACAGCAGCAAACTCCCTACCAGCTGCCCCTTTGCTGTGCACAGGAAAATGAAACCAATTTACAAATTATTTTAGCATACACTAGTAAGAAAAAAAAATATGTGAACTGAATCAATCAGAAACTGCGCTACAAATACAAATTTTTCCTATCTTTTAGAACAGCCAAAGGCAAGAGAACAATGGGGAAATACCTAAGATTAAAATCGTGACGTTTTCCCCTAGAGCCGACTCCTCTCCTTTTCTTCATGCCCCTCTTCCTTCTGCCTGGTTCTGGGGGCTCCTAGGCTGTTTTCCCCTCTTCCCTATAAAATAGGAATTGTGGTAACCAACCTCATAGTGTCCTTGTTGCTGTTAAATCACATCATCTTAGTCACATACCGGACACAGAAAGGCTTGAAACAGCAGCAGAGTGAGTGCTGCGTGTATGGAAGTTTTGCCCATCATCTCCTCCTTGCCCTGCCCTGAGACCTAATATGAATTCTCACGCTGCACACCAGGCCCCAAACCTGGACATTCTACCCAGTCTGCATCATGCCTCGCTTGCAGAAAACCCATGTCCAGCCTCCAGTTACCCCACCCTACCACACACACCAACTCTCCTGACTCTGCAAAGCCTTTCCCCAAACACCACTTACACATATTCTTCAGGAAACATGCCTCCCATCCCTTCTGTCGCCCTCACATTTACATACAAGATTCAGCCTGGACTCAGTCTTGGCCTAGCTTCACTTCTGCACGTTCTCAAGCAGGCAGGAGCGGCAGTCACCTCATCTGCCGCAGGACCTAGGCCTGGTCCTCTTCTGGCCCTCTCTGTCCCATCCCTAAGATGGCCCAGGTATTTTCTAGGCAGAAGCTCTTTGCCTTTCTGGACTATGCCAGTCTATAGATTTTTTTTCCAGAATTCTAAATGAAATTTTTATTGTTATTGCTGCTTGTTTGTTGTTTTAAGAATGATGTCTTTAAGTAATTGAAATTAACATATGAAATACAAAGAATTTAAGCCACAAAATGCATCCATATCCAGTTATCAAAATATTTCATAGCTCCATAATGAGACTTTGTCTCAAGAAAAAAAAATTAACAAGATTGAGATAGACTGACTTCCTTCAATATTTAAACATTTTGTGCAAAAACAAAAGTAAACGTCATTTTAAGAATCTTTAAATGAAAAATCAGATTTCATAATGTTCTTGATTATAATATAGCATAAAAACATTCACAGTTCTATTTATATTCTATTCTATATGGAGCTAAAAGTACTCTCCATAATAAAAAGAAACGGTGGATCTCAGTTTAAGGGTAAGGGAAATGAGGAGTGGATTTCTTCCCGTGTCGGGCCTGACCTCCCGCAGTCCAGCCATGTCCAAGAACACCCGCTGTAAGCCTCTCCTAACTCGCTCATAATCTTCTGCTGTCTGGATTGTTCTAATCTGCTATTAGCTTAAATTTTTGTTTTCCTAATTTTTAAATTATATTTTGATATGATACTTTATATTTTAAGTTTTAAGCATTTTAGCTTTTTTAAAAAGATTTTATTATGTATACAGTGGTCTGCTTGCAGGCCAGAAGAGGGCGCCAGATCTCACTGCAGATGGCTGTGAGCCACCATGTGGTTGCTGGGAATTGAACTCAGGACCTCTGGAAGAACAGCCGCCAATGTTCTTAACCGCAGAACCGTCTCCCCAGCCCCATTTTAGCTTTGTATTCCTTTTTAATAACACCCTTCCCTATCACCAGCTTGGGAAGTGAGGCAATCATGTACTGTCTGAATCAATCAGTGATTAAGTACATTGATTGTACAAGCTTGGCTAATATTAAATTTATCTCACCTTTCTTTGGCAGCCTATGAGGTCCTAAATATGTAGACGGACACCTCAGCATTCTATATTTAGATTACAAATGACTGATGTTAGGCAACAAAACGTTCTCTTCCTTGTAGAGAATAGTTGTTCATCTGTGTTGCTGACTGACAGGTCTCTGGGAACAGACCAGCTGTTCACATATTCACTGACAAGTCACACCCTGGATGCCTGCAAGACAAGTACAACTTCTGCCTTCCTGGGGTATCAAGTGTAGCAGCTTCCCTCAGCCGATTCAGAGCAGCCAAGAGCCCCTCCACCTCCCACGGTCTGCATAGGAAAGAATACTGAGACCATGTTGGCAAAGGCCAGATAACGCCATTTGGCATCTACTGGAAACTGGACCAAAATCTGACTTCCTGCCAATCACACAGACGTGAATCTGTGGTTCTGGGGCAGGGTGGATCAAGTAGATGAAATGGTTAAAATCCCACATCCTTCCCCAACACCCCAGGAGGGATGTCTTTGCATGAGGCCAGAGATGACAACCTCTCATGACCACCTCAGGTAGTTCTATCTAACATCTGGCCACATGCTTCATCCCAAGCCCCATAGCATCTATGATGAATCAGACTCACAATGGACAAGATTGCCCATATTATCCTTTTTCCTAAGTACCTTCAGCAAGGGATGACTGTGTATCTTTTGCCAAAAATAAACAAAAAAAGGCAAGTTTTCCTTTTTTAAATGAAGAAAGCATAATGATTTTCTCCACTGAAAATCAATAATCAGGGCACAGTGACCAATTGCTTTAGCAGAAATTTACCACTGGCAGAATTTTTCACACCTAACATCATGTCAAGTGACTCTTAGGATACGTGGGAGTGTGCTCTTCTCCAGTAACACCCAAGGCTGATGAGCTACCTATTGTAAGAACAAGAGTGGACTTGGCAAGTGACCCTCTTATACTCAAGCATATTAGTTTCCATTTCATTAGGATTTGAATATATGATATTAGTTACCAGTAAAAGTAACTGAAAGATAACTAAGAGGTAATTTGACTACCGTACCTTCTGTTTCTTGAACTGCAATATGTGTGTAGTTACAAAGGAGTAATGCTGTTTTAATGGGTACTTCCACACCACAGTGTATAGCTCTGTGGACTTTCTGCTTCAAAAATACACCACAGGTTGTGTGTGACTTCTGAGCTGGCAACATTTTCAATGCATACTGTGAGCAGGTATTGGCAATATAGTTCTCATCAATACAGGGTTTTTCTTGCTTTCTTTTTCCTGTCAAAGCCCTCATGCATCCTTTATCAGACATGGAGCCTCAAGAGGGCATCTGAATGGTTTAGGGTTTTGTAGGACAGCAACCTACTGACATAAGCATCACTTGAACACTTCTCAGGAGTATCAAACCCTAAGACTCCACTCAAACCAAGCTTTCCCAGGTGATCGGTGTGTAAAGGAAGGTTGGAGAGACCCCAGACTCTTGTTAGTGAATGGATCAAAATAAGCACGCACCCAATATAGGCCAATGAGACAAGAATGTTTTACTAGGAACATCTCATTCTTTTGAGAGAATCTCTTTCTTGTCCAGGGTTGTGTATATGAGGCCTGGGATTTCCATGGCTCTTTTGCTGTAGCCTAGCGATACAGCTGGTAGTAGAGACATGGAAAACACAGGGAGGCAGGGTGTAGGCCTGTAGCAACTGAGTTCCCAATGCATTCCTCACTGTTCAGAACTCCCTGAGTGGAGTTGGCAACTGCGTGCTCTAGAAAATGATTTTAAAGAATCAGTCCCAAATACATGTTATAAAAGGGATAGATGTCAAGGTGCTGAGCTTCCCACACAGTCTACAGAGGCCAGAGCAGCACTTCAGAGATTCATTTTTTTTTTCAGGGAACTGACCAGTGGTGTTCTGGTTATGATGACCATGTCCCATCTGTGCATTTCCAAAAGCTTTCCAAGTTAGCTGGACTCAATCATCCAGAGGAAATGCTGAACAGTTTCCAAATTATCTTAACCAGAGTGGTCAACAGTTGCCTTTCCAAGAAGTCACATGGATGTCATTTCCTGCAAAGACAATGGGAGACTAATTGCTCAGCCCCAGCCTCAAATAGGAAAGATATGTAATTACTGAAGGATAAATAAAGAAGAGCTTGGGACTCTCAGAGTCTGTTTCTGGATCCACTCCAATTACTTGTGGAATTTGGGCTGGCTGTCTGGTCTGGAAAAGGTCTGAGGGGCAGTACCGTACGTAGGCATACCCTTTACATGTCCCTGGTTCTCAGTGAAGATCTTTCTGAGAAAAGGAAATAGATTGGGCCATTACACAGAACCAAGTGTGCTTCGGTCCATATGCAGGAGTTATGTATAGTGGACAGTGGAAACGTCTCAAGAGACATCTCTGGTGTCACAGCTTGCCAGCCACACTGGGGGAGAAGTGCATTCTGGGTTTGGTTGGTGCTGGGTTTGTCATGGTGGCCTGATGAAAATGAACTCTCTGTCAGGGAGTGAGCATAACGGCTGTTCTCACAGGATGTCTTCATGGCTTCTTCCTCACAAACTCTTTTTCCCTCAGACCTTTCTTGCTTTCTCTTCCCTGCTCTCTTTCCCACTTCCAACTTCCCACCAGCATTCTGGACAATGAATTTCAAACTGCATTGCTACCATGGTTGTTCCAGGCTTGTCAGCTACCAGAGGGAAGGCACTCTGTTGGCTGCTGTTCTGATCACAGTGCTGTACAGTACCCAGCACGGAGTTTAAGTCTACCGAATGAGTAACTGAAAAGCCTCCTTGGACTGAGAATGTCTCACAGGAGCTCTTGTTACTTCCTAGCTCTGGCTTCTCTTCGTCCACCTTATTGGCATATATGAATATCTGGTGCACAGGCTTCTTAGGTTCCAACTACAACATGTCATCTGGAAAGGACTTACGGCCTAGACCATGACCACCCTTTGCAAGTAAGAAACCACATTCACTTCAGCCAAGAAGCTTGCAAGAAGTCTTCTAGCTAAAGAACAGGAGAGACGGGAATTTTACCCAGGCTGTTAACCCAGTGCTCTGGATACCAGTTCAACACTGGTGTAAACACGCACAACAGTCTCTCATGGGTCCTAAGCATTCAAGAATATGTGTTGAGTGACTGAATAAATCAACGAATCTTGTGCATATGACAAGAGGTATCTCTCACAGTGGGGTACTTTCCCCAAGAGTTAGGGATGATCTGATATGGGGAAGCTGTGGCCTCTTCTAAGATAAGGCGAACAGCTGAACACCAGACTTTGTCCCACAAGGTCACTAAGCTACATCCATTCAGGAACTGCTGCCTATGACATTGCTAAAAATCTCAAGATTTAAAACAAAACAAAACAAAAACCAGCAAGTAAAAAAAAACAAAACAAAACCCTAACCACTCATTATTTACAAGGTTAAACATAAGCTCTGCTCTTAAAAGGGCCAAGAATGTAGGCTGAGGGGGGCGGTGAATCCCTGTTCCTTCCTCGGCTCTCCTGTGATGACTGTTGTTATGTGTAGCGTGAAGTAAAGGCTGGCAGCTTATGTGCACAATAACAAGAGATTTTAAACTCAGTCCTCACTCCCTCCAGCTACAAGTCTCTGAAGACCTAGAGCTAAATTGTCCGAAAAATCAGAGCTCCAAATGATCGAATAATACGCTAGACAAGCAAGCACACAGACAAAGCCTCACCAGAATGGTTCTCTAGGGAAGCAAGCCCACCCTGGCAGGCTGTAGGCTTCCCTCCTCCTTTTGGGTGAGGGTAGGGGTGGTTAACAGTGTGTATGGGGAAGGCCTCACTGACCCATTAGGTAACCCTCCTGCCAATTCTGGCTTCCCCCCAACAGGCTATACGGACTCAAGCAAGGCTGTGGTGGCTGTTTTATGGTATTTTGGAGTGGGAGTAAAGAGCAGAGGGGGGGGAGAGGAGGGGGAGGAGGAGGAGGAAGAGCAGAGTCACTCCATCAGCAGGAAGGAAGTACTGACCACAGACTGAGGGGATATAGGGTCAAACACAAAGGTTGGTTGTTCCTTTGAGTGTGAGCACCAGGGTGAGATGCAGAGGGCGCATCGTGAACAAGGCATCACAAAGTCAGTGATGATGAGCTCTTTCTTGGCTACTAAGAAGCCAAGAGCAGATTCCTGAGATTGTGAAATTAGATTGGAGGAACATAGGCTGGGGGTTCACGGCACTCAGGCATGGGCTGTTGTGCAAATGGGTGGCGGGGCCAAGGGAGTACTGCTCCCACCATAACCTCCAGACAGGCCCAAGCAAAAAAAAATGGACATAATTTCATATTATTACTATTACTATGTTGAAATGTGTAGATCAAACGCACTCCACTCACTTAGGGTTATAAACAAATGAAGGAAATGTCATTGGAACAGTGAGTTAACTGTCTAGTGTGGGGTGGATTTTGAGTCTCTATGGCTCATTAGAGTAAATATATATGTGTGTGCAATAATCCCATCTTCCTTTCTAGTCCTGAAATCACATCAGGCAGCAGACAGAATGAGAAATAGAGCGCACAGTGTTTTTTTAAGAAATGTGAATTGTTTCTGAATTGTCCTTTTAGGTCAAGCTACTTCTAGGATTTGCAATCTAGTCCGGATTAGAAATAGGCATTGCTCTCCCTGAAGAGACACCGTGGAGTGGCTCCGGGGAAGGCTGAGAAATGCACCTCTGTGTAACTTCACATCCAGCTCAGAATGGAGGTTAACAGCGAATCACAAAGAACCTGAGATGTAGGCAGTGACCATTTCAAGCTCGAGAGTAGATGGGATGTTAAAAATATTTTATAAGTTAAATTTTATTTTTTAGTAGCAGAACCTGGTGTATCTCTCACATACCCAGTACATACACACACAATACACATTCATTCTCTTTCTCTTCTCCTTCATATTTTCAAGGCGTATACTAAATACTCATTATTAAATAAAAGTGGAACAGACCAGCTTTCACTCAGATACCCAACGGCCCTGAGCCATCTCCAGGCCCAGGCCTCAGGGCACTGACAATTAGAAATCTAGTTCTCCACTTGACCCAACACCCAAATCTTAAGCCCCAAATCTCTTACAGCCCACGTTAAGGTTCTCAGTCACAGCACTGACGAGACAACCTTGTGCTTTTTCTTTACCAAGAGCTTGTTTTAAGGATACCAGGCTTTAAACTCACAAACCTCTCATAAAAACAGAATTCTTAAAGTGCTTGTTTTATTTGTCCAGCTCTGATTTGGAATCAGTGAAACTGTTTTAAATCTCGGTCCTGTTAAGCTTAGTAAATGTGGGAAAAATCCTTAGTGGTATGAGTAAGAGCAGGAGCTTTCTCTCTCCCTCCTTGCTTTTAACAAATCTCCATCAAAAGACAACTGGTTACCAGGACCTGAAGAGAAGGCCCAGTAGGAGAGGAGCTTGGGCCCAGTGGGGAGGAGCCTGGGTCCAGTGGGGAAGAGCTTGGGCCCAGTGGGGAGGAGCCTGGGCCCAGTGGGGAGGAGCCTGGGCCCAGTGGGGAGGAGCCTAGGTCCAGTGGGGAGGAGCCTGGGCCCGGTGGGGAGGAGCTTGGGCCCGGTGGGGAGGAGCCTGGGTCCAGTGGGGAGGAGCCTGGGCCCAGTGGGGAGGAGCTTGCCGCTCAGTCAGGAGTACTGAAGGATTTGCAGCACATGGAAACCTCAGAACTTTTTAGATATTAATTCTCTCACAAATTAAATCTTTAACTTAATTTTAAATAAAAACAACTAGTTTTTTTTTTCCTGTCATGAATTGATAAACAGAAATTATTGGGAAATGCAAAGGACCAAAAGCAAGAAAAATCCTGAAAAGGAAAATAAGACTTTATCAGATATGGAACTCACTATAGATTAAAAGTGGCCAAGAGCAGTCATTTTTATACTCAAATAGACCAACAGAACAAAACAGTCTAACACCGTCAGAGACGGTCACTCAGTCAACGTGAAGACAAGACTGAAGTTCAGTACATGGTGCTGGGTTCACTGAAGGAGTTAAGCTGAATTGCATCACCCCCCAAAATACGTTGGAAGTTCTGACCTCCAAGGACCTCACAAGTGACCTTGCTTGGAAACAAGATGGCTGCAGAAGTAGGGATGACGTTCTATAAAACAGTAAGTCCTGATCCAGTGGGATTTGTTTATTTGTTTGGTTTTGGTAACTAACTAACAGACCCAAAGAGACCCCTAAGGAAGAAGGCCATGTACTGAGGGACTCCATCACAGTTCCCCAGCAGGGAACCAAGGAGTGGGCCAAGAACCACCAGCCCCCACCAGCAGCAGAGGGCTCTTCCTGCCAAGCTTCAGGAGGCACAGTCTGGCTCACACCTCATCTTTAAACTCTGGCCTCTAGACTACACTCTGAGAGAATACATTTCTGCTATTTCAAACCATGGATTGTGTTATACCTCAATTTGGATTATGTGAAATTAAGACTATCTTCATGGAGGGGCATGATTATAGCACACGTCAGTGAGGAACATGCACAACCACTAGGAAACAGGCAAACCCAGAAATAGTCAATACACACATAAAATTCTTTAGTTTAACTACTAAAGAAAAACAAAATCATAATGCACTACACCAGCATGTACTGGCCAGACTGGCGAGCCTAACCAGGATAGACATGGGGGAAGGCTGTGAGGAAACGGAGTGCTCATGGGGCCTTCTCATCCACTGCAGGTTACTGTGCTCAGAAGGGGAACAGACCATCTCCTCAGACCTAAGACAGACCTAAGCCTATAGAACACTGCTATGCCTGCCCTCAAACTGCAAACAAAATGATGCCTACTACAAAAGAGCCAAAGAATTCTGAGAGTCACATGCAGCCCAGGTCATGCAGCAGCATGAATGACGGGCATGCTTTATTCACCGATGTTTAAGGGCACCAGGACTGACCATCCTGCTAGAGCCTGGAGGCCTGTGCAGTGTGGAGACACTTCCTTTCCCACCTGGCTGCTGCTATCGAGGTGGGCTCTCCTGACAAACTCATCACCAGTGCACCTCATGATTTCTTTCTTTCTTTTTTTTTTTTTTTTTTTTGCATTTTTATAAAAGAACATTATATTTCCATTAAAAAAAAAAAATCCTAGAACTCTTGGAATTAGCCCAAAGAAATCAGAAACAAAACAGAACTCTCCTAAGCACTGAAAGCAGAGGAACACTGCAAATTAATTTAAACGAGATAAGATAATCCAAAGATTTAGAGTGCTAAAAGCTTCAAAGTGCCATTTCATTAAATTGAGGCTTTTATTCACTTAAGATGACTATCACAGTGGAGACATTTTATATTGTTTTGTTAGGACAGCATGAAGCAGACAGTTTCAGTAAGTAACACTCACTATTTTAATTCTATCTTAATTGATTTTTAAGTAAGAATTTGGTTATTTAAAGCCAACTACATATACATCAAAATATTTTTCTGGAACCTTGGTTTATAGCCTGCAACATCTTATTATAGCCTGCAACATCCTAGAAGGGAAAATCTTAAAAAGGGGTTTTCATTCTATGGTTCATAAAAGACACTCAAGCTTTCCTTCAAGAATTACTGCATGAGACCAACCTGCTCCTGTCTTCACAACGGGGTGCTTGAGGTGCTTGATCTCCAAGGGGTGGTCTGAATACTGAGAACAACTCCCAGAACTCCATCCCCGACTTTAAATTTGAGCTCCTAAGATGCTCACACTGGCAGGGAGTCAGCAACAAGTCGACCTCAAAACAGCCAGCTTCACGGGAAGGGAGATATGGCCCTTCAGTTTGGGGACACCCTGTTCTCAGCCTTCTGTCAGAATCAGCCCATTATCATTACACATCCAACACAACGACAGTCCCAGGGACCCTGGTGTGTAGGAGACCAGTCAGCCTGGCCTCTGTAGACAATCGGTTTCTAGGACCCACTGGAGAAGAGGTTCATCCTGTAATTAGGCAGCACCCTAAGAATGAAGGCTGCCTGCACAGGAAGTGAGACACACATACAACGGCACTGCTTAGACTGGAGGTTCCTGAGGAAGAAACCTCACTCACCCTGAGGTAAAGGCCAGGGAGCCTGGACCCAGAGCTGATCTACACCACACCCAAAGTGTAGAAATCTGTGGCCTCCGGTCACTCCATTTCCCTCTTTGAGGAGCTAATACTTCTCACCTGAAGCTCTGCTGCTCTCTGATACTTCCCCTACCCACAAGTCCACAAACTGCTGGAGGATGACACTGTGGGTTCTTTAAGCAAACACCCTCCCTCAGGCCCTAGCTGGAGTTTTCCTAATGGAAGAATAACATCTGCTTTCCAGTCAATTCTTTATCATGAATTCTGAAAATGGAGATAAAAGATGGAAATGAAATGTGATAATCAGTTCAGAATTATATGGACAGAGCAAAACCTCCCAGCACAGTTCCTTTAAGAGCCTTTAGTTGAAAGACCGAGTTCTGCCAATGCAAGGGAGTCAGTCAGTCCTGGCTACAGCTGTGGGAAGGCAGCATCTGGTTTTGCATGGCCCATGAATTAAGACTGGGTCTTGACATTTTTAGATGGCTGAAAAAGAAAAGAAACTCAAATTTCAATGTCGATAAATGGAAATGCATCAGCACACTCCCACCCCATTTGCTTGGACTTCGGCCTGCTTCCCAACGGCAACAGCGGAGTTGTCTCAAAGGAGTCAGCATGGCCCACCAAGATGAAAACATTTATAATCTGGCCTTTATAGAAAATGTTTGCGAGACCTGAGCTCAAGTAATTGCTGGGTTTGTAGAAGGCTTTCCTATCCACTAGGTCCTGTGCCCCTGAAACCATCTCTTGAGACAAAAGCAAATCCTAAAGCAGGTGTTAATTCCCATCTAGGTAGAAGACACAGCCCACTAGAGCTGTCCATCAACCTATGGGAAACAGGCTACAAATTCAAAGGTCATGGCTACATTTCTTTAATTAAATAAAAGAGAAAAATTTAAGGACATTGTTATGAACCCTGGATTCAAGTATTTAGTTCCTAAACCTCAGTGAATCTCAGGGGACCACGCATGTTTGGAGATGGGAACTTTAGGAAGAAATGGAGTTAAAATGAGGATACTAGAGGAAGAAGAAGGTCAGATGTGATGACAGAGGGAAAGGACAGCCATCTACAACCCAGCGAGAGAAACCCTTCTGTCCCCAAAAGTGTGAGGAAGGCAATTTCTCTTATTGATGCTACTCAGTCTGCAGAATGCAAGCCTAAGAAAGTGACAGAGGCACATCCATAGGACTTCTCTGAGGAAAATGGTTTTCCATCATTCATGGATATGTCAGACACATAATAGAAAAATGTGTTAAGTTCTTTGTCATCAAAAAGGTTAAAACTGGAGACTGTCTTGCTAGGGAAGCACACACTAAATGCATACAAGGTAACAAAATCACCACCAGAGAGATGCTGTCACTGGGTCTAACCAGACACCATAAGGAATGGCTGAGGCACTCCAGTACATGTCCTCACAGCAATCCCACATGGTAAGTCATAGTTCATGTCAGCCGATAACAACACTGAAGCACAGGAGAATAAACCAGGTGAATCTGCCTCAAAGCTCATGAGCAAGAGAAAAGAGCTACTATTTACTGATATTTATTGCTCACCAGGTTCTGTGCTGGGCTTCTGTCTATCCTATCAAATGCATGGGGTCTAGCTCTGGTTTGCAGGTAATGATGGAATCAGGAAGAAATGAATTCAGCTCCGGAAGGTTAGATTACAAAGCTGTGGAGAGTTACATGCCCAAGCCTTGATAGCCTCACTGGTCGGGTGTCCAAGCAAGGCTCCCGACTACCACCAACTCCCCTTTAACTAGAGCATGTATTCCAATATAGGAAAATAACTGTTTGTCCGGGAGTCCATGAAGGGAACAAAAGGGAGGGAGGGGAGGAGGGAGAGTGGGAGGGAGGATGGAACAAAGGGAGGAGGGAGGGAGGGAGGGAGGGAGGGAGGGAGGGAGGGAGGGAGAGAGGGAGGATGGAACAAAGGGAGGAGGGAGGGAGGGAGGGAGGGAGAGAGGGAGGATGGAACAAAGGGAGGAGGGAGGGAGGGGAGGAGGGAGAGTGGGAGGGAGGATGGAACAAAGGGAGGAGAGAGGGAGGGAGGGAGGGAGGGAGGGAGGGAGGGAGAGAGGGAGGATGGAACAAAGGGAGGAGGGAGGGAGGGAGGGAGGGAGGGAGAGAGGGAGGATGGAACAAAGGGAGGAGGGAGGGAGGGGAGGAGGGAGAGTGGGAGGGAGGATGGAACAAAGGGAGGAGGGAGGGAGGGAGGGAGGGAGGGAGGGAGGGAGGGAGGGAGGGAGGGAGGGAGGATGGAACAAAGGGAGGAGGGAGGGAGGGAGGGAAGGAGGGAGAGAGGGAGGGAGGGTAATATACTTTTTACTCATACACCATTAAGTTCTGACTGAGTAGATACTGTGTCAGACCCGGGCTAGAGAGCCAGGGATACAATGACAAACAAAACTGACAGAAACCTTGGCTTCATGGCAATCACAAGGGTAAGAAAAACCCTTAGAAACAGGCTTTTACCATGTAATCACACTTTGGGTAAGGCTGGTGACAAGTAAAATTCACATGTGTCAAGGACACAGGCCAGTGAAATGGCAGACATTATATAAAACAGGAGAAGGAAGAAAAGAAATTTCTGGTAAATTATTTGTCGTGGTGCTGAGAGTTGACCCTAGGGGCTCACGGTGGTAAACATTCTATCACCAAAGCACTTCCTCACCTTATTCTTACACTGTGAAGGGTTAATGTGTTTTTCTTTTAAATTTTTATCTAGGGCCTTTTTATATATGAAAGTTTATGTTTCGATTTACTTGTCTATTCTTGCATCAAGAAATAATCGGAGGCTGAATCTTTGCTGGAGCATTTGCAACAATACTATTTACAATATTGACTATAAGAATTCTTAAGTGCAGAGTAAGAGTACAGTGAGTGGTTATAGAATTAGTTTGTTCACATAAGAGAAAACACCATAGTTCTTTAGTAGTATCAGAAAATTATAATACTGAATGAAAGAAATGAGTTCAAAGCATATATGCCTGGGAAATAAGTGCATTGCAACACTGTTATCTTGGTAAGGGGGTGACTAAGAAATGTTTTCATTTCTTTAGAGCTCTCTACCTTGCCTACACTGAAGACTTTAAAGCCACGAAAAATTTAAAATATTATAAAAGTTTACATCAAAGAAGCTATGCCTCTACCTTATAACTCTACTTCTGTTGATCATCTGAGACTTGCCGAGAAACATGGCCATCCATCAAAGACCTTTTCAGCACTTCCTTGGGAGTCAAATACTAATGATGTTATTCCATTTTTTATTAATTTAATTTTAGATGTGTAGTGTATTTGTGTGTTGGTGATACATGTGTGGCATGGTGTGTTTGTATGCAGATCAAAACACAATTGTAAGAGTCAGTTCTCTCCTACCTTGTGGGTTCTAGGGATCAAACTCAGGTTGCCGGTGCCTCTGCCTGCTGAGCCATCTCACCAGCCCTAATATATATTTCTAAATTCACTTACAAAGAGGTTTCAAAATAAGATTCAAAAGTGGTCAGAGATATCACCAGGATGAGATGAATTCTTGACTGTGACTGAGTGCCGGTCATGCTCCAGGTATCCTGTAAGGTACATCCCAAAGGTCAAGTTGAGTCTCTGGGAACAAATGGGCCTGGACTGACACTGGTCCTCTGCACCCAATCTCAGCAGGATGCAGTGAGAGGGAGTGCTGGATAGCAATCCGTAGGAGGCTCTGACCCAGCAGGGACATGTGGACCCAGAAAGGCTGCCTTCAGTTCTCACCCCAGCTGCCTCATTTGTAAAACAAGGATAATTCTGACCCAGTTCACGGGGATGTGGTGAAGAAAAACTGCAAAGTGTTCTGGGCATGATTTTACTTTCCCAATGCTTGATGGATGATTCTACAGGAAGATAGGCAGCTCTGCTTCCTTCCTTAGAAAATGTACATTTACTCTTTAAGAAATGAGGCTTGGTAATTAAAGGGAAAACACATAATTTTTCTTCTACATATTCAGATTAACAAGTATAGAAATACTCATTTCCTTAACTAGACAAAAAATAATAACAAAGGATTTCAAAGTCAGGGGAAGTTCATCCACATTCTAAGGGCAAAGCTAGGCGGGATGCAGCCAGACAGGGGACCAGTGCAATTGTGACTGGCACTTTAAAAAATCTCTGAAAGGGACTTGTAGCTTTCTCTCCCACCTTTTAAGAAATGTTTTGGTTTTTTAAAGCAACATTGTTTATTTGTTCGTTTTGTTGAAACAAGGTCTGTGTAGCCTTGGGTGGACCAGGCTAGCCTCCAACTCAAGACTGCCTCCCAGATAGCTCTTCCCAAACTGCCCTGATTTTCTAAGTAGTGGAAACATTTGTATCAATCAATTCCTGTTACAGACAAGGTAAAAGAGAGAAGCTGGGTATGGTTCAACCGGGTTATGGTTGAAGGGGGCAGAGACAAGTCCCTGCAGTTCTGTGAGGGAGCTGTATCCTCTAACTGACTGTAAATGAACAAGTGGGCAAAAGTCTAGACCATGGCAGAAGAGGCCACCTTAACCCCTGGTACTCATATTTTAGGCAGAAGCTAAGATTTTTCTAGTTAAAAAGTACCCATTTTTCATAAGCACAGATTCTTTGTGGTACTTCTGATACAGTAAGGATTAGAAATTCTAAGTTTAGGTATCTCCACAAGTAACGAGAACTTGAGTAACCATCAGTTAATGCTGGCTGTGGATACTTAGGTGAATGGACAGATAAGTATGGCTGTCAGTGTGCTGTCTTCCTGACTCACCGCCTCTCCTCCCTTCCCCCCCCCCCCCAAACTACAGCTCCCCAGTGCAAATGAGCAGGCACAGCAGCCCAGGGCAAAATGGACAGAGCTTGCAATTTGTACCTGGGAGTGGTGATTGTATCCATGGCAACAGTCAAGCCCAATTCTGAAGGACTTTAGATGAGCTATGATAGATTCAGTAACTGCTCCACTTTTTTAAAAAGGAGTTGTAAAAATTATCTTTAAAATGCTTGTTGATGCCCTGTGGGTATGAGTCACTTTGTGAAGGATCAAAATGTATTTCTATTATGGGTTTCTGCCGGCTCTTTGATTCTGAACAACTTTATTGGTGTTAATAGGAGTTATGCACACATCAATGAAGGAATAAATTCCTTGGGTTTAGGGGAGCTTCAATTAGTCATCTGTATTAAGCAATGTAAAATGCTTTTTAATTTTCTTTCAAGTAATGAGACATCTCCCTAGCAGGGTTGAAAATGAGGCAGAGGGCAGGAAAGACAGGGAGGGCACAAGCTCTCCAGCCAATTGGCTCTGCACCACGGTCCCCAGCATCACTCAGGGCAGATAGCAGGAGGCTGGGCCACAACCTGCCAAAGGGACAACACGTGATGAAGGGCTCTATAAAAAACTGAGACAGCTTCAGGAGGAATCCACCACTGTCCAAAACAGGGCCGACTGCAGCTTGCTTCCCAAATCTGTCACCACGCTGCTCTGCCCCCACCCCCCACAAGGGCGTTAATACTATTTATCTACTTCCAAAAATATCAAGACAAAAAACGGTATTTTAAGTTGTAAGGATGATGCAGCAGGGTTCCTAATGGACAGGTTATCTTACTGGGGCACAAAGCATTTGTACCTGAAAACTTTTAACCCTTTCCTGCGCAGGTCTAATAGTGTCTCCCCAACTCTCCTCACAGGGAATCCACGGCCAGATTACTGTTAGCTCTATGGACAAGGGGAAGGATGAAGCCGAGAGCAAATGCATAATTTCCATGATTTAACAGGAGAGAACTGATTTTAAAAATGTAATTTAGCGATATCCTCCATACGGGTCTCACCCTTCTTGCACTATATCCTCAGGCTTCACACATAGAAAAACAAAACAAACCTCAGCCAACAAATAATAAAGCCCCCAGACAGGACGGGGGATGGATATGAGAGCATGGTTGGCCCGCAGCCTTTGTTACCTGGTGAGATCGGGAAACCTGGCCTGCATTCAGGGGCCAGGCAGCACTTTAACTCCTCAATGGAGCAAAAGCTTAGTAGCATTCAGCTGCCTGGTGACTCCCAGTAGAGTACAGAACACTTTACATTTGGGGTGGCTGCAGTTGGCTATCTTAGTACATGTGGTTCCACCGTAATCAAGGTGGGACTCTGTGTGCCGTGTATGTAGAATCCTGGCTTGCTTTTCAAGAGGGTTATCCCTCTTTTTCTATATTTGCCTTATCACTGTGGAGCAGAACAAATGATAATTCTTACAGAGTATAGTTTAGCTGAACAAGTATTTATGGGGGGAAAAAAAAACATGTTGGCTGAGGAAACGTTTGGATAATGCTGGAATTCAAAAATTCAGCAAAGCTTCCACACCAGTCACATAGGTGCCTAGGAACATATCATTCACTCTGAATTATCAGTAAATCAGGGGTGTCTCCAGTGATCCAGAATGAATGAGAAAAAAAAAATGAGGCAATCACAAAAATAGTGTGTCTATGATGGTAACAGAACACAGCCTGGCCTGGGCACGGACAGTGTCAACTTCCTCTCACTTCCGCTGCTGCTAGGAGTCTGTGAGCCTTCTGGAGACAGCCTTCCTGTGAGCAGGAGGAGCAAAGCTCTGCCTGGGTTTATAGCTGGCATCCCCAGTATGAATCTGTTGGGCCCTAAGGGAAGCTCAGCTATACATTCTGTGTAGGTGACAACAATAAATGAATATTGAACACATCTCAAGGTTCAAAATGTATGCAGTCTACTTGGCGGATGAAACTCTACAGACATCAATCAACTAAGGAGGCAACAGTAACTTCTGCTTACTAAGATGGACTTTAGTTGGCTTGAAAAACTCGTAGGTTTCTCCATCGCCTATGCTTTTCCTAGCAAGGAAATGGCAGTCTGGTACTAGAGGACCAGGGTCCAGATGAAGTTCTTCTAGGACAAACTGGAATTATGTACCTCTGCTGCTTATCCAGTTCTCTCTAGCAAAACTGTTCGCAAAATGTTCTACCTCCAAACATCAAAATACTGCTTCCACCGCCTATCCACCGGCTAACGTTAAACAGGATCACTCCTGCAGTAAATAATGAAACATCTTACCAAGGATAATTTAATTTCTGTGACCGCCATCTAAACGTGGCATCACCCAAAGGCAGAAACTTTGAAGAAGACACCCACAGAATTCAATCTTCCCAAAGAATACTGCATTGGTACTGGATATTTACTTTCCAAGGAAATGCCAGAAAATATATATCGAGTTAGTAGAATGGGACCAAACCAGAAAGAAGCAGAGAAAAGAAAGGATCCCACGAGTGACCTTTCCCTGCTAAATAATGTCCCACAAGCTGAGCTCCCGAGCGGATACGTCTCATCCTCACATCTACAGTTTATGTCAAAAGCTTCTAAAGTAAACAAATAAACTTTAAAAGAACATTTCACTCCTGTGACATTGAAAGCCCAAGAAGAAACACCACAGACCTGAGATACAGAACACAGAGACAATGAACTCTTCAGAGCTCAGCCTCATGTGTTAGCACAAAAACTCAAATTCCAGACAGCAAAACCATCTAGAAAGAGCCACCTGCTTCTGCTCTGGCCCCAAGGGATTCTTTCTTTCCAGGTAGTCTCTGGGAGCTCCACAGAGCCCCCTTTTCATCCCATACAGGATTTAAGCACTGCCTTGTAAAGCCACTGAATGTGTTTGCTGAGCAGGCCATTTGGGGGGGAACAGTAAGTAGCTCCCCTCCATGGCCTCTTGTCATTTCCTGCTCCAGGATGTATGCATCCTTTTCCTCCCAAGTCGCTTGTGTTGTAGTGTTTATCACAGCAATAGAAAGCAAATTAGGACAACCATGCACTTCCAAAAAGGAAGTCACTGACCCCCAAAGGAAAAACTACATGACAAGGTAGAAGAAGCATTGAGTACCCTTCTCAAGCAATTATCCCTCAGTAGCCCTCAAGCAAACAGAACCGCCTCTCCTGGTGGCACCACTGAAGGTGGAGTTGCTTCATTACTACGCTGGGACTGAGAAGTTAGTTCATTGGACAATTTTGCAGACGCTGGGGCACCTGGGTCTGCCCCCACTGACCCAACAAAATACACCTGCCGATTACCATTGTTCTGGGATTTGGATGTGAAATACTGGAGACAGCAAAGTAAGGTTCTTACAGGGAGGACTCTGGAGTGGGAAGTGATGCCTCAAGAGTTTTACATCCTCATTTGGTCCCCTCAGTTTCTGCTGGAGAAATGGAGCTCAGCACATTTTAAACTCACGTCGTTTGGACGCCAGTGCTCTCTGCCCACCATATCCATCTGTTCCACTTGGGCCACCGAGTTTCAGCTTCTTTTCCTCAGGTCAGAACAAGGCCACTGCCTTCTCTAGGCCTGCACTTGGTAGACACAGAGTGGGCATTTCACGGGCTTATAACAAGGGCTCTACTGAAGGGATTCATTTTAACAGAGGGCTTCTTTATATACTTTTTGCAACAAAGCTGTGTCCATTATGTAGGTAATTATATCCCGTATCTTGAGACATACTTAGGGGATCTATAAGAATTGTTCTACTTAGCAGATGGTGGTGAGAACACCACCATCAATGCTGAGTTTTGCCTGAGATGATAGGAAACAGTCTCAATCCTTACACAGGTGGGCCAGAGAAAGCTGGTACCTGTGCGGAGATATCATGTCACTGCTGTTTGTAGGGAGGTCAAAGGGCAGTTACTCTTCTATTTCTAATCAATTTCCCACTCCCTGCCCCTCCTCTGGTCTCTGTGGGCCCCTTCCCAGCCCCCATCTCTCTGAATTCTAATTTACAATCAGAAGGGACTTCCTTAGCCCAGGCTAACACATGTGACAGCTTCTCCATTTACCCCCAACAAGGATCTGGTGTCCCTTTAGTTATCATTTGCAATTTGGAAATCCTACTGACTGGGGACACACTACTGTTAATGCTAAGGTCAGAGGTCAAAGGTCAGAGGTCAGTCCTTCTGCAGCTAATGTGCATTTGGGTCACAAAAGAATCAAAGCAACAATAAAGAAACAACTGTTGTCAGTCTAACACTATCAAGTGACAGGCAACCCCTTCCAGTTAGAATCATTTTAGGGGAATTAAACAACTGACGTGTTTAAAAATTGACAGGGGCACAGCAAATCCACAAGGCCCACTGTGGTCCAGCAGGAAGCCCAAAGAAGCACACTCCATTACACCCAAGGCCTGGAAGAGCTCAAGAGAGCAGATACCTGGGCTCAGACAGGAAGGCATAAAGGCAGGTAGGGAGAGCTGCCCAAGGAGAATTGTCCTGCCCTTGCACAGAGGCCACGGGTGAAGAGAGACTCCTGGGAGGGGGTCAGTACTCTCAATACACCCCCCTCCTTTACTTACCCCTTCAGTATGTGGGTGCTAAGCCCAATCACAAACTAGAAACAAAAGAACCCACCAAGTAGGTCACAGACGTCAAGCTGGGTCACGGGAGAGAGGAGGAACATGTCTGGGGTGTAGAGGACTGTCAAAGGCTCGCCATTGTTATCAGTGTCCCACACCCATTGCCGGGGGTGACTGGCGCTACTACAAAGTTCTGGTGTCATATTTGCCAGAATATGGCTTTGTTCAGGCAAGCATATATTTTAAAAATACATTCACAAATGTATTCATCATGGGCATTCATTCTATGAAAAAAAAAGTATTTTTACTTCAGTCACACAGGAAAAAAAATCCATATATTTTATGCTAAGCTCCATTTTTTTTTTCTAAAGTAGGTAAAAACAAAAACACTACAGAAAGAGGGACTCTGACCTTTAGAGTGGAAGTTATCATCATACTTCACTCATCCGTGCACTGGGCCTACAGCAAGGTCCTTTCTTCCCCTCCCTCACTCCCCCGTCTCCTCCTTCATGGTCTTCTCTCTTCATGTCTTCTTTTTAATGTGTATGACTTCCAGTTAGGTTTATCTTAGCAAACAGATGTACAATGAGCCTCCAGATTAAAGGCACAGATTCATCCCTTCTTTTTGCTTCTACCTAACTGAGTTCTGCTGAGCTAAAGCAGTTCTTGGGAGGCAGCACGCTTGCTTGACTGACACCTTCAGTTGCAAAGGGGTACCCAGTAAGTGCTTTTTAAATTTCTTTGTGTGTGCATCATCTGGCAAAAAGCGAAGAGGGGGGCTCCTGAGCTCCATGGGTGGGCAGGTGCTGATACATAGTGGCACAGGGGGTGGTGTGTGGCTCTGGGACAGCAGTTCTCAACCTGGGGATTGCGACCCTTTAGAAGAACAACAACCCGTTCACCGGGTCACCTAAGTCCATCCCAAAACAGATATTTACATTACAGATCTTAAGAGTAGCAAAATTACAGTTACGATGTACCAACAAAAATAATTTTATGGGGGGCTCACTACATCAGGAGGAACTGTATTAAAGGGTCACAACATTAGGAAGGCTGAGAACCACTGAAGTAGGGACACCCCAGGTGATTTTAGGGCACAGAGATGATGACCCCAAATGAGAGCTTCATTCATGTCAAGCTCTCAGGCACTAAAGTCCAGGGGATGCTGCCATGCCAGCAATGTGACACCTGGCACCCTCTTTCTCCAGAGACACACATTGGCTTGGGTCTTCTCTTCCCACAGAGCTCTTATTTCCAAGGATGGATTTCAATTTAACTTTCATTTAAAATTTTAGGAATTAACTTCTAATAGAAAGGATAAATCTGAGAGACTACTTGAATAAGTGACTGATGTGGTACCCAAATGAGTCAAGTTTGGAAACGCTGATACATACAAGCATAGCCCATAGACATCCAGGTTTTAGTTCTAATTGCCATCAGGTAGGCAATAATGACTAATTTTACTGCCTTATAAAGAAATAATTCTTTCACTGAGTTCTTCTGGCCAGAAAGCTGTAGCTCAAAGAGAGCAATAATATTTTAGTAAACTGCTTTGCAACCTGAATCCTGTTTCATGCATAATATAACAGATGCCGCAATAAATGATTGAACATTAAGGTCCAAAGATTTATATTAATAGTAAGATGATAATTAGAGAACATAAATATGAAGCATAGAGAGAGAGAGAGAGAGAGAGAGAGAGAGAGAGAGGCAAAATGCTCTTTCCACAGGAGCCAACAGCCCTCCTGCTGTCCCTAGAATGTGGAGAGAGGTAGGGAAAGCCTTCTCTGAGTCACACAGGCCTCTGCTGAGAGTATTCCAAGGCCATCAGGGGAATTAGATTACAAAAGCAATCTGTCATGGTTTGTGACTCCTTTTGAGTCAGGCTGGTAACTACTCCATATTATTTCCATGGCACTCACTCCCAGCTGTCACGTCCTACATGAACTGTTCGGTCCGCAGACATCCCAAACCCTTCCTTCTAATTTCTTGATATGAGTGTTACATTAAAGCTCAGAAAGCAATAAATCAGCCAATGCATGATGCCTCTTCCAACAGCACAACACACTTTACACATGCTTGCATACCCTTGTCCCTGACTCAAGCCTGCCCTGTGTGTGAAGCCAGGCATCAAGTCTGTAAGGCCGGCCTGCTCCCTTCTTCGGCAGAAGATATTCAAATCAAAATACCCTATGCTTCTTTACATCATACATGCTCCCAGCAGATCTTACTCTGGAGCTGTGATCCTTCCCCTGTGCACTGTTGTTTACTTGTTTAAAAATATTTCTACAAAGCATCCATTGTTCTCCACTCACTGTATCACTGCACGATACACTGACAAGCGACTGCTCCTGCATGAATAAGTGTTTTCCCCAATGAACAACGGAGTCCCTTGGCACTGGGAACACGTCCTGTCCAGCATCAACTACCCATGGCCTTCGTACCCAGTGCTCCCACAAGTAAACAGTCTGCAGTGGCTGGCTCCAGAGGCTCAGCTTCAGACACATAAAACAGGGATGCTTTTTTGTGATGTGTGGCATCACTTGAGAATTTCTTTAGACTTACTAAATTGCTGGAAGAACAGGGAATAAATAAGATCTAATTTTATTTAAGTCATCATTCAGAGTCAAAACAAAGACTTTAAACATAATATATAGTAGCTGAGTTGGTGGCGGGAGTGTTATTCACGTAGCGTAGTAGTGCTCAGACCTACAAATGAAAGCCTTGCCAACACTGGAGAACATAGGTCAAATTGCTTCTGTATTATTTTGATGGAATCCAGCTCCACAAAAGATGTGTATAGGAACAGGAGACAGAGTGAGTACTGTATCTTTACCCGAAGTATAGACTTTTGGGTGACTGGCCCAACCTTGTCCCCTAAAGTTTGTTCTGCCTAAAGGTCAGCATCAGGCCATGTGACTGCAGCTATCTAACTAACATATAACCGGACAGAGATGAACAACTGACCCAGGAAAGGCCTATTCATCTGTGGCTAAGAACCTACAAATAGTGTGGCTTGGCTTACAATGACAAGGCTAAGCCAATCAGATTGTACCACAAGGAATCTGAAGTTACAGCTGATACAGACTAGCTGTGGCCAAGCCAGAAGATAATGCACCCTTGGACACCGTGGGACCCAGCTGAGGCCAAGGCCAGGCAGGGCGGCTATGGCTGGCCTACAGACTGAAGAACAGAGCAGATAGTCAGGATGACATGAGAAGGTGGGGCTGCAAATACAGTGATGAAGAGCAGGCTCGTTCTAATGGCTTTCTAGTCCCAAGAGGCTTCCTTACTCATGTTTGCTGTCCCTAAATTGTGTGAGGTCTCTGGGTAAGAGTAACAAACTAACAAAAGATGGAATCCTCAACTTAACAGATCAGTGCAGTCCTTTCCCTGGCCAAGGAAACTTCTCTTTGCAACAGAGACTATTCTAGAAATCACAACCAGTCAAAATGCAGTTGTGGGGTCCAGTCCCAATGGGTCCATCTAACTCCTGCACCTAAGGCTCTAGCAGCACTGGAGAAAGGGGGCAGAAAGACTGTGGGTGACAGAGAACTGAGAGGTTTGCTCTGAGAAGAGCTTCCTAGGTGTCAGATGCTACATCCATAAAGTCTCAACCTCACGGCTCCCTCAACAGAAGCAGCAGAAAGACAACATTTGCTAGACATGGAGGTGATGGGGCCCAAAAGGCCTCAAGCCTACAGGAAAAGTTGCAGGCAACGTAGGAAATTCTAAGAGTCAGAAAAATAGTCTTCTCCAGGGAAGAGAGTATACCAATTGGTTTCCCAATACTAAGTGGCCAGCTCTGTGTGTGTGTGTGTGTGTGTGTGTGTGTGTGTGTGTGTGTGTGTGTACACATACAAGTAACATTATACAGACTGATTAGGTTATATTGGGAATATATGTAATATTCTAAATATATATTTAAAATAAAAAACCTCTCTAACAATCAATAAAAAATGAGGTCATGAATTTAAAAGAGCAAGGAAGGATACATGAGAAAGCTTGAAGGCAGAAATGGAAGGGGAAATGATGTAATTGTAGCACAAAGTGTAATAATTATGTTTTTTTAAAGAGCAATAATCTCTTTACCAGAAGTGACTTGATGAAGCCAACCAGAGGAAACACGTTCTGACCAAGACAACAGCCCCAGGGCTCTTGCGGGCTGCCCCACAGTACTGATGGCTGGAGAGACAATGTGGTGTGACATGAAATGGAGTAACAGCAGATCAAAGAAGATGGTGACAGTCGGGCTTGGAGCTAAGTTGGCTGAAGTGAACAGCTGCAATCAGCGCTGTGTCTCCATGAGTATCTGAAGGGCCTTAGGAGAGTAAGGTTGTGACTGGGCCAGCAGGAGATGGGTCCTCGGATCCGAACTCACGTACCATGGTCGTACCATGAGCATTTCACTGACTGAGTCATCTCTACAGCTGAGTGTGTGTGTGTGTCGTTTTTTCAATTGTAGAGTACAAAAGTAAAGTTGAAAAGACTGCATCTGGGGTAGAAAATATTTCTCTAACTATAACTAATTGTTGGCCCAGAAGAGTATTTGAGAACAAAAGAATATGTATATGATGGTGGGTGGAAAAGGAGGGGAGTCTCTGGTGCATCTGATGCATGAAGGAGGCTACTGGCTTTCCAGGTAGACCAGCTGACCAGGAATGTTAGTTTTGAAACAACATACAAAAGAAGAAACCTTTGTTTTAATGACCTTCTGAGTGTGTGGTGTGTAGATAGGGCTCAGATATACATAAAAGGAACTGAACCTGCCCAAGGACAGCTTTTATCAAGAGCTTCCTGGACCCTCAGACAGATGTTAGCCAGGCTTGGAGCTAAGCTTGTTGGGTGAGAAACAGCAGCTGCAACCCGCGCTGTCTCCGTTGAGTATATAAGGGCATTAGAGAGAGCAGGGTTGTGACTGGGCTGGCGGGAGGGGACAGTGCCAGGCCACCGGAGAGGAGGTAGCACAGATGGCCATCCTTCAGGGGAGTAGAGCAGAAATGCCCAAGGCAAAAACCTGGGCCTCTTTCATCTAAATGAATGTGCTAATGGCTCCCGGGGAGCAGGGATGAGAGGGCTTAGCACATATGCCTTCTCCACTGTACTGGCTGTAAATAACCCAGGCGCCTGTCTGTGCCATCTGCTTGGTACGCATTCTGTGGAATTGTGTGGAAAAACGGAAGGCTACTAATACTTAGGTTGATACTTTGAAAAATCAAATATGCTTACACAGCTAGTTATCACATTTCCTTTAAAGGAGTTAATTAAGCCAGAAATGTTTCCTTTTCATATTTTCTCTTCTCTTCTCTCTCTTTTCTTTCTTCCTTCCTTCCTTTCTTTCTTTCTTTTTTTTAAGATGTGGGGGCAGGGCAGCTTTCTAAAGGTCAAAGAGCAGGTCACAAACAGAATGACGTTAAAAGTCAAACCTTCTGTTAATTAGATTTCACACATCTTGGATTAATTATACATAACCAATCCAGGCTACTTCTTCATCTGTACACAAGAGCTGTGTGTTACTTGCTTTCCTGAGAGTAATATTTTACAATTATCTCTAAAATAGCATGTCTAGCTAGGAGACATTTTGAGCACGTGATGTTTTGTAGAGGGAGTCCCAGCTTCTATAAAGTGCCTACCGTACTGTACGTGACTGAATATCAATGAATACACACGGTGAGGCTGTTCGGACATGCTTTAGTTCCTCTAAACAATCATCCACAGTAACTGAGCAAGCATTTGATCCACTGTTCACATCTCACTTTAATCAGAAGGTGCTTACAAGAGGGCTGTAGATAAACTTAAGGTGCTGCAAGCAATTTTCAGAGTTGGATTTGTATTTTCAAGCTAAATACTTGGTATTTTCCCACTTACAGATTTGCAATTGCTTATAACTTAGCAATTTGAGAGATTTCATAGATTTGAAACATCGTATAAAACTTCATGAGCCAATGACTGTGTTAAGGAATTTAAGCTCTACAGCAGAATCCTACCCCATTAGTTTCATTTAAGCCCATCTTGATGGGCTCCCCAGAAATAACTTAGGTTGAGACCCATACAATGGGCTCCAGGGCTGCTCAAATGCTTTTGATGGTTTTCGATTGTGGCCCTACCAGAGGGGCTCTGAAAAAAAGAGGTGATGGGAGCACAGTGACTAAGAGTTGAATGCAAGCCACCCAAGCCCAACACTGTGGATGAGTAATCAGTCCTAAATGAGACCTCATCTCTCCAGACCTGCGTTTTGTTGTCTACAAAAACAGATACTCTAACCTTTTGCTCAAAGACCAAGAAGCATCAGTGAATCAGTGAAGGTAGGCTCACAATCAATGCACGTTATTGGGACCTTCACTGTGTAGGTGCAGGAACCTACACGGGTATCAGCGGATCAGAGGAGAGAGGTCTTCCTTGAAGTCTGAACATAGGTAGGGGGTCCCTACTTCCAGGTTCCTATGACAGAAGACCCAAGAAACTGTCCTAGTGAGACGGGAGCTGAAGTGGAATTCAGGGTCCCTGGAAGCAGCTCAGCAGCCCTCGTCTCTCATCCTCACCCAACATGGGTGCCTCAGTGCCGTCCTCATGCTGAAACACTTGCTGTAGGAAGCTTAAAACTTGGAGAATCCCATACCACAACACACTTCAAATGCCATTCTTAGTAAAGACTTTTAAAATAGGTCAAAACTGCTAGGCATGGTGTCACACGCCTTTGATCAGCACTCAGGAGGCAGAGGCAGGCGAATCTCTGAGTATGAGCTAGTCTGCTCTACAGAGTGAACCCCTAGGCTAGAGAGCTTTACACGATAAGACACTGTCTCAAAAAAAAACCAAAACAACAACAGAGACTTAATATTGGGTAAACTTTCAGAGGCGTGATACAGCTTTATGAATCACATTTTGATTCCAAAGACAAAAAGACAGGGGAAGAAAAATATGAGTGGGAAGTTCACTTCTACCAATGTGGCCTCAAGTTCTCCACAAAACAAAGAAAACCCAGGACGTGAAGAGGTGAGGGCCTGCTTCCTGTTTTCCTTTTAGTCAGCTGAGAGAAGGGTGGGAACTCACTAAAGGGAGTTAATAGAGTTAAATTTTAATAGTCACTTTCAATGAAAATATTTTCAACATTTAATATTCAGTCTAGTAAAACTTTAGTTAGAAAAACAACACAAACAAAGCATGTCTGAAGAGGAGGAGGAAGAAGAAGAAAGGCCTTAGAGAACCACTGCCTCTCATTGATGAATAACGATGTAGTGTAAAATGTGGCATATGTGTAATATGGTCCCACTTCTATAAAGTATGTAGCCAGACACAGACACTGGACATTTCTGGATGATGGAATTTCAGTAAAGAAGTTCTGTCCCTTTCAGAGTACTTCTCATCACTGGCATTTCCTACAATATAATAAATTTTCCTACAGGATAGTAACTATAGTGTCATCAAGAACCTCATGAGTGAGGGGTGGGGAACCCGAACGAAGGTGTCTCATGGCTCTACAGCAACTGTGGCGGATGGAGGGGGAGAAATCCCAGTATTTGTGAGAATATACCAACACTACCTACCCAAGTGGCAAGCTAAATGAAGACTATCATATATTTACTTGTAACATTTACATTAGCTATTCTTTAAATGCCTTTGATTTTGCTGTATTTTCAAAATTCTGGCATCTATTTGAAAACAAAAAATTTAATCAAATTATAGAGATACAATTAAGTTCAAAGCCACTTAAGGTAGTAAAAACATTTATACACTTTGCTTACCTTTCTTTGACTCAAACTTGCCCGAGAAGGAGGAAATAACCAGAGCACAAAAACTCTCCTTGGAAGAAATAAAATTAAAACTCAGAGAACTGATACTCCACAGATCATTTGGAGGTCACGATTTTTCAGTAAAAACATCTGCTCACTGATTCAGAAGCTTCTTGCTAGCTTACCCGATCTTGGCAAAGTGCTGACTACATGGCCATAATAAAAGTAAAAATAAATTTGGTGAATGAACAGCACTATATATAAATTACTAAGATACATGACTAAATTTCATTTTTTTAAATATAAGGAACTAGATTCAGAAGCTATTTTTTTATGGGCCCAAGCACCACAAGAGAACAGAGCTGTGCCGTCTGCTGAGATGTTGTCTCCACTTCCTTTTGTTTTTAATGAAGAGTGCTGGAAAGCTCTGTGATTTTGTTCAAATGACTACAGGACCTGCTACTGATGTCCAACATACTGCTGTTACTGATCTTCTTATATAAATATCAACACGGATATATCATTTCAAGGTTTGGAAACATTAGCTGTGCTGCTGGATTTGGGAAAAGTATCCCAGTTTACTGTGTTGAGTTGGTCCTGTACATAAATTAACAGCCATATTGATCTAGAAACATTAACATTAATTTTTTCCTATTTTCAAATGGATGGTGTACTAAACATGTCAGGTCTTATCTACCCGTGTTTGATTACAGAAACTAATAAGGTACTCTTTAAATAATGAAAAATTATAATGTACCACTATATTCAACAACCAAGAGTCCACAACGCTTCATTAAGTGTTCAAAATTGATTGTAAACTAACTTACAGAGCTCAAGGCCCACAAAGGAAATTATGTCTCCCAAGAAGCACGTTCCTAGGGCAAAGAATGGGATTTTAATAATTTTCACTTTTGTCTCTGCATTTCTCCGTAATGTTCTGATTTACAAACAAGCTAACAATACCCACATACTTTCTATTCTGTTGGCAGAGGTCTTGCTCATTAACTGTTTGTCCCAACCATTCAAGCCTTGGAGAATGGTAACAGTATCAAAGTTTAGTCGACAGGGAGGGCCAACTTCTGATGATGTCTTCTTGGTTTCTCATGTAGTCTATATCTGGAGTACTCTTTTTGTGAGTTACTCCTATAAACACACCCCAAACATGCAGTTTAGAACGCTGCACCAATGTGCTGCCCAGTCACCAGACAGCGATTTCCCCCTGGACCTAACTCTGAGTGTGGCTGACCATTACAGCCCAAGGATGATCTCCTGGGTTCTGTAGTTATCTAAATGTATTCACCATTGATAGTCTCCATCTGTCTGCTCCTCACACAAAGACCTTGACTTATCTGACAAAAAAAGCATTGCTATTCTTGAAGGCTGAATGAGTTTGAAAGTAGACAGCCTGTACTAATAACCAATGGTTTCTTATCATTCTTCTCTTTCAATCTAAGAGAAAATGTGAGCATTGCCTGATAAACAATAGCTAAGTGTCTCTTTTCAGATTCCATCAAGAGCAATGCATGTCCTTCACTGGGGTGCTAGCCTGGTTCCTACAGTGCTGGGTTGCGATTCTGTCCAGCCTCATGCTGGCCTCTGAAGCCTTCTATCTATGCACGTGTGCCCTGAAGAATCAGCCAACTGTGAGAAGGGCAGAGAGAACACAGAGGGCCTAATGACTGGCAATTGTCCACTCTGGGTGCCATTTATGTGAATTACTGAAGTGTGATGAAATTTACTCAGGCCAGGCAGAAGCACAGGGTTGACATACTGAGAATTAAGCTGTGTTTTCAATCCCGCACAGGATGGCTAGGTGAAGGATTGAAAGAAACAGTTTCTTTCTAGCACCGAGGCGTGGTATCAATCTAACAGGAGTACGGTTGCTGAAGACAGCTACAGTATGTGCCCAACACACAAACCATTCTATATGCCTGAGGCATAAGAGCAATTGAGCTAATCTGATCCAACTGGCTATGGCCTTAATGGGTTGACATACTTTTTTTTTCTTCTTTTTGAGATGGAGTCTCACTTTGTGGTCTAGGAGCTCCTGAACTAAGCAACACAGGCTGCTCTATCTTTCTTTATCTCTCTCTCTTTTTGAAGAAAAATATATTGGCATATGATAATAACTCCACGGTATGAGGGCTAAGTTACCTTTCCACCGGAAGTGGCTGATCTTTGCTATTACGCTCAGTTGATGTCAGAACTGTTCATTTACAAGCTGCTGGTGGATCTGTAACCTGCGCTGTCTGCCCCCCCCCCCACTGACAGGAAGCCCTGCCTGTGGGCAGCCTCAGCCCTAGGACCTGACCTGAGCCCTGCTCCTGTGCCACCGCGACAGTTATTTCCTAAGGGATAAAACTGCAAATAAACAGCACAGAACATGACCTCAAGTTGTCAGGCTGCTAGTTTTTTGTTTTGTTTTTACAAACTATGGCGTTTCTGCAGTTATGATTTACAAGTATCACTTGGCCCTCCCTTCTTTTCCCATTCCCTTAACAACCTAACTCTGTCCACGGACCCCCCATAGCAGCCCACACCTAACAGTCCACGGACCCCCCATAGCAGCCCACACCTAACAGTCCACGGACCCCCCATAGCAGCCCACACCTAACAGTCCACGGACCCCCCATAGCAGCCCACACCTAACAGTCCACGGACCCCCCATAGCAGCCCACACCTAACAGTCCACGGACCCCCATAGCAGCCCACACCTAACTCTGTCCACGGACCCCCCATAGCAGCCCACCACACCTAACAGTCCACGGACCCCCCCCATAGCAGCCCACCACACCTAACAGTCCACGGACCCCCCCATAGCAGCCCACCACACCTAACAGTCCACGGACCCCCCATAGCAGCCCACCACACCTAACAGTCCACGGACCCCCCATAGCAGCCCACACCTAACAGTCCACGGACCCCTATAGCAGCCCACACCTAATTCAGTCCACGGACCCCCATAGCAGCCCACCACACCTAACAGTCCACGGACCCCCATAGCAGCCCACCACACCTAACAGTCCACGGACCCCCATAGCAGCCCACCACACCTAACAGTCCACGGACCCCCATAGCAGCCCACCACACCTAACAGTCCACGGACCCCCCATAGCAGTCCACCACATCCACTTGGACCCTGGCTTTTGGGTTCACCAAGCTTCAAAAATGTATTCTTACAAAGTTCACCAGCAACCTCTGACCTTCCCTGTTCTGGGCCTCAGGCCTAACTTTTAAGACTAAATCACTCTCCACATCAGCTTGATTATGATCCTCTCTCACCGAAACTCTCTCTCCCTTGTCATCGGAGGCCCAGAAACCGAGAGCAAGAGTTCCTTCCTCTTTTGCTTCTTTAGTGCCCTACAGAGCCTGCCACCACAGATCCTGCAGATAAGTACAATAAAACTTCCCAAAGGAGCCTGTAAATCCAGCCCACTCTATAAATACAGGGTTATCTGTGGACACAGCCACTTCATTTGTTTTTATTGCTCATAGCATTTCAACTCATATTCCAACATGTAGTCTGAACTCAAAGTCTCCGGATGGATCTCCAACTGGGGTCTGGTGACAGCTCTTGACACCGAGAATTCTTTCCTCCCCACAACCTTTAAAGCAGAGCTCCTGACCCACCTTCTCTAGGGCCTTCACCTTAGTAAACAGAGCTTTACCATGCTACTACCCTGAGGTGGATTTCAGTCCCGCTCCCCCATGCATGCACACAAGCACGCACACAGAGCAGAAGCCTTGGGAGACTCAGTTTCCTTCTTCTTGCTTGTTTTTCAAGTCTGTGCAAGCAGACAGCATGATCAATGATTCTAACTCACTCCTAGTTAGTCCCACCTCTCCTACTTTCTTAAATACCCAAATACAATTTTTTAAATATTCCCCCACACTCACCCTTGATGTCTCCTCCAGAGGGCCTGGCGATGAGAGCTTTTAAGACTATCTGAAAGTCTCATTTCAATGCAGGAGTAAGAAATCCATCCGCTTCTAACAGAAACAGCTTAAAGATCAACTAAACACCCAAGTTACTTTCTTCATCCGATAAGCCCAAGAGCATTGCAGGCCCATGACACAAGCTGAGAAGGCACCTCATAGCTACCAGATGATAGATGTTTTCTTGGGTTTCTTCTTTAATCAGAGCTACTAATAGCAGCAGAACACTAAATGAAAACCCTTAGCAAAAGACTCACATTGTATCAGACAAGGCTCACTTCATGAACCCAGGCTATTTTCTACTGAAGAGACTCTGTTTTAAGGAAGCCCTGTTTTTTACAACCACTGTGCATTTATACTCCCTTTAAAGATCGCATACAAAATGCTAACTGCCTTGGTAAGATGCCAAAACATAAACTGGTTAAAATATACAAAACCAAACCACCAGATGCCAATACTTCTTACAATCAGAACAAGTGACATGCAAACTTCTCTTCTGAGTAGCAGGGTGGTTAAGATATGCTATTGGCTCCTTATAAGAGACGGAAGATGGAAATGACCTGAGAAGCAGATTAATTATAACTTATAATAAATATTCTAATATGTTGACTAAGGAGCTTAGACTATTTAAGTTTAGATTTAAATTATTGTATAAATTTTATATGCATAGCTAAATTAGAATTACTGAACTGAAGGGACAAAATCCCCACATCCACTTGTTGAGTTAGAGAACATCTACTGACAGGCATTTGACAGTGGAGATCTATCTGCACTGACAGTTTCAGACAGCTCACAGTTCCGTGGAAAACACGATCATAAAAGCAGCAGCATGGTAAATCCTATAGCCAATGAAATGCCATGGAGAAATATCAGCACTCAAGTAGAGCAGAGAGTATACAAGGCAGAGACCAATGTATGCCACACAGGGCCCCTTAGTTAGATGACAGTATCGCAACACAATGCGCTTATGTTAACCAACAAACTATGTTACAGGGGAAAACACGCACACAGACACACACACACACACACACAGAGCGTGCACCAGGATTAATCATGGTTAACTCTGAAAAAGAAAGCAGGAAGATGGGCTTAAACTTATTTTATGTATATGAATATTTTGTCTGTTTGGGTGTCTATGTACTCTGTGCTTGCCTAATTTCTATGGAGGCCAGAAGAGGGTGCTGGGTTCTTTGGAACTGAGTTACAGGCAGTACTGAGCTGCCATGTGGGTGCTGGGAACTGAATTCAGGTCCCAGAAAGAGCAACAAGTATTCTTAACTGCTGAGTCATCTCTTAAACCACAAAAGGTGGTTTTCACAAAGGACTGTCTTTCCCTTTTTACCTCATATCATGCTATAGAATCTGATTAGCTTGAAAAATGATTAATGAAGCATACAGCTGTGTCAGTGTGTCAGTGTGACAGCAGGGACCATTGCAGCAGGGGAAACAGGATGTGGGGGATGAGCTGCGGAAGATCATATGCCACAGGTCAGGTGATATGCTCGAGCTGGGAACAAGTGAAACCAGGACACTGTTTCTGTCTCTTTTGTGTCCATTACAAACTGTGATGTGTTTGTGAATAACAACAAATACTTGTGGCCAGAGACCACAGCTGTGGGCACCAAGAATGATACAGGACCCGGGAATCACTTGGTGGAGCTAAGAAGCTTCTTCCAAGATGGCAAGTCACCCTATTTTTAAAGAGAGATCATAAATTATCTATCTATCTATCTATCTATCTATCTATCTATCTATCTATCTATCTATCTATCTATCTATCTATCTATCTATCTATCTATCTATTTTTGGTTCTTCAAGACAGGGTTTACCTGTGTCACAGCTCTGGCTGTCCCGGAACTCATTTTGTAGCCCAGGCTTGCCTCAAACTCATAATACTCCCGTCTCCACCCCCTTCAGCAAATCCTATGCCTGCACCACCACAACCGGCTGTTTTTTAGAGGTCACATGGTATAGAAGAAAGATGGATGATTTTATAATTTTTAATATGAAATATCTTACTTTTAAAATAGTGGCTCAATTTAACAAAACAAAAGCAAGCAAGCAAACACAAAAAGGCAGGCTGTGGTGGTGCTCGCCTTTAATACCAGCACTCAGGAAGCAGAGCTGTGAGTTCAAGGCCAGCCTGGTCTACACAGAGAAACTCTGTCTCCAAAAGCCTCAAACAAACAAAAAACCCAACAACTAAACAAAGCAAAGCAAAAAACATAACCACAAGATCAAAATCTGTCTGTGCTCTTCCTCCGTACTGTGACATCCTACAGGTTTTGAAAAGATGCCAGATGAAAATATGTTATTTCTTCCTCTTCCCTTTATAGGAATGAAAGCTTTTTACATGGTGCTCTCCCACGCTTTTAATCATAAGCAATATTTGAATTTAAAAGTCCCCCCTCTTCCTTCCAGGGTTCTATACTCACATGCTTTGACCTCTTACATCATGCTAACAGGACAGACAGCTGAGGTCTGTAGTAAGTGTTAAAATATGTGTCTGGGTGGGACTCACAATTAGCTGGGAACGTTTTAAAGGAAAACGTAAGGCAGGCAGAAAATTCTCACAAAAAAAAAAAAAAATCCGAATCTTCAAGCTAACTTTCAGTTTATCAAATTTCCTCAGGAAACAACGACCCATTTGTAGCTGACTACAACACACCCAACCGTTTCATTAGAATGTTATTTTTAATCAGCTCAGTGTATCACTGTGCCTCAGGATCTGAGAGTTAAGTACATTATGTCATTAAAGGTCACTGGGAAGTGCACGGCACTGGGAACTAACAAACAGTTTTAACTGGACAGTATCTTTACAAGGGAGACCTTCAACAGCTGAGACTCTGGTTTGTGTGTCTTTCCTGCAGCGGCTGGAGGACATCTGTTCTGAGATGTATTTAGTAAAGGCTCCAGGGCAAGCATCACTGGGTGAACTCTTACCACAGGTCCCTCCCTAGACACTACTTAGGTCTTCGAAGTGTATGAGGGGCAAATGTGGATGACAGTAAATGAGTGTCCATACTTGCTGGGGCGGCAAACACCATCTCAGGCATGTGGAAGGGTGTTCACTGCGGTCCAGAAGAGCCCAGCCTGCAGCCTTGAATAGTTAACACTGCTCTATCTGGATAACACTGGGAATATGGCTGAGCCATTTCCTACCCTTGCCTATGCGTCATGTATTCCCCTTACCCAGTCTTCAATACCCGCCCTGCTCTGGCTTATCTCCCCCTGTCTCATCTGCTTCATCTGACCTGCTCCCCGCTCATCACTCCGGGTTTCCTCCAGCTGGCATTCACTTCCCTCTCTCTCTTCTATTTGGGATTCCCTCCCATCACCCTCCCTGTCCAGTCAGTGCCAGCTTTCAGACCAGGTGCAGCTTCCCCTGAGGAGTCTTACCCCTATCAAGGCCACAAGTTCACACAATGAAGCCATGTATTCCTCAGAAACCATCTCTATCCTCTCATACTTAGGCCTGTTGTTTCCGCTGTCCAGACCTCCCCCGGCACTCGGCGTTAGAGGACAGAAGGGGCCCATCACCTCTGGTATGCTGGAACAGGGCTCCATGGATCCTAGCTGCTAGGATCTCTTTGAACTGAGTTTTCAATCAAGACAAAGATTTTACTTCCTGAGGCTTTGCCTGTAGGGTTTGTTGTTTTCAATTTACCCACTATACTCCCAAGAGGGATGCTGAAATATATTTAACTGTTTCGATGCTAACGATGCACAGGGTTTTGATCTGGCAATTGCTATAATGTGGCGTATTGAAGGTTTGTGTTATTAAGAGGTCACATGGTATATAAGAAAGATGGATGATTTTATAATTAGAGACCCGGGCTCCAGTGCCAGCATCTCTCTATCACACAGCAATGGTCAGGTACTTCGTGTCAGTTAACTGAAGATATCAACAGTCACCACAGAGCATCTCTATAAGGATGACAGTCTATACGATAATACAGAAGAAAGACTAAGAATACAGCTGTCGGCAGCTGGAAGGAATAAACAACATGCCCCTGTGCTCTCACCTTTCAGCGCAGTATGAATTCTAGAGCTTCCCGTTGCCTACACTTTGGGAAGATCTTTCCAAGTCTTGGCTGTTTTGTGACGTAGAATCAGGAAGAAAGGTGTCAGGAAAGTGAGCCACAGTTAGGAAAGTTTTGGGGACACAAGTCCAAGAGTTGGGATGTGTGAGTAGAGCTGGAGGAACAGAGAGAGACTTGGCCTGTTGTAGATTCTGTATCCTACCACGGCTCTGAGAAATCCAGTAAATAATTTATTGTTCTAAAATTATTGTCTCTAGGCAATATAATTTAGCTTACACAAACATTATAATTGATACAGAAGGGCTGAAGTGAATATCCTATCCATTTTTTAAAACTAATCATATAAGTGTGGGAGTGGAAGTGATCCATAGGCAAAAGGAAGTGTGTGTGAGTAAACCAGCCTCTCGGTCTGGTGATGGAGCTGAGGCTGGAGGCCAGGCCCAGTTCCCATCCCTGACTCACTGGCTCTGAGTCATTAGCATCTCTGTGTTTCAGTCTCTTCCCCTGTAACATCACAGGACAGGAGGACTGTATCATTATGGTGCCTCAGTTGGCCTTTAAAAACTGGTTTGGAAAAAATGCCAAAAGCTGAGTCCTCTCTCTGGCTTCTACTGCCATTTAGACAGCAGTACCGTGCATACATATATGTGCACAGGTTTATACATCTAGATGTGTGGGCAATGTGAGGACACACATACACACACACACACACACATCCTGGAGGTAATCCTGCAGAGCATTTATGAGCCCGTTTAAGCAGAAAGCTTTCTAAGAATCCTGTGACTTGACATGATACCCTTTGACACGATACCCATCCATATACAAACAACCCTGGATCTAAAATAGATTTCGAAAACCTCAAAGGAACAGCCTCCCCACATGTCTGTGTCACCATACGCCTGCATGTACCATACACCCGTGTGCAGCATATGCTTGTGTGTGGTCCCCATTTCTCTTACTGGGATACTTTGCTTTTGTGAGATGCAAATGACCTTCTTACACCTGCCTCGTAAGTCTCAGTGACCACAGCCTTTGTCTCATCTCTTCCCCAACTGGGCTAAGTCGCCTTGTTCACTTATTTAACCCATATTCTCACAACAGCACCTTGTTCACAAAAGCCACTCTGCACAGCTTTACAATTAGAAATTGAATTCCTGTTAAACTTTGGTAAAAGTCACAGACCTGTGACAAGTGTGACAAGAGAAGGGACCCCTTAAGGACATGCAGAGATGAGAACAGGTTTATGGAGGAAGCTTGCTGGAGTGTCTCAGTGCCTATATATACACCTCTGACCCTGGGGAAACAGAGTGTGCAGGGCCAGTGAAACAGGCCAGCCCTGAACTCACCTGAAGCAAAAGAGTCAAAGAATAATCTAGTCTTTATTTACAGAACAGCAAAGCCCCACAGAATAACGCTAATTTTTCATAAGTGGTGGTTTTCAACCAAAGATCTCACAACTTATGAGGAGGCCCTCTCGCTCCACTGTATGAGCTGTCACTACTGTTCTTGGTCAAGTGGGTTAGGAAGCTGGGTGCTCCCTGACCTTATCACAGGCTGACTTAGAAGACACTGAGTTCTCATCATACTTTTTCTGTCTGTATCAACATCAAAAGCAGTGCTATAAAGCTCCCATAATGACAGCATTCCGTTTTCTCTTAGGTGTCCCTAAGACTGTTGAGCCCAGGCTAATTTAGGGTGCAGAGAAATGGCAACACCGGACATTGGGTGCTGGTTTATGCCACCTCTCCTGTCAGATCAACACAGCCTGGGACTTCTTGAGCTTGTCCTGGAGAAGGGGCAACCACAGCCACATGAGGTCTTTGAAAGACAAAGCAGATTGGAGGCTTTGCCTATCCACAAAACACACAATTACAATGCTCCCAACTAGTCCACTGCAGGCCAATTAGAGGGAGTTACAACACCAGGCCTTGCAGAGGAGTCTTGTATGAGGCCCGGCTAGACAACATTCTTCTTTCTTAGGCTGATGAGGAAATGGTGGATTGAAGTGTAAAGCTCCTTATCACCAAGCTACTCAACCCTGTTCTCACGGGCAGGACGCTCACTCTTTCACAACCCTGACCTGAGATAGTAACAGGCTAACTGGTGGAGACCAAAGTGAAGCCAGCGCCACAGGGCCCACCTTTTCCCACGCTGGGCTCACAGCCCTGGTCGTTCTTGTCAAAGCTGGCAGTGCATTCTGTGAGGCCCTCTCTACAGTTTCTGGGACTACACTGCTGGCTTCTATGCAGGCCAGTAACATTATGACCCAACTCCCTGGCCTCTCTCCTCAGGCTGACCCTTGGAACAAGTAGGAATTTTTACGAAGCTCAAGATTCCCCAAACATCTGTGTGTATCATGTGAAAAACAATTCTGTGACCAAGCAAATTTAAGAAACCTGTATATAATACACTTTAAACAACTGTGAGTTCACAAATATTTAAAAACAGGTCCTGAGTGTCCTGGCTTGAATATGAGATGTCTTCTAAAAGCTCACATTCTGAACACCCAGGCCCCAGCTGGGGGTCCTGTTTGGTGAGGACCCCCACAAAGCAGGCTACTGATGTGCATACCACTTCCCTTCCTTTCTCTGTGTCCTGGGCATTCTTGCTGTGAGGTGTTTGCAAATAGTATACAATCCATTTACATGAGGCACCTAGAACCAGAATAAACATAAAATGCAGGGTGCCTGTCATGGGGGGGGGAGAATGGCAGGCTGCCGTTTTTGGGGGGTTTTTTTTGTTTGTTTTTTGGTTTTTTTTGTTTGGTTGGTTTTTGGGTTTTTTGTTTGTTTGTTTGTTTGTTTGTTTGTTTTTTGACGAACAGGGTTTTCGGCTTTGCAAGTGAAATGTCCTGGCTGTACAGTACCATGAATATAACTAATGACATTTACCACACAGTGAAAAAGTTTTCTGTCATGTGTATTTCACCTCAAATACACAGCATGGTGTTTCTCCAGTACGGACTTTTCAGGATCTATAAATGCTATGTGCACTGGAGACCTTAAGATCAGAAATGCATCATCTCACTCTGCTATACAATCTACTTTTCACACAACTTTTCCAGGACCATGTGCTTCAGAAGTCACTGTAGAAATCATCTACCAAAGGAGAAACTGCTAGAAAATATCAGCCCCATCACTCACTAGCTGATGGCCTTCAATCTCTCTCCTGGCAGACAAGGTCAAAGCCAGTGTGTCTCTTCTCACTGGCTAAAGGTAAAATCTAGTTTTTAATTTTTTTAAGTATATACACAAAGAACCTGAAGTATCCAAAGGCTCTTCAAGATGTAGCTGATGACTGCAGGTAGCCATAACTACCATACATAGTACAGCAGAAGCGAAAGAGCCACGCCTGTGTGTGCATTATAGCAAAGGAAGGGGTAAGGTTTCTGCATCTGCGTGGACAGTGACAGACCCAGCACAGATGACAAGGATGTGGGAAGCAGGAGACCACACACAGGGATGCCTGGATGAGGGCTGTGAACAGGAGTTTAGGGAAGGAGTCCAGGTACCAGAGGCTGGGCAGCTTAACTGGACGGAGCTGAAGGCCTGCACTAAGGTAGTGCTGGCAACATAAGGAGTCAAAATGACAGCATTGTCAAGGAAACACACTGCAGGAGCCATTAGGGTCCAAAGGGTCCTCCACACGCCTTGGGGACTGGGCAGAGGGAGAAGTTTATGACTGTCTATGATGATCGAAGAAGTAATGGAGTGTACTGGAAACCCATGGTAATGGAGAAGAATCTGTTTCCATCATACTGAAACTGGAAACTGAAATAACTGGGTAAAAGGGTCTGATTGGTAGGGAAGCAGACTTCTGGGGGAGGAGGTGACAGGGCACTCAGCACTGATTTGGAGAATCTGCTTTTTTAGAATGGCTTCCGCTCTTCAACAGGCATTCAGAGTATCCAGCTACTTTTGAAGTGATATCGGGCATTTGTGTTTGGATACTTTCTTTTCTATTTGCTTGGACAATCTGGTAAATTAGAATATACTAAGATTAATATACTATACTGGCCCTGGTGATGCACGCCTTTAATCCCAGCATTTGGAGGGAGGGGCAGGTAGATCTGAGTCTGAGGCCAGCCTGGTCTACAGAGTAAGTTCCAACCAGGGCTACATAGAGAAACCCGGTCTTGAAAAACAAAAACTGAACTACAACTATTTATCACCAAATTTAAAAACCATGGATGAGTTCTTCAAAATTAAGGCACAAACCCTCAAAGACATCTGACATTGCCAAATGTTTAATTCAAAAGTTTCAAAACTAAAATGTTAAAGAAGATATTTTTTATTTTAGTGGGGTTTTACTACAGTGTCTAAAACTGCTCTGAAATCCTGGCTCAGTCTCCAGTGTAGACTGCAGGTATATACTGCTAGGCCCCATGCTCCTCTTAAAAGCGTATTTAAAACCTTTCAAGTATAGATTCCTTGTAAAAACAAGATGTATAGCCTTTCCCCACCTGGATCTGTTAAGATTCACAGCTAGCTCAATGACTGCCAAGAACAGTCCCTGGCACCGCTTTTAACAGTCACAGCCTTTTAGCTTCCCCCCCCCCCCCGAAAACAATGTGATCAAGCAGACTATGCAGTAATGATAATAAATGTGGCATGCCTGTGTTACTATAAATAAATGTAAAATATTCTCCCAACCCAATTAACAAAACTGTCTGAATTCTGAAAATGGGAAAAGCACTCCTGTCTCTCTTAGGTCTTTTTACAATCCTAACAATAGACTTAAGGAAACTTTGTAAAAGAAAGCCGATTACATTACAATGATGGGGGGCATGTAACCGTTCATCACAGGGATCCTCCTGTCTGATGGGCTGAAGGCTTCGTCACACCCTAGAGGGGAGGAAGACAGGATAAAGAGAACTCCTAATCACTGAGGATTATGCCACACTCCGCCGGAAGGTCAAGAGACATGTTCAGCCTATCAGGTAATCTTGAGATGGCTTGAGAAACTTAAACGATCACACAAGCTGATACAACACTTTCTCTCAGAAAACAAAACAACTCAGAAGTCTACTTCTTGGAGAGCTGCCTGGGGCTGTTAGAATCCACTGCATCCTTGAGCCTCCAGAGACAATGCTGACTGAGTGGTTTGTATGCAATTCCTACCCCTGTAAGCTGGCTTGCCTCATACTAATTTGGGCTGATTAAGGGCTATGAAAAGCAGGCTGTGAGGAACTGTGGCCTTGCACACAAGGGTGCCATTCCCACCAACTCCTCTGTAGAAGACAAGGCCTGACTCAGAGCCTGGAACCTTAAGTGGCCAGAACTTATTGTTGCTCATCTCCTATAACTTGAGTTAGTTATTCATCTCAAGATGCTGACACTCAAAACAAAATACATAATGGAAATACTGAGTCATTATCAAACTCAAGATCAGAGGGCCCTGAGAGATTTTATCTTTCATGTGATTCTTAAACTGTGTCTAAGTAACTTGCCTCTGGTCAGCCAGAGGCAGAGGAAGAGTCTGCTATTCTGGATAGGACATAAGCTAGAGACTTGGATGCTACTCTGAAAAAAATCAAGTCCCTTGTTTGTTTAGCAATCAAAGACTCGGGAGGTCTCAGTTGCTCCAAGACTGGTCTAAATAGACAGAATAGTCCATGTTTTCCTGAACAGACAGATGCTAAAAGTGTCCTCAAAACCCAGAGCAAAATTATCCAGGGTTTCCGGTCAGTCAATAGCTGGCTACGGCTGTTCAAAGATGAATTTTCTTCTCTGTCTTGAGTAAACTTACTCTGAAGTACATGGAACACAGCATGACAGTGAGCATTTCTGGTCCTGTTTCCAGCAGCCTGGTGGTCTCAGCAGACTGTGGTTTTGAAACCTCTGGGCTCACACTCAGCCCTGGAGACCTTAGGCATCAGTGCCTTCCTTCAAAGAATTTGACAGAGCCAAGAACACATGCCTGTTTAGCAAACACGTGTTTCCTCCTCACCAAAAAGGGAACCTAACATGGATGCCTTCAAACTGATAGGCATATTTTAGTAAAAATACACGTTTATTTAAACCGTTGAAATTTTAAGTTTTAGGAAGTTCAAGTGTTCATCGTTCCCCTCTCGTCACATGCCCTAGTCACAGTCTATTGCTGTGAAGCGACACCATGACCAAGAAAACCCTTATAAGAGAAAACATTTAATTGGGGGCTACTTATAGTTTCAGAGGCCTACCCCAGTGACACACTTCCTCCAACAAGGCAACACCTCCTAATCCTTTTAATCCTTTCAAATAGTGCTACTCTGATGACTAAGTATTCAAATCTATGAGCCTATGGAGGCCATTCTTATTCTAACCACCATATCATAGAAGGCCAGTATTCTTTCTTACTCATCAATCATTTCTCTAAAATTATCATCAGCTGTAAGTGCTAAAACAGACATCCCAAGAGGGTGTAATCTGAGATGGGCCACAACAGGATATAATAGAAACCACACAATAAAAGAACATCACTCATGGCTTCTGGGCGTGGACTGGGTGAGGCTAGTTTCATCAGGGCAGAGGAAACAGGGAAAATAGGAACCAAAGTGAAGAGAGTGGGTGCCTTGTGAGTAGGGTACATGAAATATCTTTCAGCTCCTGAGACAGCCAGTGCCAAGCAAGAAGCTTGTCCAAGGTCAAACAGCTGGTTAGTGAGAGAGCAGCAACTGGAATCCAGATCGCTTGCTCTTTTAATTAATTTTACTAGAAAATTATATAACCACATTAGCAAACATAGAGAAGGAAATTCCATAATCTCAGACCCAAATATAACTGTCAGCATTTCAGTGGGATTTCTGTACACTTTTCCCTCGCAGAAATTTTGTTTTCAAATTTAAGCTTATAGTTCACAGTGATGTCCTTCCCGCTTCCTTCTCATTCAACAACCAGAGCAGCATCCAGCTTACTCAGTGTTTTGCAACCACTATCTCAACTAAAACTTTGCTTTTTTACTCCATGGAGTTTTATAGTTTACACGATAAAATATCAGTTGTGGGGCATTAGGGTTCCTTCCCATCTGTATACACGTTAGTTCCGGAACACCATGGTGTTTTCTCAAATTGGAAATGTCAGCGTCAAAAGTTTCAAACAGGTGATGCTACTAGTCAATACGTAATTAAAAGCCACGATGTATTTATCTTGAACATCCTAGCATCAGTAATCTCTCTGGCCTGGAATCAAATGCATCGGATGAATGTTATTAATGAAGAGGATCCAAAAATAACAAGTTAAAAAAAGCCGCCCTTGTTGGCCTCCAGAGGCCACGTGGTGTTTTTAATGGTTTGATGCTCTACTTTCCATTTCAGATCAGCAACAAAAGAAGTTACCAGTACGAAGATCTACACGTGGAAAAATGGGAATTCTGTGAAAAGCAAACATCTCTCTTCTGGCTTAACAACCAGGGTGGTCGGAAGTTGGAGTCAATCAACTCGCTTAGGACTATGTCATAGCTCAGAGTAACACACTATTCATCATGCTGGAGACATTTGCTTTGCCTTGTCTTCTCGTTCAGGTCAGGTGAATGAGCAGCCCTTGGAAGTCCTGACTTCTCATCAGGGAAGGCAAGGAAGGAGAGGAGACAGCAGGGCAAGCCTTGTGTAGTGTGCTGAAGATGAAGGACACACGGCATGCTGGCAGAAGAAGCTGTTGTAACTGTAAGAAGCTAACTGACAAAATATTTGCACCTGTCTGTGGCTATGCTTTGAATACCTCCTTAGGATCCAAGTCACCATTAGTCTGACCTGGAAACACACATGCCAGTGCCTGGCAACATGTGTTCCCCAGACTGTGCCCTACAGGTGCTGGCCAAGGAGGACTTGGCGAGGACAGAATTGGGTATGTGACTCCTATCATGATGAAACCTGCTCCCTCAAGGCAAAGTAATTCCTGCCCATGAAGTAGCTTGTCACTGCTTCCCCAATGATAATTCGAAACCAAAACCTTCCCCTTCATTATTCCACAGTTCCTCCATTCCCCAACAGGAAGTTGTACCTCATCAGAGCCCAGTGGTTTCCCTCCCTTTCCTCTCCAATGTTCAGCTAATGCTGCTTTCTCTTCCCTCTAGACTTCCTCTCCCTAAAGTCACGGTTTCTTCACAGGCATGTCAAATGCTGTAACCACACTCTGGAAACATTGCTGGCATTTTCCAGTGAAGTGGAGGGTGCACTATGACTTGGGAACTCTTCCCTTGGGCATCTCACAGGCAAGCTGCACACTCAAGGATGTGCGCAACAGCACTGCTGAAGAACAGCAAAATGTAGACGTGACCCAGATACCCACTGACCGGAGAAGGGACCAATAAACTGAAATACAGTCCTATAACAGATACCATGTAGGAAGATAAATGCATTTGTGTGGTACATGGACAAATCTTGAAAAAGGCAAATGGTACAAAAACGCTCACAGCAGGCTATTTGTAGAGATTGACCCAAGGCCTTGTACATGCTAGGAGAGTACTCTAATCATTGAGCAACACTTCCAGTTCCAAATTAAAAATTTCAAAGAAACTATTTTCAAGTTAAATGAGAGCTGGTGAGATGGTGGAGTGAGTGGATAAGGGTGCTTGCTGCAAACTGACAACCTGAGCTCCATGCCTGGTTCCTAAATGATGGAAAGAGAGATGTGCATGCACACACACACACACACACACACACACACACACACACACACACACACCCAGAGAGAGAGAGAGAGAGAGAGAGAGAGAGAGAGAGAGAGAGAAAATCACTACAGTCAGTAAATAGATAAATTACTTTTTAAAGCAGGTAAGTTCATCCAATTTTTATTCCAATTTATCAGCCATATAAATCACATAACAATGTAAGTCATAACTACTAGGTGTCTGTTATTCCTTCAAAGTAGCTCATACCATCTGTATCATACATGGAAACAGAGCAGCACGTCTTCATTTTCCTCCAGTGAGTTTATTTCTAGCATGACCTGAAGCATGAATGTGAAAAGAGATCACAAGAAAAGTGAGGGAAGGCTGGTGTCGGGTAGAGGAATGCTGTGGAGCAGACAGAAAATATAACTGGGGTAGAGCACAGGGCTGGGTTGAGCAATGTAGTCAAAAGTTTCTCTGTCCTGCCCAGCCGGTCCCACAGCCACTTAGTCCCAAATGATCACACAAAGGCTTATATTAATGATAAACTGTCTGGCCAATGGCTCAGGCTTATTACTTGCTAACTTTTAAAACTAACCCATTATTCTTATCCATGTTTGGCCACATGGCTTGGTGCCCTTTCTCAGTGCAGCCTTCTCATCCTGCTTCCTCTGCCTCTGGCTGGCGTCTGCTCTGTTCTTCCCAGAATTCTCCTAGTTTGGTCACCCCATCTATGCTTCTGTCTGCCTTCTGGCCAACCAGCATTTTGTTAAACCAATACAAGTGATAAATCTTTACAGTGTACAGGAGCATTGTCCCACAACGCAGTCTCCAGAAGGGAACCCTGAACGTCACAGGAAAGGGTACAGAGTGAATGTGGAGGCCCAGGTGACCAATGTGGGCCCCGAAGTGAGGGCCACAAGGCTGGGCCACGGAAAGCAGCTACAGAAAAGCTCCTGAGCTGGGTAACTAGTTAGTGAACTGCACTGTCAACCATAATCGGGTCAAGAGACAGGCTGACAGAAAAGGCAGCAGAGATTTGCCATGAGTGGTGTCAAACCTGACCTGAATGGGCTAACCATCGGGGTAATTTGCTGCCTGAAACTTTAGGAAAACAGGTGTAAGGTACCCACTGAGTTGGGTTTCACCTGCCAGAAACCGATGGGAGACAAAGTATGAGAAAAGGTTACATTTCTAACAGGTAACAAATACTTTTCCCTGACAACACACTTTTGCTCTGTTGGGTTTGAAAAAGACACAGACACCTAATTATTTTTTTTCTTGATCACTCTAAGAAGAGTGTAATGCAAAAGTCACAACACTGTCTAGCAGCCAATACAACTAAACCAGATATGAGGAGCTACAGTAAACATGATGAGTCAACACTGTCTAGCAGCTGATGGGTTCTGATGTTTGACCTGGGAGGCCTCCTGGACTAATAGCTCAGAGTGGGCCACCATAATTGCCAAGTAATCTGCCAGTAACAGCCTGAGGCTGTTCAAATCTTCTCCCATTATCAAATTTGCTTTGACTTGTTTTCCATAAGCAACACTTAAATGCACGTCCATCTCCTTCTTAAAGGGAAAAATGTGCCTCTTTCATATGATTACAGTATAATTGGCAAAATGGCAGTTAATTAATTTTTCAAATTATTCTTTCTCCTGTCTAGAAGGTCTACTATTTAGCATATCTTTCTAAAGATGAACAAAATCAGCCCCAGACAAAGGTTCTGTTTGCTTGTTTTAAATTAATGAGCACTGGATCTTGACAGGGAGCAAGAGAAGAATGACAGGCCGACAGGAGACCGCCTCTGGCCACTGTCCAAATCTCCCACCCACCAAGCCACCGATGACAGGGGAAGGGAATCACTGGCCCAGCTCCTACTGGGGGCTCCATTACTTCAGGGCGCTGCAGTTCAAACACCTGACAGCACCTCATGATGTCTGTGCTAAGGTTAGCACTTACTCAAGGCCTTTCCACTGAACCACAGCACCCCAAGTGCCACTCTGAGGCCACCTGACCTGCTCCAGGTTTTATCTGGAAGAACTGTGCAGATAGGCAAACTGTTAGTTCACCCCTACCAACGACTGCACACAGAGATTCTCATCTCTTTCCTTCTACTCTACATTCTAACTACATTCAGTACCGAGTGGCAGGCATATTTCGCAATACTCCTTCCAATAAGTAGCCATGTTCACCTGATATGTATTCTCTACCAACTACAGGGGCCATAAGAACCAGTCTTTAGTACAGCTGAGCCCTTAAAATACTGGGAGATTGGGGTGATAACTGGCAAAGTGCTAGTCTTGCAAGATGAAGATCTACCTGCGTTTGACCTCCAGTACCCACATCAAAGTGCCAGATGTATTAGTACACACTGGGAATCTCAGCGCTGGGAAGGCAGGGACAGAGGAATTCCTAGGGCTCTTTGGCCATTCAGTCTGGCCTCAGTGGTAATCTACAGGCCAATGGGAGATTTCTCAGGAGGATGTCTGAGGCAGCCTGGCCCTCCATGTCTATGTTTCTTTCCCCCTTCTCTACCTCCTTCCCTCCCTCCATCTCTCAATGTTCTCTACAACTGAGCACAGAATTCCAGGTCCTCCTTTAAAAAAATAAATAAATAAAACACTCACCACCAATGCTGGCTGGTTTTATGTCAATTCGAGATGGGGGCCTCAATTGAGATAAAATGCCTCTAAGGCAGGCCTGTAGGGCATTTTCTTAATTAGTGACCAATGGGAGACATGGTGTCATCCTTGGGATGGTGGTCCTGGGTTCTATAAGAAAGCAGGCTGAGCAAACCACAAGGAGCAAGCCAATAAGCAGCATCTTCCATGACCTCTGTATCAGCCCCCTGCCTACCCGTTCCTGCCCAGCTTGAGTTCCTGACGGACTTCCTTCGATGATGGTCAAATAAGCCATTTCCTCCCCATGCTGCTTACTTAGATCCTGGTGTTTCATCGCAGTAACAGAAACCCTAATTAAAACACTACCTAACACTTGAATACGTGACAGGAAATAGGCTCAGAATTTAACACCACAGACTTGGAGAAAGAACCTCTCAGCACAGTGGCTAACCAAGAAACTTACGAATTCTGCCTTCTCTTAGCACAGACACAGTTCGGGGCGTTGTCAAATGACTATTGGTGTTAGATCACGGGCACAGTGTACCTGGATGTCAGCAAAACATTGGTACCAGAGGCCCATCTAAGCATGATGGGAAATTCTAGACAAGCGGTGATTCAGCTTGGTAGACTGAAGAGAGACTAAATTACAACCCAGGACACCAGACACCAACATCCCGAGAGAGGAACATTCTTGGGACAGCATTTTGTACATTGTTCCTCAGTCAACATTTTTCATTAAGTTGCCCTTGAAGAACTCATGAATAATAAATACACAGCTAAAAAGAAAGGGGGTGTTAACTGGAAAAAAGAATAGAGATTTCAAAAATATTCCAGCAAGTTAAAATAATAGCCACAACTAATGCAAAAAATACACACAAGCACATTTTTTTTTTAAAGCCTGCTTTTAACATTAACAAGTCTTTGTATAGGATGGTGTCATTCCTGGCCTCTTAGCCCGCAATTTGCTCAGCTAGGCACTCACCTTGTTTACCAGCCAGAGACTCCCTCCCAGGAGTTGAGAAGATGAGGATCCTGGCCAAGGACACTCAGAATGACATCATTTCTGTGGAAATGACATCAGACTGTGGCTTCCTTTTACTTGTTAGGCTCCAGTTTTTCCCTTGGGCCTTTCTTTACTCAGTAGGTGGCTAGGCATTCTTTGCATTAGCCTCGGGCCTCCTCCTGGCCCTGTGACTGGCTCAGCCAGAAAATTCCGCTGCCAATGTCTTCCCATCTGGATGACAGCCATCAAAGAGACTCCCTCATGCTGAGCTTTACTGTATTATTTGAACTGCCTCCTGTTCACCACCTGCTAGGAGCATCCCCATGAACATAGCCTAACCCACAGATCTATTTCTTCTGTGGATCCTAGGTTGATCACATCTGACCATTGGCAGGAAACCAGATCTAGCAGCAAAGAAAAGAAATGCCTAAGGATTTCTTCCAACAGCAGCTCAGTGCAAACTGGAGATGCTATCCAGTGATCAGTTAGGCATGTGGCTTGGATCCCACTGGTAACATGTAGAAGGATGCAGGCAATGAGATGATGGAGTGCACACCAGAAACACTGGGGACAGGCCACAAGCCAAAGGACACCTGAAGCTACCACAAGATGAAGAAGAGAAGAAGAGATTCTCCCCAGACCTCTGGAGATAGCATAAGCCTACAGGCAACCTCCATATGGAACTTCTGGTCTCTAAAACTGTGAGGGAATAAATGTGTCATTTCAAGCCACCAAATTTGCGGAGACTTGTAACAAATCCACAACAAACAAACAGAAAGGTTTTCTGCTTAAATAAAAATTGGTTGTGGGTTAAACATGAGCACTAACAACCTTCTTTAAGGCACTGTCTGTTGTATGCATTTTATGATCAGGGCACAACCAGCCTCACACACCATATCTGCTGGCAGGTAGAGTCTAAGCCTCGCAACAAAGGCATCTCTGATCCCCTCGTAAGGATATTACTAACAACCACTAAGTCTATGCAAGGCAGACCAACAAGATGCGCCGGCCTCCACCACAAAGTCCTGGCCGCACCTAAACAAGTCACACAACAGAGTACTCCGGCTCTTGGGGAAGGTGTCCATGTAAAAACAAACAAAGCCAGGTAGGCTGGTGATTCTCTGCTGTAACGAGGCAATATTTCCCCCGTGAGTCCACATCCCACTCTGTCTTCTGGAATGAATAATGCTTCTGAGGTGCAGAACATAGTAAGATGATCCCCACAGGCTTCCCACACCTACTTCCTGCCCACAGTAAGCTATCCCTAAGTCACTCTCATGCTGTTCCAAGACCACTAAAGAGAACCAGGTCAGGTTTAAAGGGGCGGTTGAGGGATTTCTCACTGTTCCTAATTTAAAAAATATATAATTACTATTTTTGTTATCATAAATAAAGGAGAAAATGAGAGGTGAGCCAGTTTAATTACGTGGTTGTCTTCTGACCGATCTCAGTGCATCCAGCAGAGAGAAGAGAAGAGAGACCAGGTCTGCCAAGAGCTTTGGGGTCTGGCCACTTCCTGGGTGTCAGTCTTTGGGCAAATCATTTCTCTTGTGTTGAGCTTCATTTTCCTCAGAGGCAAAATGGTGCAAACAGGTATAATAATACTGACCCAGAACAGAGGCCGGTTCACTGAGGTTTGTTAATGGTTCAAGAATGAATGGGTGAAATGTTCTACATCAGAACTAACAACCTAGCTCAGATTGTTCCTCTTTCCTTGAATTATAATGATAATATTTTATTTGTAGCAATCTGTCCTAATTATCAACAATATTTGCCTGGGTTTATGATGTCTAGAAAGCGGGATTATTACTTGGGAAGTTCATGCTGGCAGAGGGCATGCTTTTCTTCTTAGACAGTAGCACTTTTACAATCCAGAGATTTATGGAAGAGAAAGTTGGTCAGTTATGATGGGTGATGCATAACTACTATTTTTGGCTCAGTACTAAAAAGGATTGCCTTTGAGTCTAAAACAGAGCTCTATGCATGGTCCTTCATTCAAAACTTACTGTCTCCTTTTCCCCCCAACACAAAGCCACTCCCCTTCCCCAATCGCAGTCAGCAGCAGGGTGTGTGAAATGTGATCCTCAGTGATACACTGAGGGTGGATCTGCCCACAGTCTTACTGCTTGCAGAATGGGTCAATCCACCTGTGAGGATGGGATCAGCGGCCGGGAGAATGTAAACAATTCTGGCATCCTTCAGTTCCCTGACCTGGGCAGCCCTGAATACACGTATGAGATGGATGAAGGGCAGGGCGCACCTGGACACAGGACCTTTCCCTCTCCAATTCCCACCAATGGGCAGGTACGACAAGCATGGGGTCCCCTCACTTCATTCAGGAAGTGATAGCTTCCTCACAAGACTGGAGACTACACTCAAGTTCCACTTCTCCCTAATAGGAGAAGTAGTAATAATAGTAGTAATAATAATAGTAGTTATGCATCACCCATAACCACCACACATACAGGGAATGGTGTTCACCATCATGTCCATTGGCATTAGAGGAAGACTTGCACGCCACCCTAAAACTAGCATTTTGAACCTCTGGATGATCCGCATGAACACTGCTGAGAATCAGAGCTCAGAAAAGCCTATGCTCAAACAGAATAAAGACGGTTAACCTTTCACCCCAGACCAGCTATTCAGCAAACGCAAACACACACACACACACACACACACACACACACACACACACACACACACACACACACACACACACACACTCAGCTCCAGATTTGATCTCCAATTTCAGAAACTTAACTATTTGGAACTAGAACATTTCTTTTCCCACAGGACTAGTAGTTCCAATATAAAAACCCAGTCTCTCCCCCCCCCCCCCATTTCCCTTGGGAGTTAAGATTAACACAAAGAAATACTGAAAACAGAGCAGCCCTGGATGTGCAGACCAACGTGTTTCACCAAGGTCAAGGGAAATAACCCTCCAGCAGGCAAACTTCCCTATGTACTTTGCCTTTGAAGGTCACTCATGCCTGTCAGACAGGCACAGTCCCTGTGGTTACGGGTATAACTTTCTAGCTGTGACAAAGGACCGCAAGGACAGCACATCATTCTTGACCTTCCTGAGACACAAAAGTAGCAGAGACATTACTGTCATAGACGGTGCTGGAAAGAAACTTAATAGGCAAAGGCCCTCCAGGGTATGAGGGGATCAACCAGCCACCTGGAAAGTGGCTAGGTCTTGAAGTAGCTGTTATTAGAATCAAACCCATTTAAATCTGGATTTAAATTACTAAATAGAAAGAATCAATTTAATCAGCCTTTTATACAAAAAGTGTATCTTTCTTCCAAAATTCAGGTACATGTAATTTTATTTTCTATACTTAAAGTAGTAAATGTATAGAATCCATGCTCACAAGACTGAGCAAACTGCTTGAAGAATCAGTACAAAGAATAAAATTACTTTGATATATTCAACTTGCTCTGAAGACGTCTATCACTGGATTTTCTCTGATTGCCCAGATTACATTATTCTTAAGAATTATCTATTCACTTGTCTTCCTGACACTTCATACTTCTGGAAAGAAAGCCAAAGAATGGTTATCTTATCTCCATATAATGCCATTAACAAGCATAATTTCTACAAACGAAATCGCGAGATGGCAATGAGAAGCTATTGTTTCTAGAATGTGTGACAGGACTGCTTTTACTCCGAAATGGCCACCATTGGCTCGTTACCCTTTCATTTGGCTGCCATTCATTCATCTGTGCCTGCAGTAACAGTGTTTAAGGGTCTACATGACCTAGGCATTCATGCAGATCGTGAGTACTGTAACAAGGAACTGTAACTACACAACTGCAATGCCAGGTCTGTAAAAACCCAGTCATCAGACATAAACTCAGGTGGATGTCATGGACAGCTCTCTAGAAAATGGCACGGCTTCCTTACAATGTCGTCATAAAATGTTCTAGAAGAAAACACACAGTTACATTGACTCAAATACTATATTCATTCCAAGGTAAAATGCACTGTGGGAAAAAGATGGTTCTGGACACAGACAGACCTTCCTGAAATTCCTGGAACAGCTCATAGTGGAAGCCATGTCCCCATGGCATGTACTACTAGGTTAGTATAACATGCACAAAGCACACTATTCAGTTGGCTACTGATATAATTCAGAACTGATGGCTGACTATGTGTGAGCTTCAGCATTTAAAATAAAGTTCACTTCCCATACAGAGTTCTGTCTTCACAAAAATCCACAACTAGAAGAAATCAAAATACCCATTTTACAGACAAATACTATCAGTGGCTTTTCTCTGCTCATATGATTATCAGGAATCACTTGTTTATACAACGGAAGAGCTCCTGTACCAGACTGACTTTGGCATAAACATCATCAAAGGAAGAGCCGGTACACTGAGCTCAATTCTCCTCCAACAGTGATTGAAAAGGTTCTGAATTAGGGTTTGCAAAGGGTGAACTTCCTTAAGTGATTTTCAAGTCATTAGTCAGAGACCTTTAGTGGCAGCTAGAATTCTCTTTACCATCTAAGAAGTACTTCCCACCTTACTCATCGCCCCTCATTCTGTAATCCCCACTCTATGGAGACACCCACAGGCCAAGGTTAGTCAGACCTGCTCACTACATGGCTGAACCCTCGGGCTGCTGACCCTGTACCTAGCTTTCTAGGAGCTCCCTCTCCCTAGGAGACCTGACTGAGAATTCTGTAGCCTCATGACCAACAGCCCTTTCCCATTTTAGTATAATACCTACATCAAAAAGTTAAAAATACATGTGGCTTGTGTTTCTAAATTCGAAACATGGATAATTTTACTTAGTTCTTAAAAAGGAACAATTCTTTGGGGGAGGGTGGAGAAGAAGAGAGAGAGAGAGAAAATGAATATGCCTTATCATGTAGCACTGTTTGGCCTAAAACTCAGAGATCCACCTGCTTCTGCCTCTGCCTCCTAAGTTCTAGGATTAAAGAAAACACTATGTTTACCTGGTTAGGGAAAATGATGTTACAAGAGCAATAATTAGCCTGAAACATGGACTGACTCCTTCACCCTTCACTTGACCCCACATGCCAAGCCCTACTGTGTGCCTGGGACTACCCACAGGGTCAAGTCCCTTGGGATTCCCTCTGCCTCAGGTCAGAGGGCAGGGAAGGCTCACAGCCTATATCTCCTGGGCAAGCCCTGGGGTCTGCTGTGAGCCTGGCCTACTGAAGGTCACAGGGTCTGACCTTCCATAAGAGAGTGTCCTTTCATTCCTGACCTCAAACCCAAAGTGCACAGACATTTTCAAAAGGCTTCCTCTGTCTTGTATTAGCTAGAGCCCTTTTATTTCCCTAAGAACCTCGATGTGTATGAGCTGAAAAGCTCATTAATGAAGTAAACCACAGAAGTAAATTCTGCAGAGGCCAGAGTCCTGAGTAAGACAAGAGGGTCAGGGCTGCTCTAGAGCAGCTGTTTTCAACATTCCTAATGCTGCAGCCCCCAACTACTTAAAACAAAACAAACAAAACAAAACAAAACAAAACACTCCATTGCTACTTTATAACTATAACTCTCCTACTGTTATGAATCATAATGTAAATACCTGAAATCCAACCCCAAAGGAGTCAAGACCCACAGGTTGAGAACCACTGCTTTAGATTAATATTTTATATGTTTCCTTATCCTAAAAGAAAAATACATCACCCAAATTCAAAGGGGCCCTAGGTCAAGGAGAAGAACTTACCCTACATTGATATTCAAAATGGGAACTAACTCTAGATCACTTCTGACCATAAGGGGGCCGAGGAGGTGATGAAGACACCCCAGGCAATGTGGCTGGGCAGAGACGGACTCCCCAGAAGTAGCTGGTATGTTACACCCCAGGCAACATGGCTGGGCAGAGACAGACTCCCCAAGAGTAGCCAGTGGGCTCTGCTCAAGAGAGAAGACAATTCAGAAAGACCCAGCCACACTTGTAGAGAGTCTGAAGGAGCGTCAACGGTTCTCACAGCTCACCAACTACTTTCCAGATAGCTCGTCCTTTCTAGGATTCCATAACTGCTACAGGGTAGCTCGAGCCACCACAGGATGATGTCATTATCTAAGTAGGTCTCAGTCACATCCTCTATTTATTTATTTGCTTCAAATGAGTTCAGTATAATATCCAATAGACACACACACAAGCTAGCCAAATGAAAGAATGACCTATTTGCACAGTGGCTATAATTCAAAGGTACAACTAGGGCATAGTAAACATCAGCCATTTTCACGTAGAGGTGGCAAGGAATGAACTAATGGGTCTTTAACTAGCCTGAAGACAGAGCACTGTGCATTCTGGAAAGGCTGGACACACAGCTGGACCACAACTGTTCCATTTTACTTAGGGAGAGGAGACCTAACTTGTAGCTAAAACATCTTATTTTATCAGATGTCCAAACTAAAGAGAACTAGAGTTTTCTTTATATTGTATATGCCAATTTTATCTCCAAGTCAACTTTTATCTTAAAAACCTATGGGGCTTAGTAGGGACATGTCTGTAATCCAAGGACTTAGAAGTTAAGGCAGGAGAATCATAAGTTCAAGGTCATCGTCAGGTACATGATGTGAGTTTGAGGCCACCATGGGTTACCCGAGACCATGTTTCAAAATAAATAAGTAAATAAATAAGCACATATAATTAAAATAATCTTTATGGATTCAATGGCAATTATAGGGTTCCACTGAGAAATGCTTTCTAATTCATAAGGCATTTGCCTTCAACACAAAACTTGTCAACTTACTTTTTCCACGACTAGATCAGCATCCTGTTCTTTCCAAACACTGTAGAAGAAAAGAAAGAGAAACTTTAAAACAGAGCCACATACTTTCTATATGTGAACCACCACAAAGCACTACCATACATTTCCCATTTGTTGGAGACAAACTGCCCACAAACTATCTTCATTCACATGATTGTTACAGTTACCACAGAAACCCACCTTCAACTGCAAAGGTCTACCACTGAAGGAAGCCAGCCTAAGATCTTAATTTCTAGGGACAGGAAGGTTATAGGATAGAAATCGTAATGTACAACCATAAACTCATGCACATATCACACTGTCTTAGAATCTCCACAAGCCAGCCATGCTTGGGGTCCATGGGGAATGAGTATTTCAGCTCACTAAGATGTCTCACACCTGCCATCACTAAGGTGTAGTGGGATTGTGTTCTGTTCCATTGTAAGTAATTGTCCCATTTACAGGTTTAATAAAAACGCTAATTGGCTGAAGGCAGACAGGAAGTGTGGGCGGGGCTACCACACTAAGAAAACTCTGGGTATTAGGAAGAGCAGAGAAGCTAGAGAGACACCACAGAGACACCATGATGAGACATCAGCAGACACAGAGGAAAGAAGTTGCTTTGAGAAAGGTACTGAGCCACATTGGCTGAACAGGGTAAGAATCATGAGTTAGTTTAAGAGCAATATGCCAGAGCCCTAGACTGATTAGCATAAAATTAATAGAAGTGTCTGTGTGTTTCTATGGGACTGCAGGTCTGGACCACAGGCTGGACAGGCCAGAAACATATTACTACACTCAGTAGGCTGAATCCAGTGATCAGCCTAGACCAGGGGCAAGTTTGTCTACAGTGGGACTCTAATTCAAAAAAAAAAAAAAAAAAAAAAAAAAGGAAGAGAGAGAGAGAGAGAGCGAGAGAGAGAGAGAGAGAGAGAGAGAGAGAGAGAGAAGAAAATGAAAAACCAAAACAAATTTCTCTCCAAACCTCAGCCCAAATTTGCCTCAATTCTCCTGTCTTTGTCAAACCAGGCTGTCTTTTTCTTCTCAGGGCAAAGTCTGGTACTTTGTAAGCTGGTACTGAACTCAAGATGAACTTAGCCCACTGTGCACTAAGACTGCAGGTCTGGCCACAAACCTGTTCTCCAAGACAGATCTTTGCAATGGCCTGTTTCCCGCAAGCTGAAGCTTCCTTCTGCAGGTCTGTTAACTCAGCATCTATCAACCAGTCTGTGGTGTGCCAGCCCCGAGATGCCCTTACGGCCTGGTGCCAGCACCCCTGACAAGTGCTGATTCTGATGATGCCCATGCCCACTTCACATTCATCTTTGATGTTTAAGGGATGAGACAGAAGATCTCCAGCTTAACTTCCTATGACCTGTCGGTATTATGGTGCAGGGCTTGTTACTAGCCTTTAGCTGTCTGAATAAAAGTTATGTTTTAGTAAAATGTCTCAAAAGAACAATTTTTAAAAAGGTTGAAGGATTTATGTAGAAACTGTGAGTCTGAGTAGAGGAATCTGAAGCAGAAAAAAGCAGACACCCCCCCATCTTAGTTGTAGCTCTTAGGCTTTTGCAGTGTGTTTTTTTTGTTTTGTTTTGTTTTGTTTTGTTTTATCTTCTTCCTGCACCACGGTTTGAACACCCCCAAGTAAATTGCTATTCCCATCCATAGCATCCGTCTCCCACATATACAGAATTTTTGTATTGTCTGAAAAGGTGCATAATTAACAGGAGCATGGTTCTTTCATTAAACAAAGATGACTCAAAATGAGGTAGAAAGAAGAAGATGACCATGGGGAAGAGAATTAGAGACTTATATACTGTCCTCTGCAGGTGGGCACTGAAATCAGGAACTCAATGCAGACAAGCAGGGGACCCTCCATGGAGACCCCTCTACAGCTCCTGAGCCATGCTGTCAGGCCCAAACCATGAAGGCACCACAGTTGATGGCTTCTCCAGTGGCTAGCCCACTGGGAATTAACACCCCTGAGCTGTAGTGCCACTAGGACATCTGACTAAAGGCCAACCTTTATGTGAAACTCTGGTTTCCTGCAGAACACTTCCACACAGGTTGGGCTACTTCATCTGACTTAAAGGTCACAACAAGATTTTCTTTTTTTCAAGAGAATGATTCCTTCCTCTGATATAGAGCACTTCAAGAGTCCTCACACTTTTCTAGCATAGGAAGGGAATTTAATACCCCCCCCAAGCACACATACCGCAAAATTGCACAACACCGGATGCCCAATCCATAACAGACTGTGAAGCAATGCGCCTTCTCTGCACAACACTCCAGCAATTGGTACCAACAGGAAAACTGCAAGCCCATTTGGAGCTGGAGCTGCTGGCTCACTACTGCAGTCTCAGCCATATATCCATATGTACATACAGCATCATCCAATTTCTTTTGCAGACTTATTAGACAGATGGAGTTAACTAACACGGAATCTATGGATCTACAGCCATAAACCCAAAGAGGGATGCCACAGTTTTGACTTCAAAGCCTCCCAGGCAAGACAGCTTAGCATAGTTTTGTATCATCAGCTACCTTGTTTCAAAGAGAACATGGACGGATAAAACAGATATAGAAGGAAATGGCATGGTAGCCCAGTCTAGAATGGAGAGCAGCATTTGTCTCTAAAACCACACACTGTTTTTCTTCAAAGCTATTATTTTTGAAAGTTAGAATATAGAAAGTAGCTATAATATTTAAGTAAAATGGAAACAATTAAAAATTATCTGCTTTTCTAAAATTATCAAAAAACTGACCAACTATCCTGAGTTAACTGTATCCAAATCTGACTGCAGGAAATTCAAGTTAAGACAA